>JAPDNY010000009.1:111752100-112952100 GCA_029375565.1 Gekko gecko
TGTTGTGTATCGCATTCCTTCTGTTGATATAATTTTTTATAGTATTGCTCAACTATTGCTTTAAGCTCTTTTAAACTAAATCTCTCTTTTCCCTGTTCATCTTTCAAGCTTTTTATTACTTTTCCCTCTCTCTGGGCCCTTAGTTTATAAGCCAACCATCTCGATGGTTTGTTGGCTTGCTCAAAATAAAATTGTCTTGCATAATTTATTTTCTTAGCCAGTTCTTGCGTCAAAATGCAATTTAATCGATGTTGCAGATATTTAATTCTATTCTTTTTTTTTTTTTTGTAAATACAATTTATTATTGGATATATCACAAGTTCATACAATTTAAACATAGCAATACATACCCATTTTTCTTTTTTCCCTTTCTCCCCCCACATCAGGCTTCCAGCACTGCTCCAACCCCATTAATATCTCTCTTATTCTATTACAGTTGCTTCTAAACTTATTTTCTCTTACTAACGGTAACAATACAAGTCTAATTCTCTTTCCATTTCTTCTTAATAACTGTCAAAGCTAATCAAACCACTTTTAATGTCCCAATTTTTCAACAGATATTTTTGAAAGTCTTTCCAATCTTTAAAAAAGTTTCATCTTCTTCGTTGTTTAACTTTCTTGTTAACTTGTCCATTTCCGCCAAAAACAACGTTTTTAATCCATTCCCATGTTTCAGGTACTTTATCTTGTTTCCAACATTGAGCAAAAGTCAGTCTTGCTGCTGTAGTCAAGTACCATAATAGTGTTCTCTTGGCTACATTTATTTCTTCCATTTTAAGACCTAACAATAACATCTGTGGGTCTTTCTTAAAAGTACAATTCAAAATTTTTTGTATCTCATTGTGGATCTCTGTCCAATACTTTACTGCTTTATCACATGTCCACCACATATGGTAAAAAGACCCTTCATGTTTCTTACATTTCCAACATTTGTTAGACATACTTTCATTTATGATAGCAATTTTTTTGGGCGTCATATACCATCTGTACATCATTTTATAACAATTCTCTTTAACATTTACACAAGTTGAAATTTTCATTGACTTTTTCCACAAGTATTCCCAAGATGTCATTAATATCTCTGTATTAACATTTACCGCCCATTTTATCATTTGCTCTTTTACAACTTCATCCTCCGTATACCATTTCAATAGAACCTTATACAGTTTAGAAATCATTTTTTTTCCTTTCTCAAGCCATACAGTTTCAATTTCAATATTCTTTTCTCTAAAACCATATTCTCTTTTATCGGTCTTAAATAAATCATAAATCTGTCTATACTTCAACCAATCATATTCAAATTCAACATCAAATCTGTCTTTTAACACAAAATTTTTCCCTTCAGATTTTAAAAGATTTTTATAAGGTAGCCAGTCTAGTCCTTGGTTTCTTGAATATAGATTGATCACTTCAGCTGGTACAATCCAAAGTGGTCTTTCTTCAGAGAAGAATTTTCTATATCTCATCCATGTCTCGAACAGTGATTGTCTTACAAAGTGGTGTTTAAAAAATTTATCCATTTTTACTTTTCCATACCATAAATATGCATGCCATCCGAATTTGTTATCATGCCCTTCCAGGGCCAATAACTTCTTGTTCTCCAGATTAATCCACTGTTCCAACCATGTTAAACAGACGGCATCATAATACAATCTTAGATTTGGTAGTTGTAGGCCTCCTCTCTCTTTTGCATCACATAAAATTTTCATTTTAATCCTTGGCTTTCTTCCTGCCCATACAAATTTGGATAATTCTTTCTGCCACGAATCCAGTATTTTCCTTTGTTTTAGTATTGGAATAGTCTGAAACAGAAACATCAAACGCGGCAAGATATTCATTTTTACAGTCGCGATTCTTCCCATCAATGATAAATTCAAAGTGTCCCATTTCTTCATATCTTGCTGAATCTTGTGCCACACCTTTTCATAATTGTTTTTAAACAAGTCAATATTTTTCATGGTTAATTCAATTCCAAGATATTTAGTCTTTGTGACTACTTCACATTGTATTTTCTCTTGAAGTTCTGTTTGTCTTTGTTTCGTCATATTTTTGCACATCACTTTAGTTTTACTTTTATTAACATAAAATCCCGCAACTGAACCAAATTCTTCAATTTTTTCCATCAGTTGTGGTATTTTCTCAATTGGGTCTTGAATCATAAACATTACATCATCTGCAAATGCCCTGTATTTATAGGCAAAACCTTTCACTGTAAGTCCTTCAATATTATTATCTTTTCTTATCGCTGTTAGTAATATTTCCGATATCCAAATAAACAACAACGGGGATAACGGGCAGCCTTGACGTGTTCCTTTTTGGACTTGGAAGAAGTCCGTCTTTTCTTTATTTATATTCAAAGCCGCTTTTTGTTCTGAATATATTGCCACAATCATATTTAAAAAGACTGTCCAATGTCCATTTTTTCAATAACTTGCAGCATGAACTCCTAATTTAAATTGTCAAAAGCTTTTTCCGCATCTAAGAAGAGGAATCCAACTTCTTTTTCCGGATGTTTGTCATAATATTCAATTGCATCTATCACCACTCTTAAATTGTCTCTGATTTGTCTGTTTGGTAAAAATCCAGCTTGTTCTTCCGCTATTGTATCTTTCAAATATTTTTTCAGTCTCTCCGAAATTATTTTTGCAAATAATTTGTAATCGTTATTTAATAGCGATATTGGCCTATAATTCTTTACTTGAGTCAAATCCAAACCTTCTAATTCTATTCTTTATTAGCTGGAAATTTTCATCTTGTAACCTCATTTTTTCTTCTTCCTTCTTTATTTCTTTTTTAATCAAATTTAATTCTCTATTTTCTTGCTTTTTTTCCCAGGCATTTTGTCTGATAAACCAGCCCCTTGTATATGCCTTAAAGGCATCCCAAGATGTCTCAAGTGGCACTTCGGGTTGGATATTTTCTTTAAAGAAATTTTTAAACTCTACTTCAGACTCCGCTATAAATTTTTTATCGTTTAGCAGCATCGTATTCATGGTCCAGCGCTTTCTTCTTGGTGTATCGGATAAGATACACATTATTGGATTATGGTCTGCAAATGTTTGGGGCAAAATTTCAATCTCTTTGATATCATTAATCATATCTACTGAGAGCCAAAACATGACGAGTCGCGACCAAGATTTGTGCCTGTTTGAAAAAAAGGTGAAGTCTTTCCTATCTATGTTCCTGGTTCTCCAGGCATCTATAATTCTAAACTCTTCCACTAATTTCAAAAAGGTTTTTGGGAGTTCATTCCCCTTTTTTACCATTGTACTTGAGGATTTCCTATCTATTTGCTTATCAAAAACTGCATTGAAGTCTCCTACAATGCATATCTCATCACATATTTGCTTCCCTAACACTTCTCTAAGCTGTGTGTAGAATTTCTCTTGGGCTTGGTTGGGTGCATATATGTTTGCAATTAATGTGCATTTGTTTTGTCTACGAATTCGAATTATAATAACCCTACCATCCTCTGCGCTAAATATCAGTTCAGGATGTAAATCTTCCTTAGCGTATGTGACTACCCCTTTTTTCTTCTTTTTGAGGTCTGCTGCTATAAAAGCTTTTCCGAGTTTTTTATTCTCTAATATTCTTATGTCTTCTTTTTTAATGTGTGTCTCTTGAAGACAGACAACATCTGCCTTACATTTTTTAATTTGATGGTATATTCGTGATCTTTTGTTGGGCAAATTTAGACCGTTAACATTGATAGATATTATTTTTATACCTTGCTTATTCATCTTTGTCTTCTTCTGAGGTCTCCTTGTTATTTCTTTGTTGTAAAAGTGTCACCATTTTAAATGCTCCCACAGATTTTTTCTTTCTATTTCTCTTTTTTTTCCCTTGTTTATCTTCCGAACTTCGTGCCTCATCTTGTTTTAGTCCTTCGTCCTCTGATGATGTTGATTCTTCCTCTTCTTCCTGCATGCCAAGCTCTTTACCCAGTTTACCTAAGAAGTCCTCTAATTTGAAGGTCGAGTTAATTTTATATCTCTTCCCTTTGTAAACAAAGAAAATACCCTCGGGGAGCAACCACCTGTACTGGATCCTGTTCTTCTTGAGAAGATCAACCAGCAAGGAATATTGATGTCTCTTTTCCCTAATCCTCCATGGAATCTCTCTCAAGACTCTGACTTCGGTCTCATAGATCTTTAGGGTTTTCTCATTTGCCAACTTAAAAATCCTATCTTTAAACTCCCTTTTACAAAACTTTATTTGTACCTCCCTTGGAAGCTTATTTCGTTTGGCAAAAGCCGAGTTTACTCTGTAAACTGTGTCAATATTATTCTCTATTTCCGAGATAGCGTCCAACTCCAGAAACTCGGCCAGTGCTTGAGTAATTTCTGACTTTAAGTTTTCTTCTTTCTTCTCTGGTATGTTTTGAATTCTTAGTATAAACTGCGCTCTTTCCATTTCTAATCTGGCCACTGAATTTTCCAGGGCCTCGTGTTTTTCAGTCATCATTTGTAATTTTTCCTCTGCGTTTTCCACTTTACTCTCCAGGTTGCTTGTTAAATTTGTCAATGTTGCTAATTCTTTTTTATTTTCCGCCAACTGATTTTTAATCTCTTCTGCTTGTGCTGCCAGTTGGTTTGATATATCATCCAGTTTAGATAGCTCTTCTAATTTCTTTTGAATTGGTTCTATTGCTTTAGTTACTGCAATCTCTACAGCATTATTGACCGCTGTGGCAACTGATTCCTGGATGAAATTTTGCAGATCTTTCAAAGAGAATTGTGGGAGGTTAGATGCCGGTGTTGATACTGAGAGACGCCTACCACCTCCTGGTTTATCCATTTTCACAAATCTACCTATAGGTTACTAGAGGTATCAACTCAGTTCCAAAAAGTAAAACAAAAGGGGGAAAAGGACAGCAAGTTAAATCTTGCCGTTACCTTTTTATTTCTAGCCTTCAGGCCTACGTTTTGTTAATATTTTCTAATTTGGAGCTTTCTTACAAGGCTTATTAAGTCAATATCTTAGGTAGTTTTATTTGTAATTAGCTATAAAAAGGGCTTGGGGCCCACAACTTCACAGCGGCCTTTTCAACATTTTGATCATCCCTCCTTTCTTAGAGGGTGCCCATTAATTCGGGAAAAACTTGATTGATTCAGAACATGCACCCACCCCTTTCGTCTATCTGCTCCGCTACTCGTGCTCACAAACTTTCCCTTTACCATAATCTAATCAAATACCCATGCAATTCATTAGAACTAGTTAAATAATGGAAAGAAAAATAAACAAAATATTCAAAAGTTAAGGACTGTTTCCCTAACTTAAATCAACGTGCGTTCAGGCATGCACTTACCCCCTTCATCTATCTACTCAACCGCTCATGCTCACAAACTTTCCCTTTTCTATCATCAAATCAAATACCCATACAATTCATTAGAAATGATTGGATAGAGGCAAGAAATAAGACAAAATATTCAGAAAATTAACACTGTTTCCCAGGGCAAGGGAGAGCAAGAGGCCAAGCCCATTCACAATCCAAACGTTCCCCCAAATATGCCAAGAAATGAGGCTAGACAAAAAAAAAAAAAAAAAAGGGAAAAGGCCAAAAATAATAAGGATGATAAGTCCCTTTTCAATCTCTTAGCTGTTCTTCTTTTCTTCCTCTTTCTTCCTCTTTCCTCTTTCTTCCTCGCTTCTTGCTTCTTCTGACCTCTTCTAATTTGGCCCTTGATTATTCCTCTGTCCAAATAACTTTACTTTGCCTCTATTTCTCTTCCCGCGGGTGTATGCACACTAAATTCAAAACAACAATTAAATTTTGAGTCTTAAGATGAGTTCTTCTAATAGTCCCTGTGGCTGTGGGATTGAAACTTTCCCCGGCAGGAGGGGAGAGCTTTGGAGGCTTCACGGTCTCCTTTTTTTCCCCTAACCCCCTGTCCGAGTTCCAAGCTTTTTTATTATTATTATTTCTTCCCCTCTATTTTAGCAGCTCGATTGGACACCGCTGTTAAGAGCTTTTTTCCATTTAAAATAAGATAATTAAGCTCTGTTTAGCGGCACGATTGAGCTCCGCTAGCAGGAGCCAAAGTAAACTTGTCCTCTGGCCGTCCCTCACTGATTCACCACGTTCTTATTCCTCTTCCGACGGTCCAGCGGCCCCTTACCTCGCCAAGAGACAGTTCACGTTCCTTTCTTTTTCACGGAAAAAACTCACTTTTTTAAGGCGAGAGTTCAAAGGATACACGGGTCTTTTGTTAATCTAGAGTGGTATGTTTTCCTATTCAAGAAACTCTGTGTGGGGTCCAGTCACTGCGTTTACCCAGCCGAGGCTGGGTGTTGCCCCACCTTCTGCGTCGGAGCAGTTCTTCGGTCTCCAGGGTCAGCCGGCGCTTTTCCTGTCGACCGGAAAGAGCTCCCTGCTGAAGAGGCTTCCTTGCCTCTTATCGGTTGTCCAAAGACCCCAGGTGGGGGTCTCCGTCGTCCCCGAAGGTAGGGTGAAGGGCGGATAGGATCAGGAGCGAGCTCCGTCCGCGTCCGTCCTCGCTGCAACCGGAACCGGATCTCGCAATACACCCCTAATGTAGCCAGTCCTCCAAGAGCTTACAGTAGCCCCTGTAAGAAGATTGGCTACATTAGGGGTGTGTCCCTGTGGATACTTAGATATGGAGATGGGACCCATGGACAGAGCTTTCTAAAAAAACCTGAGAGAAGCCCCAAGTTTGCAAGGAAATCTAAATCTGTCTGTCTATCTATCTCTCTGTAGGGGTTTAAAGCTCCCCAGATACTGAAAACACTGCTTATAGCTTTCAGAGTCAAATGCCTTCAGTAGCTGTTGCTAGGCAACCACAACAGTAATGACAACCTTCTAGCTTTTGTCAGAAAAATGCAGAAGGAGGGATTGGTGGGCAGGGCCCTTTTGGGGGGGGGGGTTGGTTTTTGAGGGAGGACTTACGGTGCCAGGCCCTGTAGCAACTACTGGTGACTTGCTACCACCTGACTTGCATGACTTGTCCAGGCCCTGCTTGCTACTGTTCAACAGCAGTCATCCAGTGAAAGCCAGTGTGGTGTAGTGGGTAGAATTTCGGATCAGGATAAGTTTCGAACCCCCATCGTGCCATGGAAGTGCAGTGAGTAACCATGGGCCAGTTATACATGCTTAGCCTAACCTCACCCCAGGGTTAAACTGCTTTGGATCCCCATTGTGGAAAGAGGTGACATATAAATGAAATAAATAATAATAAATACACAGGATGGTGTATGAGGATATAAAGGAGGGGGGTAAAGAGAAAAGGAAGCAGGGAAAGGTGATGATATGGGGGCTGCCAGGAAGAAAAGAAGAGGAAATAATGTGGAGATGGAGATACAGGGGAAAGTGAGGTGCTCCTTACAAGTCCTTTCAAGTACCCCACTGTGCAACTGGGCCAGTGATCAGTACTGCACAACTTGGCTGAAGTTTTCCCAGCTGCCAGGGGGAAGAAAAGCTGATGATGGGGATAGATGAAAGCAGGTTTTCTGGTCAGTGGTAAGGAGAGATAGAAGCAATAAAGGTATGAGGCTGTTGTGTACCCGGGGAAGTCTGCACACATGGTTGGGCAAACATGCAGTCGGGTGAAGGACCAGACCTTCGGTTCTAGAGACAATAGCCTGAACAGATCCTAGCGCACACCTATCAGGAGGCTAGGATCCTGGGAGGGACCTATGGGTCTAGGGGCGCACTGTAAATATCCAATCACGGGTGTGGATGTGTGTTTGGGTGTGGTGTTAGTTAAGAATATAAGCTGGCCTGCGAGCCAGCAAAGGCATCTCTTGTTCTACTATCTACAATAAAGTATGAGCTGAATTCACTCTGCTATGCATCAGTCTCAGTACTTTATACTGGCAACGAAGGTGGGATAGTAATGGGCGAGCCTGACTCCGACCTGGCATTAAGCACCAATCCAGCAATGGATGCTGCGCTCTGCACCACTCTCGAGCAGCAACGCACCGCGCACCGATCCATGGAACACCGCTCACCGCCACGCCACAGAGTCATGGCTGTGACTCCAGGAACCCTTGTGGTCTTCAACCCCACTCACCCCGAGTTCTGGGAGATGTGGGTAGACCAGCTCACGAGCTTCCTTGCCTACAATGAGGTCACAGACACGGGCAAGAAATGGGACCTGCTCCTCAGCATGTGTGGAGTGGCCACCAACAACGCCAGCACCCAGGGACGCCGGTCCTTCCACAACCTGTGCCAGCTGTGGGGATGGCCACGAGCACAAGACATGCCGTTTCCGTGACACCGTCTGCCGGACATGTGGGAAGCAAGGCCACATTGCCCATGCCTGCAGTTCACAGGGAAACAGAAGGACAACCTCGACGCACCAGGAGGACCTCAGCCTACATTCCCTGACCGTCAACCATCACCAGCATCAGGTAATGAATTTGCCCCCAGATGCCCCTAACAAGATGCATGTTACCATAGTAATTGAGGGGTCCCCCTGTGAGATGGAACTGGACACAGGCTCATCGTTCTCTATCATCTTGGCAGGGACATTACAGAAACTCTGCCCTTAGGGGGACCCCACCTTCAGCAGCCATGGGGTCTATCACTCAGGGACTTCCAGAAGAACCCCATGGCCATCAAGGGCTGGGACAAATTCCAAGTGCAGTTCCAGGACTTTGACAGACTCTTAGAACTGCTGGTGGTGGAAAGGAAACTTACGAGCCTGTTGGGGTTGGTGTGGTTTGGGCTGCTAGGATTTGTGGTGATGGGCGTGAACTCTATTCAGCCTCAAGACTTTAATGCTGTCTGTGAGGAGTACCCAGAGGTGTTCAATGGCAAGCTTGGCTGTTACTCCGGGCCCCGGATCTCCCTGAACATAGACCCTGTGGTCCGGCCCATCCGCATGAAGGCCAGATGGGCCCCGCTGTTCTGGCCCAAGATCGAGGCCGAACTGGATCATTTGGTAGAGCAGGGGGTGTTGGAACCAGTGCTGCATGCCAGTAGGGAAACCACCATCATGACTCCGTTGAAACCAAATGGGGACTTACGGATTTGTGCTGATTATAAATGTATGATTAATAAGGCACTGCAAGACCACTCGTACCTGGTACCGTTGGTCAGCCAGGTGTTGGCATCCTTGGCAGGGGCACAGGTCTTTGGGAAGCTGGATTTGGCCCAGGCCTATCAACAGCTGCCCATGGATGATGCAATGGCCAAGGCGCAGACAATTGTAATGCACTGGGGAGCGTTGAAAGTGAAGCGGCTTCAATTTGGGGTGAGCGTAGCACCGGGGATCTTTCAAAGTCTAATGGATTTTCTCCTCAAAGGCATCCCGGAAGTCCAGCCATTCTTCAATGATGTTCTGATTGCGGCTCCGGACTCTGAGACCTTTGCGGCATGGCTCTGGACTGTGCTCAAGCGTTTTGTTGGTGGCAGCCTGAAGGTGAAGCGGGAAAAATGCCTGCTGGGAGTGCCGCAGGTGGAATTCTTGGGCTTTGCGGTGGATGCCCAGGGACTCCACCCCATGCAGGACAAAATCTCCCAGGCACCCACCCCCTTGTCTAAGGCAGAACTACAGGCATTCGTAAGGCTACTCAATTTTTACCACTTGTTCCTGCCCCACAAAGCCACCGTCTCTGAGCCTTTGCACAGGCTGCTCTACAAACATGCTCCTTGGGTCTGGGCCCCCAAGCACAACGGCGCTTTCCAGGCAGTCAAGGAACTGTTGGTCTCCAATGACACCCTCGCCCATTTCAACAAGGTCCTGCTGGTGGTCTTGGCATGTGACGCATCTCCTTACGGGGTGGGGGCAGTCCTGGGGCACTGGCTACCTGATAGTCACGAGGTTCCTGTGGTGTACCACTCTCACATGCTGTTGGCCGCAGAGCACAACTATGTGCAGATCGATAAGGAGGCCCTGGTGATCATGGCCAGAGTGAAAAAAATTCACAATAATCTTTATGGCCGGGCCTTTCCAATCATGACAGACCAAAACCCCTCTTGGGCTTGCTTGCCCCTGACCGCCAGACTCCCCAGATTTTATTGTCCAGGGTGCTCCGCTGGTTGATTTTTCTCACAAGCTGTCAGTACTCCCTCTTCCACCACCCCAGTAAGGCCATGGGCCATGCTGACACCCTCAGCCATCTCCTGCTATCCTCCTTGGACCCCGCCCCGGCTTATCACATAGCCCTGCTGGAAGACCTCCCTGACCGTCTGGTTCAGGTGTGGGTGGTGGCACGCCACTCAGCCCAGGATTGCCAGATGGGTGCAGAGTTCACAGCATTCACCAGCCACTAGGATGAGCTGTCATCCCACAAGGGGTGTTTGTTGTGGGGGAGTCAGGTGGTGATTCTGCAACCACTACAAAGCCACGTACTAACCACTTTGCACGAACACCACCTGGGGATAGTAAGGATGAAAGCCCTGGCCCGAAGCTATGTGTGGTGGCTGGGCCTAGACACCCAGATAGATGACACCATTAAGCAGTGCCAGAAGTGCCAAGAGTCGCAGCCAGAGCCCCCGACAGCTCCGGTGAGGCCCTGGGATTCATCCCAAAAGCCGTGGGCATGACTCCACCTGGACTTCGCTGGGCCTGTCCAGGGACAGATCTTTTGCATCATCGTAGACGCCTACACAAAATGGCTGGAGGTGACATCCGTCTCCTCCACCTCGTCACGGTCTGCCACCAAAGCAGTGTGGTGGATTTTCAGCTCCCATGGGACACCAGACTCGCTAGTCATGGACAATGGCACCGCCTTTATGTCAGCAGGGTTCTTAGAGTTCGTGGAGCACTACGGGATCCGTCACATCCGCTTCGCACCTTTCCACCCCTTTAAACTCCAGCCACTATTTCTGTCTAGATTCAGATAATCTTGATGTGCACTAAATATTAAATATGCCCATTTATCACTTATGTTACCATGACTGTCCAAGCGTATAATATCTATGGTATTTTTTGTAATTTTATTGAACAATAAAGAGATACAACATATTGAACAAAAGAAGGAACGAAATGCTCATAAGTTTTACAATAACTTTACAAAGTCTGGGAGATTCCATTAATATGTCTTCTGTTTTACAAAGATTCACAAATTTTTGTAAAACTGGTACTTATATAGATAACATTTGAAACATATACCTTGTTGTATTAAAAGGAGAAAGAAATAAGTAGCTTTGAGTATTAACATCAGAGGAAAAAGTCTTAGAAAAATGATAACAGTGATAATGCTAATTTAAGAAATAATGTCTCTTAGAGCTAGAGCTGTGCTATCCAGGAAGGGAAACCATTCATCCATCAAATTAGAAAGACCAAGTTGAGTGTCGGACCTTGAAATAGAATCAGCAAGTTTAACCCTCAAGAAGAATTCCCAGATTTCACTATACCAGTCATCTATAGCTGGCAAAGACTTTTCCACTTAGCAGCAATTAGGCACTTAGCAGCTGTCAACAAAATAGTTATTAAGTCCTAGTTTTGGAAATCTCTGGGTTTTGCCATAAATTAAGTAAAAGAAGCTCAGACTTTTCTCAGATCCGGCAACCAGTAATGTAATAAATGTCTTATGACTTCTTTCCAAAATTGCTTAATGGATTTACATGACCACCAGCAATGTAAGAGTGTTCCTTTGTCCCCACAATTTTTCCAGCATTGCAGCCAAAATGAAGGGTTAGAGTAGTGTAATGAAGCTGAAGTCATATACCAAATGAGTGAGCAGCTTATACGAAATGTATTAAATTTTAAATGATTTGGAAGTATA
This sequence comes from Gekko gecko, assembly GCA_029375565.1. Lineage (NCBI taxonomy): Eukaryota > Metazoa > Chordata > Lepidosauria > Squamata > Gekkonidae > Gekko > Gekko gecko. The sequence goes on from JAPDNY010000009.1 coordinate 111,763,795, forward strand.
TGCTGACAAATTCCATAATTTATTCCATTGGAAATCAGCTAATATCAGATTAAAGTCTTTTTGCCAGGCTGTTTGGTAACTTAAAGACATTACCCATTTTGGTTGAGATAAGAGTACACATAGCATAGATATCAAACTTTTATAAGACGAAAAGGAATTAACTAATATAGCTTCAAATTTAGTCAAAGATCTTAATGAATAGTTCCTATTTAAAATCAGTTCTTTCATGTGTCTTGTTCACAGATATTCAGATCAAGGGATATAAGTATGATGTTTTTGTTCAAAAGAAATTTTTCAAGTAATTTTTTTTTTTACTATTATTGAAGATTCTCTCAATTTTTTTAAAGGAATCATGGCTAATGCCAGGAAGGAACCATGATTGGCCCAAAAATGTCATTACTGGTGAAGAGAAAGAAGCTAGTAATTCTCTTTGTCTATCCCACACTTTAAATAAAGCCAATAGAAAATCATTAGAGTTAATTGTCTTAGGCCAGTCTTGGGGTTTGGACCATAGTACTTCTTGAAAAGACTTTGGAAAAATATAGGTATTCTCAATGTATTTCCACTCAGCAGGGTATGAGTTGCTATACTATTTGGGTAAGAAAGATACAATTGTTGCTTCATAGTAGGTTTTAATGTTCGGAAATGATAAACCACCTTTATTATGCGGATGACAAAGAGTATGACTACTAACCCTAAAATTCTTGTGTTGCCACAAATAAATTGACAAAGAATTTTATGCCAATTTCTGGAAAAACCCTCTGCAATATACATCAGGATAGCTCTGAAATAAAAAAATGAGTTTGGGTAAAAGGAAGGACTTAATAATTTATATCCTTTCAATCCATGGTTAAAGTGTTTCTTCATTGAGAAGTATTTGAACAAATCAGTTTATTCAATTCTAAAATTTTTACTTTAAATAATCCCTAAATATGGCCAATAATTAGTTACCCACTTATAGGAATAATTAATGAGATAGAGTATTTGATACAGGATATAATAATGATTTGGAAGTATTTACCTTTCAGCCAGAAATTTCCATGAATTCATTGAAAGTGGAACCAATCATCTGTAAAGATTTTTCAGGATCTATCTGTCAGGTAGTCCTGTCATGTATATGGTATGCAGAGGGAGTACTCCGGTCTCCCATCCTTTGAACTTTCATTCACTGTCTCTTATCAGGTCTCTGACCTTTACTCTCCAGCTGCTGGAGTTTTGGCTGGGAACCAAATGGTTTCTAGATTGTTTTGCTTGCTTGCCCGCTGTTTTTGCTCGCGCGCACAAACATTAATCACTGGCTTCTGCTATATGGATGCTTGAATGTAGTATATCTTAGCAGGTCCTATTGTATGTGGCCATTACAGACACAAGCTGTACAAGTGTCTTTAGTTCTGATTCACCATTAAACATTGTCTTCTGAAGAAGCCCTGTGTTGCGTGAGCTGACTGAGGAACTGACACTATCACATAAAGCACCATGTCATCAGCAAATAAAGATATTTTAAAGAGTTTATCTTTAATATTAATACCAGAGATTGAAGAATTATTTCTTATAGATTGGGCTAAAGGTTCAATGACCAAGGCAAATAAAATTTGGGAGAGAGGGCAGTCCTGTCTAGTTCCTTTAGAAATTAAAAAATCACGAGAGTTCATCCCATTTATGTGTACCTGGGCTTTGGGAGAATCATATAAAGAGTTAAAAACCTTTTAAAAATTCTCACCAAATTCATGTGGTCAATTAGAGAACGTAAATAAATGGTTTCCATACTACCAAAATCCTTCTCCAAGTCTAATGGAAGAATTAGAGAAGAGGAAATATGATTAGTTCGGCAGTATTAAATTAAAGTTACGTTTTTTCTTATATTGTCTACCATACCTCTGTTGGGAATAAATCCCGTTTGATTATGATGTGTATAATCATCTATAAATTTGTTTAGACTGGTAGGTATCTATGGTATTAAATTGAATTAATTCAATGTAAATTTGTAATCTAGCTTTTTTAAGGTATGTCTTTGGGATTCAACCACTGTTCCTAGTTCTGATGTCAGAGGCATCCTCTGTTTGTGAGAAGAAAAATATACAGAATCATTATCTGCATATTTTACACCACCACCTTGATCAACTGGTAGGTAGACATTTTTTAATTTATAAAAAATATCAAAAGGTTTGTTTATGTGAAAAAATTAGCATTCTGAGCCTGAATTGTGATGGCAACAACATGTTTATTTATTTACTTAATTTATACCCTGCCTTTCCCCCCAATAGAGACCCACAGTGGCTTTCATCATTCTCCTTTCCATCCTCACAACAACCCTGTGAGGAGGTTAGGCTGAGAGGGTGTGATTGGCCCAAGATTACCCAGTGAACTTTCATGGCATGAGTGGGGATTCAAACTTAAAACCTGGGTCTCCCAGATAGTAGTTTGAGAACCTTAACCACTACACCACACTGGCTCTCTGACAGATTTTATCATGAAAATAAGGTGCAATACACGAGATCTATAAATAAATACAGTACTCTGAAGTTATTGCCATTGTAGAACATTTTATTTTAAATTTTATAACAATAGTGTTTGAAATTTTTAAAGACTGAGCAAATGTATATGGCCACAATTTGGGCTGCGTTGATAGAGGCCTCTAAACTTCCATTTGTTACTTGATGGGATTAGCATGCCTTCCAGTGATGACCACAGCTCACATGTAAACTGTAATTACAAATATTAATTATTTCCTTAATGAGAGAACTATATTATGTTTTCACCTCCAAAATTTTGGTATGAAATAACTGCTGCAAAAATGGTGACATTATTTTAAAGCTAAGCACATAACAAGGAAGTACAATACAAGGCTATTTAACAGTCCTCCATTTCAACCATAGCTTGATACTTTCAAGAAAAGAACTGTGATAAAACTACTTACAAGAATATTTTTACATTTTGTTCTGAGAAGAAAATACATTTTTTGCAGATTTCGATTAAAATCAGAAACTAGGGGGAGATTATCCTCCATTATGATGTGTGATTGATAGTTACAAGTAGACAGAGTTGAAGACAGGAGTTAAAGATTATAGAAAATAATATTACTATATAGTTTTAGTATTGAGGAATCAGTGGGATAATATTATGACAAGACCAGAGCTGAGGTCAGACTGTCAGTATGAAGCGCGAGGGAGTTGTGGCAAAAAGACCTGGAACAACGTTTTCCGGGTTTTACTGGTTACACTGCACCAATTGATGTGGGAGCATACTGGGGAGGAGGTGCAAGGGAGCAATCACACTGTTGCCCTGGTGGAGGCGCGGCTGGAAGTGGCTTTTTCTCCATGTGCATAGGCGCAGCAGCAATTATCAATGTGGCTTGTTCGCGCAGCTTTTAGCATGCACACGTCCGGGAAGCAGGATCAACACGCTCTCCAGGGTTTGCTGCCACTTTCACCTGGTACTTTTTAAACTCGGGAGGGAAGCGTTACAAGACGGGGAATGCCTGAGTATGGCTGGGGAATGCCTGACAGCTGTGCCTGTGTGAACCGGCCCCTTTAATCTGTTTGTAAAATTTGCCTACATCGGGTCAAACTACCAGTCTGAACTCGACCCAAGATTATGATAACAAATAGTACTGTGATAAAGTACAATAAGTGAATAAAGAACTACTGAAGGAAGTTGAAGAAGGTAAATGTAACCTAAGAGCTTGATAAGAGAATTATTTTCAAGATATTGCTAGAGCATTTACTTGAACTTTTAAAACAGAGGAGCCAGGGTTCCAGATGCTAGAATGCAACAACTGTTGGCCATCCTGAACCTCTATCCAAAGTCATAAATGACCATTCTTTTCTGTACCTGCAGCAAATTTTCCAGTCTTTGTAAGCCTTTGTCTGCCTTTTTTTTTCCTTGACCATTTTCTCATATAGTGCTTTATTTTCCAATTTATGCAGAATATCAGTAATATACAATTACTTCTGGAAGAAAAAAATAACGCCTATAAGAGCTGCATTCACAATTGCCATGAATCAAAAGAGCAACATTTACTTCCATCCCTGACATGAGGCCTGAATCTTCAGAGTCTTACAGCTTATCCATTCCTTTAGTGATAGAACCACCTTCGAACTACAAGTGGTGCCAAGCAAGGCACCTGTTTTACTGAAACATGAGGGAACTGCCACATTGGGAACAGTGCTGAGAAGAGCCACAGGTGGCATTTCAAAGAGCCACATGCAGCTTCCAAACCACGGAGTATCACCAAGTTATAGTCATTCCTTCTCCTTCCAGAAGTGTTAGTTTTAGGTGATTATTCCTTTGTCTTTCACTCATTGTAAAACCTACCTGCTGAAATTATACAAAAAGTTGTGAACACAAACAGATATGACAAAGAACGTGGATCTCTACCAATTGTTAAAAGCTAAATTGCACCTGCATGCACACAACCACAATTCAGTTTGAGGCCACATGGGAAGGGAAGAGGAGAATTTAATCTTTTAATGCTTACTTAGTTGACTAATCAAACGTAAGCTTTCCTGGCTGTTATTAGCATTTTTTGCACACAACACAATGCAACACAACAAACCTTTATTGGCATAACAGCAACAGCCTTAGCTCAGGGATACAGGAAAGGAAAAGAAAGACCAAACAGTTGATTAACTGTCCATTCTGACAGAAAAGACTTCTCCTCGTATATGCACAGTAAAGGAAGTTTGCCACCACTTTGATGAAGTCAACCCTATTTGAGGCTAGAAGGTTCATAATCTTACTTTCCTCCACCCCGAGAGATCCTGGAGCGCGGTCAGAAGGGGACCACCTCTTGCCCAGAGCACATCGCACATTTGTGGGGAACCCGGTGCTAAATCATTTGTAGATGACCTGATTCTGGGTCGGGGTTTCATGCGTAGCAGAGCAGCTCCCTCGCTGCGATCTATTGAAAGTCAGCCCTCGACACAAGCTTTTGTAAAATAATAATAATAATAAAAAAATCTTACTTTCCTCGATTTGCCCTCCAGGGATCACAGTATAGGATCAAGGTAATAGGCACATAAATCCTGGTAAAGTCTACAAGACAGAAGTACACGATCTGTTCCTTCAATCTCCTTTAGCCTATGGACATAACCTATCCGAGAAAGGTGTTTCTTTTAAATCTCCCATAGAGCACAGCTGAGGGGAGCATGTTAAAATGGGCCAGTGTGAACACTCTTCTAATGTGGGGATCAATCAGACAGGAGAAATACTCTGCAAGCAGCATGCTAAAAGAGATCCCCAATAACTGGGAGAACACTGTCCAATGGCAAGACTACTAAGTTCTTGCATTTCTTATCAATTAATCTCTGTTTAATCATGCCAAAAGCATGCTTCTCCGAAAGAAGGGTCAAATCATCCATGTTGAGCCCCTTCAATACATGTCATCCAATCTGATAGAGGGGATTCATACAGCATATAAGCGATGAGACTATTAGACCCACTTATATAGAGAAGTTGCAACCAAAATTTAAAAGTTGAGAGCCACACTTTGGTGACTAAACATCTCTGGTTTGTCTCAAGGCATATTGCCACATAAGGTACACAAGTTAGGAGCCCTAGAATTTTCCTGAGAAATTTGGATTAGACTCATTCAACCATATTGTTAAAGGCAGAGATCCAGATTGGGGCACCATAGAGGAGTTTAGCACATATTTTGTGGTTAAATACCTCTGAATACCATTGCCAGGAGACAACACTGGGGGAAGGCCTTGGCCTCTGAGCCCTGTTGATTGCCCTCTAGAGTAACTACTTGGCAGTATGCTGTACTAAATGGACCATTGGTATGATCCAGCAGGGCTCTTATGTTTTTAAAGAAACATATGCTTATTGAGAGTAGGTTCTGACATCTCAGGAACATTCAAGGAGCGTTAGGCAACCTCTGACCTGGATAGGCCAGGCTAGCCAGATTTTGTCAGATTTCAGAAGCTAAGCAGGATTGGCCCTGGTCAGAATTTGGATGGGAGACCACCAAGGAATACCAGAGTTCCCATGCAGAGGCATGCAGTGGCAAACTAATAGCAATTCATTCCTTGCATTGAAAACCCTACAAGGTAGCCATAAGTCAGCTGCAACTTGACAGTAAAAAAAAAAAAGTGGAAGGGGGCCGTCATATTCCCTGATGGAGAATGGCTTGCTGGGGACAGGCCTAGTGGTGACCGTCAGAAATTCACTACCCATGCAACCTGGCTGGGCCCTGTGCAACTTGATTGGGCACAGCAACTCAACCAGATTTTTTCCTGGGTAGAGGTATGATGGATGGTCTCTAGTTCAGCCCTTCAAGCATCCCAGCCAAACACTTTCTACAGGGGAAGCAGGCAGTTATTAAGTGGCATCAGTCAGTGAAAGGTTGTGGAACCCTTGAGAAGGGGGAAGGAGAATTTAGAGGAGGGAAAGTCTATCATAATCTCAGATAGGGCTTGGGGCAACAGAGAAATGGAAAACTACCAGGAGAATAGGTAGTTAGGCTTGCCCACTGAAGGACAGGAATTCAAATATCTGTAGAACAGGTACATAGGGCTCAGGAGCTAATAAAGAGGCAGGGATAGAGCAAGTATCCTGAGTTACCTAAGGGAAATAGCAGATTAGGGACGTGAGGGGACTGAGGAAAATAGTCATAAGAGACAAGCCAATCCTATATCAATAGGCTAAGATTCTTGGATTTAAGGAGGAGTTCCAAAAGAAATCATTCTTTCGCTCTTTGGCACAAATAGCCAGTCAGCTTGGTAATGCTATGTATGTGTGTGTGTGTGTGTGTGTGTGAAATGTCAACTTTTTAAGCAGTTTTGCTATTTCTTGCTGTAAACAACCAATAACGTGTTATGCTACTTGTTATCCACCAACCACTAAGCATTGAGCCCTTCTAAAGAAGAGACTATAAATTTCTTTATTTTTTTGTTGTGAAAGGAAGGTGTTGGTGTGAATCACTGAGAGAGAAGGTGAGGAGGAAGTAGTAGAAAATCAGCTTAGATTCCTATTCTAACTCCCCAAGCTTCCTCTATAGTAGCAGCATCTAATTTATCAAAGTTAGTCATTAAAAATCACCTTACTGACCACTCACAACTTATGCCATGGCTAAAATCAACATGTTCACTTCCACTGGGAAAGTGTGATGGTCACTGCCAGCTTGCCCACTAGGCAAGCTAGGCGCTAACCTAGGGCGCCGGGCCCGCAGGGGCGCCAACCCCCGCTGCTGCCGCCTCCCCGTCACCGCTGCCAGCGAAGCGCCCTGGCAGGGCTCAGGAGGAGGAGGTGGTGGTGGCGGTAGAGCTTGCCCTCCCTCCCCCCGCCGGCGCTCCCCCTTCCCCCACCACCCTCCCCTCTCCTCCAAGCTGGCGCTCCGAGGGAAGGGGTGGGGGTTTAAACCCCCACCCCTTCCCTGGCTTGCCTCAGTGCCCCCGCGGCTGCAGAGTGCCGAGGCAAGCTGGCACTGGGAGGGAAGGGGTGGGGGTTTGAACCCCCGCTTCTTCCCTGGCTTGTCTTGGCGCCCCCGTGGCTGTGGAGCGCCGAGGCAAACCGGCGCCCCGAGAGAAGGGGCGGGGGTTTAAACCCTGCCTCTTCCCTGGCTTGCCTTGGCACCCCTGTAGCTGCAGAGCACCGAGGCAAGCTGACGCTGGGAGAGAAGGGGCAGGGGGTTGAACCCCTGCCTTTCTCTGGCTTGCCTCGGTGCGGCTGCAGAGTGCCGAGGCAAGCCGGCGCACTGAGGGAAGGGGCGAGGGTTTAAACCCCGCCTCTTCCCTGGCTTGCCTCGGCACCCCCGCAACTGCAGAGCCCCAAGGCAAGCCGGTGCTGGGAGGGAAGGGGTGGAGGTTTGAACCCCCGCCCCTTCCCTGGCTTTCCTGGGTGTCCTGCAGCTGCGGAACCTCCAGGAAAGCCGGCGCTGGAAGGGAGGGGGTGGGGGCTAGAACCCCTGCCCCGTCCCTGGCTTTTCTGGGGGCCCCGCAGCTGTGGAGCGCCCAGGAAAGCCAGCGCTCCACCACCACCCAGTCTCCAGGCCCCACTGGGAGGTTGGCATCCCCTGTGGGGTGGGCGCCCCAGGCTATCCTGCCTAGGGCGCTCAGACACCTGGGGCTGGCCCTGGTGATGGTATGGGTGTGCAGCATTTTTCCCTCTAAGCTGCGGAGTCTTGCAAGCGAGAATTCTACTTTGTGAGCTCCTGGCATTAAAGTTGTGAGCGAACGATTTGACTGCTACATAAATTAGTTTACTGTGGAGCCATCCTTCCTGAGCTAAGACAAAAATGTGTGAGCCAGAGGCTAGGAAACTGTGAGCTAGCTCACACTGACTCAGTTTAGAGGGAACACTGGTGTGCAGCTGAGAAAGCACCTGGCCATCACAAGATGTTACTGGGGAGGGTAGGAGGGAAAGATCAATACAGGAAGCAAGTGATGGTGGGTTGGCTATTGGATGGAAAGAAGAGAAGGAAACAGAAAAAGGAGAGAGGCTATGAAGGCTATTAGGGGAGAAAAATAATGGAGGAAAGGGGTACAGGAAAAAATGAGATGCACGTATAAATCCTTGTGGGTCCCCTTGCTTGTTGAAATCCAAAACCCTTATTCCAATAATTAGGCATAGAGTGGGCCATTTTGTTAGAAGTTGTCCACATGTTTTTTTCATGCCAAAGTATCTTATCATCAGGTCTTCTGTCTGTTCATTGTTGCTCAGTTTGCCCACAAATCTCCTAATTATGATTCTGATGGTACAGATTTTTGGAAAAATATCTAACACACAGGTAGCTCAGAGCATGAACAATTGATTGACTGTGAACACCGTATAATTAAATAATATTTATTCATAATTCCATAGTCTATTGCTAGGAAATGGTCATACTTTTCATTTTAGATTCTAATCTCTTTCTATTTTGCTCTAGGAATGAGGTTTTCCCCAGCATATGTACAAGTTGTTTTCTTGCCATTCTAGTCAGTTGATTGCCAGATATGTCAGTGCCAAAATATATAAAATGCAGCAAGCACATTAATTGCCAAAAATGAACCCCTAATAACTACTGCTGGACCTCCTGATGACACCTGGTATTTTTGGCCACTGTGTGACAGTGTTGGACTAGATGGGCCATTGGCCTGATCCAACATTGGCTTCTCTTATGTTCATATACAAATAGAATTATTATTGCTGTTTTCTCATTGTAAGGAAAGAGTGCACGTTTCTTATGTGCTTGTGCACTAAAGTTTCCTTTCTACTTTCTTCACAAACTGTAAAATATCTTCTGGGTCATACTGGCCCCACTGCTGGACCTCCTGATGGCACCTGGTATATTTTGGCCGCTGTGTGACAGAGTGTTGGACTAGATGGGCCATTGGCCTGATTCAACATTGGCTTCTCTTATGTTCTTATGTTCTTATTGCCTGTGTTTACAAAGACAGGGACTACTTTAGTGTGGTGAAGTGGTTAGATTAGGATCTGGGAAACCCAGATTCAGATCCGCACTCAAATGCTGAAATCTTGCAGGAGGACCTTGGACCAGTCCTACACTCTCAGCCTTTTTTAAATAGTGTTGTTGTGAAGGTATAATGGGGGATAGGAGAATAAGGTAATGATGTAAGTTGTTTTATTGGGGAGAAAAGTGGGTTATAAATGAAGTGAATGAATATTTTTAGAGCAGTATGATAGGCAGGTAATAGTTGAGACAGGATAAGGTTTGCTTTAGTAGTATAGAGTTGTTCAATAAAATGTTCCTTGGATGGTACATGTGCTTTTGTACTTGTTGCATGCTGTAATTGAGATTGTGGCACAGTGGCGATCTGATAATGGCAAGCTGTGGTGAAGTTGAGTTGTGCTGTACATGTAAAGAAATATTACTTTAGTACAAAGTGCTGAATTTGATTATCTTTAGTGACATCCTGGTATCTTTCAGTTTACCATGGCTATACCTTGAAAGCTCAGAGAATGCTGTTTTGTTTGTCATACATTAGTGTGTGCTGCCTAAGGACTCCTTAGGAAAGAATGATTTGTTGTGGAAGACAGGACTCCTCTTTTGTAGCATTTTCTTTTATTTAATGATTTTGCTTGATGGTCACAGTGGACAGTGTGGAAAATCATGCAGAAAATGACATTAAAATAAAGGGATTATTGACATGTCAGGGTAAAAATGCCTTATGATATTTATATATTTAATAAACGAAACTTATTTAACAAATTTATTTTATTTATTAAAAAAATGAAAGATGAAGATTGCAGTCTTATGTATTGCCTGCTTTGTTGAACACTATGCAACTGGTGTAAACATCTGTGAGGATTGTGCTGCAATGGTTTCAGATGTGTTTACTTGGCAAGAAATATCATTGGACATTCAGATTTGATTTCAAGTAAACATATTTGGTTGTGGTGCAGAAGAAAAGCTTCAAATAGAAAATGTGTAAAACTGAACATTTGATAAGCTGCTAATCTTCTTCGTGGTCTCTGTGCATCACACCTATGGGATCCAGTGTGCCTGCGCTGATCCAATTGGTGTTGTACAAAGCTTACAATGGAATTTTTATGCCTCCATGCTGAGTCTGCACAGGAACCCCTACTGCGCATGCCCAGGAGGGTGGAGCGCAGACATCCCACCAGTTCTTCTCTGACCGCCACGCTGTTAGCAGCTAGCCTGTTGGTCAGTGATCTTATTGTGTTTTTCTTCACCTCACGTTGGGATCCTCCTTCATTTTTTCTTTTCTCTTCAGCCTCTTCTAGTACTTCAGTTCTTCTTTTTTTACTACCACTGCAAAAAAAGAAGAAGACAGGTGAGAACTTTCCTCGAGTCTTCGGACTCTTCCGCCCCTTTTTCTTCCCTTCCCTCATGCTTGAGGAGAAGTATATGGATAAAAAGAAGTGGGGGTGTTTCAAGAGATGTGTCTCGTGTGGGAGTAAGCTAGCTCCTCAGGACGAACACACTCTGCATTCTCTGCCTGGGGGAGTCACACTGGCTGGAGGGTTGTGCTTTGTGCACGAAATTTTCTAACCAGACCCGCAAAAACTGAGCAGCGAGGCTTAAGGTAGCTCTCTGGGAATCGATGTTAGCCCGTTCGGCACCAGTGACTATGTTGACCAAGTGCCTGCCGAAGTCGACAGTGTCGACACCCCCATTGATGTTGATGGTCCCTTCAATGTCGATACCTCCCCGACCAGGCAAGTCTGCCTCCAATAAGGGTCCTGTCTCCTTGGGAAGCAGACGTCTAAGTCTACTTCTTCCGCCTCCATGCCGGCGCAGAAGAAGAGAGACAAGCTGGACAAACAGAAGTCTCATAAATCTTTGAGTAGGGACGCACAGAAGTCTCCCACCGTGAGCAGCATGGTGATCCCTAAGGGCTCTGCACTGCCTCCCACTCTGCAGTCGCAACCTGTGTCGGGACAACCTTCCAAGATGCCTATGGTGCAATCGATGCCTCCTATCAAATTGCTGGACTCTCCAGTCAGGCAGCTGGCCCCTCTGGTGTCGGAGATGACACTTGATGAACGGCCACTGTCGATATTGCCCTCTGATGCTGATGACGTCATCGTTGCTGGTTCCATCGAAAGGGAACATTCTCCTTTCTTCTCCTCTCGGACTAGTGATCGTTCACATCCCGACCATACATACCAACCCGGTGATTGTTTACCCATTCGTACGGATGATCGATGTTGATGGGACGACTACCCGGACCGTTCTTGGTGAAGACGCAAGGTGTCCCATTCTCCAAGGCGTGAATACTCTCCGAGACATCCTTCATTGCCTGGCTCCCCTTCCCACTTCTGCCACCAACTGTCTGTATTCCCTCTGTGGGACCACCATCATCACATGCCGTACTGGTTCAGTCCCTACCCGCTGTCGGCATCAATGCCCTGGTTAACACCTATGAGGCCAGAAGATTGGGACCACCGCTCCCGTCTGTCCTGCTCTCCATGCCATCGACCTCCACCATCCGCATCACTCTCTAAACCACCGGCATCCCCACCTCCAAGACATGCTTCCCCTCAATGCCCCCCACCTACTTCTCTGGCATTGCAGGTCATGTTACAAGAGCCTCAACAGGCCCCAATACTGATCCAGGAACCCAAGTCACCATCCGAACTTTCTAGGGTCACTTCCAATATTGAATCATCCAAGGATGAGACCTCGCTGGGAGATCCTTTTCCTAAGCCTACCGTTTCTGATGATATCCCAATATCACCTTCTGAAGATCTCTCCTCCTATGGAGATCTAGTTAAACGAATGGCACTGTCACTGGGTCTCTCAATCGTCCAACCTGGACCCTCAGTATCAGATGCCATTTTTGATGTCGTTCAATTAGACATATCAACAGTGATCTCCCTCCCCAAGTCGACTGTCCTTCTGCAGGCAGAAAAGCTACCCTGGGAGAAACCGTCTTCAGCACCGGTATCATCCAGGAGGCTGGATCACATGTACAGGGTACAAGAGGCTGGAGCAGAGTTTCTACACATCCATCCAAGGCCGAATTCCATAGTAGTCTCCTCTTCCTCGAAAAACAAATGGACACATACCACTCCTTCAGACAAGGAGAAGCTGGACTCCTTTGGGAGATGTTTTTACTCTGCTGGTGTGTTGGGGATCAAGACCTCTAATTATATGGCCTGCATGAGCAGGTACCAGTATGCATTGTGGGAGCAACTCACTGAAATTTTACCGTCTCTCCCTGAGGACAAGCGTCAGACAGCGCGTACTCTACAAAAGGAGGGTATGGTGTTGGCCAAGCAGCTTCTGAACTCATCCAAGCACTCTTTGGACACCGTCTCAAAGATGATATCATCTGCTGTTGCCCTTTGCAGACAGTCCTGGCTCAGAACCACCTCTTTGCCACAAGATACTAGGGCTTACATCGAGGACCTGCCTTTTGATGGTGAGGGCCTTTTCCATGTGTCCACTGACACTGCTCTTCAAGAGATGGACAAGAGCATCAAGGCTTCCAGATCGTTGGGTGTCTCCGGCCCCTCCAAACAATATCGTCTGCACTCCTGGTCACACTATGGCCCCAAACGCCAATACAACAAACGGTCTCCTGAAGGAAACTGGAGGCCTTGTCAGTCACCCACAAGGCAATGCCAGCAATATCCTGTAAAGTCCAGGTATGGCTTTCAACAACAACACTCCCGGGCGAAGCCTCAAAAGACTTCCAAACAGGGCCTTTAACTTGCCTCAGACTACTCCCCAGGAGTTCACCCGCCTTTCTCCATTCCTACTAGCTTGGTGGGACCAATGGGTTTTGTCCATTCTGACCCATGGCTACTCTGTAGAATTTATGGACATTCCACCTTTACCTGTTTTTGTGGAATGTCCATAAATTCTACAGAGTAGCCATGGGTCAGAATGGACAAAATTCACCCCCTCCTCCTCCCTTCTTCTCCGGGAGGTTGCTTCCCTCCTGGCGAAGGATGCGATAGAACAGGTACCTACGACACAAAGAGGAACAGGTTTCTACTCTCATTATTTTGCTGTTCCCAAAAGGGACGGGGGCCTGCATCCAATCTTGGACCTTCATGGTCTCAACGTATTTGTAGAATATTGCAAATTCAAAATGACATCATTACAGGTGATTCTCCTGCTTCTGGCTCAGGGGTCCTGGATGGCCACTATCGACCTCCAGGATGCTTATTTCTATCTCAATATCCACCCATCTCATCGGAAATAACTATGGTTCACCATAGGAAACTCTACTACCAGTACAGATTTTTACCGTTTGGTGTCTGCATGGCTCCAGGGGTCTTTACCAAGACAATGGTGGTAGTGGCAGCTTATCTCCGTCTGCAGGGAATCACCATCTTTCCCTACATAGATGATTGGCTCCTAGTGGCAGACTCTTCGGCGCTCTTGGACACCCATGTCTCCCAGACGCTGCATATCCTGTCATCCCTGGGACTGCAAGTCAATCATCAAAAGTCTAATCTGCAGCCGGCACAGTGGGTGCAGTTTATTGGGGCTATTCTGGACTCAACAGTATGCAGAGCTTACCTCCCTGTGGACAGGGCAGTGACTTTGTCATCTCTCGCGATGGAAGTACAAATGAACGCCTCGTCCACAGCTTTTCACATCCAACATCTGTTAGGCTACATGTCAGCCACCACATCGATATTAACATTCTCCAAGATACACATGAGGCGTCTACAGATGTGGTTCCTACAACATTTCAGGCCACTCTGGATGACCCAATCCATCCATCTCCACCCTCTGGTGAAGGTACGGGACTCTCTCTTATGGTAGACAGTCGACGCCAACCTAGTTCAGGGCATACCTTTCCATCCACCAACCCCACATTTTACACTCACCACTGATGCTTCCCTATGGGGCTAGTGGGCACATCTCAATGGCCTGTGTGTCGGACACAAGTGGGATGCCCTCACTGCGACTAACCATATCAATTTTCTGGAGCTGCTGGCAATAAAACTGGTTCTGCACTCCTTTCAGCTCATTCACTGGGGAAGTTGTATGGCTGTGTTCTGACGGATATCAACCTTCAAAGGGGGATGATATCCAGGAGCCTATGCCGTCTGGCAATCAGTCTGTGGGAATGGTGTATAGACAACAACATCTTCCCTGTGGCCACACACAGTCTTGGGACCTGCAATGTGAAGGCAGATCTCTCTCATGCAGCACCATGAGTGGGAACTGAACTGGACTTATCTCCACCCTGTCTTTTGAAGATGTGGCAGGCCAAAGGAGGATGTCTTTGCCTCCAGAAGAAACACAAAGAGCCCCTTCTTTTGTTGTTGGGGGGGGAGACCCTCTGTCTCTAGGAGATGGCCTCCTGTACCCCTGGGGACAAATACTGCTCTACATGTTTTTTCCCCTCCCTCTCCTGTTAAGTGTGGTTCAGAAACTGGCCAAAGTCACACTGAATTGCATTCTAGTGGCTCCATGGCGGCCCAGACAACCCTGGTTCCCCATTCTTCTCAGCCTCTCCAGGGGCCATCAGTACCATTTCCCCAGGGCACCAGATCTACTACTGGCAGAGGGTGGGGCATTGCTCTACCTGGGAGTAGACAAACTGAAACTGACAGCCTGGTGAATAGGCCCATAACCTTCTCTGCTCAAGTCTCAGAGATTCTGTTGAATGCGAGAAAAGCATCTACTTGCTGTTCCTACCAGGGGAAGTGGATTCATTTGGCGTCCTTCTTGCAGCCTTTGACCACTTCACCAACGACGGTGGGTCAACAGAATTCTGGACTTCCTGCTCTCGCTTACTGACTAGGGGCTTTGCCACTCCTCAATTAAAGTCTATTTGGTGGCCATTTCGGCATACCATGATAGAGTGGTTTCTCTATCTTCTCCTTATTCCAAAGAATTTCTTATGGGGGCTCATTCACCTATATCCCTCTGTCAGTGTCCCAACGCCTTGGTGCTCTGCCAACTCACTAGGAAGCCATTCGAACCTATGGCAACCTGTGATCTACACTATGCAGCCTGGAAAGCTACGTTCTTGGTGGCGATTACATCGGCCAGAAGGGTAGGCGAACTGATGGCACTCTGACATGATCCTCCATACCTGGTCTTTCTCCTGAATGGAGTGTGTCTAGTGTCAGACGTATCCTTTTTACCAAAAATTGTCTCAGAATTTCATTTACACTCTGAAATTTTCCTACCTGATTTTTTCCCCATGTCTGAAAGGCGAGGAACAATGTCTGCTTCATACTGTAGATGTTAAGCAGGCACTGCTTTTCTATCTAAACAGGATGCACCCGACTAGAAGGGATGCTACTCTGTTTGTGTCTTACCCCAACACTTCACTGGGGTTGAAAATTTCGGCTCTGCGCCTGTCAAAATGGATTGTTGGGACAATATGACTATGCTACTTGTTAGCGAAACGTCCTCTCCCTGTACACTTGAAGGCACATTCCACCAGATCTATGGCAACTTCCACAGCTTTCCTGAAGGGCACATCATTGTCCTCTATCTGCAAAGCTGCCACGTGCTCCATGCCAACCATGTTTATTAGACATTACACACTAGACGTTCGTGCGCAACTTAAGGTTGATCTGGGTCATCTGGTCTTCTGTGGTGCACTGAGCATGACAGCACCCACCTCCAGGTGAGCCACTGCTTTTCAGTCTCCCATAGGTGTGGTCCCATAGGTGTGCTACAGAGACCATGAAGAAGATAAACAGGTTGCTTACCTGTAACTGATGATCTTCGAGTGGTCATCTGTGCAGTCACACCACCCTTCCTTCCTTCCTTCCTTCCTTCCTTCCTTCCTTCCTTCCTTCCTTCCTTCCTTCCTTCCTTCCTTCCTTCCTTCCTTCCTTCCTTCCTTCCTTCCTTCCTTCCTTCCTTCCTTCCCCATTGCTGTCCTCCTCAGTTTTTTGTCTTACATTGCTTTGGTTGATGGTGGTCAGAAGGAACTCACAGGATGCCCGCACTCCACCCTCCTGGGCATGCACAGTAGGGGTTCCCATGCAGACTCAGAGTGGAGGCGTGAAAATCCCATTGTGAGCTTTGTACAACACCGATCAGATCAGTGCAGGTGCACTGGATCCCATAGGTGTGACTGCACAGATGACCACTCAAAGATCATCAGTTACAGGTAAGCAACCTGTTTTTGTTCCAAAATGTCCTCTGATTAATTGTTTACATTTTTATATAACAAGCGAAAGACCCCCGGGGGGGGGGGCGCCTCATTTCACCTTCTTCCACTATTTCCTCTTTCCCTGAAAACTCCCACAGCTGCTTCCCTTTTCTCTTTCCCATCTTCCTGGTGCCTTCTCTCCTTCCCACTCCCCTGGACAATCTACTGTTAGCTTTTCTCCTATCTCCAGCTGTCCTTGCTTTCTTCCCCTGGCAGCCTATACCTGGGGAAACTGTGGCCCAGTTGTGTGATATCAGCTGCCAAGCAAGGCCCAGTTGCACAGCGGAGATTGTGCAAGGATTTGTAGGGGGTACCTTGTGTGTATGTGTGAGGTGCTGATCCCAGCAAGGGGCTTTCAAGGCAAATGAGAAGCAGAGGTGGTTTGCCATTACCTTCCTCTGCAGAGTCTTCCTTGGCAGTCTCCCATCCAAGTACCCCTGCTTGGCTTTTGAGATTTGATGAGATCGGGCTCAGGCTATACCAGGCCGCCTTCTCTTCCTGTAGGGGGTACCTTACAATCCCTTTTATTCTCCTCCTCACACAATTTCCTCTTTTCCTCTTCCTGGCAGTCTTTTATCTGCCCCCAATCTTCAGTTATATTATTTTTTTTAAATTTCATTTATAACTTGCCTTTCTCCACAGTGGGGACCAAAGGCAGCTTATATCTTTCCTCTTTCCTCCATTTTATCACTACAACAATTTTGTGAGGTAGGTTTGGCTGAGAATGTGTAACTGGTCCAAGGTCACTGTGACAGCTCTTTTTTCCTTACAAGTAGCTCAGTGGCCATTGAACCCCTTTGTCCACATTGACAACATTATAGGATGTCACATGCACTGATTCTCACTTTTCAGCTTTTCACATAGTTTCTGACTCCTTTTTGATAATTGGTGTTGCCTGCCCACATATTCACACAACTGGCTTTCTGTGATGGCAAAGACTGGCTGGCTTTTTAAAGTTATGTCACATAACTTATCTACATATTTTCTGCAGTTCAAACCTCCTCCTGTTTGTGAGTGTTTGTGAGTGTATTTAATTTCTTTTATATCTGTGAGTCAATAACACAAATGTCAACTTTGTATTCCATTGTACCCCATTAGAAAACTTTTGCTAATTTAGGCCCTAAACAAACATTATATTCTACATGTGTACAGTTATGGGTATGCTTGTACCTGTAATTGTTACTGCCATTGAGAAGCACAACTCGCCCATTACTACCAAGTGTGGTAGTATTTTCTTTTCTGCCCTCCCCCATGCAGGCTGCTTCCAGGCAGCCAGTGCAAGGGTTGGAGGGGGGGGGGTACAACATCATGGGAGATTTATTTTTTTAAAAATGCAGAGGTGACAAAGTATAGCTCTTGAAAGAGCTCTCTCAGCCCCACCTTCCTCACAAGGTCTCTGTTGTGGGGAGGGGAAGGGGAAGGGAAAGGAGTTCGTAAACCACTCTGAGACTGAGTGAAGAGTGGGGTATAAATCCAATCTCTTCTCTTCTTCCTCAGGAATCAGCAGAACATCTGGTAGGCACAGGAGGCTGCATTTCTTTTAAAAATTCTCCCACTGCAACTCCAAGAGTGGCAGCCGTACTGCTTCCGCCCAAGGGCAGCTCATAACATGGTGGAGGGGTTGTGGGGAGGACCGGGCTGATAGACAGGTGTAAAGATTTCTAAATATTGACAACCCTTAATTATCAAATATGTAAGAAAAAATATAGTAAAGTATATTAATGAAATTAATTTTACAGTTCAGACTAGCTATTCCAGTGCTAAATCAGCATCATTGGCTCCTGATGTACTTTTCCAGGTCTTTTCCAAAGCATTTACAATAATCTTTAAAGTCCTAGTTTGAATTAATTAAAGCCTTTCCCAACATTAAGCCTTGGGGCCAAAGTTAACATGACAGTGTCCTCATGGCTGTGAGGACACTATCACCATTTTAAAGTGAGATTAAAATGTCCAAGGGCCTGATCTTGATCAGGGCTGCAATGCAGCATTGTTGTTCCCCTCCTCCTGTGCCTTTTCAAGTGGTCCACAGCCTTTTTGGCACCTGATGGGGGGGGGAGGACAAAGGTGCCATGCTGTTGGGTAGATCAGCATCAGGCCTGATCTGCATTTTAAAATCACTTTAAGTTTGTGACATTGTCCTCATGGCAGCTCTTTTGCTGGTATCAGAAGTTTGGTGGGTGGCCACATATGAGAAGGTGTTCATGCCTGGAGGCCATGTGGTATGCCTGGCCACATTCCTTTTAAGGTTTTCAGAAAGCTTTTCAGAAAGTTAAGGCTATCTTTTTCCTACAGGTGCTTGTGTTAAATTAACTCCTCTTTACAGCTTTATTTCTAAAGGCACAGCTCTAGAGTAAATACATTTTACACGACTACAGTACAGACTAAGAAAACAATGAAATATGGAAAGATTGCTAGCCTACTTGAGCATCTGATATCCATTCCATGCTAGGAGATTTAAATAGGTGTATGCATGAAAAAGATGCTCTCCTTTGCGTTCTGTCACACTTTCCCCATGGTGTCTCTCTCACACAGAAGGGACAGCTGCTTTTTAGGTCTCCTTCTGTGTATAAAAGGCCTTAACAAGTCTGAGCCTGAGGTTCTGGAAGCAAGAGCTGCCAGAACCTGGTCAGCCAATAGAGGCGCTAGTTTTGTCGCTGTGTTTTCACTCCTGGCTGTAAAACCAGGGCTATTTTTGGGCAGGAACACACAGGAACGGAGTTCCGTCTGGCTCCCGAGTTGACCACACCCAGCAGGAACTCATTAGCATAATAGGCCACACCCAGCAACAGAAACTCATCGGGATTGGCTGCATTAGGGTTGTGTGGCCTAACATGCAAAGGAGTTCCTGCTACAAAAAAAGCCCTGGGTTTGGACAACAAACAAGGTAAACAGAAAAAGAAGCAAAAGGTGGGTGTGGCTGGATGACCACGCTTCTAGTAACATGGGGGTGTGGCCTAATACACTAATGAGCTGTGCTGTCAGGGGTGTGGCCTAATATGCCAATAGGTTTCTGCTATCGAGTGTGGCCTGTTATGCTAATAAGTTCCTGCTGGGCTTTTTCTACAAAAAAAGCCCTGTGTAAAACTATACCTATCCAGCAGGATAAGGTTTTCCCCAGCTTGGATGTTGCCAACAATGCTGGTCAGTCTTCATAAATGTCTTGTCACATCTGCCATCAGTCATGATGTGAACATACTAGGTCATTGAATGCTCATAAATTAATGTGAGTATTACATGTGAAAGAGAAATGCACAAACATTTGAGTTAAACTGCCTTGTTCCTTACACGATCATTTATTATAGGCAAATGCATCTGAACGCCTTGATGGTGGATGTAAGCAGAGTAACACTGAAGAATTAATCTGCAATGCTACCCAGGTAGTGTGCTTATTCTGTTTTGCATATATTGTTTCTTTGGCGAAAACAGTACCTGGCTGGATGTCATGTTAGTGGGATATGGTCTTCCTTCTCTTTCCTTGTTGTGTTCTTCCAGCATCACCAACATGTGTGTGTGTGTGTGTGTGTGTGTGTGAATGTGCCAGTTCTCAGCCCAGAGCAGCAAGGTATTCGGCCTAAGAAATTGGTTTGGAAGTGAGATGAAGGAAGAATTGGGATGGGGAATATTGCTTGTATATGAAGTTGAGCTGAGTTAGTGTGTGAAGCTGAGTCAGCTCCATATGTCTTAATATTTGCATGATCTATACATGAATTACCAGTGGTAGTTTGTGAGCCAGATGTCAGTCAGAGCAACTTTATCTGGATGTAGCTGACCACGCTAAATTTTCATAAAGGTGTGATGAAAATTTTCCCAGTTTAGTAGTAAAGACAGTTGTGTGAGATGGATCTGTCTAGCATGTTAACATCTCTGAAGTTCTTATACAAATACTCTGGAGACTTATGCTCTCTAGTTTTGTTACAGTAGTTTCACTGTCTGTAAGTGCCTGACTTCCTGAAAAGTTCAGGTTTTGTGATGAAATATGGTCTGGTTTCCACAGCATTGTCTTGAAAATGGGGTAGTCCCTAAACATGCCAAAAGGCATGTTCTGATATTGTGGATACAGAACCTAAAAAAGGTTAGTCAAATGCAAAAGAGGGTCAGCAATAAAAGCTTAATATATAAAATATATAAAAAGATACATGTATTTATTAAACAAAGGTTTTAAAATTATATATAAGGACCCAATCACACCTCATGTACAAATATCCAATCATAACACACAAGGGCTGATGGACTTGAACTGATGCATTTCGGCCTGCATAGGCCTTCTTCGGAGGTCAAGCACAGTGAGGCACATATTGGCTATAAAAATACATTACAATCATACAGATACAAGATATAAAATCAATAGGGACCAGAAAAAGTTGTTCCAAAATTAAACCACTAGGCACAGAATAAAAGTACAAATGAGGCCTCCAACAGTGCAATCACATACCCAGTGGTGTTTCTCTGGTATAAATTTCTGGTCCAGAAATGGCCTTCCTATGATTGTGCAGCCAAAATGTCCTCAATAGAATTGTCCTTAAGCTCTTGCTCTTCTATTGAGGACATTTTGGCTGCACAATCATAGGAAGGCCATTTCTGGACCAGAAATTTTTACCAGAGAAACACCACTGGGTATGTGATTGCACTGTTGGAGGCCTCATTTGTACTTTTATTCTGTGCCTAGTGGTTTAATTTTGGAACAACTTTTTTCTGGTCCCTATTGACTTTATATCTTGTATCTGTATGATTGTAATGTATTTTTATAGCCAATATGTGCCTCACTGTGTTTGACCTCCGAAGAAAACCTATGCAGGCCAAAACACGTCAGGTGAAGTCCATCAGCCCTTGTGTATTATAATTGGATATTTGTACATGAGGTGTGATTGGGCTGTTGAATATAATTTTAAAACCTTCGTTTAATAAATACATGTATCTTTTTATATATTTCGTATATTAAGCTTTTATTGCTGGCTCTCTTTTGCATTTGACTAACCTTTTTTAGGTTCTGAATTCTAGGTTTTAGGCTCAGTTTTCTCCCCCCCCACCACCTTTTTGTCTCAGTCTGATATTGTGGATAGACATGTGATGTGAACAAACTGAATCTTTTTGTTTACTTATTCCTCAATCTGTATATATGGAATTGACACAACCCAGCTATTAAAAGTGTTCTGTATGGTTACAATATTGAGACCAGTGCCAGCTACCACAATATTAGCAGATAGTTGCAGTTCTCTGAGAACAATCACAGCTGAAGAACAATCAGGGTTGACTGGGGGAGAGGGTCTGCCCCCATTCCTGGTGTCAAATCAGTGCCAGCAGCATTTATGGATTATCCATGTTATCAGTTCAAAGTGTGTTGTAGCTTGCAGGATGTTCTGATTTAAAAGCAAGTATATGATAGTGTCTACTCTTAACAATGGAAGGAAAAAACTTATAAACTGTGTAAGACTTCTCACAGTTACAGAGAAATTGTTAATCATATAATATTTTAACATAATATACTCAAGTAGCCAAGATCAGTGGGAAGAGCCTCCCTACTGCATTGCCATGACTACCTAAGTCTGCATATGAACATCTGCATAGGTGAGGAGGTCTACCTGCTGTATTATTTAAATTTTTTATAGTAGTGAAGTTATTGAAGGCATAGGCTGTGAAATGGAAAAGATTCAGCAATATTTCAGGTTTTCACATTAGGAAGTAAAATACAGTGGACTGGGGATCATAACTTTAGATTAGTAATGCCTGTCTCCTTTCTTGCAAATACTGACTTTTCAAAAGTGGGTCAAGAAATGATGACTGAATGCCCTTTGTTGCCTTTATGGTGATCGCTCTGAAGAATCACTCTGGAAAACTGTCATTGTATCTATATGTCTAATTCCTAAGTGTGCCCCCTATATGTGAATACTTATATCTGTGGATTGGGGCCACACTTGCACTACCAAACTTGGGGGACCCTAGGTTTGCAGAAAAATCTGACATAAAAAACCTCAAAACATTGGGAGCTTAAATTATCCCCCAAATAAAAGAGTGCTGTTTGCACATGAGCAGACAGTGCATTTACTTTTACAGTCCTGGTGGTGGCAGCTGCTGTGGTGCTAGAAACTGGGAACTGCCACTGGGCCTGGCCTGACCAACCTAGAGCCGTGCCTGGAGAACCACCAAAAGTGAAGGGGGGAAGCCTTGGCAGGCTCACTCAGAGCAGCTCCAGGTGAGCCACTGAGAGCAGGGGAGAGGGGAGCCTCAGCTGGCTCATGTGGAACAGCTTTAAGAGACCTGCAGAGGGGGAAAGGGAAGGAAGCTTCAGTGGCTGCCTGGAACAGCTTCAGGACAAGCTGAGACTTCCCCCACCCTGCTGCTCCTGGCGGCTTACTCAGAGCTTCTCTGGACAGCCAGCTGAAGCTTCCCACTCCTTCTCTTGCCGCTCTCTGCAGCTTGTCCAGAGCAGTTCTGGGCAAACAACAAACAGTGGGGGGGGGGGCTCAGCTGGCTTGCCTGGAGCAGCTCTGGATGAGCTGCAGAGAGCAGTGGGGAAGGGGGAGGGAAGGCAGCAGGAATGGTGCATCTGCAAGAAGCTCATGGGCTGCAGTGGGGCCCGAGGACCACACTGGGTCCAGCAAGAAAGTGTGTGTGGGAGATGGGATGCCCCCCTGCAAGTCTTGCGGCCCCCCACTTGTAAATTCTGTGTTCCAACTCATTGTTTCTTCACAGAAAATATATAATATGGCATGCAGGCTCAATAGACTATCCAACTGTACCATGAATGCTGATTTGAAGAACAACTTGACCAGTGTTTATAACCACACATTCAACTTGCTAAAGGTATTCTCAGGGTTTTTTTTAATGGGATAATATGCCATATATGTCTGGTTTATGCAGTAACAAATATGTAAAAAGCGATGATCATTGAAAGACAAGTCATGAGGTTACTGATGTTTAGCCATAGCAGTGCTGTTTTAATGGGAAAAGATTAATTTTATAGCGTATTTTAGATATTTGTGACTTTTGTCATATTTTTGGAAGATCCATGGAAAATAATTTATACTGAGACTTTTTTGCAAGTTCGAGTTACTCTTGTTTTTCTTGGGAGTTGATCCACAAGCAAGGAAATGTTCTGGGTAGTGTTCTTCCACACATTGCCATCCCATTGCATTTTTACAGTTGTAGAGTCAGTTTATTTTCTTCCACATATGGCTTAAAGAATGAGGATTTTCAAGGAGGGGTGCTGTTGTCATCAGTGTCATTATCATTATTCTCCCTTTGTAAAAAGGTCCTAAAATATTAATATACCATTGTAGTGTTGTGGTGATAGTTTAAGTAGGTTCTCTGAACTCCCAGCTTTCATTTTTTTTTAAAGAATGTCCATGTCCTTTCTTTGCAGAGATAAGCTTTTTGCTTTATATCTCCAAGAGGAAAGGGACTGGAGTACTACCCTCCATGTAAATCTTTTTAAAGATTATATAGCAGAGAACTATAGTTATATTCCTTCCTATATTTCAGTAGTTACCTCATCTGCAATAAGCTTACATTTTAAAATATTTCTTTTCACTCAAATTCAGTTTTATAGTTACTGTTCCTGACACATAAAATACCATGATCTTTTAAAATCCATTTTCAGTGCACAGATGTTACACTGAGCAATTGGAATTTGTTTACTGTCAACATTCACATCTCAGCAGTGCCAGTTATATGTCCAACTGAAAACTTGGCCCAAGGTGTGGATCAAAAAGCCAGGCATTTTATTAATAAATAAAGAATAGCAAAGGGGAGGGTGAGGAATGAACTGGGGGGAGGAGAGGAAGTGTAGTAGTGGTGCTGTGGTAAGGAGCAAGAAAGCAATGAGGGGAGGAGTGTCAGAGCCCCTGGAGAAATCAGTTCCCAATAAAAGTCATACAGAAGAATTAAAGTTTATTGAGACATTGATAGAATCTAGACCAGGGGTCCTCAAACTACGGCCCGCGGGCCACATGCGGCCCGCCGAGGACATTTATACGGCCCGCCGGGTGTTTTTGCCGCCACTGCTTGTCTGTCATTTTTTTTTACATGAGAAGGAAGGTCATTGGTGGAAGAGGGAGAGGGGGTGGCGGTGGCCGTCGATTGGCTGGCCAGCTGAAGTGCTGGATCATGGGAATTGTTGTCTGGCTGCAATCTAGCTACAGGCGGTGGGAGGAACCGAACAGCGCAGACGGACTACAACTCCCATCTCCCAGGATTCAGAGGAAGCCAGGGCATTTGGGAGGGCTGCCTGCGCGGTGACTTGTGGGCAGTGAAGGTCGGAAGTGGGAGCGTGGAGAGTGGGAGAGAGAGCGCGGGAGATGGAGGCAGCTTGGATCACAGCACAGAGGCAGCTTGGAGGAAGTTGGGTGCATTATTACTCCCTGAAGAGGTGAGTCCCATGGTCACTACTTGGGCTACGCTGGTGAGCTGCGCTTGACTGGCTCTCCCTCCCTCAGCTCCCTCATTTGCCCCTCCGCTCCACTCCCAGTGATATAACAAAATAAGATATATGCAGTGTGCATAGGAATTTGTTCATAGTTTTTGTTTTTACTATAGTCCGGCCCTCCAACGGTCTGAGGGACAGTGAACTGGCCCCCTGTTTAAAAAGTTTGAGGACCCCTGATCTAGACTCTTAACAATTCTTTGTTAGAACTGAGGTCAAGTGCACAAAGCAAACAATTATACTACAATCAAACAGAACATAATGGCTTTTGGCTAATCTCACCTAAGCTAAAAAGCCCACCTAACTAATGGCATAGAATTCTCAGGGGAAAGAGGATACCAGACACAGGTTTCATGGTTACATCGCTAAGTCAACACAGATAGCAGCATAGTGGCCAGAAACAAAAGTATACATTTTTGTTCTCACACACACACACCCATCTCCAGGGCAACCAAGCTCAAGAAGGGGCCAGGTTGACAAGGAGGAGGTGGTTGTGGCAAGTGGATGGGACTTTCACCCCCCTGCAAAATTCCTCATGCTTCATTATAAGTTTATGAATATGCAAAAATGCTGAGAAACTCATGAAATTCAATATCCAGCACTTACTGGTATTTATGCTGATGGAGAAAGAAACAACTATCTAGATTTGAACATTCACAAATTCAGCTGGGATTGCCAGAATTCCCACATCTATGTCAACTGTCACCAGAATTTGGACAGTCAGTTAACATACCTAGGGAGAACTTGTCCTCAGTAAAAGTAAAGAATGGTTACAATTTTACCCCTTTGTTCTTTCTTGGATTGTTCTTTCAACATGCCAAAAACTTTTTAAAAACTCCTTATACTGTTTGCTTAAGGAAATAAAGGAAAATGTATAGGCAGTATTCTATCCATTGTGTCTTCATTCCAGTGTCCTGGACACAATACAAAGGAAAGACTGACAAACAAAAGTAGCAATAACATTCTACTTCATTGTTTTCCATTGCATATCTAAAGGGGTAAGATTCATGAATTATTTTGTGCAATTTTTTAAAGTAGCCATGGCTGTATTATGATTCTGATGAAACAGGTATACATTCTTCTGGTCTTGTTTTCTTAACACTAGTTACAAATAACCCCTTCACCACTACTCTGCATATCTCTATGTCCATCTAGTACAATGTCTTTGTTCAGACTATAGCTTAAACCATAGTTAGTGCAATTGTCTAAACATGAGAACTCCACAGTGCAATTGTCTAAACATGAGAACTCCACTAGCTGTGGTTGAGGACATCAAGCCAGGAACTGAATCCTTGGTTTGATATCCTGACTCTTTCTCTAGTGCTGCCCTTACCTGAGTACAAGTCATGATACCAGACAACTCTCTGCAGCTGTCTACAAGAGGCAATGAAGCCAGCATTTCACAAGACAAGCCATGATATGAATGACAGTTTTTGAAATTAGGATTTGACTTTCGGACTAAACATTGTTAATAAGATCATGGTTTCATGTTATCTATGAATCTTGCAAGTGTCTAAGCATGGCCCTGACACTGCTCACTTAAGTACTAATACTATGTACAATTCACTGTTTAAAAAACAACTGTCTTATGTTTAATATAGGACTGCGTCAAGGAAGAAAAAAGACATCAAAGGACAGACACTTGCCAAAAATCAAATTCTACAGCCTTATGTCGCATAAAGAAAACCATCTCCAAGTTTAAGTTATGCTGGATGCAGTATATAAACTCTTAGGTGAAACTTGTTGAACTACAAAAATGGTTTTGTGGACTATTTTTCCAATAACTTTGCACTGCCTGTACATCTTCTCTCTGCTTACTCAAATATTCTTCACCAAAGTCCTCATAAGACATTGCTGTACGGTATTCCTGGGGGGAAATCAATTGGAAATATGTAAGAGACCCTCAGTGTCTTGAGGAAATGCTCAACACTAGCAGTTGCAAACGAATGCAACTGAAAACTATTATTTTGTTTCCTTAGTTTTATTTGGCCTTTGATACATTTATATATATCACATATCTAAAATTCAAAGAACAGCGAAGCACTTTAAAACTACCAAGAAAGCAACTTGCCAAGTGTCTTCAGGTATCTGAAGAAGTAAGCAGAGTCTCAAGAAAGCTCATGCCCTGCCACAAACTGTTAGTCTTTAAGGTGCTACTGAACTCTTGCTCTTTTCTAGTGCTAATGTCGACTACCCATCTTTGCTGTATTGCCAAGTCTGTGTGTCTTTATCAATATATACGTCATGGCTGTAAAGAGTTCTACTAATTATGGACATAATTGATTTTATAGCTGATACGGAAGGACAGGTTAGCAGAGGGAAAATGTTTATTTATAAAAGACAGGATGATTATCTAGTTTAGGAAATGTGAACATGGAGGCAGCTGAGATAGCTTGTAGCAAGATGCAGTAAGAACTGTTAAGACAGGCATCTGTTTTTGTGTGTGCAAGTCAAGAAAGTTCTTCCAGGAATGATCAAGGGTTGCTCAAATTTGGGGTTGACTTCTCTGATGCAATTCATTTAATACAGTAACTTAACATTTTACGGCATTTTTATAAAATAATATATTAGTATTTTACTGCTATGAAGTTTGTATTTAAGTTAACAAATGCTTTTATAATTGTCTGTAACTCAATTTTTTACACAATCCTCATTCCTTTAGTGTAAATACACCCATAATTATACATCCTACATAATGCTTTTGGAAGCATTTTAGTTCTTATGTATTTTAATATTTGCAACTAAAAAGAAGCATGGGGAAGGAAAATAATACCAACTCTATGAAGTTGTTATACCATCTTATCTCCAGAGATTAAGGAAAGCTGTTGTCCATTTACCAGGTTAAGAAAATACTACTATTAACATTTATAGTTCTAATTACTATATTAGTGTCATTAGGATTCATTACTAGTTTGCTGGCACTCATCTAGTCCAAATACTACTTGGGAATTCAGTAAATGCAACAACCAATTATAATCATTCTGGACCATAAACTGCAAGGACCAATTACATACCACTAAGTCAAAAAAATGGAGCTGTATGCCATAATTGCTTTATTTTAACATACAGTAAGCATTTACAGATTGCTTTTGCATGAAATGACTGAACATTTACAAAAGTAAACACCATTGGAATAAGCTCACATAACTAGTAGAAGTTAGACTCTTACTAGTTAAAAGGAAAAGCACAAGGATCTGATACATTAAAGAGAGAGGTCAGGCAGATGCAATAAAGAAGTTGTATTCTTAAACAGGCATAATATATTAAAACATCTGTGGAAATATAAAACAAAAAATAAGTGGGATCTTTGGTGATTAGTAAGACTTTGTATGCATCTTCAAATAGCTAACATCCAAGCAAAGCAGAGTCCACCCAAAATCTTGATGAATCTAGCAAGATCTGTAGGGTACTCAGAATTTCCCGGTATGAACCACAAAGTATGAGTCCATTCTATACAATGCCAAACATGCAGCAGTCTACCAAAGATCAATAGCTGTATTTCCTCCACTGACTTTGAATGGAGGATGGCCACACACAGTAACCTGACACAAAAGCAAAAATCTGGGATCAGAAGGAAAGGAAACCCACCACATGCCACAATGTCATTAGGCACTGTGAGCTGCAGTTTTCATAACATGGAGATTAATCTCTATGACTAGAACTAACATGAAGCAGCCCTGAGTGAAACCTTACATATGTTGAGCTCATGCACTCTGAACATCTTTGTTTAAATGGGATTCAGTAACTTGGTAATCACAGTGTTCATATATTCAAGAGGGGAAATTAGATAATGGCTTGTAATGAAGGTGGATATCAAATCAGCAACATTTGTTTGTAAACAAACTCTTACTGTCCAATAAAAAAAACTCTCATAAAAGCTTTACAGTTGAGATTTGGAAAAAAAATGCGGAGTGAAAGAAAAATTCTGAGAAGCCTCATTTCTTTTGAATATCATGAGAAATACTAGTGGGATCCAGGAATCTACATGCAAAGTTTCTCTTCACGTGTATGACTGAGATCCCAAGAACACCACGTTTAGGCAGAAGTGCTTCTGCGTGTAAAGGGAAGTGACTGCCACCAGCTGCAGCTGTTCCTGGTGATATCGAGTGCTAAAAAATATCAACATGCTAACTTCCACAAATGGCCATTCATTATTATTGAGAAGCTATCACCAGAAAGCAGTCACCTGCCTGTGCAAGGACATAGTGTGTAGCCATTTGGATCCCAGCCTACCTCATAATAAAATTACACAGCAGTGAGCTTCCATTACAAAATGCAACAGAACAGAGTAGGAGGGGGTAGATTCTGTATCGAAGAAACTGCATCCATAACTGACCCTGATTATTGCTGTTCAAAGCCAGTGAATACGATGATGAAAGGATGCAAAGAAGATGAAAGGATGCAAAGATTTTGATCTTAAGACCTCAGATTCTAAATTAATTTATACAACAATCTTTAATAAGCCTTTGCACAGCACAATACAATGAGCACTATGAATGTGCCACTGATAAAACCCTACATGAAATATCGTTCCCATACTCTTTCTCAAAATAAGAAATATAAGAATGTATCATTATGAACAGTATGCAAAGAACTGGGTCATTACTCACAATTAAATCTGGGAGAATGTCATAGTTTATAGAATACTGAATGTTTCCTTCAGAGACTCTACTGAAATTAACGGTACAGCATTCTGGGTGTAATGTCAAATTCAGTTCAGCAGGACAGAAATAGAAGTTTCCAATATTTTTATCTACAGGTTTCCAAGGGCTTCCGGTAAAGTTACTGTACAGCATGTGGTATTTCGGTAGCAGCCCTTCATTTCAACGGAAAGTATTTTGAATTCTACCTTGTTTGACAACTGCTATAAAACAGTGAAATTTAGAGTATTTCTAGACTACATTTCTATATTGCAAATAGTGTTTGCTCAGAAGTGAATGCTGATTACTTTAATATACACATAGCTAACACAACCATTGTTTTTTATTAATAAAATCCATTGTTACACACAGAACCCACAAATGCTCCCATAAAACTTTTACAATGAAGATCTAAAATATAGCAGGAAGGATTCCATGGAAGAGAATTGCAGGATAATGCAAGCAATACATAATGGTGAGAACTGAACAAAATTCTATACATTTTGGTCTCACTCTCAGAACTGGTTAAGTGCTATCTAGCTATTGTAACACATTACAACTAAAATTTACCTGCTAAATACTACAGTAACCATTTTCTAGAATTAAAATGGGGGTTGTCATCACAATTGAGGTACAACTTCTAGAAAAATCTAGGAAATCCACAATTTCATATCAATGAGCTGGTAAATTCTGGGAACCTGCAATTTACCAGCAATCACCTCTCAAGAAAGCAGGGGAGATAAGAATTACTTTGATCTACTAAATGCATACTAAGTATATTGTCAGTTGTTAGCAACAGTGTATTTGTAATGGGTTTTGAAAATGAAAATAAAAATTTAATATTATATTAATAATCACCCAAGGACAGACACAAATGACCCTCTGAGCAATCAAATAACTGCTATATTAACAATGGATAGGAGGTAATAGAAACAAATTATCAAAATCATTTTGGGAAAGGCACATTTAAGTAAGATTTCATACCTTCAGTTTTTGAAAGAAAATACTGATGAAGGTTACAGACTTCAGTGGACCACTCTGTTCATTTTGAAGGCAAGTAAATTTTGATTTGACCTTAGAAGATACTAATGCCAAAACAGAAGATGCTGTAACCAAGACGTGTTATGTTTTGATATTCACTTGCTCTATAACCAGTATAAAAAAGTGTAATTTCTGCAACTGTATCTTACAATCTATGCCAAATGACTGCAGGGCTTTGTATATGGGCAAGAAATTTTTTAGAAATTAGTTCAGGACACAATGGACAAACAGCAGTGCTTTACAACAGTGGGAAAGAAGAATGTTATAGGGAAAGGGTAATAATGAACAAAATGCACATGTTCCATTCATTTCATTGAGGCTTTTATGGGCAGCAGTGGGTTGCTGGATTGGTCCCACAGATGCCTGAAGGAAGGTTAATTACTCTGCAAAATGAGAGATGAATCTAAAGGAAAAAATGGTTCATTTTTAAAAAGTGAATTAAGAATATGTGAAAAACAGGAGGGAAAAATATTTTAATTATACACAGAAGAAGCATCTACTCATAGATTATAAAGACTTTTGAATGCAGACATAGGAAAAATGTCAAGAAGTCAGGAGGACGAATGTTAAAAGATTCACAATGAACTGTTCCACCAAGTAATATGCTGACTTAATATTTTAGCATAAGGAATTCTTTATTTAACATTTCCTTTACATAAAATTATTCAGGGCTAGTACTCCATGGGTGAGTGAGAAGAAAATTATTTATGGGTATAATACATAACAGGATTACAAAAACCCTACTATTTTCTTGAGTTAATATTTTGCTCAATTAAAGAAATTTCCATCAGTGTCTCAAGAATATCTCCTTGAATGGCACAATTTTAGGTACTTATTGTTTATATACAGTATATTTAGATCTATTTATATATAAATTACTCTGTAATGAAAAAGACAAGCTCTTGGAAAATGACTATGGTGCTTGAGCGTGAGTTCTGATGGGAAGATACAGGTTTCTGTGCAGCCATAGCAATGAAAGAGCTGGTTCTCTTTTTTCTTATTTAGACCATGTTCACAAAACCATTCGCCGAACTCCACATTCGCAGCAGAATTTTGCAGATTCAACTGGGTATTTTGCTCCACATTCATAACAGAATTTTGGTAACTGTGCAGGTGAATTTCCCTCACTGCTTTTACAGCTTCCTCCATTGACAGATGATGAACAGTCTCCACTCTCGTATCCAGTCCTTCATCAAGTATTAAAAATTCAAAATGAACCATATTAAAAGTTTATCTAAAGGCATGTGAATAGTTTAAAACAATTAACATATACTAATATTATTCCATGGACTATGTTTTCAAGAACAATTATTCTAAAAGTACTGACTTCTTAAAAAAACCCCAAACCAAGCTAGTTAAAAATAACTAATGTACCATGCACACATTGGGGGTTATAAGTTGAATAGACTAAAATGGGTCTTCTGTGTATTCTTATCTGTTCTACCAGAAGTGAACATGGCTGGAGCCAAATTAGCAAACACTGTCCCCACATCAAACAGAATAACATTTAACAATAGGCTTGACTTTGGCAAATCTCCTGAGAAGTAGGTTGCAAATGAAAATGCAGGAGATTGGGCCATTATGATGATTAAAAAAGCAAAGCCATAAAATAATAGCTGATCTCTAGATACACCTCATCAGAGTCCTGTTTCATCAGATGGCAGACACAGGCATCTGGCAAAAAAGACAAACACATGCTGCTTCTACACCAAGTGGGCAGGGTAGGAAAAGGATCCTTCCTTCTCTTCCCACTCTTCCCCCTCCTTCTCCTTTTTCTAGTGAAGCTGCCCTGTCATGCAGTACACACACAACACATATGTGCCTGATACTATGATTAGTGATGGTTGTAACAAAATGAATACAGCATAACAACTCTGAAGAACACAGAAATAGGGAAATAAGGCAGGTAAACTCAGCTAAATTAATATTTTGTGGAGGGAAAAGTTGGATAATTGCATACTTTTATATCGTGAGCCCTTCCACTCAACACTTATATGCAATATCACCCCCTTACCCTGACTTACAAATGCCTGTGTTATGAACAATCCAACCTGTACTTACAAAATGCAGCAGAAACCAGGAAGTTAACTTAGAAGGCAGCATCCAGCTTTCCCCTTTGCCAGTCCAGGTATAGTGCAGCCAGTAAGGAAGAACATGGAAGAACCTCCTGTCCCTCCATCTACTCTTTGGGCTCCCATCAGGTAAGGGAACAGGGTTTTTTCCCAGGACCACCTGCACCTCCTGATCTGCACCTGCCCTTTTTAAATGTCCCCCCCCCCAGTTAACTGTTTTTGAAACAATCCCAAAACTGGAAAACTTCTGGAAAACTTTTGATATTGGGCATGAGTTAAAGAAATCTCTTTCCCCTTTTCCCAAAGTGTGATCTTTGGTATGCATTTTCAGTCTTCTCTAACTAAGCCTACTTCCTGTAAGCAAGGCAGCACCATCATTCAAAGAAAATATATTATTCCACATATTATTCCAACAGTATTTCCCCCCAAGGTTTCCCATTATAAGCATACAGTATTTTAGTTGCATTACACATTAAATAGGCTTCTTGGAGCTAACATGGGAACTTAACCATAATCTACTGTGTATCTCTGTGGGAAATATTTTCCAAGTTCCAAACGTACAATTTCCTAATAGACTTTTCAAACACAGCTTGTTTGAAGCAGGGGACTTACTGAACTCTGCTAAATAATGCAGAAATTTGTCAAACCCCCTATCATTCACACATTTCTAAGCATTCACATTTCCAAAAAAACCACAAAAACCTTCCTTCCTTTCTGCTGGATTATAAGAATTGTTACCCACCTGTTAGAGTAGCTTTCAGTACCATAGCCTTTTCTTTTGTTTGCCATCATGCCCATGCCAGCATTTCGCACTACACCGGCAGGCACTCCTGTCCGTGATTTCATGGAGCCTCTACAAAATAATATTAATTCAGTAAATTAGAAGGAATTCAAAGGAAACAATCCAAAGACTGGGTTCCAATCCAGTATCTACACACGCATGCTGTAGCAGTCCTGCTGTTAAGGGCAGGTCTCTGCATTCAACAAGCTACCAGGAAAGAACTCCTGTGTGCAGAACAAGGGGCAGGGGATGATAGCAGGAGACTGGATCATCTATTCTATCAGAAAACATTTCTAGCTTTCTTCAAATAAATAAATTCCTCACAAATTGCTACCGGTATATAATCACAGAATCATAGAGTTGGAAGGGATCTCCAGCATCATCTAGTCCAACCCTCTGCACAATGGAGGAAATCCACAAATACCTCCCCCTCCATACCTCCAGTGACCACTGTTCCATGCCCAGAAGATGGCAAAAAATCTCCAGGATCTCCAGCCAAACTGGCCTGGAGAAAAATTGCTTCCTGACCCCAAAGTGATGATCAGCATTTCCCTGGGCATATAAGAAAGGACCACAAGAACTAAGCACTGAGGCAACCCTTCCTGCCCTCCCTCTCATGATCTGCCTAAGTTCACAGAATCAGCATTGCTGTCAGATGACCACCTAGCCGCTGTTTTGAAAACCTCCAAAGAAGGAGAGCCCACCACCTCCCGAGAAAGCCTGTTCCACTGAGGAACCACTCTGTCAGGAAGTTCTTCCTAACCTTTAGCTGAAAATTCTTCTGATTTAATTTTGGCCCATTGGTTCTGGACTGACCTTCTGGGACAACAGAAAACAACTCAGTACCTTCCTCTATATGTGTCAGGTAGCCCTGTCATGTCAATGGTATGTGGGAGGAATGCTGCTGCCTCTTTCCTTTCCTCTGAAGTCCCCCCCACCCCCGTTATCAGGTCCCTGACCTTGTTGCTCCAGCTGCAGGAGCCTCGCTGGGAATTATAACGGTTCCTAGAATGTTTTGCTTCTTAGCCCGCTATAGCTTCCCAAGCATGCAAACTGTATCAGCTGGCTTCTGCTGAAGGGGGGGTTGTTTGAATGTAGTATAACCTAGTAGGCTCTGCTGTATCTAGCCATTACTGACACAGAGAATGTACATGTGTCTTTAGTACTGTTCCATTATTAAACACTGTTTTCTGGAAGAAGCCCTGTATTGTGTGACTGACTGAAGAAACTGACAGAGTGTCAGTAATCCACCTTTCCTTCCTTTGAACCGCCTCTCTCACCAACCGGGATGAGCAGGGAAGAGGAAGATGCTGTCGTGGTAACTACCACTGGAGAATCGGTACCTACCACTACGGTACCAACCACCAGCCCTCTGGATGAGGACCTGGGCGAGAGGTACTTTGACCCATTTGGTGGGGCATATGCCAGCGTGACTACCCGACTGAAGAGATGTGAGTGGGGAAGGTTCCAAACTTGGTCTCTTACCCCCAGGCCTCGTCAGGAAAGTCAATACGATCAGGCCGTCTACCGCTTGAGCACAGTGCCCAAGCCGGAGGCTGGGACATGAAAACCAGCCAAACCTGAGGACTACGTTGATACCCATTTAGGGTTGTTGGAGTGTGGCCAGGACCAATTTTACAGATGGCCGAGGAGTCATTCCAAAAGCTGCCAGAATTGATAACGGAGGTAGTACAGTGGGAGCTTGATCAGCGTCTACCTCCTCCCCAGGCGCCTTCGGTGCAAGCACCGCCTGCCCAAGGGGTTCCTGGTCAGCCACTGCTGATCCAGCAGCTGGTACTCCTCCCCACTTCCAAGAAGGGTCCCAGGGGGACCGGGAAGGGAACTTCCCCAGCCGGCTGAATTGCTGGAGGCAGCGTTTGATGGGGCGCCCAAAACGTTAGCATACTTCTTGGTGCGAGTGGAAAAGTTTGTTGGGAACTGGGGCCAAAACCTCAATGCCAAACAACTCATGTGGGCTGATTTTTTTCTCTAAGTTCGATTTCACGCTCCACCATTTTCCAGGGAAAGCTAATTCGCTGGCTGATGCTCTGTCCCGTCTCCCATAACATGACAGCCATCGGGAGGAGGTCCTCGATTCCATGTTCACCGCCTCCCAACTGGGCGGGGCAGTGACAATGTGCACCCAAGCTAAAGCCCCCCTCCCACCAGTGGACTCTTGGGAATGGAAGGTCACTTCTGTGATCTCAGACGCTGACCATGCAGAGCTGGATAAAGAAGGGGAGGTGGAAGAAAGGGAAAATAGTTGTTGGTACCGCAGTCAGAAATTGTTTGTACCTTTGACACTGTGGGGTGAAATCATGTCTTATGTGCACAGGTGCAAGTTGGCAGGGAACTTGGGGTTTGTTACGTCTCTGCACCTCCTACAACACCAGTTCTGGTGGCCAGGGATGAGGAAAGATTGCTCCCTTTTTGTTCAATCATGCCAGACCTGCCTAATGAGCAAGCCGAGGCCAGGGAAGCCTCCTGGACTCCCCCAACCCCTGCCCACTTCCAGTCGCCTGTGGGAGGTCATCTCCAAGGATTTTATTACAGATCTTCCCCCAGCCAGGGAAAAACAGTTATCTGGGTCATGGTGGACTTGTTTTCCAAGCAAGTCCATTTTATTCCATTTAAATCCTTACCGACAACACGGATGTTGGCTAAAGCATTCTTGTACCACATTTTCAGACTTCATACATTGCCCCGGAAGATAATCTCTGACTGAGGCACACAAATTGTTTCTAAATTCTGGAGTGAACTGATGCACCTCTTGGGGGTCGAGAGGGGGCTGAGTAGTGCCTACCACCCAGAGGCTGATGGGCAGACTGAACAAGTTAACCTTTGTTGTTTTACCAACTTTCAACAGGACGATTGGGAGGGGCTCCTCCCTTTAGCAGAATTCTGCTATAATAATGCCTGCCGTTCGTCTACAGGTGTATCTCCTTTTGTGGTGGTCTATGGGTATGAAGCCCCGCCTCTACCTTTTCTATCTGACACTGGGTTGCTGGAGGGGGAGGTGGGAGATTGGTGCAAACGTTTGCAGTCGGCCTGGCCACTTCTCTGTAAGACGCTGGATGGGACAAAGCAAGCTTACAGGTTGCAAGCTGGTAAGAAACATGATAAGGGTTGGGATCTCAAACCTGGGGACTCTGTGCATGTGTCGACAAAAAACATCAACGGTCTCCAACCCTATCAGAAATTGGGATGGAAGTTTGTAGGGCCATTCCCCATCAAATGTATGATCAATGACATCACTGTAGAACTTGAACTGCCTAAAGCATTGAAATTTCTGCATCCTGTCTTCCATTTCAGACTTTTAAGGCATGATCCTGGACCTAATGCCTGGTGCCCACAACGAGCTACACCCCCCCCCATGGTGCAAGGTGAACCACATTATGAAGTTGCTGACATTTTGGACTCTAAGCTAAAACACAATAAACTGTATTATCTTGTGGAGTGGGTGGATTTTGGGTCCCAACATAGGGAATGAGTTGCAGCAGAACATATCAACACCACCCACCTCCTTCGCAAGTTCCACTGCTTCTACCCAGACAAACCTGGGGGGGGGGCTTTAGGCGGGCAGGATGTCAGGTAGCCCTATCATGTCAATGGTATGCGGAGGAGTGCTGCTGCCTCTTTCCTTTCCTCTGAAGTCATCCCCCCCCCACCGTCTGTTATCAAGGTCCCTGACCTTGTTGCTCCAGCTGCAGGAGCCTCGCTGGAAATTATAATGGTTCCTAGAATGTTTTGCTTCTTAGCCCGCTTTAGCTTCCCAAGTGCGCGAACTGTATCAATTGGCTTCTGCTGAAGGGGGGGTTGTTTGAATGTAGTATAACCTAGTAGGCTCTGCTGTATCTAGCCATTACTGACACAGAGAATGTACATGTGTCTTTAGTACTGTTCCATTATTAAACACTGTTTTCTGGAAGAAGCCCTGTGTTGTGTGATTGACTGAAGAACCTGACAGCCCTTCAAATACTTGAAGATGGTCATCATATCACCCCTCAGTTGTCTCCTCTCCAGGCTAAACATACCCAGCTCCTTCAACCTTTCCTCATAGGACTTGGTCTCCAGACCCCTCACCTCACCATAAGCTACAGTGTCTGGTGCTGTTTAATGAGAATCACATGTCACCCTCAACAAAGATGCTCACTTGTTGTTTTTCTTCAAATAAAGCATTATAGCTGGGATAGCCTGGTCACTGGCCCTTCAAAAGCAGCATCAAGCACTGTATCAGCAGCCCGATGCAGGTAAAACTATACAGATTGACAAAGTTGGATCCTTGCCTCCAGACCCCACCTACTGAGACAGAGAGCTATTGCTTGTGGTTCTGAACAGCAAAGAGTGGATGAGTGTAAATATGCATGTGGGCCACTCTTGATGCAGAAATGGAGAAACAACTTTGTGTCAGTGGTACCACATACAGGAATACACAGGAATACCCTGCTTTTCACTACCTGAAGGAGTCTCAAAACGGCTTACAGTCGCCTTCCCTTCCTCTCCCCACAACAGACACTCTGTGAGGTAAGTGAGGCTGAGAGGGCTCTGAGAGAACTGTAACTGACCCAAGGTCACCCAGCTGGCTTCATGTGGAGGAGTGGGGAATCAAACCCAGTTCTTCAGATTATAGTCTGCCGCTCTTAACCACTACACCAAACTGGCTCTCATAAACTCTCATGAACATACAAACTGCAGCCTTCTCTGAAAACATATCCCAAACAACTTTTAATTCATATTTTCAAACAGCAGCTCTGTTCCCAATATGTGAACTCTTCAGCTCCCAACCATTCCATAATGATACAGTATTGATGGTAAGGGTCAGGAATTTGTTCTGTGAGCAGCTTGTTTTGGCACAGGAGTAAGTATCACATTGTGATTATACTTGGCATACAAACCATTGCAGTATCAATTACTTTGGCTCAGA
This sequence comes from Gekko gecko, assembly GCA_029375565.1. NCBI lineage: Eukaryota > Metazoa > Chordata > Lepidosauria > Squamata > Gekkonidae > Gekko > Gekko gecko. Next base: position 111,802,219 of record JAPDNY010000009.1, read on the forward strand.
TACAGAGTTCTAGAGGAGCTCAGATGTGCATGAATACTGCCAAGTAGGGGTGTGCAAAAATTCCCCTCCCCCCAATTCAGGTCTATTGGACCGTAAAAATATTGGTATTCCCAAATATTCCCGAATATCAGTATCAGTATTCTATTGGTATTTGGGGTAAATATTCGGGAAACCTGAATTTATTCAGCTCCATTATACCCTATGGGGATGTTCCCCTAGAGTATAATGGAAAATTTCATTTGCTGAGTCATGCCATGGTGGCAGCATGGCTCCATGACTGAACTCAGAAGGCATTTAAAGACACTGCGGTCTCTTTAAATGCCTTCTAGTCATACCTGAATAAAAGCTGAATAATATCAGTATTTATTCGGATGTGGCTATTTGGGTAGCCAAAGCAGATTGTTTAATCTGTATTTGGCTGAATAAATACCTGAAAAATACTGATAAAGTATTTTTGGTTATTTATTCGGCTCAGTATATACCGAGCACACACCTGTACTGCCAAGTATTACAGCATTTCTTTATTCATTTGAACGAAAACCAGTCTGAACATATCACTACCTTCTCTAGCAGAGCTTGGTCTCTACAGAAGCAGTCATAGAAGAACTTGAAACTATGGTCTCTGTTCTATGTACTCAGTGCTCTTGTGTGCACATGACAATCAGGTTGTACTTTGGAATTTAGTCTTTCAGTCAGATAACTAAATAAAAATCTATAATCTCCCTCTTTTCCTTACAGAGAAAATACTGGTCCCCTTTGTATACTAGCTGAAAAATGTCCAGGATTTCTGCTTAAATTGCTTCTCTAGGCTCAGTTGCTTCACAGTAACACCCCTATTTTACATCTGTTTCCCTTTTCCCATATACAATGAGAAAATGACCCTTTATCTGCCCCCAAATTCAAAATACACAGCACCATATACATATTATGGGAGCAATAAAATGCCTTTTCATCACATAGACCACAACTGTATAGCTCCCCCACCCCATAAAAATTCTTCTTAAAAATAACTTTTTTTAAAGTCATTGCATCTAGCTAATTGGTTTCTATGTAGAGTTAAACATTGCCATCTAGAGGGCAAACTGAAAAATATCCTAACTTAAAAACAACAGTATTTCCCAAATTAATTTTGATTACCCATACCAAGATTTTCTAGATGACATCTAGCAATAACAGAATATGCTTTATTTTTATCCAAATACCAACTGGAACCAGACCTGTTTAGCTTCAAAAGAATGCTACATTATACCCTCTAACTATACCCTGGGATTAAATCAATAGCTATTAGACTTCTGAGGAAGTATGGGATGATGTAACAGAAATGTGATAAAAATATAACATCACATAGATAAACTCACTATCTGTTCTGGATCAATTCACTGGAAATCACATAGAATGAGCCAGATGGCTGTAATTTGTACAAATTTTATGAAATACCATCCTAATGGATAGTAGCATTAACAGCTTCTAAGAGTTAATAACAATAACCCCAAATAATGGTTGCGATTCCTGGGTTTAGGCCACTGTCATCAGCTGTTTTTCTTTACAACTCCTAGTGAAACATTTATGCTATTTAATGTTCCATGAACAGAAGCTTAAAACATTTATTGAATAAAACTCAGTGAGGGATATGCAAAATGCAACAAGCCTATAGTTGTCTAGCAAAAATTGCAAGACAAAATGTAAACTGAATATGCTATGAATATATGAATGAAAACCCCTTCAAGAGAAAAATCAGGAAACTTACCTACAACTTATTTTTCAACAGATCATATATGCATTCAGACTGAAGTGCTTTGCATCTACACAGAGTTTTGATCTCAAAACTCCTAGAGGTGGGGAGCACAACATGTGATCCAGTGGAGTCTTGGTTTTTCTGCCCAGCTAGGGTGTCCTGTCCCCTTAACAGAAGTTTAATGGCATGTTATTTACCTCCATGCCACCATGAAAAACTTCCCCTGCCCATCTACACGCATTAAACTACTATTAAAAGGACAGGATATATTTTCTCCTTGTTGATGGCTACCCTAGGCAACACCCAAAGTAACTAAAGGAAACAAAAACCAAACTCTTTTTAAAAGAGGGAAATCATCCCTGAACTAGTCCCCTAGGAAAATTGGGTCAAGGTATATAAGGTATTGGCAACTACATCTATATCCCCAGATTTCTGAATCTCTTTTGAAAATCACAGAGAACCAGTACAGTTGCCAACAACCTGGAGAAAAAGTGTTCAGAATCTTTAACAGAGGCTTAATGTGTGCAAATGGGTAAGTGAACTTTTTCACAGAATGTAAGTAAAACCACTTGGTAAATAATATCCTATTAAGCCTCTATTGAGGTGAGTTTGTCTCCAGGCAACCCTAAGCACACCTGTCGTGTCGTGGTTACTCTTGGACTAGAGTGTTAGGGAGATCAGGGGCTCAAACCCCCTACCATGGGAACTCACTAGGGTTTTGAGCCAGTCCTTCTCTCTCAGCAGGAGCTGATGTGAGAATAAAGCAAAGAAAAAAAGAATGTTGCCTTGGGTTTCTTGGAAGAAAGGAAGGAGAAAAATGTACTACTATTAAAAACATCCTTCTCCAGAGCAACAGCGGATATTTTAGTGCTATGAAAAAAATCAGCTTAAAAGGGAAGCCCCGTTTATCATTCCATTGAGTCCACTGATAAAGAGATAATATGTTTCTTTTTACAAGTGGTTCCTGGAAAAGGTCTGATAAAGTTGTAAATATGTCTATCAGATCTTCAAGATAAATAATCTTCACCTTATTGTTCAGTGGTTTTGGATCAGTACAGAAAGATAACTGGAGGCCATTTTTATGACCTCATTAAAGGGACTGGAGTCTAAAAACAGAGTATACTTTGCTCACTACTCACATAAAAAGACCCAGAACTCAATAAAAAGATACCTACCCATATATTTGACTGATCTTAATTCATGCTCTTAAACCACTCTAGACCCAGTATTCATCTACAGAGGTCCCTACGATCTGTAGGATAGTGGGTTAAGTGTATGGGTCTCTATATCCATAAGATCCTGGCTCAGTTTGGGATTAAAATCACAGGGAAAACACGGGGGAGGGGTGTAAAGTGGCCAGATCAAACTCTTTTTTCTAGAGGACAGAAGCCTTCAAAATTAATCCTATAAAACTAACTCACATAATCCAGATTAGAGAGAGGCACAAGCAGAGAGTGACAGTATTCAAGAAGCAGTGGCTCACAAGACATGACTACAGTGCCTGAAGAAGAGACGATATCAAATGGCTCAAGCAACCGAATGCTTCCAAACAGGTATGAAATCATTCCACCCTATCATGCAATATAAGGCATCCATAGTTAAAAAGCAAGATGAATGCTGCCTATGATATACAAGAAATGCTGTCTTTGAAGTGCTATGAATCCCACGTGAGAATTAAAGAATAAACCATTTGTAACATTACAGTATTTAAAGTTTGCTTAAGATGTCAATATTGCCCATTCATGAAAAATGATAAGTGGCAACCCTGACAACAGAACACCCTCCTCTCAGCCTCGCCTAAACCTTGCCCTTCCCAGCTGTGTGGTAACTGGATTGAATACTTACATGGGCATATACACAACACACCTTTTATTGTAATGCTTTTATAACAATGCTTCTCTTAACCACTGTCAAGATGGCAAAGGAAACTATTCATTCAGGAGAAGTTACAGAAATGTTTTAAGACAGACCTAGGCCCAGGCCCAACAATACTGGAAACAAATAGTACTCTCACTAAATAGAGCTACTGGGTTGGATTCAGACTAAATTCTCACTGCAGAACCCACTCAGAATCCCCTATGCCCCTAGGGCTGCATTTTGTGGAGCTCCATGGAATGGAAGAGACAGGAAGTTCTATTACACTGATGGAAGATATAGTTAGGATGTGTTTAGCCTACTGTAGTTACAGAAGCCATTATTTCGTTTCATACTGTCAAAATGCAACAAATGAAGCATACTTGTTAATTATCTGATAGCTCACCGTACATAGAATTAATTGTGCACTTACCCTGTTTGTGGGCTTGTTGTCCTCAGTGAGTTTTTATGAGCTGGAGATGAACTCTGCATTTTGCTTCCCACAGGTCCACTTGTAGACAACATTTTATTTGCAGGTGTACCTTTTGATGCAAGCATGAAAACAGTTTTTTTTCTGTTTCTAGGGCATTTATTTTTTCACTGTCTTCACAGAAGGCCAGCTGAGGCTTAAAGAAATGAAGCACCAAGTCAGGCACAAGATAATGCCCATGAAGTGATCCTGGAACTCCCTTGAAATAGTCTCTTGTGCCCAGGATCACCTAGAAGGACTTGTGGCTCAGTGGGTGTTTAAACCCAGGTTGCCCCTCACCAAAGTCCCACACTCTAGCCATGCTAGCTCTTATTCTGGAAACTTTCATTTACTGGGATCTTAAATTTAGTAGCTTTGCAAGGCAGCAATTAACACATTTAAAGTAGACTTGTAACATTTTAAAATCCACCTATTCACATCCCCCCCACCCTTTTCTGGTCTCTCCTACTCTACCACTGTGGTTTGTTGGTACCTAGAAAGCATCCCAGGGCCATCCCTGCTTCATTCTATATCGTTAAATGACCAAAACCTATGTGTAGGTTGCACATAGGGAAGCCTGAGAGGCAGTTTGAATAGATGCAATAACCAATCTTTTTCTACTCTGATGTTCACTTTACAAAGACCAATACTTTAAAAGAACATAGTTAGAACCGCCTCCTCCTGGTGCGTCCCACATGCATCCCACTCACAAAGGATCCTATCTGAATTTGTTGAAACTTGCAATTTTTACAGAAGTGACACCAAAACCTAAAATTACCAGAATGTCAAGAGTGTTTTAACAGTGGGTCTTTAACACGACCCTGTGTTACTATTCATGCATGCGTCATAAGTAACATCAAATCATATCTGTGATGATTTTTCAGTATTACTTGGCTGTGGCAAACGTGATGAGGCTGGCGATGTTGTCCCTGTGGAAGGCATCTTCTTTACAGATGGTGACTTGTACTAAAATAAACAGAAAAATAAATCAAATAACCCTATAAATTGCTAGATTCAAGTCAGGAAGGACACCGGAAGATGTATGTTTTTGAATTCTTCTGAATGTCCCGTCCCCCTTCTAGATAGCAGCCAAGAAAGAGAAACAGATCGGGACTGCAAAGTGTGAGAGATTAAATCTTTCTCCATGAGCTGTTTTCAAAGTCTCAAATGCCACCTCCCCCTGCTGTTTCCCCCCTAAAGTGTCCCCACAAAAAAGTGTAAAGTGTAAAAAGCAGCAAATTGAGACAGGGAAAATGAAGCCAAGGAAAAAAATTAAAAACCTTCTCCTCTCCTCCTGTTCTGGACTCCCAATCCAAATCAAGGTCTCCCACAGCTATTTAAGAATGAAAGGTGTGCTTAAAATTCAGTCATGCATCTTCCAGTGTTTTGTCTAGTTCAATCCTCAGACTAACTAATTTAGACTAATTCCGTTTGTATGTGCTTGTCTGCATTCCAATCTCACTTCCCAAAACAATGAATAATCTCCACCTTCTCACAAAATGTACAGAAAAGTATAAGAGGTGTCTCTCACCCTCTGGAGAAAGCCTAGTTTTTCACATTCACTACCATATTTCATTCCAAACTGGGCCACAGATTATATGATAACTGTATCCACAAAATGGAATAAGGGACAGATGGTGGTGGTGAGATTTCTCTACAAACCTGAAGGTTGTCCCAGGTTTACAGAAAACTAAAATCTATAAGAAAAAAGCAATGACAGAGGATTAAAACTCCCCAAAAGAACAGAAGCAGCACCTGAAGCTTTAAGGAAAGAATGCCCTTTGAGCTTTCACTGATCATGTTGGGATTTGCTAGGCAACCACAACAATATTGTATCCTATGATAAAAAAGGACTTGGGCCCAGGGGCAGCTAAAGGTAGGTTGGCTAGTGGGTAGGAAGGAAGCAGGAAAAGGAGAGGTGGCTACTGGGGGAAGGAAAGAAGAAACGTGGCGGAAGGGATACAAGGGAAAATGAGATGTCCCCCTGCAAGTCCTTGCAGTTGCCTGCTTGTAGAAAAAGTATTAGCCAGCAGTTCCAATGCTGATTCAGTTAGGCTTGCCCCATCCTTCAGGAGCACTGATACCTTCTTATACATATATTCCTTATTTGTAAACAAAATCCCAACCTTCATACTGATTAATTTTTTAAAAATTGCAGAAATGCTTGCGAGATGGGAAGCAGTGCTGGAAATTCTGACATCATATGGGCAAGGAGATCAAAGCTGTGTTTCTGATAAAACTGACAGAAAAATATTCATATGGCAACAATGTATTAATTTTTGATTCACTTATACCCCACTTTTCTCCCCACTGGGGTCCCAAAGTGGTATTCAACGTTCTCCAAATAATTTTTTCAAGGCAGTGCTACTGTACCACCACAGAGATACTAAAAACAAAACACCCTTAATTAATTTTGAAATAAATATTGCAAAACACCATAATTAACCACTGTGTTTCTGTGAAAAATACCTTATGTTACAGAATGTGTGAGCCGGTAAATATGGGATTGGTCTTGGATACAAAGAACATGGACTGTTATTCTTGCTAACCAAAGATTTCTTTACTGTCTCAGTCCCTTATATATAGAATGGGAAAAAGAGGAAGATTACAGCATTTTACATATTAAAAGTGATATGGGAAATAACATGCAGTAGTCTTATCAATGGAATTTTATTAGTATTTCATTATTTGTTTACCTGTTTTTAAACTTCTCCAATGAACATGGTCAATATTACTAAAATAGATCACAGAAAACTTTGACTCCTCAGAAAACAGTTCCTCTCAGAGCTTTTAAATAACAATGCTGTCAAGAACCCATAAAATTGTTATTTGTCTGAGTTCTCCATTCTTTTTGCTTTTTTTTCTATTTCAGCTTCAAAAAAAATTTTGACTTCAAAACCTCTTATTGACAAATGAACAGGAAAAAACCTTCAGTTCAGAATGGGAGCATAGTTTACCTGGGATCTAGTAGGAAGCTTCCCTTTAGCATCAGTAACCACTTTTCCTTTATTAGGAATGCGTGCTGCCTGTTCTTTGCAGAAATTTATGTGCCGATCAGCTGCACTTTCATTAAATCTTCTCTGGCAATATGGGCACTGGATGTAATCTAAATTCAACAGCAATCCATGAGCCACAAAAAATAACACGGATTCATTTATTGATTTTATTTTTAATGCTGACTTTTGGCCTAGACTAGATCCATAGCAGAGTTTACATTAAAAAAACACATACAAATAATATATATACTAAAACCCATAAGAACAATAACATCATACCTATGTGTCAGTGGTGAAGGGAGTGCCAAAGCTATCAGCTTTCTTTACGATGGCTAAGGAACCTGGAAAAGTGCTTCTGAAGATGATGGAATCACATGGGGGTAAACTGGCCTCCAGACTATTTAGAGGTTTAAAGGCAGGAGTCAACACTTTGAATGTCATCAGCCAATGAAATGATTGGGGCAATATAACATTGGCAGATATTATAGAAGAACAATGGCCAGATCACAGTTCCTCAGGATGGGGCGCAATGGGCAAATCAGCCAAAGCTAGGAAAAGGTGGTCCAGGGCTGATAGCATCTTGTGTTGCAGTGCTGGATCCCAGAGCACCTTCTACTCTTCCAAGGGGAGTGTGACTCCCAGAATATGCAACCTATCTGATCCTACAGGGTGGCTCAACTGTCACCTATTCCTCCTTGTCTGAATTGAGACAAGGATTGTCGGGTGTAAGTGCCATTAAGCTGCTTATGATTTATGGCAACTCTATGAATTAATGGCCTTCAAAATGTCCTGTCTTTAACAGCCATTCTCAGTTTTGCAAACTGAGCACTGTGGCTTCCTTTATTGAGTCAATCCATCTCATATTGCCACTTCCTATTTTCTTGCTGCCTTCAACTTTGTCTAGCATTATTATCTTTTCCAATGAAATTTGTCTTCTCATAATGTGAACAAACTACAATAGCTTCAGTTTAGTCATTTTAGCTTCTAGGGAAAGTTCAGGCTTATTACTAACCCTCAACAAATCCAATAGTATTTACAAAACATACTAAACCACACAGCCATAGGTGTCAACATTGCGGGGTCCTGGGGTGGGGGCCACCCCCCAAATTTTCCAGGGAGGACTCAGCCTCCTCCAGGGCTTGTGATGCTTGCAAACCCCCCCCCCATGCATCCCTCTCCCTGCTTTAAAAGTGGAGGTTTCTTTTTTTAAAAAAAAATTAACCAGTTTGGGGGCGGTTGCCCTGGCTTTACTCGTCCGACCCGGCTCAGCGCCTCCTCTCCACTTCCTGGTCCCCTCTGGCTGCCAGACCAGATGCAGGGGCCACTGCCAGCTGGCCCCATCCATCTCCATCCAGCTGGTGCAGACCAGGTGGGGGGGTGGAGGGAGGGAGGGAGAGCGCCAGGGGGCCACCGCCATAGAGCATGCCAGACCTTGTAGTCCATGCGCTTTGCTGGGGGCAGGTACTGAGCAGCCTGTGGCAGAGCTAGGCACAGCGGGCTGGGCTTCCACGGTGGGTTTTGGCATGCCTGGCGAGGAGAGGATGGGCTCTGTGAGCCCGGGGGAGGAGGGGGAGCCGGCCTTGAAGGGCTGCCTTTGTGCCCCCACCTGGATGGTTGCAAACGGCAAAGGCTCTTCTTCCTCCCTGCCTGGCAGCCACATCCCCAGCTGGCTGGAATGCCCAAACACCTCTCAGAAACAGCCACGAGAGAAGAAGGGTTGCCCGCAGTGTTCCCTCTAAACTGAGAACAAATTTAGAGTCCAGGAGCACGTTTAAGGCCAACAAATGTTTATTCAAGGTATTTGTTGCTGGTTGAATGCTGCTGCGGTGCTCTTCCCCCTTCTCCACCAATTCCCACCAGTTCGGACCAGCATGGCCATAAGGAGCGGTCTCCCCCATGCAGCATCTCAAGCTGGGGGGAGGGGGGAGAAGGGAAGGGAAAGTGATGTCTGCTGAGCTGTCTGAAAGGTGCTGTCAGGCACCCAGTAAAGTGCAGTGTGCGGAGGTGCTGCTGCCTCCTTCCCAAGGGAACTTTGAGGCTGGGTCAACTCGAGGCTTTTTTGCTTGAAGCCATTTGCCTTGCATTGGGAAGGAATAACTCTAGTCAGCCCCGTAGCTAAGGAATTTTGGGGGAGGGGGCTGTAGGGGCCACCAGCCAATTAAATCAGCATTAATTAAATTAACTTTGATTTAATTGGTGGAACTCCTAAGGCAGCCCTGCACACCCACCCAGGCTCCAGGGTAATTCCCAGTGGCCGCAGCTTCCCTCACCACCCCCCTGCAAGGGCAGATCAGTCACCTGTAATCAGTCATAGCTCTACTAACAAAAAAACTGGCACTGAAATGGGTGACCTGTTATGTAGCCCGTGGTGCTGCAGAAAAATTTAGGGGGCAAGGATTCCACTCCCTCGGCTCCCCGCTCGGCTTCCCGACACCAGCCGTCAGCCTTGTCCTCCCACAGTTCCTCCCAGAGCCTTCCCGACAGCCACACCCGCTTCTAGGCACTCTTCCCCCAGGGCGGGCAGCCTTGCGGGCTTGGCTGGCTGGCTCTCCGTCCTTCCCTCCGTCACTCAGTGGGTCATCACTTCCTGAGTCAGACCGGCTGTGGAGCTTTTCTGGGCATGGGCGGGCTGGCAACCAATGGAGAGCCCTTAAGCTGAGGAGCCGCTTTGGGGAGCTGCAGGACGAGCCCTGCTCTGCAGAGCAGCAATGACGCACCGGGGAAAGTGGGCGCCGGCACCAGGAATAAGGGAGGAAGGCACCCAGGAGCAGCAGCAGGCGGTGCGGAGTCACTGGCTACTGGGCTGAGGGCAAAAACAGGGGGGAGAGCCAAGGATTGGGGAGAGGCCTGTAAAAACCTTGGGGGCAGGCAGGCCCCATGGGCCCCGCAGTAGCTATGGGCCTGACTTTAGTGGTGCGGAAAACTCCAAGAGGGAGAGCTAGAAGAGGGGATGGACATTCCTTAGGATAGATGGATCCCACAATGATAGTCTCTCCTCCAACCCCCAGCCCATTTCCTTGTTCTCCTCCACATTTCCAAGCCCAGTCAGGCACAGAGATTTGGGGGGGGGGGAGTCTAATGCAAGGGAGTCCGCTCTCCAAAGTAGCCATTTCCTCCAGGGTGATGCTCTGTATTCCTGGGGCTGTGAATTTGAGGACAGGGACTCGCACTGAAGTGAGACTGGAAAAGAGTGTGTGGCTTTCTGAAAACTCTTGCGCTACAGTAATAATTATGCTACAATACAGTTCGTTAGTCTTAAAGGTGCTACTGAGCTTTTTACTATTTTGTATGTTATGGCAGTGATATGAAAGCCAATTGAGCTGTGAGTCCATCTTATGCTACAGACAGTAGTTACACATTAGGCCTCGCCCAAATGGTTCTGGGCATTAAAGCACACTTGCCCTGTGCTGATGGAAAGTGTTAGCAAGCTATAGCCAACTCATGGTAATCCTGTAGGATTTTCAAGGCAAGAGACATTCAAAGATGATTTGCCATTGCCCAATTCTGCATCATGTCCCTGGTATTCCTTGGAGGTCTCCCATCCAAATACTAGTCAGAGCTGACCCTGCTTAGCTTCTAAAATTTGATGAGATCAGGCTAACCTGAGCCATCTGAGTCCATGGCATGGTGCTGTGTGAGTGCTTCCCAGGCAATCATTTTCAACCTATTCCTGGGAGCCACAATCATTAGGAAAGAGCCATGTGATAGAAGTGTAATAATAATTTACTCATAGTTTCAAAAGCCAGTAAGATTTGAGTTTGCTGGTGGAATGAACAAATTGATCTAAAGAACTGAAAGAAGAGAAAGTATTAGCAAGCTCAGTGGTTAAGGATTTGCTCTTTATAGCCCAGGGAAGTGTAAGCCCCTTTGGATAGACCTCAGTAGGATGTCTGATGAGGAATTGTTATAGGAGGGGCATAAACAAAGTATATGAGAGAGAGAGAGAGAGAGAGAGAGAGAGAGAGAGAGAGAGAGAGAGAGAGAGAGAGAGAGAGAGAATCTGAAAATGTAATACAGGTTTCTGTGGACTGCCTCCCCTATTATATCACACAGACCTTGCAATAGCATTGTAGCTAACCCCACCTAAGAAACTTCTAGGCTGTTTCTATAATTTCTAAGATGTACTTCACACCAGCTGTGCATCTCCATTCCTTTGCTTTCTCAGGTTCTAGCCTCTTTCTTTTCTATAACTATGGAATTGCTGCTTGTCCCAACTCTCTAAAGTCAGACCAGTTTGGCCAGTGGCAACCCAAAATACATCTGCCTGTCCAGGAAGTTCAACTAAATGCCACTAGAGGTTTTGTCACCACTGCTACATCTCTTAATGCATTACAATACAGGTTCATGTTCAGGCTATAACTTATGATGTTTTAGTTTGGGAAGATCTGTTTTCTTGGTCACATCAGTTGGTGCTATTTTTTCCTGTAAACTCCTCTTCTATCACAAGTGACTCTGCTGCTCACATGTTATCTGTCAATCCTCTCTTTATCCCACCCTTCCTCCAGTCTCCCTTCCTTTATATTGACCTCACAACAATGGCAATATCACTCAGCCTGATGAAGGGAGCTTTGACTCCTGGAAGCTTATTCCCTGAAACTCTTGTTGGTCTCTAATCTGCTACTGGACTCAAATCTAACTGTCCCAGTATCACCGAATAAGCGTCAGGCAAAATGTAGATCTGAACATGGGTCTCCTCAATCTACACTGGTCTTCATGCCATTGGTCCATCTACTTCAGCATGGTCTGCTCTGATGCAGGTTATCTCTAGAGACTCGGAAAGGATCATTCTCTGTCTAACACCTGTTCTCTTAGACCTCCTAGATTTAAACCTTTATCCTTTGGCACACAAATCATGGTCTCTCTACCATCAGTCCATCAGTGCATCATTGTCTACTCAGACTGGCAGTGGTTCTCCAGGGTTTTATGTAGAGGATTTTGCCCATGCCATGCTTTGTTTCTGAGCCATTGGGGTCTGGCTAGGGTAGTTCCCAAGGGTTTCCAGGCCCTCCTAAATTTCTGGAAAGCCCCTTCCTAAATCCCACATGGCTCCACCTCCATAAATAGTGACAATGGCCTGTGATGTCACTGGCTCCTCCCTATGATGTCACTGGGCCTCAGCTCTTTTAAGGACCTAGCACAGCAGTGCCTCTGGCCCAGCCCCAGCCCCCCCCCCGGGGGAAATTGGAAAGTCTACACCCTTGCACACAGCTACATTAAAAAGAAAACAGAAAGCAAGAGGAGTTTCGGTTTCGGTGGAGCGAATGGCGGCCACCTCTCGGGATGCTCCCGGAGGCGGTTAGCCCACACATGGTTGGGGGGGTCTTCGCATATGCGAAAGACCCTAGTGAGCCTTAGGCAAAGGCTCCAAACTGGGGGCGCTTGGGGAGTAGCCTCTTTGCCAGCAAACAGCCGGGAAATTGAGGCTTTCTCCCCACCCCAGTTGGCCCCGCTGCATTGTGCCCGTATGGGAAGTAGCAACGCCCCCGACTTCCAGGAGTGGAGAAGCAGCGGAATGAATTAAAATAAAAAGAAGAATCGGCAGTGAATCATGAGTTGGAGATCTGTTTTGAAGCGGCATAAATGTGCTCCCCCCCCGTAAACGTATAAGCGCATGGGAGGAGGGAGGAATCCCCACCCCCTTTGAAAAACGGGACTGTTAAAGAGTGAAGGGGGGGTGAAGCAAAAAAGCGGCTTGGTGAAAGTACCTTTGGGGTTTTACTGAAGATTAAGAAGCTAGCTTGTCTCCTGGGTGACGCGGCACAAACTTTATTAAAGTAAACAAACAAACAAAAAATGTTGGGGCAGAAAAGGGTCCCTGAGAAGCCGGTAAAGAAGGGGGGAGGGACTTCCGGTCCTGGCAGCCTCCCCCTAGAGGCAGCTGTCAATCAACAGAAAAGCGAGCCACTGCGCCCTCTGCTGGATCAAATGCAGAAAATCAGCGAAACCCTCTGCAACATGGAAAGTGTTCTCAACAGTCAACAAAAACAACTAACAGAAACAGCAAAGAAGATGGAGGAGATCGCACAGAAGTGTCTGGTCTCAACGGAAGACACCAAGAAAATTAAGAAAAGGGTCAACAAATTAGAAAAACATCAAGATACGCAAGAAAAAAGAATTTTAATGCTTCAGATGGAGAAATCAAATCTGACTCTCCGCTTTCAGGGCATAAAGGAAGAAGAGAAAGAAGATCTCAGAGCTATACTGGCGAATGCCTTGGCACCCCTTACTGGCAGAGAAGCGCAAGAATTAAAGGATGAGATGGATATGGCCTATAGAGCCTATTCCAGTTTTACAAAGAAAAATAATCTGCCAGCAGAAGTGGTTGTCAAGTTTATCAAGCAGCGTACTAGAGATCAAATTTTGCGTGCAGTTTCAGCGGTGCCCTTGAAGATTGGAGAGCAGGCTATCAGAACTTTAAAAGATGTTCCATATGAAATTCGTATGAAAAGGAAAGCATACAAAGGATTGACCACGTTCTTACAAAGACATCAAACCATTTACAGATGGTGCTTTCCCGAAGGACTAACATTCAAATTCAAGGATAAAAGAGAGAAGATTGACTCCGTCTTCAAAGCTCAAGAATTTCTGAAGAGACACACCAGCTCAGAGGAAGATGCAGAACTCGCCAATTGGACAGAGTTAAGCAGCGAAGAGGACAGCGGCCCAGCGGAGGGAGGGGCTGGAGCGGGAGACGAGAAGGCAAAAGAGGGCCCATCATACAATCTGAGAGACTTAAAAAGAAGACATCCCAAGATATAGCAACTGTTCGTGAGGCGGCAGAAGGGAGCCGATCAACAACTAACCCCAAAGGACTTTACTAATTTAACTAACACAGTTATTTTGGACTTTCGGTAGATGAAAAGAAGATCTTCCAACCACGGTGGATGCCAAAAACTGTATTTGTACTAACTAAAACTAATACTCTAACAGAAAATTCACTCCAATCTTTTTCTTAGTCCATCTATATACCCTACCCTTTTCTTATTAAAAAAAGCAATAAAATTCTCTCCTTTTTAGGAGAGGTTTTTACAAAAAAAGAAAGAAAGAAAGAAAGAGAAGAGTGTCATCAGAATCCTAAAAGAAGCTTACCTAAAACCTCCTCACAATTAGCAGTCCTCCACCGCAAAACTAGGCAGATGAACTTATCCAACCACAACAGTCACCTTCCAAGGCCCTGCTTCAGGTGCCCCCTGCCTTCCAATATTAGGTGGGTGGCAGCCCAGGTCAGGGCCTTCTCAGTCATCACACCAAAGCTCACTCTCTCCCTAGAGAGACTCACCTGCCCCATTCTGTTGCCATCTTCCACCAGCATGTGAAGATTTTTTTTTTTGCTTTGTTTGGTGTTCTCTCAGGGATCCCTCCTTCCTGCCCCATGTTTTAATTGTTGTTTTATGTATGTTTATTTTACCCTGGTTTTAAGTTTTTTAATTATGTGTTTTAGTGGTTGTTGTGCTTTTGTGTATGCATATTTTAAGGCCTTGATCAGGTCAGAAAGGAGGATTATAAATTTTATACAATAAATAGATAACTCAGTCATGATTTGTGGTACTACAAGGAGAAAAGAGGTCAAGAAGAATCAGTTTCAGTCCCTCAGTCATATTCGTCAAAGGGCACCCCTTGACAACAATAACAAAAAGGCAAGTCCAGTCAAAAAACCATTCTAGAAATCATACTAAAGTGGGTTTAGAATATCTGTACCATCTGTGATTACCTGATCCCAGGGACCCTCAATCATCCTACCCAAAAATGGAAAGTTGAAAACTGGTCTATAAATGTGTATAGCTAAGAGTCTTTTTCAGTAAAGGTCTTATAACTGTTTCTTTCAATGGGAAGTACACAACCTACTCCTAATTCAGTCATTATTGTCCCAAATGATAGTACTGGTCATTTCCCTAAGCTTTTTTAAAAAAAATTAAAGCCAATTCTTATGGTACTGAATTCTGGATCTAACGCTATATTCTACACTTCCCTTACGGTTCTACTAATCCAAGACATACACACTGACCACTCCAAATGGCATCAGTTGCTAAATGAAATATTTTAGAATTTTTTAAAAAGTGTAAAGAAAGCACAAAATGGCCTATTGATCTTGGACTGCATGCTATTAAAGTTAGACCAGACTTGTGAGACTTCAGAGGGAAAAGAGGATATGTCAGGATATTATCCAAAGTAATACTGTTTTGCTAGCTAGATTTTCCATTTCTTCAAAATGACTTACACTTTTCTCTTACTCACCAAGCACATCTTCAGCAACTCATATTACTTACCTGGATCATATGACGGTGGTGGTGGTGGGGGTAGCTTGCCACCTTCTTTAAGAACCTGATCAACTCCTTTGGCTGCTCGTATTGCTGCTATGAGTTCCTCATGTTTTCGTCTCCAAGTTGATGGCTTCTTTGGTGGCTCTGGCTAAGGAGCCAATAAGGAAAAACACACACATTTGTGTTTTGATACAAATGCAATTCTCAGCTCTGTAACCATTATTACATTAGAACCATTAAATATAAAATCCTGTTGGCACTGTGCAGTTTGTTCAGAAACAGGATAATACCTACAAAACTTATACTTAATATGGATGTTCGAACACCTGTTGGTGGCAACAGGGCAGCTTATTTACCCTCAGCTGTTTGCAATCTATTCAGTGTATCAACAGCAATCAGAATCTGACTGCCAGCTGATGAGAGATCAGCCAGGAGCTAGCTTTAGATCTCCAGCTGCAGAAGTAGAATTTCAGCTGATTGCAGGGATCAACTAGAAGTTGGACTCTTCTACTCTCCCAGACTGGAATGTTTGATGTATCCCAGGGCCTTAATGAGATGCAGCAAGGCACTGTAGGGGATCAGAAGCCCAGCTGATGCCCTTTGTCTTCTCCCCACCCCAAACTGTCAGCTGCACCTAAGGTGCAGTATTTGGGTGGGGAGAAAAGGACTGTTCTTTTCTCTCTAACCAGAAAATCATAGCTTGACCTAAGGAGTGATGTGATCCTAATTTATGCAGTTCAAGCTGGCAGTTTGTGAAAGGTGGGGGGAGAGACGCAATCCATGCCCTCACCTCTATTTAGAATTAGGACTGAGAACAGGACCAGGTCCCCATCGCCCAAGCTTATAGCTTGGGAAGAAGAGAACAGGAGCAGATCACTCTTGTTTGCCCACAGACCAAGCTATCAGCCCATTTTGTCACTTAGGGGTAGAGAAGAAAAACAAACACTTCTTTGCTCTCCACCCCAAACTGATGCATAGGCTGCAGAGAGTAGGAGCAATCTGTTCATATTCTCTGCAGCCAGGACAACAGCTGCTCTCCCACACCCCATCCCTGGAAACTGCTTGGGTGCAGAGAACAAGAGCAGTACTCTCCTTTTCTCTGCTGCCCAAGCTGAAAGTTTGGGAAGGAAGGAAGATAAATGAACCTGATTGCTCCTGTTCTCCATACCCTGAGCATCTCCCTGTGTTAGAATAGACAGAGAAGCCTAGGTGGAGGGGAGGAGAACAGAAAGAAAAACTCAGCTGGTACCAGCTGAGAATAGCTTTTTGATCTCTGCCTCCGCACTTCTCTCTAGATCCCTGTAAGGCCTGGGGATCAGGAAGATGTTTGGGAGGCAGTTTCTGTTTGGCAGCTATTTGAGTTGTTCATCTGGAATTGAACAGGTTGGGTGAACAGCTCAGCAGGGCTTGGGACAGCTGAGCATGCTCGCCACAAAATTTACAGCATTCCTAATATTTAGCTCCTAGGCAGGGGAAGCTGTGAGAGCAGCTGTGATAGAAACACAGGAGCAATGCTGCTAATATTTCAACAGCCACTACTGATTTTCAAACACAAGATTTTCATGCCTAAGGTAAAAGTGGTTCAAAGAAGTTCAACTGTTCTCAAGTACCATATGCCAGATTAATCACTGCATTCTTCCTGTCTACCTGCCTTATCATCTTCTTGTTGATAGGACAAGGGGGTACTATTCTTTGGGAACTTTCATTCATACTTTGAAGCATAGTCAGGTGTTATTTAGTAACAGCTAGATAATTCATCATACTAAGTCAACCCTTGTGGGTGTAAAAGTAAATAAGTTTCTGACCAATAGTGATCTAAATATAAGCCATTCTCTGTGCAACCTGAAAACTGGGTTCAGTTTAAGCAAAGTTCTTTTGTGTTTTGTAAACCTTTTCTTGCACAAGGACAAGTAACCTTCTGAGTAGCAACATTGCTTAGAATCAAACAGATGCATTTTTTTTCTCTTTGCTATATTTCAGAAGTTTCCTTGTCACAGAATCTGGGTTCAACAGTAAATATCAAATATATGAAATACTCACAGTAACGCATGGCCCTGCAATAGATCTTGGCTGCCACTATTTAAGGAAAAAAGGCCCTTCAGTATGTGCTTCTGAAGAGTCTCATGTAGTATAAAAAGCACTACTTAAATTCAGATATAACATAATAATCCTAAGGGTTTAATACTGAAAAAGAAGTAAAGGTCATGGAAATCAGTGGGAATTACTTTTGAATAAATATGCTTAACATCAGGCTGGCTAATTTTTTACTCATGTATTTCTCATATTTCAAAAACAACATCTTTTTTTCAGTCAGTAAACTGGTTCAAAATATATTTCATAACTGACTATATGAATAAACTTTCACCAAAGCCATAACATGCATGTAACTCAACTATATTATCCATGGCTGTCAAATATTGTCATATTCCAGCATTCCTGTACCTACCCGTGGTTTTAGAGGTTTTACTGTGGGAATATCAGTTCCCTCTGCTCTCTGTCTGCTGGAGTCAAATGTTTTTCTTTTCTTAGTAGCAGTTTTTTGGCAAATTGGAACATGTTTTTTCTATTAGTGGAGAAAAAAAGAAATGCAAGTCCGGATTAAGAACTGAGCCTGCTTCAGCGGGGTAGGGTGGGTATAAGTGGAAAAATAAATAAATAAAAATAAACAAATCCCCCCTCCCCCACAGTTAAATATCTTCCCTTCATATTGGGTTTATCCTATCTTGATTTTATATAACTGATTGTATTGTATGTATTTTAATGTATTTGACTGATGACTGAATTATTTGATATTGTAAATTTTAATTGTATATGTATAAACCTGCTTTGAGCTGGTCTTTCGGAAAACAAGCTACAAATTAATTAAATAAATAAATAATAAAAATCATCAAGGAAAATCTGGCAGAATAAATCCTTTGGGCAGTGAAGGGCGGGGTATAAATCCAAACTCTTCTTCTTCTTCTTCTTCTTATATATTTGTTCATATAAATTATCACCCCAATTTATTCTGAATAAGCAAATCTAACAAGATTCAGAATAAATAAAAGCATTTGAATGTATGACTCTGCAGATTGCAAGAAATTAGAAACAACTTTGTATTAACAATTTTCCACTTTTAAAAATATGCTCCCTCTTGCTTGAAGTCAACCAATTTTCTACTCACTAGTGCATTTGGGAAAAAAGTCCTCCCACAGATCTTGCATGGTAACAAATCTTCAGTTTGCACTGTACTTCCATTACCTTAAAAGAAACACAGACTCAAAATTATCCCACACATTATAGCAAAACAATTTTATCATTCGACACTTAACCAGAGACAAGATTAGTCTACATTCTTGTTCAATATACCCATAAATGAGTACAGCTCATGTATGCAGCAATTAATGAAGTGATTTATAGAAAGAGCATGACTATCTTCCTGTAGTCACTAAGGATAAATCTGTGGAACTACAATCCTTGAGAATCTTCGTACTGGTTGGGTTCCTGCCGGATTCCCACACTGAGATTCTATGGCTCTACATAGGTTTCTAACAGAGATAATAAGAAAATAACTGCACTGTTATGTAAACTTTGTTTGGAGTTGAAGGATAAAATTTCCTACATTTTGGGACAGAAAAGAACAACAATGGCCATTTCAAGAAGCAATCTCACAGTGTACCCAAGATATTAGTCTCGAATACATCCAGAATTACTACATCTGTTTTCAAAATTTACAATTCTAATCCTGGTTTATAGGCTAATTTGGGAGTAGAAAGCTTTCAATTACATTTTTATCTAGAACAAAACCATATTATATGATCTATTCCTGTGTTCAAGAGAACAGATTTATTTTCTCAGTATTCAGATCTTTTTAAAATCCTTACGAAATTAACTGCTTAGGAAATTAACTATATAGCCAACACAAAACGCTTAAGTTTTGTCTGCAAGCAAATGTCCAAATATTGCCATTCATATACATCAACTGACACTTAACTACACAATTCACATTTTCCCAAGGTACATCTCAAGCAAGGTAAGGTGGTATATTTTGGGAGCCTATGCCTCCCAGCAATGTGTGGGGTCCATTTGGTGCATGGGAAGAGAATGCTTAAGTCTTTCCCTACTCATAAGACAACCTGGGGGGTGGCTTATTTGTCCCTCTGTGCTCCATGTGTACTTTCAGCCTCTCTTCTGCTGTTGAGGTTCAGGTCTGCCAGAGGGCTCCTGGGCATCTGGTCCACTTGTCTTCCTGCTGCAGATGGCTTCAGGGGCCACCATGGCATGGGGTTTGGTCTCAGCAGATTCAACTGGGTACTGGCTGGGTCACACCAATAAGCTTCAGTATTAATTGGCAACCTCCATCCCCCTAAGCGCCAAACAAAGTTTGTTCTGTACTTGGGATGGAGGGGGGGAAGTATCATATGGTGGGCCACCAGACTAAACAAATGGCAAGAAAGTAGCTCATCAGGCTTTATTCAAATTTAAGTGGCTGGCAAAAGGTATATAATGAAGCAACTGAATGGTTCTGTTCCATGCCCTTTCAAATCTATTAAGATTTGATTTATTAAAACTAAATTAAATTTCTACCCTGCCTTCCTCGCTGAAGCCAGCTCGGAAGGAACATGGGAGGAACATGGAACAGAGCCTCACCAGATGACCTAAGGCAGTGAAAGATAGAAGGAAGACTTCAGTCTACCAATGAAACACCTAGTGTTGGTAGGAATCTTGCAAGTGCTGCTCAACTGGATAGATATGAGTGAGACCAACAACACGTAAGAGAACATACAATGAAATAAGTGGCCACAGGTAGTTTAATTTTACAAACTGGTGACCCATAAGAATTCCAAAAAAAACAAAAAAACCCAAACGGACCCACACAAGATAGAAATCAGCCCAGCCCTGGTGAATGAGAACAGGCTCATATAGGAATGTGTCATGAAGAAATTCTAATTCAAGAAAGGAAGCCTCCTCAGATGAAGCCACTGCTAGCACAGTGTGTCACAAAGAAAATTAACCTGAAAAAGAATTTTATGGAAAAAAATCTGTTATATTAAACACAGGTAAAAGGTTAAATGAGGCCTCAAGATAATGCTTAGTCTGGACTCACCTTTCAAAATAACTAAGCAGACATCTTGGATTTTGACCCCTGAAAGACATACTTCCTAGTATCCTACTGTATGATCAATGGAACTGCCTAGTTTGCCTACCTAATTGGTTAATTTTGATGCTTCATAGTATTAACACTGAAGAAATAAGACACATAATTTCTTCAAAACCCTAATGAATGCTAATGACTCTCAGCTGATCTAGAGGCACTTGTTATGTGCTCATGGAAAATGGTAATACATAGTATTGTAGAATACACAACAATTAGTGCCCTTTATTGGAACCACAGCAGAACTATATTTCCTTTCAGTGTTCCTATCCTTCCACTATTGCTCTTGGCAGATGCCTAGCTGACTGCAATTGTATTTGCCCAAAACAAATAATCTCATTGGAAACAGAATAGTTTTCTATTCCCCTCTGTGTTTCAACTGAACAACTGGGGCAGGGGTCTGTTCTTCTTCTAAACAATTGGGCAGGAGGTTGGGTGTGGGTGGAAAGATAGTCCTGTTCTTCTTCTAATACTTTCCCCATTTCCAATAAAAGATGCATGCTCTTGAACAGAAAATCTGAACAGTGACTTTTGCCATCAGATACTTTTACTTTGTAATTCAAGGATACAGCAGGAAAATTCTAAACTCCAGCTATCTGAAACAATAGTCTTAGAAAATGGTCTAATTTCACATTGGGTTAGTGCATACCCTAAAGCAATGTTTTAGTTCTCTTTATAGTTTCTATAAGAATATCAACAATACTTCCCTCTAGCTTAAGTGTCTTCAGTAGAAATTAAGTTACTTTGAATATTTATTCTGGGGTTTTTTCCTCACTGAGATCTAAGGAGGCTTGCAACAGTACAAAAATCACTAATAACAGAAAAATGTATGATTTAAATAAGCAAAAATAAATAGCTATATCTTGGGTCAGCCCTGGATCCAGTGGACCTGCTCGTCCAAGGCCATAAACTGGGGCTAAGTAAGAGCCATGGGCTTGTGCCTCTGGCCAGACCTGACCTGTATACCTGGAACAAGCCAAAGCACATTTTAAAATGTTATACCAGGCAGCAGTTCCTCTCAGTCTGCCTTCCTTGGTCACCGATTACACAGTAGAATCTTACTCTACAACTGGCATCACAGAAGTACTCGTCCAGTATGCTCATAATTAATGGCCTAACTTCCACTATCCCCTAAATTGTTTTCAGCTACAGTACCTACACTTTAACACATGCCTGGGAAAACCTAGTCCAGATCTAGGAGTCATATCCAAACCTCAGGACCCAGTAGAAGAGACTGGATTTATACCCTGCCTTCACTACCTGAAGGAGTCTCAGAGCGGCTTACAATCTTTTTTCCCTTCCCCTCCCCACCCCACAACAGACACCCTGTGAGGTAGGTGGAGTTGAGGGAGCTCTTTCAAGAACTGCTCATGAGAGAACTTGTAACTGACCAAGGTCACACCAGCAGCTGCATGTAGATGTATGGTATAATTATGAACTCCTTACTCAAAATATACTGATACATATATTAGATGTATATTAGACAAGGCAAAATAGCAATAGCAGAAACAGTAGTAGTGCAAGGTAATGCTAGAAGAGGCAGGCTGAGGCTGTCTTGGGTTGGAGAGCTGCCTGGTCTTACTTCTCTGCTCTTCTACTCATCTCCTCTTTGGCAGTTGGGACAAGGAGGTGCTGCCTGGAGATGAGGAAGAAAGCTTATCATGTCGCTTTCTCCAAAGTCCCAACTGACCATGACTAAAACAGTTCTGCTTTTCCCACATTCTTCTCTGACCTCCTGGCACTTGGTCCTGAGCTGCAGCAAAATACATCACCTTCCCACCTCAAAGTCGCTTAGCCAACTGTACTTGGAAAGGAAGATGTTTTTGAGCATCAAAAGAATACAGCAGTTTCAGAGGGTAGCTGTGCTGGTCTACAGCGGAACAGCTAGATTCAAGAACATGTAGTACCGTAGAGACGAACAAGATGCATATCTGACGAAGTGAGCTTGGACCCTTGCAAGCTTATACCCTATTTCTTGTTGGTCTCAAAGATGCTATGGTTTAACATGGAAAAGAAAAAATAACAGAAACAGGAGAAGGGAAGAAATCAACAGAAGAACATTGTTCAATCTTGTAATCTCACCAATCAGAGAAAAGAAATGAACAAGTCAGGGGGCAGACAAGGAGAAAGATTCTTTTCTGGTGCTATTTTTTACCAAATAGAATGTAGACTTTATTATTCATCCCAAACTTGTACACTCAACACCTAATGTCCTGTGCCTCGCACCCTCTCTCACACACAGCAAAAATCTAGCAACTGTGTTTGCCAGCTCTCCTGAATGCTTTTTGCAACCAAACAGAAAGCAGCAACACCAGAAAAGTCTTCATCATTTACTACCCAATTAAAAATATTGCCTTTACCCTCCCTTAAGTTAAACCAGACAGATATACTAAAAAAATCTGGTGCTTTATTAAAGTGGAATATTTTTTAAAAAAAATGCTCTCAAAAGCATTTTTTCCTGCTAGACTCATTAGGGTTGCCAAGTCCCTCCTGGCAACCGATAGGGGATGGGGAGGACTTACCAGGAGAAAGAGGAAGGCCCAGGCCACATCATCAGCACTGCATAGGAAGTGACATCATCACACAACAACATCATTGCAACACTATGGTACCTGGGCAACAACTCTATACTAAAATTGGCCTCTACCATAGAGTTTTTGCCCAAATACCAGACCATATTCTGGATGTTGCTGGCATGATGATGTCACTTCCTGAGCAATGCCAGTGACATGGCCTTTTCCTGGTAAGTCCCCCCTGCCAGCCAGCTGATCAGCAGCGGGGGGTGAAGCCTGGCAGCCGTGATCCCCTATTTTCATGGGGGTGGGGGGGCTGGCAACCCTAGGACTCACCATACAGCAACACCAAGTTCCTCACAGTAAACTAAGCTTTACATTTACCTCTTAAAACATGTTAATAACGTGCAAAGTATCATGACTCTAGGGAGTAAACTAAAACAAGCCAAGTCATTAGAACAGCAATGATCAGAGGCAAAACTCCTTCAGGGATTGCTCCAATTACCTATGTTTCAACAGGATTTAAAAAACCCTTCTGGTTATGCTACCGTCTTTTTAAGATGAGTATTTCAAATTATTTTTGGCCACTAAAACTAGCATGTTTTTAAAGTACAATACCATGGTTAAGCCAGGAGTCATGGGTGTACTTGTTCCAATGGCTAATAATTTATATTTAACCAGCACTATAGTGCTAACACAGATAGAAAGTTAAATGGAAGTGATGTCATTCTCAGATGGCTCTACCACCAACTGTGCAAGGTGCGCAGGGGATTTGTTATCCTTGTCTACCCCTCCAAGAGCTGAAACAATAGTAACAATTGGCTTTGTAACATTCAATTACCGCAGGGTAATATTCTGGAGCTCAATAGGAAGTAGAATGTCTGAATTCCATCTATGTTCTAGGAAGGTTGTAACTTCCTGTTTTATGGGGCTGCAGTGCCTCAGAGGTTAAGATGCTGAGTTGCAGACTGGAAGGTCCATAGATTGGCAGTTCGAGACCCTAGTGCCACATAATAGACTGAGCTCTCGTCTCTAGCCCCAGCTCCTGCCAACCTATCAATTTGAAAGCAAAAAATTGCAATTAGATAAATAGGTACCGCTTTGGTGGAAAGGCAACAGTGTTCCGTGCGCCTCGATGTTTAGTCATGCCAGCCACTTGACCACGGAAAAGTCTTCATACAGCGCTGGCTCTTCGGCTTGGAAATGGCGATGAGCACCGCCCCCTAGAGTCAGATTCGACTGGCTTTCGAGCAAGGGAAACCTTTACCTTTACTAATATGTTTTACATAACTCAAAACTTAATTTTCTTATTTAGTCCTTTAAATAACTATTCTGAACTGGAGACAAACATAGAAGAAATGCAAAAAATTCACTACAATAATCAGAGTAATGGCAGAACTAAGCACCCATCCAATTCACCTGAGAAAATTTTGTATTAAATGTCATTTGTATTAGATTTTTGATTGATAACTCCAATGTACTTTTGTTCTGAAAACAGAATTAAAACTGAAATCAGGATGTTCATAGTAACCCCAAATGGATATGTCAGAAGACCTAGCTGGTGAAATACAATCTTCCCTGCTCCCATCAGTTCCACGTATAACTCTCTGATCACATCTGAAAAGGTCACAGCCACAGTTAAGGTAGAGCATACACTATGCTTTGCCTTAAATCACAAGATTAACCCCAGATATTTCTAAAGACTCCAAGTTGGCCTGAGAAAGCCTCTTGCTGAAATCCTGGACAGCTGTGTCAATACTAGGCTACAGTGAATATTTGAATCAATACCAACCAGCTTCTTACTTCCTCACCTGGTTGCCCAATATCCCTCCTAATCTACCCCAGCCATTTTGTCCAACATTCCACGACCTCCCTTTGTCCCACCTTTGCCTGTGTTATATGCTTGCAAGTGGACGGTTTATTTTAGGTGGATGCTTAAGCAGTATGTTTCTCTTTAAGTCTGCACAGCATATATTCAGCATAGATTCTCCATCACTGAGGATCTAACTAGATGAGATGCTGAGAAATATTTTTAATAGAAAGAGCAGTCATACAAGGCCCCAGTTTGAATGCAGAACAGGGGTAACTCCTTAACATTAGAAATGATCACCCACTGAAACTTCCTGTCCTTATTATTAGGCTTGAAAGGAGAAGATGGGCTTAGAAAGTTACTCCACACTTCTTCAATCCAAATAAGGATGCCATGTGACTTTTAAAAAATCCTGGAAGGTCCAATCATGGAACTCTCTGCATCTAGTTTGGTGTAGTGGTTAAGTGTGCAGACTCTAATCTGGGAGAACCGGGTTTGATTCCCCACTCCTCCACTTGTACCTGCTGATGTGACCTTGGGTCAGTCACAAGCTCTGGCACAGCTGTTCTCTCAAGGACAGTTTCTGTCAGAAGTTCTCTCAGCCCCACCTACCTCACAGGGTGTCTGTTGTGGGGAGGGGAAGGTAAAGGAGTTTGTAAGCTGCTCTGAGACGCCTTTGGGCAGTGAAAGGCGGGCTATAAATCCAAACTCTTCTCTTCTTCTTCTAATCTAGCTTGGACTCAAGAGTAAATTATTCCTGATAGATCACCAAAGTCCCCAGATCAGAGTGCACCTTTGTGAATTCATCAAATATGTGTTCCAAAGATGGAGTTCAGTGGAGGGAGGCAGAGAAGAATACAGAAGTATCATTATGTACATTACTATACAAAAAATGTTCATACCATACTGCCATCGATGTACATATTGTTTTATTTATTTTATTTATTGCTTTATGAAATAATGTTAGTAGAAGAGACAGATCCCTGCCTCAAGGCGCTTTAATTTAAACTACCATAGTGAGAAAAACAGCTGCATTTCTCAAGGAATTTATTGAATACTGGAAGCAGTAAGCTGTTCCAGCAACGCACAGAATCTGTAGGTGCTGCATAGTCTGCTACTGTTCTCGTATTTAGGCTCTGGATGAACTGCATACTTCAACTCAAACACCAAATGAATGCCTTCCTGTGGAGAGAGACAGGATACAGGTTAATTATGCTGGCCACTGGCTTATAGCTGGAATATGGCAAAGTGCAGAGCCAAGGTTTGTGTGTGAATGTTTCAACCAGTGCACTATTCTCCTCACCATAATGTTCAGCCCTCTTCCTCACACAGCACATATACACTTACTTGGTGTGCTCCACAAATAGATCAACTTCTGGGAGATGGCTGGAGGGACGTCTCTTGTAATATTTCTTGGCATCTAGTTCATCTGCTCAATGTCAGTTGGCTGAAAATCTGATAAAAAGATCAACACAAATGTAAGCGCCTGATGGGGTACTGATCCTTATTAGGGAACAGTAATAATAAAATACATGGCTTCCCCCTTCCCTTACCTTTACAGGATTTTCCCTTGTGCCACTTTTACATATGCAGAGTGGAAATCCCCAGTGGTATGCATCCAGAAGTGTTAGACAGCAGCATTCTGTAAAAATCTGAGAATGAAAATATGCAGCTGCCTTTCTTTTCCATTGTTGTATGAATTCTCTTTTTAGTTTGATTATTTTTGCACTGTAGATACTGCTTTTGTGTATATGCATCTGTGCACTGTTATACAATGTACAATCCTATGTTTGTGTGAGCTCAGACTGTGATATGACTACATTTAGTACTGTGGTTACTGCTTATTCTGCTGAACCACTGCTTGACCCTTTAATGTAGATCAGGAATCCCATTATTAAAGGGTAGTGTCTGATGGTTCTGGCTTGATGGGTGCTATTATTGTCTGTCAAAGAAGTGTGTTCCATTTGCTCAGTGTGTATTATACTTCCTAGTATTGTAACTTTCTGTCTTTTTGGACTCTCACTCCCTTTCCCTAAGCTGCTTAGTGAGATGGAACCCTGAATGGATATGCTGATTGGGTGGAATCAGTCATATTGTTGGTTCTTATTAACATTAATATTGCATACATTTGGCCTTATATCACTGTGAAATCCTTGTCAAGCTAAGCAATGCCTTACATAACAGACCTACTGCGCCATTAATGTTACCACTGCAAGACTTTGACAAATTTCTGCATTTGGGAGGTATGTGTATTTTACTTATCTATTCAGGGCTTACTCTCTTATTAAGTGTACACCTATTTTATTGTGCTAGCGATATAAACTGCATCATTTATACAAGTTGTAACTTAACATATAAAATGAACTATTTGTACATTTACAAAATTCAAATGTATAAATACCTTAATTTTCTACAATCAAAACTGCAAATACTAAAGAGAGAGCAAGAGCTGAAAACTGTTGTACGATTAGCACCTGTATCTTTCTCTGTGCTATATGAGGCAGTAAAAAAAATGAAAATAGAAAACAAATACTTTTTGGTCAGCAAGTTAAACTCAGAAACACTGTTATTCAATAATGTCCTATCATCATACACATTTCTGCAGTGGTCTTATGGGTCATGGATCCTTATCTGCTGCACCACAAACCTCTAAAAAGTCACCATATTTTTCCTGGGTTTTGGAAGGATCTCCTGCTAGGCATGAATGTACAGAGAGCAAGGACACCACACTGCCTTCTCCTCTTTGCATGTCTGATTGAGAGAAGCAGCATGACAAAGCAAAAACACTCAGTAGTGGAGAATTTCATTTTAGCACACACAGGTTCAGAGACTACCCCCCCCCCGCATTGCACAGCCTGGCCTGACCCCCACACTCTGTGCCAGCCAGTTCGTTGATGTTCTGCACACACTTGTAGAGTGGGGCCCACTTCTATTTGTGATTGCAGGTCAGTGGGTCTTACAAGGCTGCCTGAAGATTAAAGACAAATCATGGGCTTGGAAATGTTGACGATTACTGCACTGTAGGCAGCCGACACAAGTGTCTGAGATAATAAAGGGACAACTTTATTTATTTTACAGCAACATAAGGACTTGCAACATCCAAGGGCAAAACTCAGACCATGACAGTGCAGGCAACTGATGGAATATAGAAGAGTTAAGCCTTCCCTGTATCCCTATATTCTGGCCAAGGCCCTCCAGCTTCAAGCCCTCAGCAGTCAAGCTGCATACCACCCAAGGCTTCTCCTTGCCAAGCTCATGCTTGAGAGAAGTGCGTCCGGTCCCTTCTCCCTAGCTGCAAGGTCTTTGGGTTAAAGATAATAGCACCCCTCAAGAGGTTCCTGTTCCAGCTTCAGGAAGATACAATATTGCCCCTTCAGCTTATTACTGATGCATCTCAGCCTCAGGGTGTTCACCTCAGCTTTATTAATACCAATCAACTGCCATACACGAACCTGAAACCTTGGCCTGCTGGCCCACATAGTGCTTGAGCAGGTCTATTCCCACAATCTTCAGAGCAAAGCAGTTGACACCCACCATCAAAGCTTGTAGCCAGTTGTGCCAGACAGCAAAAAAATCCCGCATGGACCCCAAACAGGCAATCAGGTTGAGCTCACTCTGAAATGTTGGTGCATGCAGGGGGGAGGGTTCCCTGTTGGAGAGGGGCAGCAAAAGGCCAATGGCAGTAAACAACCCTTGGCAAAACAAGAAGAAAAACAAGTTTTTCTTCTGAATTGGTCAAGTATTTTTTCCCTGAGCCTTCACACCTCTCAAAATTGTTGATTTTACAGTTCCACTAATATAAAAGGTCAAGCTGAGCAACATCCTAAGAAAATACTACATAGGCAAAAGTCAGGATTTTTTTTTTTTTTACAGTTGATTCCTAAAAGAGAGAATTCTACTTTACTGCAGCCTTGGTTCAGAAAACGATGCAGCTTTAACACATACACACAGGAATTCCATTGATTTGTACCATACTTATTTTGAAGATTTCTGGGGCATTTCCCTCCTTTTCATATAAGCAGTCCATTCTTGATCCTAGATCACAGCCACAGTGAATGGACCCACATTGTCTATTCAAGTGAGCAGAGATATTATTTGCCTGGGCACCAAGCAACCCTTACAGCAACAAAGTAGTACAAACAACAGTTGTACAAATTAATCTTTTAAGACCAATATAAAATAAGGCTTTACAGTGACATGGCTACTAACTGTTTTTGAAAGAGAGATCATCCGTATTTCCCACTTGTAAAATGATTGTGTATGTGTGTGTGTGAATTAGAAATAATTTGAAACCTGCAGCTGGGCTAGGCTGTATGCGTTATGATCCTTAAGTTCTTGCTTTGTTCATGTAACACAGCTGAAGTCTGAACGATGTTAGGCTGTTCCGCATTGGCCTGATATCAAAGGTCTGCTTGATGGCAAGTGATTTGCAAACACATAGGCTGAATTTCTGAGTGCATGCGTTCAAATCTTGTACTCATAAATCATAGGGTTTCTATCACAGCATTTCTTATAGAATCAGAGTTGGAGGGGGCCATCTAGTTCAACCCCCTGCCCAATGCAGGACCAGCCTAAAGCATCTCTGACAAATATTTGTCCAACCTCTTCTTGAAAGCTGTCAGTGAAGGCAGATGATTCCACCTTTGAACCACTCTGACTGTGAAAAAGTTTTTCCTAATATCCAGTTGATACCTTTCTGCATGTAATTTAAACCCGTTGCTTCAGGTCCTATCCTCTGCTGCCAACTGGAACAGCTCCTTGCCCTCCTCCAAATGACAGCCTTTCAAATTATTATGAAAATTATAATTCATAGTCTATACTTTTTATTAAGGTTGGGTTCAACTCAGACTTTGAAATAATAGCTTAGCTGCTGTTCCAGTTTAGGGAGAAATATATATAGGTTTGCCTTCCTGCATAAGCTGGTACCAAAATAACCATGAATAAATTTTTTGAATAGCTGCAAACAAACTTGAAAGAGAATACCACATTTTGCATATTACCCTCTGGACAGATGGGGCCTAATCTGACTATACAAAGTTCAAAGAAAAAAATCACTAGTAAAATAAAAATACATTAATAGTACAGTCTTATGCAGATTTACTCCAGTCTAAGTCCACTGATTTCAATGGGCTTAAACTGGAGTAACTCTACAAGAATTGCATTGATAGTCACTGAAAAGTACTCAAGAGGCTTTATACCAGCTGACCCATCAAAATCAGTTCTACCTTTGTTCAAGACTAAACTTGTCTTGAGATCTATAGCAGTCTAAGCTTCTTGGGTCTTACCTTGCCTGTTGAATATAAATACAAAACTTCTACAAGTCTTTTGAAGAATCTATTAGTCTGAAATTATTCAAACAGGCAATAGGTTGGAGGTCATTAGCACTGTAAAAGTCTAAATGTTATACTCACAACATTTTCTTCATGTAACACCACGAACCACACAAGGGAAATAAAAAATACAAGTCAAATTTGGGGTGGACAGGATGTATCCTTATTCTAATTCCAGACTTTTTTTTTTCTGTGTGGATACCTATTCCCTCCAACAGGGGCCTCACTCTCCCCCAACAGCTTTTCCTACATAGTCAGTAGACTTCCTGGGTTTGTAGAAAAATCCAAACAGTGAGGAAATCCCTTCAGGGACAGTTGAATTCCCCCCAAAAGCCTTTTGAAATGGCCTCTGCAGGGACCTGACTCCAGGCATCAACGGTGAGAGATTAGAACGTTGGGGGGAGGGAGAGGCTTCTGACTGGCTCTGTCAGTCAAGGGTGGGGGGAAGGGCCCTTTCTTTCCAGGCCTCTTTCGGCCTTGGAGGGAGGGGGAGGGAGGGAGGGAGCCTTGGGGCCAGGCTGGGGGATTCCTAGAGGTTTTGGGGTGGAGTGCAAGGAGGGCAGGATTTGGGGAAGGGAGGGGCCTCAGCTGGGCATCATGCCACAGAATCCACCCTCCAAAGCAGCCATTTTCTCCAGGGAGACAGATCTCTGTTGTTCACAGATCTCTGGAGTTCACTCTCCAGGCCCCACTTGGAGGTTGCCAACCCTAGGCCTGGCAGCAGTATAGGGTTGCCAGGTCCCCCACGGGCACTGGCAGGGGATGGGGTAGTGGGGTTGCCAGCTCCAGGTCTGGAAACTCCTGGAGATTTGGGGATGGAGTCTGGGGAGGACAGGGACCTCAGTGGGGTACAGTGCCCTAGAGTCCACCCTCCAAAGCATCCATTTTCTCCAGGGGAAGTTATCTCAGTAGTCTGGAGCTGAGCAGTAATTCCAGGGGATCCCCAGATCCCAACTGGAGGCTGGCATCCCTAGGCAGCACCCTCTGGGTGACTTGATACCACCTAATTTGCATGACTCAACTTGGCCTGGCTGCTTGCTGCTGTTCAGCAGCCACCCTATGAAAGCCAGCAGTGGTGCAGCAGTTAGAGCCTCAGAGTAGGGTCTGCAAGACCCAGGTTCAGATCCCCATATTGCGGTGGAAGCTGACTGGGTGATTTTGGACCAGTCACATACTTTCAGCCTAACCAACCTCACAGGGTTGTTGTGCAGATAAAAAGGAGGTGAGAATAATGTAAGCTGCTTTGGTCCCCACTGTGGAGAAAGACTATAATTTTCCTTGGTAGAAGCTGTGGGGGAGGGGGTGGAGGCAAAAGCTGAAGACAGATAAAGGCAGATAAAGGTTAAGTTGGCTGTTGGGTGGGAAGGAAATAGGGTTGCCAACTCTGGATTGGGAAACTCCTGGACATTTAAGGGGTGGATCCTGGGGATGGTGGGGTTTGAGGAGGGGAGGAACTTCAGACCAGTATAATGCCATAGACTCCACCCTCCAAACCAGCCATTTCCTCCATGAGAACTACCATTGCCAGCCTCTGGGTGAGGGCTGGAGATCACCCAGAATTACAACTGTTGTCCGGGTGACAGAGATCAGTTCCCCTGGATAAAATGGCTGCTTTGGAGGGTTGAGTCTATGGCTCCACCCCAGAAGGGAGAAAGAGTGTGAGATAGGTAAGGGTAGAGGGGAGGAAGCAAAGGTGTGAGGAATGGGATGACCATCCCGCAAGTTTCTTGCGGGTCTCCACTTGTATTTACTAATTGCCAACAAGGACAATGTTTTTGCAGTGTACTAGCTCAATATACCACTAACAGGTTTCAAAACCAGATTGCCAGACATACTGTTGCTATTGAAAGTTAAATATTTCAATTTGGATTAATTGTTTTAAGTGTAATTATTATAAAGTATCTTTAAAAATTATCTTTAAAAAACTTTACTTGAATCTTATTATTTACATAATTGCCATTATAGAGAGTGGCAACTGAAGACTAATTCTTCATGTTCAACCCTTCACAAGAGCACCTGAAAAAACTGTAATTTAATAGTTGGACTACAAGATATAACATAGGCAGCATACCACTGAGACACAGCCTACTTAATAGTTGTAAACTATCATTGTCATTACTTTTCTTGCTTTTGTTCCTAGGCAAATATTAATACTATTTTCTAAAAATCATGTACAATTTTATTTTCATGACAGATCTAAATGAGAAGAATCCAGGAACTCTTGTCTTTGTTTCATATAGTTTTAAACAAGAAGTTATTTGCAGAAGCACTTCTGTAACTTAAAGGACACAGGCTTCAATCCTTCAGTGTACACTCATTTCATTAAAGGGTTTAAGCATCTCTCCAACATTTCCAGTAGTTCTAAAAGGACACAAGCGTAATTTTTATCCCCCTCCCCACAGGTCATGTAAGTTAGTTTTTGTAATTTCAAAGTTTTGTTATAGTATACATACACAGTGTGTAAGAATGCAGAAATACTGACAATAAAATAGGGTAAACTATTAAGCACATTTAATTATACGTATAAAACTAAGAACAAGAAAGCAAAGAACTCTAAATCTCAGCAGCCAAGGTTAGCCATAAAAGGTCATTGGTCTGGAATGAAAGAATGCTGCCATGCCAAGGCAGCCTGGCCAAACCCCACTCCATTACGGAGGAAGATATCTTAAGCCAGCGGGCCATGGTTTCATTCCAAGTCTAAAAAGGTTTCAGCCTTTTCCCACAAATGACACTTAAGTCGTTTTTCCTTTGCTTGCTTGCTTTCCTTTGCATTTTCCACATCTGTAATTGAAATATAAAACCTATGCTGGCTAGAACAGTTGCTTTAAAAATGGTTCTCTCATCCTTTCCAATCCAGTAGGCACATAGTGATGCATTCCAGACATAATAAATAAATAATCCTAGCATCACTCTTGAAAACACCCTTAAAATCTAATCAGGTTTAGGAAGCTGAATTTTAAAAAAGGTTCTGCATCTAGCTTCAGTGACACATGTCCAGCAAAACTAAAGGGCCTGTCGTGGGTCTACCTACCCACCCCATTCCTCCACCACCCTTTGAATTTTATCCTAACACATTTCACTCATGTAACACGCACACACCGCGACCCACCAACAGTCTGAGGCGCAACCAGCCTCTTGGCTACGGATTCTGTTAATAGGGAGTGACAGGGAGAGGGAGGAGGGCATGTGATGTTGAACCCGCAAAAGCAACACACGCTGACACCGCCCCCGAACAAAGGGAGAGGGATGGAGAGTAGCATTTTTGTAAGGGCTGTGTGTGAGGCAACCCGCTTCCCACACCCAGTCCTTTGCTACAGGAAAAAATACAACCCGGCGTCGCTTGCTCGCCGGTCTCAGCCTTGTCGCGACTCCCCACTTTTTCTCGTGCTCACCGCCCCTCAATCTCCCCCTCCCTTACGCCTCAAATCTAAAAACAAAGGCTCGGCCGACCCGCCTTGACTTCCTAGCTAAACTGAGCCTATCCGACGCCTTTCTTCCATAGCGGGCCGGCCGCCGGCCAGTCTCCCTCCCTCTCCACTCTTACCGTCCAGCCCCTCCATGGCGTACAAAAGCGACCCTCAGCCTCCTACTCCCGGCCGCCCTGGCAAGTGTGACCGCTGCTGTAGCAACATGGCCACCTCCCCAACACTAACATCCTCCGCGCCCATTGGCTTCTTAACGCGAGGAGGGGTGGAGAGCTGGGCGGCACGGCGCGCAGTGCGGAGGGGCTGGGCCGGGCCGGCTTTGGCGGCGTTCTGCAAGCCAGGGGTCGCTTTGCTTCTGGCTCTGCCCGGCTTGTGAAGTGTAAGTACGTGTGGTCAAGCTCCTTCGTGCCTCTGCGTCGACTTCGTTACGCCCTCTAGGCCATATTTCTCAGTCCTTTCAGTCGTCCTTCCCTCTTTTTCAAGACGCTGGCATTGCTAACTTTTTTTTTTTTTTTACCTCTGGCGAAGTTTTAACAGCAGCATGACGAGCAGAAATTCAAGATGGTTTTCTTGTCCTGCATATGCACTGGTGTGGAAAGCTTCACCTGTTGAATGAATATCGCACACAGAGGAAGTTCATGGCACAGGACTAGTCCCAGAAACAAAACAAATGGTCCTCTCCTAACTAGGTTTTTTGCAATATTTACCTGATAAGCTGAGGACATTGTCTCATTGTCTCCTTCCCCACTATCTTCCCCACTTTCTTGCGTCTTTTCCTTTCCACCCCCCATCCAACCTGCATTTACAACCCTCCTGATTCGGCTTTTCCTCCTTCCCTCCCACCTGGCAGCCTCTGCCCAGGAAACCTACGGGCCAGTTTCATGGTGCCAACTAATGGTTCCTCCTTCCTTTCTAACCAGTGTTTTTATGTTTTATATGTTTTTTAACTCTTTTAAAAACTTTTAAATATTGCTGTAATGATGTAGGTTTGGGAGGGGGAATTTATTTTAATAATTAATTTTATTATGTTTGTTTTAAATTGTTAGCTGTCTTGGTGGCCCTTGTAAAAGCAGAAAGGCAGTAGGTATTTTTATTTATTTATTTAATTTATACCCAGCTTTTCTCTCCAGTGGGAACCCAAGGTGGCTTACTTCATTCTCATCTCCTCCTCCTAATCCTCACAATGACCCTGTGAGGTAGGTTAGGCCAAGAGTGTGACTGGCCCAAGGTCACTCAGTGAGCTTACATGGCACAACTGGGGATTTGAACTTGGGTCTCTCAGATATTAGTCCTGCACTCTTAATCACTACACCACACTGACCCAGCTATATCTGCCATGGCTTTTGTGCCAGGGTCTTGGTCATGCAAATGATATGATATCAAGTCATCTGGTGGTTGCTGCCAGGCTTGGCTGTGATGAGTCTTCCCTCAAAGGCAATAATGTCCCTCGAAAGAGCCCTGGCCCCTGCCTCTGCCTTTTACTGACAGAAACCAAGGCAATACTGTTATGGTTGCCTAGGAAACACCCCTCCCCTATGATGACTGCAGAGGGCATTCATTTCTTAAAGTTGCAGGAGCTGCTGTTATTTCAGAGAGCCCTAAATGTTTTTGTATGTGTACACACAAGTTTCAGATTTTTTTCAGTTTGTGGAAAAATCTGTCTTATCTGTTCATGGCTCCAATCTCTGGCTTGATAAGCATATGGAGCAGAGGTCCATCAGTGGCTATTAGCCAGAAGGTATAGATAGGGATTCTCAGGCTGGGGCAAGTGATACTCTGTATTCTTGGTGCTTGGGGGGGACAACAGTGGGAGGGCTTCTAGTGTCCTGGTCCCATTTCTGGACCTCCTGATGGCACCTGGTATTTTTGGCCACTGTGTGACAGAGAGTTGGACTAGAATGGGTCATTGGCCTGATCCAACATTGGCTTCTCTTATGTTCTTATGTATCCACAGATTTGGCCATGTTTTCCATGGGGACACATGAATACATGAAATTGCCATATACTGAATCAAACCACTGGTTTATCAATGTCAGTAGAGTTTTCTCAGATTGACAGCAGCAGCAGGAAAGGTCTTTCATATCATCTACTATCTTTCACACCACCTGCTACTGCTGACTGGAGAGGCTAGGGATTGAACCTGGGACCTTCTGCATGCAAAGCAGATTCCCTACCACTAATCAACAGCTCCTCCCCAAGGTTCTAGCCTTGCCAGAAAATAAGAGACAGATGCGAATGTGCTGCTGGTAAGAATCACAAAAGTTTGCATGAAAAACCACCTGAAAAAAAGAGCTTGAGATATATGGGAGCAGTTTTTGAAACTAAAACCAGACTTCCACACAGTCATGATTCTCTCTGTAGTTCTTGATGCTTATATGAACTGATCATCCACATTGTTATTTTTTGTATTTTCTTTGCCTCACAGGGGCTAAAAATCAGTAATTGCTATTATAATGTCACTAGAAATAAGGCCCATTGTGGAAATAAATACAATGAGCTCTAGAAGGAGGCTCTGGGTGGGTGCCCTGGCCTTGGGCACTCAGTGTCAATTTGCTGTGGTGACCTCAGCAGCATATAATGACACAGAGTCCACCATTTTCTCCAGGGAAACTGATCTCTGCCATCTGAAGAGCAGCTGTAATTCTGAGTGATCTCCACCCCTTACCTGGAGATTGGCAGCAGTGGTTCCCCAGGAGGAAATGGCTGGTTTGGAGGGTGGAGCCTATGGCATTGTACCTCTTGAGGTCCCACCCCTCCTCAAACCCTTACCCCTCAAATCTCAAACCCCACCCCTCAAACCTCACTCTCTTGAGGCTCCACCTCTCACATCTCCAGGAATCTCCCAAACTGGAGTTTGCAACTCTATCTCCTTCTCAGCCAATCATCAGCCTACCTTTATCTGCCTCTCTGACTTCAGCTTTCCATCTCCTCCCCCCTCCCTCCTGGAGAGCAGTTGTAATTCTGAGTGAACTCCAGCCCTCACCTGGAGGTTGGCAACAATGGTTCCTCAGGAGGAAATGGCTGGTTTGGAGGGTAGAGTCTATGGCATTGTACCTGTCTGAGGTCCCATCCCTTCTCAAACCTCACCCTCTCCAGGCTCCATCCCTCAAATCTACAGGAATTTGCCAACCTGGAGCTGGCAACCCTATCTCCTTCCCAGCCAATTATCAAACTACCTTTATTTGGCCCTCTGACTTCAGCTTTCCATCCTCCCCCCCTCACTTGCAGCCTCTACCCTGCTCTGAAGCCCGGACTGTTATGTCACACTGGCTGTCATAGGGGGGCCATCTCAGCAGGGTATAAGGACACAGAGTCCACCATTTTCTCCAGGGGAACTGATCTCTGCTATCTGGAGAGCAGTTGTAATTCTGAGTGATCTCCAGCCCTCACATGGAGATTGGCAACAATGGTTCCCTAGGAGGAAAAGTAGTCATTCTCTGCAGTAGGGACCAAAGCAGCTTACATCATTTGCCTCTCTCCCTTTTGATCTGCACAACAACCCTGTGAGGTAGGTTAGGCTGAAAGTCTGTGACGGGTCCAAAATCAGCCACTCAGCTTCCACGGCAAGAACCTGGGTCTGGCAGACCCTGCTCTGAAGTGCTAACTGCTATGCCACACCGGCTGTGGTATTGCCTGGTATCACAACTGAACTCCAGACAACAGATCTCTCTCTCCCCCTGGAGAAAATAACTGCTTTGGAGGGTGGACTCTGGCATTCTGTTAAGCTGAGGCCTCTCCATTCCTCAAACCCTGGCTTCCATAGGCCCCACCAGGAATTTCCCAACCTGGAGCTGGCAACTCTAGTCAGGACTGGCCCCAATGAGTTCCCCACAAAGGCCTGGAAAGGGCTTCATTCCTTTGTCTTTTTACTGACAGAACCAAGCTTGGTTGCCTAGCAACAGCCACTGAGGGAAAAGTTAGTCCCTCAGCAGCCAAGCAGGAGAAGTGTCTTTGTCAGGAGTGACATCTGTTTTGGCAGTTATTTTGACAGGGAATAGTGGCTGAGACGGTAGTGGGCGGGGAAGAGGAGTGGACCCAGCACCCAGCCAATGGCACACAATTATTCTTGAGTGGCAGTTGATGTGTGAATGGCTGATGGAGTGCACAGCACAGCAGAGCTGGAAATGGCCAATGCCGGTGGAGAGGCTGCAGGTCACCCAGCCCTCCCAGTGGCTTTAGAAGCCAGGGGGGTGAAGACAGGCTGCCGATGGGCAGTGCAGTGGGGAAGGACATGGCAGTGACAGGTCAGGCGGCGGAGGCACTCGCTTCTGGCGTAGCAGCTGCCGCCACCCCACCGCCACTTGGTCCTCGGCCACTTGTGAGTCCGACGGGTCCCTGCGCTGTCACCCTGTGGCACGGAGTGCTAGTGGGAGCAGATGGGGGCAGCGTGAGCAGCTTGGCCAGGAGAGAAGAGGCAGCGGCCTCCTCCTCCTCAGGGCTCTCCATGAGGGAGACGGATGAGCAAAAGAGCACTGCTGCCATGTTCGGCTCCCTCACACAGGATGACGCAGGGCCATCAGCCGCCCTCCACCAGGGCTTCCGCGCTGCCTGGGCCAGCATCCCCAGACCGGCCAGCGACCTTCATGGAGCTTCAGCAAGCATCCGGCCCCTCCATCAACTCCCAGGACACTGAGGGCGAGAGGCTGCGTGGCGCGTCTGTGGGCAGGAGGAAGGGAACGGAGCCAGTGGCCAGGGAGTGGCGGAGCGTATTGATTTTGCTGCGCATCAAATCTTGCCACCCCAAGTGACATATATAAGGAGAGATAAAATAATGATCTATGGATGCAATCTACTGATTCCTCTGATTAGTTAGCTGAGAAAGAGCTACAGACTTACATTTAAAAAATGAATGCTGGGAATTCAAAGGAAGTAGTAGTAGTAGATTTTGTTCACAGATCATTATGATACTAAAGCAATCTATCAATTACTGATCCTTTAAAGCCCCAAAATAGCCCACTGATGGCACGATGGGAAAAATGGCAGCTGTAAGTGGAAAATGGTAACAGTGTGGTCAGTAGTTTTTGATAATATGCACCTTCCCATCTAGACTGCTTGACAATATGCTGGGATTGTCCTCATCCTAGAAAGATCAAATAAGGTACAAATAACATAATTTGTACATTCAGTTATAATGAGGGTTTCAGATGATGTCATCATGTTCTCTATTTCTTTTCTCACTATAATCCTGTTTTCTCTAGGAGCTAATTTGCTTTAGTGCAGAGTGAAAATGCAGTCCGTATGGCAGGAGAATCTTGCATTAGTAGTCTGCCATGTTTTCAAAATGATGTGGTTTGGTGGTGTGACATGGCTCCAGCTGTCAGCCTTCAAAGTGCTTTCACAGTCACTTTTAAAAAATGATACTGGTGTTATTGTGCCATTTCTACTGCTTCCATTAGGCAGTATTCCTGATGTTATAGTGTCAGCCATAGTCTCCTAGATACAGAGACTGGATTAGTGCTTCCTCTTCCCACCCCATCTTTTAAGGGGAAAGGATCCTTTGAGTTGTAAATCCGTGCTTATAGGCCTATGCATGGACCATCTGGTTCACCCATTATCTTACATGAATACAGGGGAGGAGCACCCATGCCTCCATATTGCAGGCAATCCTTGCCAAGTGAATGCATGAATGCTTTTTATTCTAGGCATCTGAATTTGTGGCTTTCTGCTTGAAAATATTGGATTGTATTGTAGATACTTTCCCTCTATTCTTACAGCTAAATCGCTCCCCAAAGGGTTTGTGTAAGCATACACATGTTAAAATCCAATGTTAGAACTCCCCCTATTGGTGTGGAAAGATGAATTCATGCATCAAGCTTTTCCTTTGTACTAATTCTTCCAAGAAAAAAGCACATTTTAATATGGTATAAATAATTCAAAATCAAAGTATTTTCAAATCCTTTTGATTTCAGTAGGTGGGTTAAAGCACTTATTTGTATCATCTCCCACCAAAGATAATGAAAGTGTTTGGCTTTGTGTGGAAAATACCGTTAGCATTTCAAGCTATGAAATTAATTATTTTTTAATTTTTAAATGTCATTACGTTGTGTATATAAAGTCCTTATTTCCAGTGTTTTCTAACTGATGTTGCGAGGTCTTGAGATTCAAACTCATTTGTGCTATCTTCCCAGCACCAGAAGGACTGGGGAGAAGACTGTAAAGTAGAACCTTCGACACCAGTGGAAGAGCTCCTTGGGCCAGCAGAAGATTCTTTCTGCTAGAGGAAAGTGCTGCTGTTAGCAGAATAGATCTTTTGAATCCAACCAGACATATTTATAACATATAACAATTACTTATATCATGCTAACAACATCCCCCTTCCCAATGTATCAAGACTCTGTGATCAAGTCAAGGTGAAATAGAAGTAAAGGTTTTAAAAGTATGGACTTGGACATGCGTGCAACATATAAGCAAGTGAAGATATAAAATACAAGTTCCTCTCTCTCTCTCTCTCTCTCTCTCTCTCTCTCTCTCTCTCTCTCTCTCTCTCTCTCTCTCTCTCCACACACACACACACACACACACACACACACACACACACACACACACACATTTTGAAACCAGTTTTCTTATAAGTGAAATTGAAATGAATTATTAAACATATTAAAATGAATTTGGTCCATCCAGATTATAATTTTATCTAACTAAAACAAATCTTTGTTTTTTTCACAATACAGGTAATTTAATATGTAAATGAATATTAAAATGAACTTATTAAAATGAACTTGGTCCATTCAAATTATAATTTTATCTAACCAAAACAAACCTTTGTTTTTTCACAACACAGGTAATTTAATCTGTAAATAAAAATATATAATTTTGTCTATAAATGCTCTGCATATTGGTGTCCTTTTTACCTTCCAACCTTCTGTTCTAGCTAATACATAAGGAAGACATCCAGATTTTTAAAGGAAGAAATTCAACGTAATTTAACAGAAATAGTTCTGGAAAAGGCATAACTACATATTCAAGACTCAACGTAATTATCACCATGTGCCAATAACTTCTTGCCGAAGTACAGGTCTACCACATGTGGAAGTAATCTTCCTGTATTTCTCCACAGTACCAACACTTACTAGGAATGGATTTATAAATTGCAAGTCTGACTGGAGAAAGATGCCATTGATGCAACATCTTGATCACATTTTCATACAAACCATGCCTGAATGAAAAAGACAGACCAGGTGAAAAAGGAAGCTGTGTTTAGAGCCTAAAACCTTCTGCTATTTTTTTATGATTGTCCTGTATCCCAGACAATATTACACAGCAGTTTATAAACTTTAGAAAGTTTATATTTTGCAACAAAGAGAACCTCAAGAGGTTAATTCCCTTTCTAACTCTTATTTACATAGCCTATTTAGGTGAGTTTTCTATTACAACTTAAAATTTAGGTCATAGGGCCATAGAACATTTTCTGTGTGTGCTAAATAAGGCCACTAGTTGGTGTCTCTGGCGTAAAGGTTGTTAGAGTCATACATCTATCCTCTTCCCTGCCTGATGTTGCAGTGAATAAAATCTAGGTGAAGAATGAAGAAAGTGTAAGGACTTTGGTTCAGCTAGAGAGAAAGATAAGCCTTAAAATCATTTTGTTGGGCAGAGGCCTACAGAAAACAGAACAGTGTGAAGACTTACTAGTTGAGAATAATGTTTTAAGATATTTACCCATAACAAGCTCAGCTAGTCATTAAATATCCAATATCTCTTATTTTTTTACTCGCCTTCCTCCAAGGAGCTCTTTTCCCATTTTATTCTCATAACAATCCTGTCAGGTAGACTCAGAGGCACTGGCCCAAGTTTGCTCAGTGGACTTCATAGAGATGTGAAGATGTATTCTCAGATCTCCCAGGCCCTACTCTGACTATCCACTCCACCATAGCTGCATAAGACTTTTTAGACATTTGGATACCTCATCAGCACGTAAGCTTCCGTATACCCTTCCTTGTCTCTATCCATTGTAGTTACAGCCCCCCATAGTAAAGGGTGATAAATTGATCCTGTAGACCCAGCAACCACAAAATTTGTTTCTGCCTCTGAAGAAAGCAGCACAAACAACAAAACAGCTGACAATGTGAAAGAGCAGAAAGCACAAAACAAGAAATG
Source organism: Gekko gecko (assembly GCA_029375565.1). Lineage (NCBI taxonomy): Eukaryota > Metazoa > Chordata > Lepidosauria > Squamata > Gekkonidae > Gekko > Gekko gecko. Next base: position 111,843,843 of record JAPDNY010000009.1, read on the forward strand.
GCAGCATCTGTCGTGTGGTCTCATAGTTCTAGAAGTCTGGAGAAGGTGACCAAATATCCCTTGGAACCAGGACTTCCAGATGCAAATATCCTCCACTCATTTCTAAGGTGAACAATTATTTCCTTTCCATTGACTTCAATTGGTCTTAAATCAGATTTGGATGGATAACAGTGCAATCCTAAACAAGTTATGCCTTATTTTTATTTGATTTTATTTCTTTCCATTTATATTCTGCCCTCCCCACAAGCGAGCTCAGGGCAATTCACAAGTAAGTTCTAAAACACATAAATACAATATTACAGAATAATTAAAAACAGTTTAAAACAACATAGATTAAAACAGGTCACACTATTTATCTCTGTATATAGTTTCCAAGCTGGCACCATTGGGTCTCTGAGATCTTCTTAATCTGGGCCACGAAGAGGTGGTAAGCTTCAACTTCAGCAGGGGAGGCCAGTTTTTATCCTGCTGGGCCCTGATCTCAGATGGGAGCATATTCCAGCAGGCTGGGGCCAGGGCAGAAAAAGTCCAGGTCCTGGTCGAGGCTAAACAGACATCCCTTGGGCTGGGGACACCCAGCAGATCTTGACCTTCTAAACCCATTGACTTCAATGCAATCTACACTTTCCTGGGAGTAAGCTCCATTTTTTTTTAACTGTCCCTAAGGACAGAATTTTATTAAATTTTTAACACAATACAACACAATACAAAATTTAACAAACATACAATAAAACAAACACATATAACACAAATGGGGGTAGTAAAATCTCATAAGCGTCATTGAATAGATCTGAGTAGGATTCCAAGTAGACCTGCTGCAATTGAGGGTTGAGATCTTCATGATAATAAACCAGTAGCTGCATCTATAGCACAGAAAGCCTAAATGACTAGCAATAAAAATATATCAGTGATTGGCCAAAGTGTGTGTGTGTGTGCAAATAGCTTGTGTTGGTTCTGATGGGTAAGGGAAGGAAGCAAACATTTCTATAGCAAAGGAGATTACGCTGTCAGAAATGGATTAAGCTAGCATTTCACTTTGTGAATCATCAAGGTCATACTCTGCGTCATCTGCCTCTGTATGGCACATTCCTATTCTTGAAAGGTACAGCTTCACTTTGTAGGTCTCCAGATCATACAGTAAAGGGAAAATAGTCCTGCTGGGTATGGATAGCACAAAAAGCTTTCAAGACCCAATTGATGCCTTGCTGTCACAATCTGCAAAACATCAGCATGGCAACATAATACCTCCCATTTTTAAATGAGGGCAATTTATCATGTACTCTTGGGGTTAAAATAGACACATGTTTATACTTGCAAAAATCAACATAAAAACATAGTTCAGGATCGTCTGACATACTGCCAGTATCTGGTGGCATAATTGGGAAAAAGGATCCTCCTACATTTTCTATATTTTGAATTGTAAATGCTAAAGACTGCTAAATGCTAAATCTATTGTGTTGCAGGTATTTTGTGACCATGTTTGCTCAGATTTAAGATGTGAATCATTAGGCAAGTGGTGAGTTCTGATCCTGTAGTTCAATAGTTACCTAAATATTTCACCCAAGTACACATAGATGTATTCAAAACATTTCATTTATATAATTCCAATACTTATAATAACAGTCCTTCCACAGCTTGCACCTTCTGGCACAACTAAGAGCCACTGTAAACTTTAAATCACACAAGAGTGTGTCTGTTGGGATATTTGGTCATAGAAGTCTGATAGTGCAGTAAATAAATCTCCAAAGAAGTATATTGCAAAAAAAGGTAAACTTGCATTTATCCAGTTCACATTCAGGGTTGTAGTCAAAATAAGAGAAAGAAGCCTAATCTAAAGAGTACTTTCCCTATCACAAATGGCCCACTTTTCCAGCATCATGTGTGTGGGAGTATGAGGACATTGTATCTACAGGAGAGACCTGCAGAGACATGTGTCTCCATGGAAGACCATATGAATTGAGAGAGGATAAAGGGAGAGGAGGAGTCAGAGGGCAGCTCCCAGGCTAAGACAAAGAGAGGATTCCTATTCAAGGAGATAACACCTATACACCCTTAGAGTGATGTAGCACCCCACAATTTCCAGGCATGCTAGGTTGCTCACTCCAACAGTGTCATTCCTCAGGCTTAAAATAAATACTGTAACGTTTGGAGAGGAAATACATGTCTGTAACCAACTGTGAGGTAGATATGCACTAAGGAGCAGTGTTGGATATCGAGTTCTTTCTTTGAAGCCTTCTGAGATACATGAGTTGACTGTGTGAAAGAGCTCTGAGTAGTGAATATACTGCATCTAGAAACATAACTACCATGGAATTTGCAATAGTGTGAGACTTTTAACAATCTGCACGTCAAGATCTTGGTTCAGAATTAGATATATGATAGTGTATAGAAGTATATGTTTTACAGCCTTATGTAACTCACTCCCTTTGGAGTTTTTAAATGGCCATTTAATTGTATACAAAATGGAATTTTACCATTAGTGAAAATGTATAGGTATCTTGCAATCTGTATGTCTCCTGCCCCTTCCCAAAGTGACCTAACTAAATACATAAAGAAATATTTTGTGATTCTGCAGTGGTACAATTGTCAATAAGCATATTTATTTGTTACTGTACCACATCTATTAAAGATTCAGGTTAGGGTTGGAGGGGCATGCAAAAATGGCCCACCCACTAGGCAGTGTTAGGCTGTTGCCTAGGGAGCCAGAGGGCTGGTAGGTGCGAGGAGCAGCCCCAGCATCATGCTGATTCTGTTTGCTGAGGTCCTTATTTTGCGGCTTTCTCTAACTCTGGAAACACGAATGCCAAGCATATGATCTAAGTATCTATTCTAGCAAGGGCCTAAACATTGGGTCATGATCCAGAAAATTTCAACCCCTCCATCTGGTTGTCCACCCAGCTCGCCAGCTCAAGGCTCACTTGTACACTGATGCAGTAGGAGAAGTTATGGACAATGCTCTAGGAACCCTCAAATCCTTTTATCATAAAAGTTTAAGGGATTCCTAGCGTGTTGCCCAGAAATGATGTCACTTCCAGGTCTGGACACAATTCCTCCCCTCAACTTTCTTCCACCATATTGGGCCAGGTGGTTCAGGGTATGCTTGGGCCAGCCAGTGTGTGAGTGTGTGTGTGGGGGGGACGGCATTATCATCACCCCTTGTAATGTGTTGCCACAATAACTTCCCTCATCTAAGCTAATCCTTCTGAAGGTGCCATTGTGCAAATGGGTGAGATTGGCAACTGCCTGTTCACCTGTATTCTCTGCAGTGGCTTGCCTGAGGAGGTCAGAAAGGTCCCCACCATACTGTCATTTCACAGAATGTATAGGACAGAAATGTTCAGAAGGGCATAAAGGAAATTACTGCTGTAGCATAATGGAAGAACTCAGGAAGTATCTGTATCAAGGATAGGCTTATAACTTGCTGCAATAGATTAATGAAAATATTACCATTAATACCACCTTCCTTTTACTTCATTGTATTATACCTTTACTAGGAGTAAGGCCCGTTGTGGAAATAAATACAACAGGCTCTAGAAAGAGGCTCTGGGAGAGTGCCCCGGCTTTGGGCACTCAGTGACAATTTGCTGTGGCAATCTCAGCAGGGTATAATGACAGAGTCCACCATTTTCTCCAGAGGAACTGATCTTTGCTACCTGAAGAGTAGTAATTTTGAGTGATCTCCAGCCCACCCCCAAGACTGTTAACAGTGGTTCCTCAGGAGGGAGTGGCTGGTTTGGAGGGTGGAGTCTATGGCATTGTACCTGTCTGAGGTCCCACCCCTCCTCAACACTCACCTCCAGGTTCGACCCCTCAAATCTCCAGGAATTTCCCAACCTGGAGTTGACAATCCTATCTCCCTCCCAGCCAACCATCAACCTACCTTTAGTTTTCCATCTCTTCCCCCATCCCTCCTACAGAGCAGTTGTAATTTTGAGTGATCTCCAGCCACCACCTGGAGATTGGCAACAATGGTTCCACATCAGGGAATGGCTGGATTGGAGGGTGGAGTCTATGGCATCGTACCTGTCTGAGGTGCCACCCCTCCTCAAACCTCACCCTCTCCAGGCTCCATCCCTCAAATCTCCAGGAATTGCCCACCTGGAGTTGGCAACTTGATCAGGACTGGGCCCAATGAGTTTTCTCCCTAAGGCCAACATAGATGTGGAAAGGGCCTTTTACTGACAGAGGAGAAAGTACAGGTGCCAACTCTGATTAGGGAAATACCTTGAGATTTGGGGGGTGGATCCTGTGAAGGGCAGCATTTGGGGTGTGTGTGGAAGGACTCAGCAGGGTATAATGCCATAGAGTCTACCCTCCACAGCAACCATTTTCTCCCGGGGAACTGATCTCCATCATCTGGAGGTCAATTGTAACAGTGGGAGGGGATGGGGTGTGGGGGATGGAAAAGGCCTTCTCTGGGCCTAGTGCCCCATAGAAGGCCCAGGGGATGGGGTGTGCGGGACGGAAAAGGGCTTCTCTGGGCCTAGTCCGCTCATAGAAGGCCCAGGGGATGGGGTGTGGGGGACGGAAAAGGCCTTCTCTGGGCCTAGTCCCCTCATAGAAGGCCCAGGGGATGGGGTGTGGGGGACGGAAAAGGCCTTCTCTGGGCCTAGTCCCCTCATAGAAGGCGGAAAAGGGTTTCTCTCACTTGCCTCAGCCTTGAGGGCCTGTCCCTGCACTCACACTCTAAACGGTCCTCTCCTGTCGGAGGACTGGAGCAGACTGAGCTGAAAACACTGATGAGGGCTGACGTGGGCGGGACTTTGCGAAGCAGCCAGTCAGCCCTGGCCAGTGTCTTCTGACTGCCAGTTCTTGAGCTGAATCAATTATGGCAAGCATAGAATGTGGTGGAACCAAAATTCAAATATATCTAAGGACAGGATAACCCACTGTCTGCATTATGGCACATGACGCTTAGATATTTTTTCCCCTTTTGTTTCATTGTTGGTTTTGTTGTCTGCACTGTATTCCAGTTCTGTGATCATAGTCATACTGCACTGTGTATAAGAAGCCCTCCTCGCTATCTGACTGAACTGTTTTCTGCTTTGAGTCTCAGTGAGAAAGGTGGGCTATAAATGAAGTACATATAATAAAATCTTAGATGCAATTGGAAAATTCTTTATAAATGGTGACTTTTTAAAACATCATGTAGTGAGTAAAATGATTAGAATATTAGAAAGCTTCTACGATATTTCCATTAATCCACTCAGCCTAAAGGCAAAAGTGATCATCAGTATAACCTGCAAGCTTTGAAGCAGGCACTTTACACTGAAATATTTTTAGAGGTGGAGAATAATGTACCAGAAAGCTAGCTAAATATTTTATGGAGACATGCAGAGCAAAGAAGGTGGGATGATTCTCCAGAGTGCTTTGAATGAAAGAATGTCAGCTACAGGCCAAGTGTTAAAAGAGATGGAGGTTTGGTTCAAATCGAAGAGTTAAAATCTGTTTCTCGCTATGCGACTTCAGACTGAGGGTAGGGTTCATGATGAATCTTCTTCTGCTGGGAAAAAACCCCTTCCATATAGAAAACTAGAACTAGAAACCTAGTTTTCTATGTACAAGGATTTTTTAGGAGCTTTAAATCAGATGAGTGCCCACCTGCAGTCTGTAGCGGTATAGTCCAGTGGTTAACTCTGCTCATCTCTTGCCTTGAAAACCCCATGAGGTGGAACTTCATGGGATTGCTATGATTTGGTCACAACTCGATGGCATACTTCACCTTACAGATCTAGGCCAAGGACTCTACTCCAAATATGGATGATCTGCCTTAGCACTTTCGTGTCAATGCTAAGTACAGCGAGGAGGACAGAATAGAATGCACCTCATGTCAGGCCTTGCTCAAGGGTTTTCACCACCCTAGGCCAGCTGCTAGCTGGGTAACTCCCCAAAACTGCAACCTGGATATACAGAGAACTTCCACTCCCCAAGTCATACTTCCACACCCTGATACATGTTAGACATCTGAAATGGAAACACTCAGAAACCTGTGGGAGAACATTCCAACCGCCTTAATATTCATTTAAATATTGCAGCACTTCAGCAAAAGAGATTCAAAGGGAGACTCCAGCAGAAGCTGCTGAGTTGGAATTAATGAGCAGGTTTAATGCTATCTGGCTTGGACTCTATAGACACGGTTAGCTCATTACTTGAAGTCATTATCCTTTCTTACAGATTTTGGAAGTAGTCCATAGCCTCTCTGTGTAATTTGTTATTTGATTGAAGCTTGCTTGTGGTCCCCAGCCTGAGAGATATCTGGCTATCCTCAACCAGGGCCAGGGGTAGCCATGGTAGGCTTTTAGGACTTTTAGTGCCCTATCCCCAACCTGGTGGAACTCTTTGCTGAGCAACATCCTTGCCCCATGGGATTTGTGACAGTTCTGCAGGGCCCGTAAGGTAGAGATGTTCCACTGGGTGTTTGGTTGAGGACAGCAACGGTGTCTACCTGGCTGGCACTCTCTCCCCACCTCCCCCCCTACAAGGTGGTAGCACAATTGGAATTTGACCCCATCTGTTTGAATTGTATTGCTATTATGAATTTTACTGAAATGTTTGTTAATTATTTTAAACTAGGGAGCAAAGCCCGTTGTGGTGGAAGACAATGGGCCCTAGGAAGGAAGGGAGGGAGGGTGGAAGGGAAAGAGGGTTGGAGAAAGGAAGGAAGGAAGGAAGGAAGGAAGGAAGGAAGGAAGGAGAAGGAAGGAAGGAAGGAAGGAAGGAAGGAAGGAAGGGGGGAAGAGTGAAAGAAAGGAGAGAGGAAGAAAGGAAAGGGGGAAAGGAAGGGAAGAGGGGTGGAAAAGGGCTTCTCTGGGCCTACTGCCCCCATAGAAGGCCCAGGGGATGGTATGAGGGGGCGGAAAAGGGCTTTTCTGGGCCTACTGCCCCCACAGAAGGCCCAGGGGATGGTGTGGGGGGCGGGAAAGGGCTTTTCTGGGCCTACTGCCCCCACAGAAGGCCCAGGGGATGGTGTGGTGTGGGGCGGAAAAGGGCTTTTCTGGGCCTACTGCCCCCATAGAAGAAGAAGAAGAAGAGAAGAGATTGGATTTATACCCTGCCCTTCACTGCCCAAAGGTGTCTCAGAGTGGCTTACAAACTCCTTTTCCTTCCCCTCCCCACAACAGACACCCTGTGAGGAGGTGGGGCTGAGAGAACTTCTGACAGAAACTGTCTTTGAGAGAACAGCTGTGCCAGAGCTGGCCCAGGGGATGGTGTGTGTGGGGGAAAAGGGCTTTTCTGGGCCTACTGCTCCCATAGAAGGCCCAGGGGATGCTGTGGGGGGTGGAAAAGGGCTTCTCTCACTTGCCTCAGCCTTGAGGGCCTGTCCCTGTGCTCACACTCCAGATGGGGTCCTCTCCTGTCGGAGGACTGGAACAGACTGAGCCGAACACACTGACTGGGGCTGACGTGGGCGGGACTTCGCCAAGCAGCCAGTCAGCCCTGGCCAGTGTCCTCTGACTGCCAGTTCTTGTGCCAAATCAATTATGGCAAGCATAGAATGTGGTGGAACCAAAATTCAAATATTAATAAGGACAGGATTGTTGCTTAGTGTTTGTGATTTTAGTGTCTGTTGTACACTGCCCTGAGCCCTATCTAGGGAATTGGTGGTATATAAATTGAATATAATAAGTCTTGCTTTCATCTGCAGTGTAGTGTTGTACACCTATGTTCTAAGTTTCTCTGTGAGGTAACACTTTTCTCTGGTTTCTCTGTGAGGTAACACTTTTTGTATCTGGTGAAGCTGGGTCTCCTATTTACCCACCAAGGGGCTCAATTTACCCAGCCCTCAGCCTCAATTTCCTGCTGCCAAGGAACTAAAGAACAGGGGAAAAATATTCTCCAGATAGTGATCCTTTAGGAATTTCAGGGAATAAAGACCATAAAGACTAGGGGAGGCAGCCTAGAGCATCACTCAGAAGTGACATCACAGGCTTCCCAAACTCCCAAATCACTATCCCCCAAATCTCCTGGCATTTACTGAGGCAGCATTGGAAACCCTAAACAAAGTGAGCTCTAGCGCATGAAAAATTATGCTATAATACACGTTAGCCTTTGAATTTTATTTATTTATTATTAAATTATATTTTTAAAATGCTATGAGACTCTCTGGCCATGGCAGATTACCATGGCTACCCCTTTGGAGTTTATCATACAAACATGATATCACAGGTCCATTATGTAGAATGAGGAACAAGCAACTCAAAAGCTCATTTTGTCAATGATTTTTTTTAAAAAAAAATCCACTGACTTAACAATCAATCTATACAAGCAAGTTGGTAGTTAAATTTATCTTCTGATGTTATCCAGGAGAAATGACATGTAAATAATTCACATGATGCATATCTACTGTTGAATTTGTTTGAATAGCAAAGTGACACTACACTTGTGAATTATCATGTATATTCTGTTTAATATAGTAATTTTCCCATAAGTGTGACATGCTGTAGTTACTCATGGAGCACTTCAGTGTATGAGTCAAGATGAAATAAGGGTATAGTAGAGAAGAGGTTTTGTTACAGGCAATAGGAAGGACAACCAGTGTTTGAAGGTAGGAATCATTCTTTCCCAATGAATCAGAAGCTTTAAATTGTCAATTTCAGAGGAATACAAGAAGAACCTTGCGAGGGTCTCAGGTGCTCACACCTTTAGTGCTGTTGTGGCTCATTCTTTGATCTCCTTAAATTACTGAGTCATGCCTGGGATGATGGACAGACCAGCGATCTTGGCTGGAGCCCACCAAGTGAATCAGGGATGAAGGAAGATAGCATCAGGTCTTTTACAGTGTGCTCCCTCCTGATGACCAAGTAAGCATAGAATCCTTTAAGAATGGATGTGTTTCTTCAGGACTATCCTCAGACAACCTCCTTTCCCAGCTTTACACTTGGTTTGGAAATATGTCCCGGGAAAGCCAGATGCCATCATTCCAGCACCAATGAGGTCATTATTTTGTCTCTTTCTCTGGAAAGCATATGATCAATGCCTGTATTCTAGCAGGGCCTAAACACTGGGTCATGATCCAAAATGCCAACCCCCTGGGCTGGGGTCTGTTTGGCTGGCAGACTGATCATGTCATCAATGTTATATTCTGTCTGCCAGAAGAAGAGGAAGAAGGAAATCAGTAACCCCCTTTTCTCCCTTTCTTCTAATGTACACACTTCTAAAGCCACTTGAAAGTCAGCCTTCATACAGAGCTCAGCAGGTAAAGGGAGGAAGAGAAGGGATGGATAATACGATCTTCTCACTGCAAGGGAAGAGGAGGACAATTTGATGCTTTTGGCACAAAAGTAAACGCAGCTAATAGCTTTCTGCATGTGACTGGGATGGAAAATGGAAAGGGCAGAATGATGAAATTGTGACAAAAGCCTGGAAATCTGGTGAGCCCACAAGCAGGGCATGAAGGCATGAACCTTATTCAGTAGTTTGATCCCAGTATCTCCCTCCAAATATGGATATTTAACTATTAATCAAGAGCTATTGACAAACCATGAATTTTTTCCAGTCCCCTTAAAATCCCCATCTAAGCTAGTGGCTTTCATGACACGGCAGTGGATTCTATAAGTAACATACAGTTCTGTGGCCCAGTATACTAGGAAACCATTACACTAAATACATACCACACAGAAACTTCCTGATCATAGGAGCACTCATGATAGCATTCAGAAATTCCAGGTCAGTAATGCAGCCCTCCAGGGGAGGGTGTAGTTCAGTCAAACAGCACTGGTGAGGTATACAAGAAGACACATGCTCTAGCCCTGGCCAGAGTATTACTTTGGACCAGAGGAGGGGGGAAGAGAAGGGCCAGACATATGGACCAGAATGCTAGGCATTCCTTTTCAGAGGGTGAAGACTCAAACAGAAAGGTGGCTTGGATTCTGGAACCAATCTGGAAGACAGTGCCCAGGTCACCTCAATTAGTTCCCATCAATTTTCAGGGACCAGGGTGTCTTTCACAAATCGGAGTTAGGTCAGCTTTCCTTCTCAGTTTCAGAACTCAGTCCTCTCCTCAACTGCCACACCAAATATTACAGTACCTGCCATAGTAATTGAATGTGGTCCTTTAATTGCCAGCAGAAGTGGAGCTTGGAACACACCTACCTGCCAGACTACTTAAGATTTCAACTTTTTCTGGAATAACACCTTAAACTTCCTGTATTTAGCCTAAATGAGCTTGTCCATCCTTCCCCAGAGTAGCTCATGCACACACCTGAGACAGTGCACTGATATACTTAAGTAGAAGGAGACAGGGGCGATGCCCCCTCTAACCTGTGGAGTCTTGTGAGCAAAAATTCTGTGAACAACTGGCATTAAAGTTGTGTGCGAGCAATTTGGCTGCTACATAAATTAGTTTGGTCTGGAGTCATCCTTCCTGAGCTAAGACAACAATGTGTGAGCCAGAGGTTAAAAAACTCAACTACCTCAGACTAACTCAGCTTAGAAGGAATACTGGACAGGGGGCTTTTCCACATTCTCATTTTATACACTGGCAAGTTCCTGTTTCTTCAGGGGGGTTTCTGTTGCACACATGTTTTGCTCCTTTTAGTGGTTGATTTGATATCATACAGGTTTATTTCCAGCATATCTCCCCTGCAGATTTAAACTGCAGGTTTTTTATGCTGGACATAAATCTGTATGAAATCGAATCAACCACTAGAGGGAGCAAAACACACAGACATGAAAAACAAATTTACTAGTGAGTAAAATGAGAATGAGGAAAAGCTCAGGGAGTGGTAAGCAGCACCCTAATTCTAGTAGCTTTCTGACCTTGAGCTTTCATTATGTCCTCCACTTTATCCAACCACATCTCTTTCAGGATAGATAACTTGATTGTATGATAAGCTTCCATCCTTATGTATTATGACAGGAACACACATGGCATAACAAATGGAGGGGACAGTCAGGAGGAGCTGCTGGGATTGCTCTCCTTCTGGACAGGCATAGATGAATGTATGCATATAAGCTCCATATGGATTTACCTGTGGCTTTGTTAAGGAATTGGGAAACCTGGGAAACCAACCAACCACATAAAGACAGCCTTGCCAATATACTGTTGTGTGTGTGTGTTCCAAACCAAACAAACTCAAAGTTATATAATCTGACAAGGGATACAGCATTTACTGAACAAGACCAGTGATAAAGTGAGTCTCACAAGCCTCCTACAGGACTGGGGTTACCATTTTTGCTGTTTTTTCAGAGCTTCTGAACCTCTGACATCACACTACAAGCTGGTGCAGTTTCCTTCCATCATGAATACCGTGCTGGGCACTGCCATTTACTATGGAAATACACTGGAATCCTGCAAGGATAAAGGCTACAAGCCTGAGAGAAATCATTGGCTTCTGATTGATCACAGCTGCTACTGCAAATCTTGTTGGAGGTCCACACAGCGCAGAAGTGGCCTCTGTGAGTACTGGACCGTAGCCTATAGACAAGCAAAAACCAACTCAAGGCAGTGACCAAATGGGCTTTATTCTTTCCCCTTGCACTCGGGTTGCCAACAGCTCAGAGTTGAAGTCCTGTCCCTTTAATAAATGCTTAGTGTGTAGAAACAAGCAGTTAAAGCTTTTCATGGCATGGAGGTAAATAACATCACCTGGTAGATAACATACAATCAAGTCTCTGTTAAAGGGACAGGACATTTTTTTCTTCAGGTTGGTGGTGAGCCTATTTTGCACCATTTTCCCACCCTGAACATGGTCCCAAGAGGGAATGCTGTCTGACCCCCTGGAGAAACCAATGTGTTCCCTGAGAGACATGTGTGTTTCCCTAGGAGGCAAAATAGTGCCCTTCTGGGACTGTTTCTACCCAGGGAAATGATGTGGTGTGGAAAGATGATGCCCCTTCTTGTTTCACAGTCCCAGTCTTCCTTTTTTTTCAGTTTATAATAATGCATACATGCCTTTCTGAACATTGTCGTAGTAAAACAGAAACAGAACCTTGGTACAACCGTATGCAGAGTCACGTCAAAGTTGCTTTTTAAATTCATGTTTGATCAACAGTTTAATTTTCACATGGATAGTCAGTGGAATGCTGGACTTAAAATAGACAACCACCAGGGGGCATTTGTATGCTGCCAGTTAATAGTGCTAGTTTGCAATTTATCTAAACTTTGCAGCCTCTCCAAGGAGCATCACAAATGAGACATGCACCTCTAATTGCCTGATTTTTTTTTCTTTTAAAAAGAGTTTCTGCACTGAATTCTCATGTGTACCTTACGTGTGTCTACTAGTAAGTAAGTTCCATTGACTCCTATAGGACAATCCAACATATGCATTTCACGATTTTGTCAAATATCTAATAATGTGTGCCAGTGTAGCGGTGGTGAAGACAGTGTTGTTAAAGTGCCAGAGAAGAACTGGAGATACATGGGTTCAAATCTCCACTCTGCCATGAAATAGGGTTGCCAGTTTTTAGAAGGCACAAATCTGGGAAGTGGCAGGACGCACTCAGGGCTGGTCTTTCTTCTTTTCCATCCATTAGAACACTTTCCCCTATCTGGCTACTTTTGGGTAGATTAGGCTGAGAATGTGTGATTGGTCCAATCACATATTCTCAGCCTAACCCACCTCAAGGGTAGATAAAATGGGTAGTTGTGTGGGTAGATAAAATGGTAAGGGAGGAGAACCACTGCCACCAACTTTATTTCCTTGGAAGAAAGGTGGAATAAGAGTTTATTGACAGAAAAATGGACAGCCAGATAGTCTGATTGTGTTATCTCTTAACTAGTACCTATAGCAGGTAAAAGTATAATTAAGCAGAACATGCTGCCTTGGATTTATTCATGGGAAAGTTGGTTTTTTTTAATGAATGGATAAAATAAACTATTGTACTTCTCCCAGATTGGACAGGTTGAAATCAGAAGCCCTGAAGGAAGTCAACAAACTGTTGACTGTTGCATTTCCTCTTCCCACCACCAATTTCTGAAGCAGCATGCCATAAGGAAGATGGGGAAAGCTCCAGCTATGATTATGGAAACTTTAAACCACCTGCTCTGATGTAATTAGTGGGCAAAATGGTAGACTACGTTAGCCTTGATCATTACTAAGAGGGGAGTTATGTGCTCTTCTGCCTCTCTGCTCTTAAGCCACTGTAAGTTAATAATATTCATGTAATGTCTTTCAGCAAAGACATTACCATTTTGCTTCTGGCTCTATGCTGGCAGTGGAATCAGACCAGTAGGGAATCTCAAAACACCTTTTACATCTGTGGCAGAAGTTAAATCCAGAAATTCCATGTGGGTATGAATATGCAATGACCCAGCGTAAAATGGTATCCAAAATCTATCACTGGAGGTGGCTGCTTCATTCATTGTAAAACTGTTATTTGGTACAAAGCCTCCAAACACTGAACTGTTCAGTACAGGGTACCATGAGAGAAACTCCCATGCAATAGCTTTTTGAGCTTAAAAGGTAGAATGTTATGTGCAACCTCTGTAGCACTGGCCTTTATAAATACATAGCTGTTCTGTAGCAGATATAAACTCCGATCTATTCCTGTCACCAGTGGCATGGAAGAGGTTATGGCAGCAGTGAGAGAACCCCTGGATGCGTGGAAGCAATTATTTACTCAAGTCAGGTGGCTGGATAAATCATAGACTGAAACCTGGGATATATAAAAGATGGTACCAATAAATATGACTTGCTAAAAATAGTCAAAATGAATTTTGTGAAGGTGGAATCATATTGCTGTGATGTAGGACAGGCCTGTGACTTTCCAAAGATAAAAAGAACTTACCGATTGACACACAACTTACACAGAGCAGAAAGTCTTGGGCAGGATCTTACTTCCTCTCAGAAGGTTTCAGCTGTGGGGCTGAATTAAATGGTGCAATAGTATCTGGCAGAGGATTATTGAAAGCCAATGGTTAACTTCCCATTAATTTATGTGCACAATAAAACAACCATGGAAAAGGGAAGGTTAATTTAATGCCAAAGTTGCATAGACAGAGTATATGCCACAAGAGAGTGGAAGCTATGTCAATAAACATTTATTCTCATGTGCCTGCTTTCTGTGAGGTCTCTTTAATCCCCTATTAGATGCATGTTTGTTATCAGGAACAAGTAGGAGGAAAGAGAGATACGCACACAAACACAGAAGCAACATAACTGAGACTGGGAAGCTGAAGGACTAGGTGCACTACAGGTAAATGCATGTAATAAAAGTCTAATGCCAGCTTTAGAAAAGCACCAAGGGTCAGAACATGAGGAAGGCATGTTTGACTCTTTCTGCCACCTGCAGCTTCTATACTTCCAATTGCCACATAGCTTCTTCCCTTCAAAACATGGGTAAATACACATTTTGGATCTTGCAGAAGGTAAGGCTGCACAGGACAAAGAAACAACAGTAAGGTTCACTCCCCCTTTCTCCTCCGCTCCTCAAAATTTTGCATAACCTTTTGTTTTGTTTTTTTAAAAAAGGAGGGGAAACTGGCCTTGAAGGCTCCACTGCATCCTTTTGCACATGATATGCAGTTAGACTCTAAGTATGAAAAGGAACCAGGAGGTAGGAAAGAAGGGACAGGAAGACTATACACCGTTTAAGGACGGGGTAGACCACAAACATCTGGAGGCAGAATTTCATATGTTTCTGAACTAAGCTGACAAATCATTGACAGCAGCTCAGTGTACAATATGATGGAAAGGAAGAGGGTTGTTCAACACTGGCTGGATTTCCAGTACTTGAACATGACTTTCTGAACTTGGCACTGCCTTGCTATTTATTGTCACACTCCTCTAATGGCTCAGTCTATTCATCTGCAAATAAAGAAAAGATGGCTTCTTAAAAACCAAGACATTATTGAGAGCTAGCATGGTATACCAGTATAAGATTGGACCTGAAGAGAGTCATGCACCCACACAGGGCTGTTGTGAAGATAAAATGGAGGATAGGAGAATGATGTAAGCTGCTTTGAGTCCCCATTGAGGAGAAAGAGGGTATAAATGAAGTAAGAAAATAAATTTGTGCTCCTTTCACTACATGGCTTTCACAGTAGCTGTCAAAAACTTGCTACTTTTCCGGTAAAGAAGAGAGAAGGGTTGTACTTTTCCCTTGAACACCAGATTAATGCTGCCCACTGACTTCCATGGAGAAAATTCGTTAGAGATGTTTTTCTTCAGCAGCTTCACCGAAGACTTTTCTGTCCTTTTATGGCAAGAAGAAAGAAGCCCATTTTCATCATAGGTTTATGTGCTACTAAAACACCTTTTGAGAAAAGCAAGTACCTTGTTTAGTTTCTTCCTCATTAAAACCAGAAAGCCCTCAGGGACCTCATAATCACATCAGAAAGACATCTGAGGATTGTGGTAGTCAGCACCTTCTGTTGTTTACTCAGGGCTTTATGATGAAACAAAAAAACAGACCACAGAGCAAGAACACACACTGAAGAGAAGTTTGATCTTGTTATGTTTTGTCAAGACTAGTTAGTGACAACCCTTTATAGCATTCCTGCTCTGTCAAAGGTGGAAAGAATACTATTACTGTGTGTCTGTCCTGGAGGGTCATGACAAAGCCCAAGGCAGAAGAAAAGAAGAATTAGATTTATATCCCGCCCTTCACTCAGTCTCAGAGTGGCTTACAATCTCCTTTCCTTCCCCACAACAGATACCCTGTGAGGCTGAGAGAGCTCTGAGAGAACTGTTCTTGAAAGAACAGCTCTAAGAGAACTGTGACTGACCCAAGGTCACCCAGCTGGCTTCATATGGAGGAGTGAGGAATCAAACCCGGTTCTCCAGATTAGAGTCTGCCACTCTTAACCACCACTGGCTCTGGGAGGTTTTCTGGGAGGCTCCCTGGTAAAGACTGGGTGGCCAGAAGTCTCAGTGGGGTTCTGCCCAGTGGTTTTTGGCCTTGAGTGGGCCCTGAAAAGGTGAACTTAAGCTTATCTAGGGACTAGAGCCTTACCTGTGTGTGCAAAGGCCCCTGGTGAGCAGCTTAGGCCCCAACCTAACTGTCCACAATCCTAGCAGACCCCTCCTACTTTATTTATTTTATTTCATTTGATTTTTAACCTGCCCCTTTCCTGCCAATTGGGGCTCAGGGAAGTTAATAACATAAATACAAAACATAAATAAAAATATAATATTCTATAAAACAATTTAGTATACTGGCACTCTGGCATGACGAGCAGAGAAGCTGACAGTAAGCCCAATAAGATTACCTCGATGAAATGCTGGAAGTTTAATTTCATTTTACAGGCCCTGAGGAACCTGGCCAGGCCCCACAGGGCACATCTCTTCAGACAGAGCATTCCATCAGGTTTGGACCTTGCTAGGCACTTAACTACTCTTCATGATGCAATAGCATAACTTCCAATGCTGTAATGATAGAAATAGACTTTAGCCCCTGCAGTTTTCTGTTTGGCTCCACCTCTTGTCCTGCCCTTTCTTCCCTATTCACTTTCTTCCTTGAAATCCACCATCCTCTTTTTGTGTTCCTTCTCTTCCTTGCTCTTTACTGTAGTTCTTCAAAATGCTACCCCCAGATAAAGAGCTATTTAGGAGACTCAGGGCAACCCTGGTTTTTATACCACATTATTATCATATTCTAGGAGCCTTCCTCTGGAACAGTTGCTTCAAGGGCCCCTGTACCAACCTAATCTGCCCCTGATTACTGCTAAATAATAAAAGAGAGAACAATTTCTTGTCCCAAAATAGCTTATATCTAAAGCAGTAAAATGAACAGTGTAAATTTTAGTAGACATAATTCATGTACTGTTATAGCAGAAAGATTATTAATAGTATAATATTTAAAGTAAGCAATGTTCTCTTGCAAAGAAATATGGTTACAGAAGGTATGGTTCATTATGCATATGGGAAAAAATACAGCATAACAAACTTGTGGGAAAGGAAACAGTTTGCCTAATATGCTGTTGATAAAGTTATGGCTACATATTATTGATACTGGAATAAGGCTGAACCAGAAGAAAAAAGGAATGAACTTTTACATTGTATATGAATGGATATGTAACACTGGATCTATGGTAAACTGAAAATTGAAAACAACAGTATTAATTGAGAAGGAAAGTGGTGTGGCTGAATCCCCTCCCTCCCCAGTTTTCTTTTTGTAGTGTAAGCTTAAATATTTTGAAATCCTGTGTTTTCTTGTACCTTTTGATAAAATATTTTTTTTTAAATGGCTATAATCCAATGGATGAAACTTAGTGGGTGGAGCCTATGCACATTCCCTCAGAAGCAAGTCAACTGACTTCAGTGTAACTTGCTCCCAAGTGATTCTTCATAGAGTTTCAGCCCAGAATTACTTAACCCAAGCTAGTCAACTGCCTTGAGCTCAACAAGGGAAGTTCAGGTCTTCAGAATGCCAGGTCTCCCTTGCCCACTGGCAGGGGATGGGGGGAGGGTTGCCAGATCCAGGTTGGGAAACTCCTGGATATTTGGGGGTGGAGCCTGAGGGAGACAGGGACCTCAGTGGGGTACAATGCCATAGAGTCCACCCTCCAAAGCATCCATTTTCTCCTGGGGAGCTGACTTCTGTAGTTTGGAAATGAGCTGTAAGTTCGGGGAATCCCTAGGTCCACCTGGAGGCTGGCATCCCTAATTCAGACCCATGATTATGTTCAAATCTGATGGCCTTACCTAAGGATTCCATTTTTGTTTCACTGCTGCTCCCTGTAATATCCTGTAACAGTGTGTGCCAGAAGACATTTGTATCAATTAGCATCTAATGAAACAGAAATGGAAAAAATGTATTAAAACATTTTTGCTCTCTCCATCTGTCTTTGTTTCTGTCTCATTCTATTTAGATTTGACAACAGAAAACAAATAGCAAAGGGTGGGTGTAATTGGTATGAGCTTTGCAAGCATTCAGGTTTAAGCAACAGCCCAGCCATAATGAAAGTTCATTTACACATAGTTTTTAATTTGGTGAAAGTTTCCAGACCACACTATCTGTTGTTGGGCGGCCAGTTGGACTCCACACCAGAAGATCTGAATCGGGCATTGCAGGCAGTGGCAGGATGGCTTAGACTGAGTCGAGTGAACTTGAATCCGACAAAGACGGAGGTCCTGTGCCTAAGTCGAAACGGGCCGGGGGGTAGAGATTCTGACCTTCAATGGGGCTCCGTTGGTGCCAGTGCCAGAGGTTAGGAGCTTGGGAGTGCTCTTGGATGCCTCCTTAACAATGGAGGCCCAAGTAGCACCCACTGCCAGATCAGCTTTTTACCATCTTCAGCTGGTTAAGCAGTTGGTTCCCTTCCTTGAACATGATGACTTGGCAACAGTGATCCATGCAATGGTCACCTCGAGACTGGACTACTGTAATACTCTCTACATGGGGCTGCCCTTGTCTCAAATCTGGAAGCTGCAGTTAGCGCAGAATGTGGCAGCCAGGCTGCTGATGGGTATCCCCATGCAGGAGCACATCCAGCCGGTACTGAAAGCACTACACTGGCTGCTAATAGCATACCAGATTCATTTCAAGGTGCTGGTTTTAACCTTTAAAGCCCTATATGGTCAGGGTCTGGCAGACCTGGGGGACCGCCTTTCCCCACATGTTCCCCAGAGAACACTGCGTTCAGGGGCACAAAACTGGTTAGCCCTCCCAGGTACTAGGGGTCAGACTGGCAGCAACCAGGGCCAGGGCTTTCTCGGTGCCGGCTCCATCCTGGTGGAATGAGCTCCTGGTAGAGATCAGGACCCTGCAGGACTTCTGCAGTTCCGCAAAGCCTGCAAGATGGAGCTCTTCCACCAGGCATTCGATTAAGGAGCCGTAGTACACAGCAGGGAATGTCCCTGTGCCCTGGCTTTCCAGCCTGTTACCTGGATCCTACCATTGAAATCCTGACCTGTGCTCGCCGCATAATAAACAAAAACTGTACGGGTGCGATATATGGAACATCTAACAATCACCTAAACCATGTTTATAAGAACTGCTCCACTTGTTGCTTGGATGTGTTCCAGCGTTTTATGTATCTGTTTTTAATTGACTGTTATCTTAATTTAAATTATAAGTTTATACTAGGTTTAATTGTATTTTACTGTATCTAACTGTATTTTTGAATTGCTTGTAAGCCCGCCTTGGCAGGGAGGGCGGGATATAAATCAAATAAATCAAATCAACTCACACTGTGCTTCAATCCAGATTTCTTAAATTCCCCACAAAATGGAGTCGAGTGGACTGTGTTTACAGCATAAACTACCAACTACGGTATCAACTTTCAACTTCCTAAATTCTTGAAGACACCAGCTGTAATTTTGTCAGTGCATAGTGAGAAAAGTTTCACAATGGAAAGTTTCCTACACAGTTGTATAAAATTACCATACTCAGGAGTTCACAATACATAAAACTATCTACCCTAAATTATCCTGAATAGACACACTTTCTTAAGAACACAAATACCACTTTGCTTGAATAAAGTCCAAACTAGTTCAGAAATCTTTGCAAGAATCCCAGAAGCTAGGAGGTGCTAGGTGCTCCTCCCAAAATTGACAGTAGTAGACCACGGTCTTCCTTTATCCATCCCGCCTTATACAACAGAAGAACTAATAGAAACCAATCTTATCTGAAAGAAGCTTTCAAGACCAAATTAGGTAATTAGGTAATCAGACTGATTAATTAGATAATCAGACTTGGCTGTCTTCTTCATCCATTTGAGTAACTCCATGTAGCTGGGAGAGATCACTTCAGAAGAAGAAAAATAATTGAATGGAACAGGAACTGCATTTTTACAATGAGCCTTTGAAGAAAAACCTTTGACCAAGAACGAATTATACTTCAATCAAAGTAAGAGTTTGATAGCTAGTCAAGTCCCAAGAGCTTCCATACAACCAAATGTATGAAGGTAGCAAGCTGTGCTCATGAACCATAAACATACTGTGGGTTTGTTATTTATTAACACTAATAACTGAACTCAGTACTGATCCAGAGGGTTTACACAGCTCACACAAAAAAGTCTATGACAACTAACCACTATACGTATTATATTGTAGAAACAACAGCCATGGCCACAACAATAAAGGATGTTTCATTAACCAACGTTCAAATTTACTAGAAAGCAAAATTACACTAATCCTTTAGTAAAGTTTACAAACATTTAAAAAGTGTATAACATTTGAAACAAAAAGTGATATCACTTCCTTTTTAATGAAGCAAACATTAGGGCTTTTTAAAAAACACACACACAAAACTTTGTGATACGTGTGTCCATGTGATTGCCATGGAAATTTTCAATTTTTTCTGCAATTTCAGCTACTGAGAATCCCCCAGTTCCAAACACAACTTAATTTAAGGAAAAAGGATATTTACCAGCATTCTGAAATTTCTCACTTCCTCTCTCCTCCCCATCACACAAAAAATACTCTCATATTTCTCCCTTTAAATTATGCTGATAAATTTACTCTTAAAACTATTGTCCTAATAAGATGATTTTTTTTTTAAAAAAGAGAAAGAATAATTCTTTGAATGATGAGGTTAAAGAAAAAATGAAAAGATTCAAACAGAATCTTGGATTTTCAATGAGATACAAATAAAATGATCAAACTTCACTGAGAAAACACAAGACATAACAGACAATACATTAATTACACTGTATGTTCATCTTGAAATGAAAAAAAAAATGCTGATGAATCTTCAGTTTCAGCAATTTCATCAGTTTAGCATCTGACATTATAACCTATCATGTGCACATCACCATACTATGCAAAGGGGAGGGAGACCAACAACCCTAGCCCTTTCCAAACAAGTGGTAGAAAAATTCACAGTCACAGAAGTTGCCTTCATAAGCATTTTGAGGGGGCAGTGTGGAGCATCTAAATTGTACAATATAAAACATTGTAAGTAACAGAGCTGAAATCACAGAAGCAGAGTTCTTAAAAAAACAAAAAACAAAACCAGTGCTTCCCTTACAGGTATTTTTTTTTTACAATAAGTGAACACTTTAGCCAGACAACCTCTGAAGATCACGGAAGCCATTGTCATACAACGCACGTCAAGCCTCTGGTGAGGTGAAGGCCATTTGCTACAAAATCTAGTTTGCTCTACTTCCTACGGGCATTTCCTCAAGTGGTCATTGTGAAGAGATCCATCAGACAAGGAGTCTCAAGATCAGCAACAAGTCTCAGCCATTGCTAACCGAGGTAGAGAAAGTCCTGTTTGCTGCTATAATCTGCTTTCCCATTTTTAACATTGCGCCATGCAGGTTCCAGTAATGAGACACACCCATTTTTGTGTTTATCAGCTTGCTTACACAAGACATGTTTTTTCCAACAGGGCCTTGCAGTTGGAAAGCATCCCACAGCTGCCTCTGTCAGTCAACGTGGGATGTCAGCTTTCTTCTTTTGCTGCTTCTGCCTGGGCTTCCCCAGTTTGCTCAGTGGGATTTCTTTGTGCATCTCCTTCGCCTTCTGCAAGAGATGAAAGAAAATGAACTGTAATGTGAAATACTCATTACGCTTCCTGGCTTACCTAGAAGCAATCAACAAATCCATTGCATTTAAGGGCAGGGTGGTAAAGTAGGTAAGAGTAATTGGCTAGGCTTTAGGCAAGTCACTAAAGTCTCAGACTAAACCAATATGAAGTTGCTGAAGGATGATTATACAAATTCTAAGGCCACTTTGTTCACGGAAGTAGTACAAAAGTGACAGCACAACAAAGTATTTTGCACAGTCTACAGAACATGAGGTCATTATGCTAAACAAATGATTTGGCAGTAAGGAATCTTATCATTGTCTCCACCCACGTAGTTCCTGAGGTCAGGAGTAGCAAGAAAAGATGCCTTGTGGAGATGGTTCCTATATGGCAGCTCTAATATGCAAGTTACCACCTAGAATCTACACATGAATTCATTTTGCCAATAGCTACAGAAGCTAAAGAGCAACTGTCTTAATAATTAAAGGGGAATGGTTACCAGAATAAAACTAACTGCATAATTTAATTAGAAAAATGCTTGATTTCTATAAAAATGAACATATGAAAAAATGTGTTTAAAAATTGAGGTTTCTTTTCCATTAAGAGTTCATAAAGCAATTTCTATAAATAAATACCAAAATTAAACACAGTTGAAACAATAGATAAAACCACAAAAAGAAATAAACTGAGATGGCAAAAAAGAAATCAGATGAAAGCAGAATATCAATTGAATTTCCATAGAAAGTCAAAGGATAAATTAATAAAACCATAAAAGCCCTGATAAATAATAGAGTTCTAACCTGGTACCTAAAATAAGAGTACGGTAAGTGGCTCATGAATCTAGGACAGCATTCCATTACCGGACTACTACCACTTAGAAGGCCCTCTCTCTGGTCATCACCTGCTTGATCTCAGATGGTGACAAGATATGGAGAAAGGCCTCCAACACAAACCTTGAAGACTGGGTTAGTTTAGATGAGGAAATACAGTCCTTCAAGTACCATGTTCTAAAGCTGCTTCAGGATTCAAAACAAACATCTTGAATTTTGCCCAGATAGTTACTGATAGCAACTAGATTCAATGGCCCATCCAGTCCAACACTTTGTCACACAATGGCCAAAAATACCAGGTGCCATCAGGAGATCCAGCAGTGGGGCTAGGACACTAGAAGCCCTCCCACTGTTGACCCTCCCAAACACTAAGAATACAGAGCATCACTTCCCCCAGAGTCCCTATCTATACCTTGTGGCTAATAGCCACTGATGGACCTCTGCTCCATATGTTTATCTAATTCCTTCTTGAAGCCGTCCATGTTTGTATCTACCACCACCTCCTGTGGCAGTGAATTCCATGTGTTAATCAGTGAAGAAGTACTTCCTTTTATCTGTTCTAACCCAACCACTCAACAATTTCATGGAGTGCCCATGAGTTCTTGTATTGTGAGAAAGGGAGAAAAGTACCTCTTTCTCTACCTGTTCTATCCCATGCATAATCTTATAAACCTCAATCATGTCACCCCTCAGCCATCGTTTCTCCAAGCTAAAGAGCCCCAAGCGCTTTAACCTTTCTTCATAGGGAAAGTGTTCCAACCCTTTTATCATTCTAGTTGCCCTTTTCTGCGCTTTTCCCAAAGCTATAATATCCTTTTTAAGGTGTGGTGACCAGAACTGTACACAGTATTCCAAATGAGGTCGCACCACTGAATTATATAGGGGCATTATGATATTAGCTGTTCTGTTTTCAATACCCTTCCTAATAATCCCCAGCATAGGATTGACCTTTTTTATTGCAGTCACACACTCCCTAAGCATCTTCAGTGAATTATCTACCACAACTCCAAGATATCTCTCTTGGTCAGTCTCTGCCATCACTGTGTATTTATAGTTCGGATTTTTGGCTCCAATGTGCATCAATTTGCACTTGGCCACATTGAACATCATTTGCCATGTTGATGCCTACTCGCCCATCCTCGACAGATCCCTTTGGAATGCCTGACAATCCTCCCTGGTTTTCACCACCCTGAACAACTTCGTATCATTCACAAATTTAGCCACTTCACTGCTTACTTCCAACTCCAAATCATTAATGAACAAGTTAAAAATTTATTTATTTATTTATTAAATTTATACCCCGCCCTCCCCAAATGGGCTCAGGGCGGCTAACAAAAGAGGCATATGCCATGATTCAACAACTAAAACAGATTAAAACAGCTCTTATCAATTAAAACAGTCAACCACAAAGAAAGTGCCAGTGCTCTGAATAATAAACTCTTATCAATCCAAGATGGGATTCCATAAACCAGCATAACCTATCAGCATAAATTCCGGATAGTACTGTCACCTCTCATAACCAGTTCTTCAGGTCGTCTGATCGTCCTTCCAGGGCCAGCTCACATTCTGATAGAATCCACCGCCAAAGATGGCAACTCGGTGGTGGTACAGTAGCGGTGGCAGCTCCTATGCAAAAGCCTGGTGGAAGAGCTCTGTCTTACAGGCCCTGTGGAATTGCATAAGATCCCGCAGGGCCCAGATCTCCTCCGGGAACTCATTCCACCAGACAGGAGCTGCCACCGAAAAGGCCCTGGCCCTGGTTGCAGCCAACATGATGCCCTTGGGGCCTGGAATAACCAAAAGATGTTGTGCCCCTGACTAAAAAGCATTGGATGGAAGAGTTTTGTTTGCTGCGAGGTATTATTTTGCATGTTCAATTATGAAGAGTTGTTATAATTCAGGCAGCTATGGCTGAAACAAATGGAAAAGATCACAGTGGGAATTCCCACAAATATTGAAATCAATTGAACTCCGAATATCAAAGATGTGGTTGTTTTGGTTTCTAAATTTTGGATTCTAAATGTTGGGTTTTGTGATGGTGGATATAAAATATAAAACTGAGGCCACTGTACTTTGGGCACATTATGAGAGGAGAAGAGTCACTAGAAAAGACAATAATGCTAGACAAAGTAGCAGGCAGCAGTAAAAGAGAAAGACCCAACATGAGATGGATTGATTCAATAAAGGAAGCCACAGCGCTCAGTTTGAAAGACCTAAAAATGGCTGTTAACAATACGATGTTTTGGAGGACATTAATTCATAGGGTTGCCATAAGTTGGAAGAGACTTGACAGCACTCTCACATACACACATAAAATATGGAGCTGTTTTATACAGAGTCTGTCTCCCCCTGAATTCTCTAAACCCACAGACAGAAGTCTTTCCAAACCCCACTACCAAAAATAATCTTAATTGGAATAATCTGCAACCTTCTGCATGCGTAATATGTGCTCTAACTCAGAGCTATAACCTATTATCAAATGTCCTATTGATACATTAGATATTTTATTTATTTATTTTGTTGGACTTTTAGCCCGCCCTCCCACGCACAGAAGGCTCAGAGTGGGTCACAACATTCTTAAACATACAAAAATTTAAAATAGAATACAGTATGGCTCAACTCCCTCTATTTTCCCCTTCCCTCTGCCGCTCCACCAGCCACAGCCGAGCCACTCACCTGGAGCCTCTTTCTAGAGCCTGTTGTATTTCTTCCCACAATGGGCCTTACTCCTAATCCTGTCCTATTATATAAAAGGGTAGTGGTCTGGCAAGGTTCTATGCTTGTCAAAATCAGTTTGTTCCCTGATATGTTACTCAGAAGCTGTCCCTATCCACTAGCTGTGTTGCCTGAGTTCTCTCCCACCCACTGCAGCCTAGGCCACTCTTCTCTCATTGGGCCAGCATTTCAAGCTCATTTGCATATGGAAGTTGATTGGACTTCACTCCATTCTGCACCTCAAACTCCCCCCCCGCAAGACAGTTGGAATTGTCAGTTGCTTATGCAACCTGTATTATTCTGAGGTAAAATATGTCCTCACTCACAACACTTCCCCTTCAAAAGAAACAAACCCAATAACACAACATGTTCAGCAGGAGCATCCCTATGGAAACTGTCTAGATGATTTCGGACCAGCCACAGACCTTCTGCCTACCCTACCCTACAGGGTTGCTGTACGGATCACAAAGCTGAAAAGAATGAAGTAAACTGCTTTGCTCCCCGTTAATGAGAAAGACAGAATTTTGCCTAAGAAGAGGCTGCTGAAAGGGGATGAGATAAAGTTGGCAACTTTAGGTATGGAAATTCCTGGAGATTTGAGGGGTGGAGCCCAGAGAGGGTGAAGTTTGAGGGGGGGTGGGACCTCAGACAGGTACAGTGCCATAGACTCCACCACTCCAAACCAGACATTTTCTCCTGGGGAACTATTGTTGCCAATCTTGGCCCAGTGGCCATCAAACCATTCTCTTCAACCCCCTGCTGTGCAGCTGACTTCCCCCCAGGGTTGCCAATCTCCACGTGAGACCTGGAGATCTCCCACTGTTACAATTGATCTCCAGTTGAGAGACATCAGTTTCCCTGGAGAAAATGGCTGCTTTGGAGGGTAGACCCTATGGCATTATACCCTGCTGAGTCCTTCCGCCCCCCGCAATGCTGCCCTCCACAGGATCCACCCCCCAAATCTCCAGGTATTTGCCTACTTAGAGCTGGCAACCCTACTTTCCCCTCAGTGCCTGTTGGTAGGCAACCAAGCTTGGTCCTGTCACCTGTTTTGGCCTTTGGGAGAAAACTCATTGGGGCCAGCCCTGATAGGGTTGCCAACTCCAGATGGGGAATTCCTGGAGATTTGAGGGATGGAGCCTGAAGAGGGTGAGGTTTCGGGAGGGGTGAGACCTCAGACAGGTACAATGCCATAGACTCCACCCATCAAACTAGCCATTCCATCCTGGGGAACCATTGTTGCCAATCTCCAGGTGGGGGCTGGAGATCAATCAGAATTACAATTGCTCTCCAGGAGGGAGGGGGGAGGAGATGGAAAGCTGAAGTCAGGGGGCAGATAACGGTAGGTTGACAATTGGCTGGGAGGGAGACAGGGTTGCCAACTCCAGGTTGGGAAATTCCTGGGGATTTGAGGGGTGGAGCCTGGAGAGGGTGGGGTTTGAGGAGGGGGTTGGACCTCAGCCAGGTAGAATGCCATAGACTCCACCCTCCAAACCAGCCACTTCCTCCTGGGTAACAATTGTTGCCAATCTCCAGATGAGGGTTGGAGATCACTCAAAGCTACAACTGCTCTTCAGGTAGCAGAGATCAGTTCTTCCGGAGAAAATGGTGGACTCTGTCATTATACCCTGCTGAGATCACCACAGCAAATTCACACTGTGTGCCCAAAGCCGGGGCACTTTCCCAGAGCCTCTTTCTAGAGCTCATTGTATTTATTTCCACAACAGGTCTTATTCCTAGTTAATACATAAAACCCTTACACAGCATCAGCTGACTAATTTAATGAATTAGATGTGCTTCCAGACTATATATCACTGCAGACTGAGACAAGACAAAGGAAGTGGGTGTGTAAGGAGAGCAGTTATTGTGGATTATGGACACTGCTAATCAAAGCTAAGTAAGGCAAAACAGAGCAGGAGAGACCAGTGTATTTGGATTGTAACTGCCTCAACCACAGGGCTGGTGGAATATCTCGGTTTTACAGGCCCGGTGTAACTGCATAAGATCCTGCAGGGCCCAGATCTTGTTAGACTGGAACCTACCAGTTGCAAACAGAACAAGTTCAAGGAAAGGATTTCTACACCTTCTCTTTTCCCCTTTACTCCCTATAAAGCCACCCTTGAGAATCAAGGAAACATCAAGAATCGTGCAGAACAAGGCAGTGAGGGCTGCAGCCACAAGAAGCCAGTGAAATAGGTCCATCCCAGCTGAGTCACAGAACAGCAGGGACAAGAGGTGTGGGGAAGAGGAATGTCTATAGATTTCCATGTACTTTGTTCCATTTCTATAGATTTATGGCACTGTGTCCGATATTATGCTTGCGAGTTTCACAACCTTTAGGAGTATTTTATGCTGAGCAGTTGAAGAGGGAATGGGGCAGCAGCAAAAATCCTTTCTATAAACGTGTTCCTTTCATGTACTGATATTCCAGTCTATTACATTTATACATATAAACTAGTCAGATGAAAAATTAAATCTGAATAGATGTTAAAGCCCTTACTGCCAATAATATTTAACTCCAATGGAATGTTCTACAATTTCTTTTTTTGTTAAGCTGAGTACTTACCAGTTTTGTTTATATCAAGCTCTGATAACTTTAGGGACAGTTCACTAGAATTTCCACTTGTAGAGGATACAAGGATATCATGAAGTGCATTTCGCCTCCCAGTTCTTCCAGAAGCAATGAAATCTGCATATGTTGACTCCACATCAGTCATTGCTAACGGGTATCCACATAGCAATACCTATGAAAGCCAAACAAAAAGCAAAACTATTTTTAGGGCACATATGCCAGAAGGAGCTGGAGGCAAATATGAAAACATCTGATCATTCCCAATACATACTCCTGACAAGGTCTCATTATGAATTAAGAATAATGAAAGCTCACAAAATGTTCTAGTACTGATGGTATTTAACTATGTTGCTACAGTTGCAAAAGACTGCAATTATTTGAAAAAGGTTATATAGGAGAGACAGCCCTTAAATCAAGTGAACTGAATGAAAAAAAAATAACTTATAGGATCTGTGGCATGCAGTGTTTACACTTGAACAGCTTAGTCTGTGCTTTGTATCTTTCACTTGGATGTCTGTATATATTCTTAATGTACCAAACAGTTTTGCACAAATGCTGGTAGCAGTATGTTTAAAGAATTTCTACCATAGACTGATATTACTGCATTAACGAAATCTCTCAGGCCTCAGTTAGTTCACAAGTTACAATGAAACATACAGTGCGCCTCTGGTGCCATACAGGGATGCCGAACTTTTTCTTTAATAAGACCTAATAAAAGTATTAAAACTTATATACATGTAAAATTCCCTGCTCATATATAAAACTTGAACTTTACCCCGGCATGTTACCCAGTTCTGCTCTGTTGTAGAAACAGAACATGGACCTGGAAGAGCTGCACTTGTGATTTAAACCCCACCTTTATCCAGGTAGTAGTCTCTACTTTCATTTGTAAAGTGAATGTGCACTGGCTCTTTCTTACAAATAGATGGGCTGATTTGGGCTCCATGGGAGGCTTCACTTTGGCTAGGTCCAGCAGTGACCAATGGGCAACTTGCTACCACCTGACTTGCATAACTCACCCAAAGCCTGGCAAGAAGCACTACACAACTGGGCCATAGTTTCCTGCAGCCCACAATTTTTTCGTGGGAGGACTCTGGGGCACTAATTAAGTTCATTAAAGTCATTAATTAAAATAATTCATGTGCCCAGGATACATGTCTCCCCGTCTCCTCCCTGGTGCCACTCACACAGCAGCAGCTTCAGTGGCCCCAATGGAGCCTCCTTGGCCATGGCCCGTCTGTTGATCCACCATCCTTCCCCACCTGGCACCAGATACACAGTGCCTGGCCCAAACCAGGAAGCCAGCATGTGAGGACGGCTGCCAGGTGGGAAGGTCTGCATCCCAGGCACTCAATGCAGGAACTAGGGTGAAGAGGAGGACAAGTGGTGCTCCCGGACATGGCCAGCCGGCCACCCCACTTCTGGCCCAGGCACCCCCTCATGCTGCTGAGGGACTCAGGAGAGGGAGATAGCCATGGAGGCAGGCAGGGCAGCGGATGGTGAGCAGGTGCATCTCTTTGTGGGACCTGGGGGTTAGGGGGCAGGGAGGGAGGTCTAACAGGGGTCATCTGTGGGGGACGTCACCCCCAAAGCCCCACCTCTGGCTATGGACCTGGTTTCCTGTGTGGAGTTGGAAAAAGGTAGAGAAGGAAGGCAATCTGAAGATGGAGGAGCAGAGGAAGGTAGGCTGGCTGGAGGGTGGGAAGAAGAGAAGGAAGCAGAAAAAGAGGACAAGATATGGAAACTACTAGGTAATGGAAAGAGAAAATAGTGGGGGATACTTAAATGAGATACCCTCCCCCAGGTCTTTGCACCCCCCTGTTTTTTTCTGCTGTAGCCATGTGTGGTCCCAGAATATCTGACTGATTTTCCAGAACTCTGAAATCACACTTCAGACTAAATAGGCAACCAGAAAACCTTATGCAGCTTCTATTTAACATGGTTTGTAAATCCATTCTTTAAAAACATAATTGGAAGCAGCAGCATTTTATATGAGTTGAAATAGAATCACTTATGAGAGGCTGGTCAGCCCCACAGACTTTAGTCAGCCCTCAGTTAAAAGCTGCAAAGCGGTATCCAAGATGTAGGTTCAAGTCTACTGTTCTCTCATCTGACCATCCTGGCATCCTCTCCCCATTGTTTTCAAATAGAAGCATACTTTTTTTTTTTTTTGACAAAAATTGCTCGTAACAAACTTTATTTTTATTCTCTTTATTTGTGTCCCCCTACTACTCCAGTCTTTCTTTTCCTCACTTCCAGCACAGCCAGGAGACAAGATAGCTAAATGAGCCTTCCTGGAGCCGACTGACCTGTTATTTGAGAAGCAGGCAGAAAGGGATTAGGTAGAACATTTTATACAGGCTAAATAAAGCCATAGAGAATATCTCAGGAGCAACTTACCCACACAGTAGTTTGGACTTATGAAACTTTTGAGAATAGCAGGTGACAGGGTCATCAGCCCAAACACTGACAAACTAATTTTAAGGCTGCAAACAGAATCTAAAATAGAGCTCAGGAGCAGTTACTTGCTATTTTCTTCTAGGAGAATTTTTCTCAAGAACACACCTTGATAATCAGTTAAATCTTTGCCAGCAATACATTATCTGACAAGGCCCACAAATATCTATTGCTTATGTATGTTTAAATCCTTCAATCCCTCTGACAGGAAGTGAATGTGATATTCGTTGCAAAGTAGGAAAAACAAGACGGGCAACAGCATTGGCCTCTTCATTCTCTCTTTCCTCAGGCTCTTACCTAATGTTTGCTAGGATGAGAGAGCAGGCAGAAAAAGATGATGGAAGTGATACCTGGGGCCGGTCGGATTTCAGCCCCTTCACTGATCCTTGAGAATTGCCCTTCTGATATTTATTATTTAGTTAATTATGCTTACATTCTGGTTTTCAACTACAGAGTTCTTAAAGCAGTTAAAAAGATTTTAAAATACAACTTTTAACTTGTTTCCCACATGCTGTACCTCACAATACTACCATACCTCAGGCCCTTGCTCTGGAACACCATTATTTTATTCTCATCTAGAGCTGCACACTCCCAAACAGTCCTAACAAAAGTACAGAGGAGCCAGGTGCTGTTCTGCCTCTGCTTGCAATTCAGTTGGTGGCTCAGAATGGCAGTTGCTTGGATGAGGCCCTACCTAGCCCACCATTCTCCATACTGAAGGCATCTTAATGTTAGGCCAGATTCAGACGCAGAGCAACTAGTAAAGATACCTGATCTTTTTTGCCTGAGCTTGGTTCTATATAGCCTTTGACCATACCAGTGCAAAACTGTGAATAAACAGGGACTTGGTGGGATTACAATTTATCCAGCCCATCCCACATGTGGAGCTCTGTTTTAGGCAGATAACAATGCAGAAGAGAGATGTAGGGTAAAGTCTAAAGTAGTATGTTTATTGGGCCTTGGAAGGCTGCCAGTCTGTTTGGTTTCTTTTCCATGCAAAAGTCTGGGTGGCGCCAGAAACTCTTTCAGAAAGGGAGAATGAATTCTCAGGACAGTGTCTGACAGCTGCCCTAGATCTGGGCTGAGTTTCTGTCTTCCCTCCTGTTGCAGGCACCAAAGGCTGAATATGGCCTGAGATACAAGCCTTTTGGTGTGAGCCAAAGGGCTCTTAGCCAGTGACCCACAGCCTGTGACCTTGCATGAGCCAGCCCAGAGAACTAGATCAAGTTTTTTGTAAGCTGCACTGAATCCCCCTTGGGAAAGAAGGACAAAAATGCCTAAATAAATAAGTTCTGAGTTCTGAGATCTGGTATGGAGGTCAGTTGCCTAACTATTAGCACATGCAACGTTTTTGGAAGGAACATCTATTGTAGCAGAAGCTATCCTCTTCATTCTCTGGTTGAAGCTTGGAGTAGCATCCAGATAGAGAAGATGAAGGTGGTGGTCAGTACACTTAAATGACCCAAGATCTCTACAGTACATGTATAGTAGGCTTTACATTTAAATAATCTGGCTGGATGAGGGAGATACATGAAGGGTTGCAACAGAAGATGGGGGCAGCGACGGTTTCCCAAGGGTGGTATAATATGCCGCCATCACAGTGGAAAACAGATAAGGCAGTAGTTGAAAGGTCATGAGCATAAGCTGAATTTTAAATGGAAGAGGTCTTGTAAATTAACAAGCAACACAGTACTGGGTTGATCTAGTATCCTGTATATATAAAAGCCCTAATGTACTGGCACTTTCTGGGTCTCTTACTGGCTGTGCTGTGCGCTCCATCAGTCATCGGCCTGTCAACCACTACTCAAGAGTACTCGCATGCCATTGGCTGCGGGCTGGGTTTGCTCTTTTTCCCTGCCCACTGCCAGCTTGGCCATTCCCTATCTGAATAAACTGCCAAAACTGCTGTGGGGCTCACTTTTCTCTCAGTGGCTGTTGCTAGACAACCAAGCTTGGCTCTGTCAGTAAAAAGGCAGGGGCAGGAGGCCCTTTCTAGGCCTACTTTGGCCTTTGTGGGGAACTTATTGGGGCCAGTCCTGACTAAGGTTGCCAGCTCCAGGTTGTGAAATTCCTGGAAATTTTGTGGTGGAGTCTAGCAGATAGTGTAGCAGATAGCGCTTCAGAGCAGGGTCTGCCAGACCCAGGTTCTTGCTGTGGAAGCTGAGTGGGTGATTTTGGACCACTTTCAACCTCACCTACCTCACAGGGTTGTTGTGCAGATCAAAAGGGGGAGTGGAGAGTGATGTAAGCTGCTTTGATCCCCACTGCAGAGAAAGACTGTACTTTTCCTCCTGGGGAACCATTGTTGCCCATCTCCAGGTGAGGGCTGGAGATCACTTTGAATTACAACTGCTTTTCAGATGCCAGAGATCAGTTCCCCTGAAGAAAATGGTGGACTCTGTGTCCTTATATCCTGCTGAGGTCACCACAACACCCGCTCAGAGCCTCTTTCTAGAGACTGATGTATTTATTTCCACAAAGGGCCTTATTCCTAGTTAGAAATAATTGTCTTAAAATAGATTGTCAGACAGAACATTTCCTGCATGAAAATTCTGCATTTTGATTACTTCTCAGTATGAGTCAACAGGATTTCATTGGTGAAGTCCTGTCTGTCTGATCCCTTGATCCAGGGCTGATTTCTGAGACTAAGTGCAAAGCCGCTGGGTAATTGGGCAAATGACCAGCTGCAATGAGCCACTCTTCAAAAACAAATAACCAGGCCCTTGATGCTAATTTAGTATCAGTCCTATATTACACACTAATTATTCCCTGCCAGGCTACCAACTCACAGATATCTGTTAATGAACCTCAGTGTTACAAGGCCCATTCTCATTCCTCAGAGAAAATTAAATCTTGTACTGCAGTTGATTTTCCAAAAAACAGATAATGAACATTGTTATGTATTTACTTATGTGTTATGCGATGTAATCTAAACCGGAGCTTCAGACACAAGCTCCATTGACTCTAAAGTATTCTAAACCCTGCAGTTGGATTGGTCACTGTTGCAAAACAGATCAATCCAGAAAGACTCTGACCGATGGTGGGAACGAATCCCATTGATCCTAAGATCTCTATTATGATTGGACATTATAGTACTAGGGAGTGTGGCTTCGCTAGTTCAAAATGTATATAGTTGCATCGTTCTATGAAGGTTGTGTGTGTGTTGTGTTATGAGCTAATAAAGAAATCATTTGTTTTGAAATGCTGCCTCGATCTCAGTACATAATACTGGCAACAAGGATGGGATGCAGTGGGTAGGTAGCCCCACAGAACCATAGCTGTCACTACAGTGGGCAAGGAAGTGTCACCTTGGCCCTCAGAAGAAGCCAGAGAACACAAGCACCTGCCGCTCCAGTGCGACACCACGATGGCCACCAAGGGCCATTTCGAACCGTTCAATTCGACTACAGAGGACTGGGACACCTACGTCACCTGGTTTGAGTTCTACATTACAGCTCAACAGATTATGGACACAAATATCAAGAAAGCCACCTTTCCCAGCGACTGCGGTAAGAACTTTTCCGATGTGGCTAAAACATTAGTTGTGCCTGCTAACTCAGGGACACTGCATTTGTCGCACTCAAAGCCAAACTACATGACTATTTTTCACCTAAATCTTCAAAGATTGCATGTCGGCATGCATTCCACAAATGGGACCAAGCTCAAGATGAGTCAATTGCTGAGTATGTGATGGCACTTCAGAAAGCAGCGTGACAGTGCAGCTTCACAGACTTAAATGACAGACTCTGAGACAGACTAGTGTGCGGCCCGCAGGACGAAAAGTTACAATGATGGCTGTTTGCCACAAGAGAACTTACATTCCAAACTGTGTATGAAGAGGCAATAGTGGCAGAAACTACTGACCAGTCGACCAGAGATGTGCGCGAGTCCAGAATGCCACCAACACCCCGAAAGTTGCAGCCGGTGCATCAGGGGATCCTGGAGTCTGACAGTGAGGATGACACAGTCTACCAAACACAGACCAAGAGGCGGAAGCGCTCCAGTCAACGACCCACTCACAGATCGCAATGCACCAGTTGTAGTGGTGACCACGAGTGCCGTGTTGGTTCTGCAAGGCCCAGTGTCGGGATTGTGGGAAGACTGGATACAAGTTGTCACCCAAGATGTCACCTAGAACATCACGTAGTAGACTTCGATCGTTGTCAAGGGACACTACTGCAAGTGCAGACTGCCACTCAATGAACAACTGCATCTACCACTCGTCGGTGTACAGCACTCATCTCCAAACGAAAAACAAAATCAAAGTGACCATAGTCCTTGACAACACTCCTTGCAAGATGGAGGTTGATTCGGGATCGGCGCTCACCATCATCTCAACATAGACTCTTACACTGGCTATTCCCCAGGTGGAGCAAATGACAGCTTGAGCCTGGCGAGTTCCACCGCGTTGATTTCCAGAGACAGCGCATTCACATTGCGGGAATCGGCAAATTCATGGTTCGATATAAGAAGTTTTATGGCCAATTGAGCATTGTAGTGGTCGAAGGATATCGTCCCAGTCTCTTGGGGAGTGACTGGTTTGGTGCTCTAGGCATCCACCTTACAATGGTCCAGCAGATCAGGCCCCTCCAGTTCTCTCACCAAGAATGATTCATTGGTAGGTCTTCAGGCCAGCATATTGCTACGAACTGTACAACGTGTCAGGAAAAGCCATCGGTCATGCCAATGCAGATAGATGTCTGCTGATCCAGGAACCGGACATTGACCAATCCCCTGCCTGCAGAAGCAGGGCCACTGAGGAATTTCCACAGCCACAGTTTCATGCCTACAATGTTGAATCGTGGGAGCCCACAAATACCTGGGTCCTCAACTAGGTGTGACCATCTGCCTGGCAGACCCACGAGTTCCAGATTTTCAAATCGCGCCAACATGAACTGTTGGTTCACAAGGGATGCCTGTTTTGTTGGGTGCTGGAGGCCTGGTATGCTGCCAACCCTGACAGGAGTGACCGTCTACAAATTGCAATGATCCCCAGTCAACTATTGGGTTGGAGACAACTTGCAACACTCCCCAATTTACAATTGGGGTCGGAGGCAGTAGTACACCGACACCCCACGCTGAACTCATGCAGAATTAAGAACTAACACAATTTACAGACCCTGAGAGTTGGAAAGACTCTGACTGATGCCAGGAACAAATCCCATTGGTCCTAAGCTCTCTATTTGTGATTGGACATTATGGTACTAGGGGGTGTGGCTTCGCTAGTTCAAAATGTATATAGTTGCATCATTCTATGAAGGTTGTGTGTGTGTTATGTTCTGAGCTAATAAAGAAATCACTTGTTTTGAAACGCTGCCTCGATCTCAGTACATAATATACATGCTACAGCAAATTTTCAGTTCAAATATTCTTTATTTCTTATCTTTATTTCACACTAAGTGTGAAGTAACTCCCCAAACATCCACACCAACATTGTGACAATGTTTTAAATTGCATGCTTAGCAGACCTTTCATATTCCTTCACTGAAGAAAGAGTGGTATAGACTGGACAGCCATAGTTGTGAGGCAAGGGGCCACTTCAGATAATTCTATCCACGCAAAGAGCATAATTTTTAGTATAGTGGTAGTGCTCTGACCTGGATAGGCCAGGCTAGCCTAATCTCGTCAGCTCAGAAGCCAAGCAGGGTCTGCCCTGATTAGTACTTGGATGGGAGACAACAAGAAATTTACTATACAGAGGCAGGCAGTGGCAAACCAGCTCTGTCTCTTATCTAGAATAATCTACGGGGTTGCCAACTTGATGGCACTTTGCACCACCATAGTGGTAAATGCAAAGATCATGGTTTAAGCCTCACTTCAGGCCTGGCCTGGCAACCAGGATGTGACAGGGTACAACAGGGACATGGCGAGGGCAGCCA
This sequence comes from Gekko gecko, assembly GCA_029375565.1. Taxonomy (NCBI): domain Eukaryota; kingdom Metazoa; phylum Chordata; class Lepidosauria; order Squamata; family Gekkonidae; genus Gekko; species Gekko gecko. Next base: position 111,879,650 of record JAPDNY010000009.1, read on the forward strand.
TCAGTGACAGAATTATGTCAGTTCTGTGATTTCCCCATTCCAGCACTTATTAATTCAGTTGGTTAATGATTTTAACATTGTTTTTAACTGTTTTATTGTAATTTTATGTGATGATTTTGTGTAAGCTGCCCTGAGCCGGCCTTGGCTGGGAGGGCGAGGTATAAATTTGATAAATAAATAAACTGACATCAGTCCTTTCTAGGAATTGCCAAAAACGCTATGATTTTCCCAAAGAATTTACCAGTGATTCCTCTTTCACCACTTCTTGGTTTTTGTTTTTTTTACAGAAGTGATGTCACGCTGTCACCAATTTTTAAAAATCCTTTCTGTCTCTCACCAGCTGCTAGAGTGCTGCTGGGTAGGTCCACTGGGGCAGGAGATCTCCCACCCCCAAAGGGCACACAGCAATCCTACTTGTGCCCCAAACTCTCTCCCATAAGTATGCTTGGCATGGAACTGTCTTGTGGTAAATTAGTTCAATTCGGAAATTACAACAATCTCAGCCTGACTGCATTATTTTATCTTACTAGGAATTTTGCTGTTTAGATTCAGTGTTATCATATCTTCTTGCCTAATGTTATCATATTTTGTAATCTGCTTACTGACTGAATGAAAATGTTTATCATACTTGTAATCTATGAGGCCCAATGAGAAAGGCAGACTATAAGTGAACATAATAACAATTGTAGTTTTCTTATGACAGGCCCAAACTTGATTGTCAGATCAACATGCTCCCTTGTGCCTCCACCCACTTCCTCATCAAGGATGCAGAGACTGAAAGTAGAATTGTTTCTCTTAGCAATAATTCGATCCTTGCTAAGAAAGAAATTAGGGGTGTACAATTTTTACAAAATCAGCATTTTTTGGTTCAGGTCTATTGGACCTGGAAAAAATTCAGTATTTCCAAAAACAATCCAAGATCCCAATACCCATATATACAGGTGTCTTTTGGGGGGGGGGAGCGCACCAGAGCACAGCTCCGGGAACTCAGGAGCCAAGCCCCGCCCCCAGCCGGCGTCCCGGGGAGTCTTTCAGGCAGCCGAATGTCAATTTCAGCTCCATTATATCCTATGGGCCATTGAAGTCAATGGAGAAAACATAGGGTATATTCTGGGGGCTGGAGGGGAGGGTTTGAGGGAGAGGCTCCAAACTCACAGGGTAGCTGATGGAGCCTCTCCCCAAGATACCCACCAAGTTTCAAGAACATTGGATCAGGGGGTCCAATTCTATGGGCCCCCAAACAGGTTGCCCCTATTCCCTCCATTGTTCTCTATGGTGGGAAAAAGTAAGTTTTTCCCACCATAGAGAACAGTGGAGGCATAGGGGCAACCTGTTTGGGGGCCCATAGAATTGGACCCCTGATCCAATGTTCTTGAAACTTGGTGGGTATCTTGGGGAGAGGCTCCATCAGCTATTCTGTGAGTTTGGAGCCTCTCCTCAAACCCTCTCCTCCATCCCCCAGAATATACCCTGTGTTTTCACCATTGACTTCAATGGCCCATAGGATATAATGGGGCCGAGTTGCTGCCAAATTTCTTTCATTCCCTCCTTTCCTTCTCTCTTTTTCCTCTTTCCCTCCTTCTTCTCTTCTCTCTTTATTTCTTTCCCACCTTCTTCTCTTCCCTTTTTTCCTCCTTTCCCTGTTTCTCTCCTTCTTCCCTCTCTTTCTTTCCCTCCCCTTTCCTTCTCTTTCTTTCCCTCTTTCCTCCTCCTGTGGCCCAACTCTCATGAGAAGGAGTTTAAACTTTAAACCCCTTCTCTTAGCTCCCCCACCCAGACCAGCTGGGGAAAGGAAGGGGAGGCTTTTGAGGATGCCTCCCCCCCCTTTTGCGTCTCCTTCTGACATCACTTCCGGTGATATCAGGGGGCGTGGCATATGCTAATAGCCTAATAGCTCATTAGCATACTATATGCTAATGAGCCTAATAGCTCATTAGTATACCATATGTTAATGAGCTCCTGCAGCTGTTTTTCTACGAAAAGACCCCTGCATATATATATATAAAAAACAACCCAGCTGAATCTTGGGGCTGGCTTGGCTTCTCCTGCAGCCTGGTTTAAACCGCACTGCAGGAGAAGTCAGCTCCAGGATCTGTGTGCCATAGGGAAATTGCTCCTCAAGGCACACAGATCTTGGCTGGGACGGCTTCTCCTGCAGCACGATTTAAACCATGCTGCAGAAGGAGCAGACCCAGGATCTGTGTGCCTTGGGGAGAGGGCAGCAGCTGTTGTGGGGCGTGCCTGACATTTGAGGGGACAGAGCCCTGAAATGCCCCACCATAGCTACGGGCCTGGCTGGGACGGCTTCTTTATACCCTACCTTTCTCTCCAACCGTGCTGCCAAAGGAGCCAGACACGGGATCTGCATGCCTCAGGGAGATTGATCTCTAAGACATGCAGATCCTGACTGGCAATTTTTAAATTTGGGGGCCATTGGAAAATCCCAATTACCATTCAAATTACCATCAATAAAAAGCTTCCTTTTGTATTTCTGAAATACTTTTAGCTGCTTTTAGATATGTCAAGCAGACCTTCAAATATGCTTGCATAATCAAGCACTGTCGTATTACTGCAGCATGTGACAGTGTTTAAATAACACTACTAAAATAATAAAAACTACTGATGTTTCAGTACTGCTCCAGGATGGACAGATGCCCACAACTACAGCAATTTTTGAGAGGCAAATAAAACAAATCATGTCTGATACAGCCCATATATTGGTCATAGTCACACTGTTATCTTCTACACTGGCACCCTTTTGCACTGCTGAAGCATTCCATAATCAGCCAGAAAAAGAATTTAGCTGTGGTTCCACACGGTTCTTAATTAGATCCACCGCCTTAGTAGTCCAGTAATGCCTGCTGCACATCCAAATGCAAAAATGCACTGACTATTGAAATTGAAGAGGACTGCTTGCCAGCACAGTTATATTCTAATGCACTTGCAGTTCACTGCCCCAGTAGGATTCTAACTCCCTCAACTCATTGCTGTTTTTAGAGCCTTTGTCCCTTTTTGTTTTCTGCTCTTTATCACTACCTCTTTTCAATTCTTTTTCAAGACACTGGTTTGCATTAGTGAAACCAAAAGCTCCATTCAAGATGGGCTTGGACCAAGGCAATCATTTGCAGAGTAGGGGACACCTATAAATTGCAAAAGTTAAAGCACCCTTTTTAACACAACCAAAACTTTGGCCAGAAGCTGGATGCTTTTTGTTTATTAACCTTCAGGAATTATATATAAAATTGATCGTCCAAGGCTTCCAGGAGATTCCTGAGAAAAGCAAATTTGATGGGAATATGCATTGAGAAGAATTTGGAAAGAAGCAACAGGGAATAAGTTATTTAACAATCAGAGAATGACCTAGAAAGTCAGGGGGAGGGAGGAGGGCTGTGGCTTAGTGGCAGAACATCTGATTTGTATGCAGAAGGTCCCAGGTTCAATCCCAAGTGTCTCCTGTTAAGGATCTGAGACCCTGGAGAGCTGTTGCCAGTCTGAATAGACAATACAGACTTTGATAGACCAAGGGTCTGATTCAATATATGGCAGCTTCACGTGTTCATATGTCCAGTGTCCAAAGGGAAAGCAGATTGTTTGCAAACAACCACCTATGGAAGAAGGTGAAAGGCTCTGAGAACAGGTATCACTGGCAGAAGCCATTACTCCCTTTCCACCTTCTTATATGTGAGATATTGTAAATTCCCAGCAATTTTACACTAAGCAAAGGGGGGGGAGATTAAAAATTACCATATCTGTATTTGAAAACCAAAATTGCACAAATTATTTATTTTAAAAATGTAGGTATACCACCTTCTCCTGACCTACTGGACGCAGTTCACAACTCAATAAAGTAAGTCAATAAAATGAATAACTCAATGTTGCTAACACAAGATAAGCTGATAAAAACAAGCCAGGTCATAAAAGCACATAAGCATGGCAGTCTAAAATGATATTGACAGAACAGTCCTCAGGCTAGCAGCATGCCACTGGAGGGGGAAAAAAAAGGATGGACCTTTGAATGACAATGAACATAAGAACTGGTAGTGTGGCAAACTAAATAAACCAAATGCACTTTGAGAATCCCAAACATGGACAATTATAGCGCCATTCTAAGCCTATTAATTTCAAGGGCGTAGGATTGCACTGTTACTGCTGCAGTGCCATTCCATACAGAAACATAGGTATCAACTAGATCTCAGGGGAGACGGGAGACCAGCATAGAACACACCCAAGTGCAACAGTTTGGCAGCAGTGTTCTACAACTTCTCTGGAACAATCAAATTAACAATATCAATGGCAGTGAAAGTTGCTTGTGTGGGAGCAGCCATTGGCCTCTACCTTTCTGAATTGGTCCATTTCCTAGCATCGGGGGGGGGGTGGCTATTAATCAAAGGACATGCTCCAGCTTTCACAGCAATAATTGCTTCATGCTGCAGTTCAATCTGAGCTACCAGTGGATATATGCATAGCACATCGCTTCCAATATTTTGAGGCTACATGAAACAAAACTACAACATGGATTCCTGCAGGTTGGTCTCAGTGATGACAAAGATTTTACAATTGTCTCATAGAATCTGGTAGCAAGAGAGAAATTGTTATGCTGCATGCCAAAGGATCAGCTGTTAAGTATGCATTACAGAAAAGTTCAGGACCAAGAAAGTTAGAAAGTGCAGCATTGTGTGTTCTCCATGAATTAAAGGTCTTTGAAAAATCTTGCTTACCACTTATAACACTAATAGTTATAGACAACCCAGTGTAACTTAGTAGCTAGAGAGTCAGACAAGGATTTGGGAGATTTGGGTTTCAATCTCCAATCTGCCATGGAAGCTCACTAGACCCTGGGCCAGTCACTCTCCCTGTAACCCTCATCTACCTCTCACAGTCATTGTGATAATCAAATGGAGGATGGAAGAATTACTATCCAATTTCTTAACCTTTATATGACTTGTTATTCCTAGCCCCCCCCCCCCCCAATCAGACTCTGGGATTGTGGAACTGCAAAATGTTGTATGCAGGATACAGTCTTACAAGCTCTGACTATGTAAACTTGGGAATGCAAATACCAGCTTGTGGGCAAAACAGCAGGTTCAGACTTCAACAATACCTTCAGGAGATATCTTGAAGGCAGAGACTATTTAGAAACTCCTAAGTGATGTTCAATGCAAAAGGCCTACTCTTCATATCCACCTGTCTCATAGTGCCACATTATTGGAAGCATCACTTAAGGATATGGGCAACTGAGACAACTTCTGAGCCGCACTTCAGCTACAACACTGGAGTGATTTCTTTGCATACAGAACATAAGAAGATGACCCACACTGGACATCTTGTAATTAACACTGTTAAAAAACACCAGTATTATCTTCTCCAGGAAATACATAGGCTGAAGGCATTGTAAACTGTAAACATGCTGGGGGTGGGGGGGAAATGGGTTGAGTTACATTTCAGAGGAGTGATCTAGAGAAGGCAAGCAATAGTGCTCTAGGGCTGTAATATAAGAAAATCTCCATCTGACTGCACAATACTATGCACCTCTCGGTAAAAGTGAAGACTTCTCAGGACTGGAATTTATTTTGATAATCCAGAGTTAGAAAAAGGAGAGTTAAGCATCTACCTGATGTGCCTTATGACATCAAGGTTCATAAGGGAACAATGTGTGCTGTATAGCTGACTCATTAGGCTGAGGCCTGCCCAACAGAGTTTCCATCCTCCTGGGAATCTAGGGACTGTTCCATAGATCAAACTGTACTTCAGCGAAATTTGTAATCAGGAGGGGGGGGAGAATAAAGATCCAGCACTACTTTCACCAGAGCACGTCATTACAGGCCTCAAAAGCAATGTGCATAATACACTGCCAAGATAAGCAGCTTTAATATTCATGCTGTGATCCTTCACTGTCAGCAGATCTATCTACGTACATCTTACTCGTGTTTAAAATAGTGATTGCAGTCATCCAATTTAGATCACAGTTGCTCTCTTTATTGAAATAGCCCCTAAACAGATCTGGAATACATATAACCAGGGATGTTATGTGCCAATTCCTTCTCTGCATCAATACATTCCAGCTGGTAGTCAGGTCTTAATGGCCCCAGCTGAGGTATTACAGCCAGACTGCAAAAGAAAGCAGCTGCATTTTCAGATATTGATGGTTTTGTTCAGCAGGAAGTCTTGTACCAGGATCATCTTTCAAACAAGCAATAATAAACTTAGAGTCTGTTTCAAAGGGGAAATTAAAACAGTGAGTGAAAGCCTGAAACAGAAAGTTTCCAGTTTTCCAGTCATTTTCCAGAAACAGTCTTCCAGTTATTTCCAGAGATCATCCCAGCGGAATTATAAAGCAGGACTTATTTAGGATATAAGGCAACTACACTTTAAGGTGATCCAGGCCTTGCAATTCTTTGGAAAGTCAGTATTTAGGTTACTCATGCAGTAATTTCAAGCACTGCATGCAAAGGGTAGTTTGGCTGCCAGAAATCTGCTGTCAAAGATCAGCTATCCTAGATGTGGTACGTGTCAAACAAAAAACAGGGTTAAGGGACAAAACGAGTGAACTATTGCTTCAAGTGGCCATGGGAATGAGATTGAGATAAATATATTTATTTTTTATTATTTAATTAATTTGTACCTTTCTCCCCAGTGTGGACCCAAAGCAGCTTATAGCATTCTCCTCTCCTGTTTTATCCTCACAAGAACCCTGTGAGGTAGATTCGACCAAGAGAGTGGGACTGGGCCAAGGTCACCCTGAAAGCTTCCATAGCATGAGTGGGCATTCTTTTTTTCTTTCTAAAATTTTTAACAGCGCCAATGTCAAAAAAGGCTCATAAAAATACATAGTTTGTTGGCAGCATGTCGAGAAACGTAAAAAAGGCACTTAAACACATCAACAAACGCTCTAGCAGTGCAGTTGTCATAACTATTTAAAACAGCTTTTGACATCCAGGCTAAGGAAACTAAGAGGCAGCTGGATGAAAAGACTTGACTGAACTTCACAAACACAGTGACAACCAAGCACAAAGTGCAGGATGAGGTAAACTATCCCCTTTAAAATCTGGCTTCCGGGGAACACCCAAACAAAAATGAACTATCATGGGTTAAGAGTTGACAAGGGAGCAAGGGCAGCTGAAATTCTCAATAAAATATCATAGTTCTCTTTCACAGAACACCCAGAGAAGAGACAACCATAAAGACAACAACAACAACAATAACAGTTATATATAACACCAGTAACAATACTATCAAGTTACCAATTCTAAATTTTTCTACTGGCCATTATTTTTCCACTGGCATAGCACCCATTTCCTGCTCTACCAAACCCAGCAAATCAATATACTTTTGAAGTTAAAATGTAATTAAACAGCCTTGAAGAAAAACTGTCCTCCACTATTAAGATATTAATTTCAGATTCATTTATGGGCCAAGGAAATTCTGCAATTTTTATAAATTTCTCTGAAGTCCCTTTTAAAGGCATCAATGTCCAATCTTAAAAGTTTTTTTTTTTCTGTAGACCTACAGGAGTCCATATCTTTATTGTCAGCATCACTGACAGAGGTATTTTGGTCCTTGTTTTGTATAATAAGAGACTCGTGTAAGGACTTGTTGGTTTCAGCTTGAAATGTTCTGTTGCTAACCATTGATTCCCTCTGATGCATTATCTTTATAGGCAGTTGGAATAATTGATATTAACACCTCTGATGGAGTAGAAGTAGATATTGACTTATTAGGGTTGTCAGATCACTGCAACCTGTCAGTATCGAGGATGAGGGAAGTCAAATCATCACCGTAGGTTTGAGTCTTTGGCTTCTTGTTAGGCCGTTGTCTCCCAGGGATAAATAAATTAAGAGGTTTGGCTGTAGTGCGAAGAAGCTGTAGTGAATTTTTCAATTTCTCCAGTGTAGAAACATTTGTTTGTTCTTCCAAAGAAGATACTCTATGAGAATTTACAGGATATCATTTATTTTTCCTGACATCTTAGTCATACTTGAACTGATTTGTAATTTAGGCATTCTCCTTTCCACATTTTGGAGTAAGCTTAAAGCATTGCCAATAGGGTCAGGAGGAGGTTTATTGTCATGTCCTAAATTGGGAGGTTTCCCAGTTTTAGTCCCTGGGATTAATGTCTGGACAGTTTCATCTAGTCGAGAAGATTCCAAAGGAAGACAAAAACCTTCTCATTTTCAAAAGCATCGAGGGAATTACTGGCTGTCTAAAAATTAAAATAACTCTCCTTCCAGAAAGTGTATTTGAAATTATTTCTACTCTCTCAAGGTCAATATGATATATTTCTACATGCACGAGTTGGCTCAGGGAGTACAGCATTATTCTTTTATTTGCCCAGCGTTTCACATAATTGTGTTTGATAAATAATGCAATTTGATGGTTTGGCAGTCTGCAACTCAGCTGTATACCTTCCTCACTGTACTTTACCCTTGCAAAGGGAAACGACCATTGGACTTACCGTGAGGGGTCCTTCTCCTCTGAGGTCAGGAGGACATCTCCAATGGGTTATTCCCACCGTGCCTTTAGGGAGGCAGGAAATAGTTTTTTCCCCTTCCTGTTGGCGCCTTCGGAATAGCCCATCTCAGTTCTGGGACTCCGAAAGCAGTGCTTGCAGCCTAAAATAACTGGACTTGCCCTAGAGAAAACATAACTGTAAACAGTAACCTTAACGTTTCAATACAAGAAACCCTGCAGACCTAGAAAAGTGCAGAGTATAACGAGGAAACGAGAGAAGAGTCAGCACAGAATAAGGAAAGGAGGAAGATAAAAGCGGGAGGGCCGAGATGTCCTCCTGACCTCAGAGGAGAAGGACCCCTCACGGTAAGTCCAATGGTCGTTCTCCCTCTGAGGTGGAGGACATCTCCAATGGGACCTTCCCGAGCAGTGTCCCTCAATTGGGTGGGTTGTCATCTTCCTCCAGGTTAAGGACGTGCTGAAGAATTCTTCTCCCGAACGCCGCAGCAGCTGATGCTAGGGTGTTGATCTGGTAGTGTCTCACGAAGGTGGAGATGGATGACCAAGTCGCCGCCTTACACACTTCCTCCACCGAAGCTCTGTTGGCGAACGCTGCATTGGTAGCTGCGCTTCTCAGGGAGTGAGCTGTGATGCCACTGGGTACCTCCTGACCAGAGGCTCGGTAAGCTTCAGTGATGCATGCCTTAAGAACTGAACTGATAGCCGACTTAGACATCTTCTCTCCCTTTCTTGGTGGAGAGATGCTGACGAATAAAGACTCAGTTCTCCTGCAGGCTTCTGTCCTTGCAATGTATATACTGAGAGCCCGTTTGACATCCAGGGTGTGCCATATCCGCTCCTTGGGGTGTTTAGGATGCGGGCAAAATGTAGGCAAACAGATCTCCTGAGAGCAGTGGAACTTGGAGCCTACCTTCGGTTGGAACGTAGGGTCAGTACGAAGCACAACCTTGTCCTTGTGAAACACACAGAGGGAAGATTTCACAGATAATGCTCCGAGTTCCGAAACTCTTCTGGCCGATGTGATGGCCACCAGAAACAAGGTCTTCATTCTCAACCATTTTAGTTCCACCTCCCTGAGAGGTTCGAAGGGTGACTTAGTGAGAGCGTTAAGGACTACATTCAACCGCCAGGTCGGGAAGCGGTGCACCTGGGGCGGAGATTTTGCCATGGCTCCCTGCAAGAAAAGTTGGACATGAGGATGTTTGGTGAGCTTGTATCCCTCGAGGAAGGGAAGAACAGTGGATAAGGCAGCCAATTGTCTACGAAGAGTAGCAGATTTCAAACCTGTGCTCAAACCGTCTTGTAGAAAGGCCAAAATTGAAGCCACGGAAGGTGATAATGGTTCGACCTTCTTCCGTCTACACCAGCGAACGAAAGCCTTCCAGGTGGTGTTGTAAATGCGAACCGTAGACTGTCATCTGGATGCCAGAATAGTGTCGAGGACCTGGGAAGAATATCCTAACTCTGACAGCTTGTGCCGCTCAATCGCCAGGCGGTCAGACACAGCTGGATCCGGGTGCCATACTGGGCCCTGTGATAGCATGTCGGGAGACACTGGAAGCGTTAGAGGTGGGAGGATCGACAACTCCTGTAATGCCGAGAACCAAGGGCGGCGTGCCCATCTCGGAGCCACCAGAATGACCTCCACCTTGAGGTCCCTGACCTTGCGGATTGTCCTGGAGACTAGGACAAATGGTGGGAAGGCGTATAATAGGCCCTGGGGCCAAGGAGTCGTGAGCGCGTCTGTCGCCTCCGCTTCCGGATGGAAGAACCTGGTGTAGAACCTCGGCAGGACGTGGTTCGTCGGGGAGGCGAACAGGTCCACCCTGGGACGTCCAAAGCGTGCTGTTATCAGGTCGAATAGGCGTGGGTGTAGGGTCCATTCCCCCTCCTGAATTGTGACTCTGCTGAGCCAATCTGCCTGCACGTTTTCTGTCCCTTTTATGTGTTCCGCTGTCAGGGAAAAAACATGATGTTCTGCCCAAGAGAGAATCTTCAGCGCCTCTCTGTGAAGCTGTGATGATCGGGATCCGCCCTGCTTGTTGATATGTGCTTTGGCGGATACGTTGTCCGTCCTTATGAGCACCTGGTGGTCGCGTAGCTGAGAAGCAAAGTGAAGTAGGGACAATCGGATCGCTCTGAGTTCCAGGAGATTGATGGGCAGTTTCTTCTCGGTGTCCTGCCACGATCCCTGGACTGGGGCATCGTTTAGCATCACTCCCCATCCCAGCAGGCTGGCGTCGGTGAACAACTCCCTGGTGTGGCAGACGTAATAGTTCTTGCCCGATAACAGGTTGTCCAAGTTGGTCCACCACCGTAGGCTCTTCTTGACCCCCATGGGTACCTGGAGGCTGAACGTCTTCTTTTCCATGATGGAAAGTTGGTATGGACGTAGGAAGACTTGCAACGGTCTGGCATGAAGACGAGCCCATTGAATCATATCGATACTGGAGATCATCAACCCCAGGAGACTGGCTAGTTCCATAAGAGGAGTAGACCTGCTGTTGTAAATCCACCTGGCGGATTCCTTGATCGTCTGGGCTTTGGAAATCGGAAGAAACAGTGCGTTGTGAGTGGTGTCGATCACTGCTCCCAGATGCTCGATGCGTTGAGACGGTGTAAGCGAGCTCTTTTCGAAGTTGACCAGGAACCCATGTTCCTGCAGACACTGTAGTGTCCTTTGCGTGTTCTTGATGGAGTCTGTCTGTGTGCCAGCTCTGATCAAGAGGTCGTCGAGATAGGGATGGACATGAATCCCCTGAGATCTGAGGTGTACTACCGGATTGATGATCAACTTGGAGAAGAGTCGGGGGGCTGTGGACAGGCCAAAGGGAAGCGCCCTGTATTGAAAATGCTGGTTGTAGATGCAGAACCGTAGAAATCGTTTGTGTGCTGGATGAATGGGTACATGGAGATATGCCTCCGTCAAATCTATGGATGTGAGGAACTCGTTGGGAGATAGAGAGTCCGCCACAGCCTTCAGAGTTTCCATACGAAAATGGCGTAATTTTATGAATTTGTTCAGGAACTTGAGATCCAGAATTGCTCTCCAGTCTCCATTCTTCTTGGGGACCATGAACAATATGGAGTAAACACCCCGGTTCCTCTCGTTGACTGGAACGGGTTCGATGGCTTGGATTTCCAATAGATGTTGTATTGCCTTGGAGACTATGGATCTCTTGCTCTCTGACCTGCTTGCTGGTGACTGTAGGAATCGTTCTGGAGGCTGTCGCAGAAATTCTATCGAATATCCCTGGGAGACCACCTCCACAGCCCAGGCGTCTGCCTGCGCGTCGACCCAGGTCTTTGAGAAGTGTAGGAGGCGGGCCCCCACCGGGACAGAAGGATAGTCACGCCTGCTTGGGTTTGGCCTCTCTGTCCCCTCGGTCGGTCCTGTTGAAAGGCTTGCTGAATCTGGGATTGAAGGGACCACGTTTGCTGGTCTGTTTAGGTGACTCCCAAGACGTCTTCTTATAGTCGTGGCGATATCTGGGAAGGGAGTGCTGCGTGCGAAAGGGCTGAGGGTTTCGCCTATCAGAACGTCGGAGAGATCTAGGCATGGCTTTTTTCTTATCTCTGGTTTCCACCAGGATGTTATCAAGAGCTTCACCAAAGAGACGATCCCCTTGGAACGGATAAGCAGTAACAATCGATTTGGACAGAGCATCTGCCTGCCAAGCGCGTAACCAAAGTAATCTTCTAGCCACTGCCGTGGACGCCATGGCTCTAGAAGCAAAGGAAATAATGTCTAAAGTGGCATCAGCCGAAAAAGAGCTAGCTTTAAGGACACGAGAGATGCCTTCCAGCAAAGCCCGATTATTCTCTGGAACAATTTGAATTAATTTCCGCAACCAAACGATGGCTGCTCTGGCGGCTATGGAAGTAGTGGACGCTGCTCTTACCATCATGGCGATAGCCTCATGAATTCTCTGGAGCGTTGCCTCCACCTTTTTATCGGTCTGATCCCTGATGGTACCTGAACCATCCTCAGAGACCAGTCCCGGTGACTGGAGTGCTGCCACAGGACCGTCCACTGGAGACACCTGCAACAACTCATTGGCATAGTTAGGCATAGCATACAACTTTTTTGCAAAAACAGGAAGCTGTTTATTCACCATGGGCTTGTCCCATTTGGCCCTGAGCTGACGCTCAAAGTATTCAGGAAAGGGAAACACCTTCTCAGAGTGTTCCTCAGGGGGGAAGAATTCACGATTACCCCCTGATTTGGACTTGAATTTAGCTTTGGCAGCCTTCTGATACTCAGAAGGTGGTAAATCATGCAAATCTAGGGCCTTGAGGGCTTTGGATAGAAGGAATTGATAGTCCTCAGGTTTGAAGAACCGGCTGGACTGTTCAGGGAGCTTCAATTCCTCCTCTTCCTCCTCTGATAAAAATTCTCCCTCCTCCCTTTCTTCCATGGAAGAGGTATTAGATTCCACCTCCTCTCTCCAGCGTTCATCATTGGTTCTCCCAGGAGGTGGGGGGGGGCTTTCTTAGCTGCCTTAGTTGGCCACCCTAAAGGAGGGGAAATTAAGGAACCCTGGAGAGAATTCCCTTGCATTAATGGTACCTCGGGTCTGGAATGAAATTGAGCCATCTCCTGCTGGATGGTCTTCTGAATAATGGCCATGATATCAGAGGAGTGTAATAAAACTCCCTGTTCAGGGAGCTTACCCCGGCTGGATCCAGTTACAGGAACTTCCTCCTCCTCTGAAGGTCCTGTGGGAAGGCGTAGAGGTTCTCCTCTGCTCCCCGGGCACCCGAAATGGCCGAAAAAGAGATTCCAAAGCTGGAGGCTGGAACTTCAAGATGGCCGCCGCCGCCCGTGTGCGGACGCGCGGTAGAAATGGCGGGTTCCTCTTCATGCAGCCAGCGGCGCTTCGAAGCGCGAGGCGCTGCCGCCGAGTCTGCGGAGAGCATCGGGTAAGCGCGATCATGCCGCGAAGGCAGATCGGCCCCGGAATCTTCCCGCGCTGCCGCAGCTGCGGCACACATGTCTCCCTCGTCGCCTGAAGAAAAAACTTCAGGAAGCTCCGTTGCTGCCATCGCGGCAGAAGTGGAAGCTCTTCTTCGGGTCTTGAGACCCCTTGAATTTCGCTCCAAGAAAGGAGCAGAGAAGACAAGGAGAGAGAGAAAAGGAAAGAAATAAGAAGGACAAGGCAACAGGCTGATGGAAGGAATTTAGAAGGAATTAAAGAAGAGTAACAGCTAAGCTATTAGAGATTGCTGCTTCTCCCTACTGAGGCAGGAATAGAACTGAGATGGGCTATTCCGAAGACGCCAACAGGAAGGGGAAAAAACTATTTCCTGCCTCTCTAAAGGCACGGTGGGAATAACCCATTGGAGATGTCCTCCTGACCTCAGAGGAGAAGGACCCCTCACGGTAAGTCCAATGGTCGTTTCCCTTTGCAAGGGTAAAGTACAGTGAGGAAGGTATACAGCTGAGTTGCAGACTCAGCTGTATACCTTTCTCACTGTACTTTACCCTTGCAAAGGGAAACAGTATATCTTGTGTTCCTAGATCAGGAGGTTTATAATTTCTTTTAGGCAAAGTCTCTGATATTGAGGTACTGAAGTTTTGCCTAAGGCAATTGAATTTATCAGCAATACTGTTTTAATTGTTGAAAAATAGCCAGAACAGTTTCACTGATAAGAAGGCAATGATCTCTTATATACTTGAGCAGAAAATCTCTTTGTGCATCTTGCTCATGCCACCTACTCTCAGGGGAACTGTATTCCATCTTTGAGGGAGATGAACAAGGTGATTGTGACTGCACTAACTCCCAATCTGAAGCTGCTGATCTAGTCTCGCTTATAAATTGGTCAGCTTCATGGGGGTGATGGTTTATAAATAATTGGGGAGGGGCTGCTTTGCTGTCTGGGTCTAGAGCCCTGTATTTGTTAGGGGAGAAACATTTAGAGCCTGGGTCTCTCAGATAATTAACCACTACACTACATCAGCTCAGCTATATCTCACATAAATCCCAGCATTATATCCCAAATGGGCTTGATTCACATACATGTGCCAAACTCAGAATTTCTTCTCCTGTCTTTAAAAGGTATGTGGAATAGAAGCATGAGATTGGTGAGATATGATATAATAGATGGCGATATCTGTGAAGAAGAAACAGTGATGAAAATCCCCAGACTGGAATATTTCACTGACATCAACTGCGGTCTAAACTGCTTTTGCACTGCCATAGGGACTAGAAATGTGTTCAAAATATGGAACCAAATACTTTAAAAAAATCCCCTCCACCGCTTTGCTTTTTCATCCCTTTGTTTGTCCCCATAGGTCTCACAGTGGCTTGGCAAAATGTGGCATCTCATTTAGGGGGTCACAAGAAAATGTTGCCATCTAAACTGTTATATTAAAGATGTATTCCTAGCTTACTAAATAAGCACTAATATGGCCTCAAAGCCACTCTGAATCGCCCCATCCCTGAGTGCACAGGGCTACAGGTGACTTACACCCGAAGGAAAGAGGGGGAAAAACTGGTTTATGAAAAAAGTCCACAGAAAAAACCCATAGGGAGGGGAAGGTATAGCAGTGGGACCAGGCAGAGATGGAAGGGAAGGGGGCAGAGAAATAGAGAAGCTCGGCCACCTTCCAGCCTGTGTCCCATCCCAAAGGTAGTAGGCAGTGGGGCAAGGATTAAAAACACCACTCCGACACTGGTGTTGTGTAATGCCAGGTCCATAAATAATAAGACCTCAGTCCTTCGGGACTTCTTGTTGGAGCAGGATGTGGACCTGGCATGCATGACTGAGACCTGGGTACGAGATGGGGAGACAGTAGCACTCTCCAAGCTAGCTCCTCCTAGGTTTTCGGTCCTCCACCAGTCTAGGACTATGGGGTGGGGGGGAGGAGTGGCTCTGTTCATTTGGGAGGCTTACTCCTTCAGGGTGTTCCCGGCGATGAGGCTCACAGGCATGGAGTGTGCCGGCTTTGTGTGGGAAGCTGGGGAGAGTGTGGTTGTTTGGCTGGTGTACCGACTACCCAATGCACTGACCTACAGCCTGCCATCTCTGATGGAGGCTGTGTCGGGCTGGGCATTGGAGCACCCTAGGCTGATAGTCTTGGGTAACTTCAATGTCCATGCCGACTATGCGGCGGTGGACCTGGCATTGTCCACGGCAGCACTGGGACTCTCCCAATACATAACAGCCCCCACCCACCGAGCTGGTCACACGCTTGACTTGCTCTTCGTGGCGGGGGTTACAGTGGACCAGATTACTGCTATGGCAGTTCCATGGTTGGACCACCATGCCCTGAAGGCCCGAGTGAATGTGTCACCCCAACCCTGTTTGTGTGGCAAGCATCTTTTAGCTTGCCCGCAGAGCCAAATGGACCCTTTGCGGCTTCAGATGGCTCTTCGGTACCCCTGGCGGCTCGTTAGATGAGACAGTCAAGGACTGGCTTGGCCAACTCTCGGCAGCCATCGAGATTGCTCTCAGACGCCCTCTGTGCCCTCATTCAAGGCTGGCTCCTTGGTATACCCAGGAGCTGAGGCTGATGAAACAAAGACTCAGATGGCCAGAGAGACTGTGGTGGCGTGTTCGTGATGAGGCAACAAGAACATCCTATAGGACATTTATGAGGACCTATGAGATGGCAGTCAAGGCTGCGAAGAGGGAGTTCTATGCAGCCATGATTGCGTCTGCAAGCTCACGCCCAGCACAATTGTATAGAATGATTTGGTCCTTAACAGCTCTGCCACAGGGCAGACAAAATACTAGGGAATTAGACACAGGATGTGAGGTTCCATGCACGTCTTCTGGTCCCATTCTGGGTTATTTCAATCCACTCAGCCTAGAGGAAGTTGACAGATTGATCTCAACAGTATGCCCAACCACTTGCAGCCTTGATTCGTGCCCCTCTTGGCTAATTAAAGCATGTCATGAGGGGTTCTGAGGCGCCCTTAGGGACATCATCAACAAGTCCCTCTTTGAGTGGCTGTTCGCCGGGGCTCTCAAGGAAGCAACTTTGGAAGCCGCAGCTAGTGCAAAATGTGGCAGCCAGGCTGTTGATGCGCCTCCCTGTGAGGGAGCACATCCAGCCTGTACTAAAGTCGCTGTCTGGCTGCCAATAGCATTCCGGATCCACTTCAAGGTGCTGGTTTTGACCTTTAAAGCCCTTTATGGTTGGGGGCCTGTCTACCTGAGGGATCACCTTTCCCTGCATGTCCCCCAGAGAGCACTGTGATCAGGAACACAAAACTGCCTGGCCCTCCTTGGTCCTAAGGACGCCAAGCTGGCGTCAACCAGGACCAGGGTGTTCTCCCTCGTGGTGCTGACACTCTGGAATGAGCTCCCTGGTGAGATCAGGGCCCTGTGGGACCTCCAGCAGTTCTGCAGGGCCATGAAAATGGAGCTTTTTCGCCTGGCGTTCCAGTAGAAGCTAACAGAAAGAAACAACACAAGGAAAGCTACAATAACATGCGCTTATATATTTACAAAAATAGATCTCTCTCTCTCTCTCTCTCTCTCTCTCTCTCTCTCACTCTCTCTCTCTCTCTCTCTCTCTCTCTCTCTCTCTCTCTCTCTCTCATATATATATATATATATATATATATATATATATATATCCTGTCCTTATATATATTTGAATTCTGGTTCCACCACATTCTATGCTTGCCATAATTGATTTGGCTCAAGAACTGGCAGTCAGAAGACACTGGCCAGGGCTGACTGGCTGCTTCGCAAAGTCCCGCCCACGTCAGCCCCCATCAGTGTTTTTAGCTCAGTCTGCTCCAGTCCTCCGACAGGAGAGGACCGTCTGGAGTGTGAGCGCAGGGACAGGCCCTCAAGGCTGAGGCAAGTGAGAGAAGCCCTTTTCCGGCCCCCCACACCCCATCCCCTGGGCCTTCTATGAGGGGACTAGGCCCAGAGAAGGCCTTTTCCGTCCCCCACACCCCATCCCCTGGGCCTTCTATGAGGGGACTAGGCCCAGAGAAGGCCTTTTCTGTCCCCCACACCCCATCCCCTGGGCCTTCTATGAGGGGACGAGGCCCAGAGAAGGCCTTTTCCGTCCCCCACACACCATCCCCTGGGCCTTCTATGGGGCACTAGGCCCAGAGAAGCCCTTTTCCGCCCCCACACCCCATCCCCTGGGCCTTCTATGGGG
Organism: Gekko gecko; assembly: GCA_029375565.1. Taxonomy (NCBI): domain Eukaryota; kingdom Metazoa; phylum Chordata; class Lepidosauria; order Squamata; family Gekkonidae; genus Gekko; species Gekko gecko. Next base: position 111,897,246 of record JAPDNY010000009.1, read on the forward strand.
CACTAGGCCCAGAGAAGCCCTTTTCCACCCCCCACACGCTATCCTATGGGCCTTCTATGGGGGCAGTAGGCCCAGAGAAGCCCTTTTCCCCACACACTGCCTACTGCCGCCATAGAAGGCCCAGGGGATGGTGTATGGGGGACAGAAAAGGCCTTCTCTGGGCCCAGAGAAGCCCTTTTCTGCCCCTCTTCCCTTCCTTTCCCCCTTTTTCTTTCTTCCTCTCTCCTTTCTTTCACTCTTCCCCCTATTCCTTCCTTCCTTCCTTTCTCCAACCCTCTCTCCCTTCCACCTCCCTCCCTCCCTTTCTAGGGCCCATTGTCTTCCACCACAACGGGCTTTGCTCCCTAGTATATTTATATATATTCATTCACACCAAGTGAAAAAATACAAAAGTTTACAGTATTTTGCAATAATCAGAACAATTAATCTCATTAGATGGTGTAACAGGTAAGTAAAACCATAACGGTATGAGTTGTTGACAAAAATCTCCGGAGTCCAAATTCTATTTCGAAGAGACTTCCTCTGAACGTCATCAAACTTTTTGAGTGGCAACAAAAAACAAGGTGTTCTCTTTGGTTTCCAATAAGTATTCATTCCAATCTGATGGTATCCTGATCCATGATCTACAGAAATCTACTTAGACGGGCATATTCCCTAGTAACACCTTCTAGCTGTGGTTCCAGTAGAAGCGGCACTGCATGACATTCTGCCAGCTACACTCTGTACTTTGTTACTGACATACATAAATGATTTTAAACTGTACTTATATTAATTGTATGTATGTATTTTATTGTATTTTATGTGAATTTTATGGTTTTACAAGTGGAGACCCGCAAGAAACTTGCGGGATGGTCATCCCATTCCTCACACCTTTGCTTCCTCCTCTCTACCCTAACCTATCTCACACTCTTTCTCACTTCTGGGGGTGGAGCCATAGACTCAACCCTCCAAAGCAGCCATTTTATCCAGGGGAACTGATCTCTGTCACCCAGACAACAGTTGTAATTCTGGGTGATCTCCAGCCCTCACTCAGAGGCTGGCTAGTTTGGAGGGTGGAGTCTATGGCATTATACCGGTCTGAAGTTCCTCCCCTCCTCAAACCCCACCATCCCCAGGATCCACCCCTTAAATGACCAGGAGTTTCCCAGTCCAGAGTTGGCAACCCTATTTCCTTTCCACCCAACAGCCAACTTATCTGCCTTTATCTGTCTTCAGCTTTTCGTCTCCACCCCCCTCCCCCACAGCTTCTACCAAGGAAAATTATAGTCTTTCTCCACAGTGGGGACCAAAGCAGCTTACATTATTCTCACCTCCTTTTTATCTGCACAACAACCCTGTGAGGTTGGTTAGGCTGAAAGTATGTGACTGGTCCAAAATCACCCAGTCAGCTTCCACCGCAATATGGGGATCTGAACCTGGGTCTTGCAGACCCTACTCTGAAGCTCTAACTGCTGCACCACTGCTGGCTTTCATAGGGTGGTTGCTGAACAGCAGCAAGCAGCCAGGCCAAGTTGAGTCATGCAAATTAGGTGGTATCAAGTCACCCAGAGGGTGCTGCCTAGGGATGCCAGCCTCCAGGTGGGATCTAGGGATCCCCTGGAATTACTGCTCAGCTCCAGACTACTGAGATAACTTCCCCTGGAGAAAATGGATGCTTTGGAGGGTGGACTCTAGGGCATTGTACCCCACTGAGGTCCCTGTCCTCCCCAGACTCCATCCCCAAATCTCCAGGAGTTTCCAGACCTGGAGCTGGCAACCCCACTACCCCCATCCCCTGCCAGTGCCCATGGGGGGACCTGGCAACCCTAGACTGCTGCCAGGCCTAGGGCTGGCAACCTGCAAGTGGGGCCTGGGGAGTGAACTCCAGAGATCTGTGAATAACAGAGATCTGTCTCCCTGGATAAAATGGCTTCTTTGAAGGGTGGATTCTGTGGCATGATACCCAGCTGAGGCCTCTCCCTTCCCCAAATCCTGCCCTCCTTGCACTCCACCACAAAACCTCTAGGAATCCCCCAGCCTGGCCCCAAGGCTCCCTCCCTCCCCCTCCCTCCAAAGCCGAAAGAGGCCTGGAAAGAAAGCGCCCTTCTCCCCCACCCTTTACTGACAGAGCCAGTCAGAAGCCTCTCCCTCCCCCCCAACGTTCTAATCTCTCACCGTTGATGCCTGGAGTTAGGTCCCTGCAGAGGCCATTTCAAAAGGTTTTGGGGGGATTCAGCCGTCCCTGAAGGGATTTTCTCACTTTTTGGATTTTTCTACAAACCTAGGAAGTCTACTGACTATGTAGGAAAAGCTGTTGGGGGAGAGTGAGGCCCCTGTTGGTGGGAATAGGTATCCGCACACACACAAAAAGTCTGGGAAATAGAATAAGGATGTACCCTGAGCTGCCTTGGTGGGGGGGCAGGGTAGAAGTCAAATAAATAATAAAATAAATAAAATGGTCATAAATGCCCACAAGGAAAAATGCCCATACACATAAAAGCCCACACAGAAAAAAGCTCACATGGAAAGAAGCCAATATGGAAATATTCCATGTAAAGCGCCATAGATATTTATAATAGTGGATAACCATTCATCTTCCACTTATGAGAATGAACAGATATTACCTATATTTTATATTGTTGTTTTAGGATTAAAACATGTCATATTCACATGTAACAATTTGTATTGTGATTTTATCAATTATAATCAAATTATTTTGTTATGTTATTAGCAAATTACTTCATTACTATACAAAAGTGGCCTGTATGAAGAGGGCTTTAATGCTCGGGTATTAAGGCTTGGAAGGAAAAATGCAGGAAATAAAATGACCATTTTGTTATCAATGAACTTTATAAAGAAGGAGAAACAATCACAATAGAAATTAAACTCTATATAGAAACATTTTAAAATAAATTTAAATACTTTAAATTTATTAATTTACCATTTGTCAACCTTTGTAATGTTGGTATGAAGTAATTTCTAAAGTAAAGACAGAAAGATGTTAAATTAAATTATGTATAGACTTTCTAGTATACACAGCTTTTGAACAACTATATGGTTTTATATTCTTCAAATAATTAATATTATTCACTTATTTTGTTATTAAAAAACAAAACATAAGATAACATTAAAATAATTCGATTTCCTTGCTCGATTTCCCTTTACTAGTATTTTAACTAATACAGTGGGGTACACCCTGTGACCATGACAAAAGTCTACCTAACCCTAATATTAAAAGCAACAATTATTTAAAAACAACATTTAATAACAATAATAAAAATAATTTAATAACAATAACTCAGATATAATTCTTCATTGCAAATTAGCCAATCTCCTTAAGTAATTAAGTTTGTTCTGCCTGCTCATGTTGCTGCAACTATGTCATGTAGTGCCTCATATTTCCTCTTTTTCACCTCTAGGCGACCTGTCTGTGCATTAGCCAGTGTTAGTTTGTGGCAAGCCAGGTCCTTCAGTAGTCCATCAAATAGAGACCACACACTGGGATGACTGCAGATGAACAGGGAATTAAGAGAACTACATGACATGCCACTTCTGCTATTATTTGTTATTTAATGTTCTCTTACAGTTTTGTTATCTTAATGGCTCTAGAAAGAGGCTCTGGGCAGGTACCCTGGCCTTGGGCACTAAGTGTCAATTTGCTGTGGTAACCTCAGCAGCTTATAATGATACAGAGTCCATCGTTTTCTCCAGGGGAACTGACCTCTGCCATCTGAAGAGCAGCCATAATTCTGAGTGATCTCCAGCCCTCCCCTGGAAATTGGCAGTAGTGGTTCCCCAGAAGGAAATGGCTGGTTTGGAGGATGGAGCCTATGACACTGTACCTGTTTGATGTCCCACCCCTCCTCAAACCCCATCCTCTCCAGGCTCCACCCCTCAAATCTCCAGGAATTTCCTAACCTGGAGCTGGCAACCCTATCTCCTTCCCAGCCAACCATCAACCTACTGTTATCTGGCCCTCTGACTTCAGCTTTCTATCTCCTCTCCCCTCCCTCCTGGAGAGCAGTTGTAATTCTGAGTGATCTCTAGCCCTGATCTGGAGATTCCCGAACAGCAGAGAAGCACAGAAGGGAGTAAATTAAACAAAAAATGAAACCTGTGTCAAAATAACGAAAAACATTCAACAGACAATATAATGATATGAACTTACGTAAGTGGTGTAGTTTATCAAATATATATATAATGTATACTATGCAAATTAGTAACTCAAAAATACAAAATAATGGAACACATGGTCCAAAAACATAAATAACGTTCAGAAATAGTCCAAGTCAAATTTCTCCGTGAAAAGTCCAAACATCAATATTTATAATTCCTCTTTGCAAAACTCGTCTCACCACTTGTGTATCCACTTGATGGCCCTGCCAGCTTCCAGTTGCTGTATCACACAGCTTCCTCAAAAGTGGAACACCAAAACTGCTCAATTACAATATTGTAAAATAATACAAAGCATCTTTTACACACTTAATGTTCAGCAGACCAACTTCTGTGATACCATATCATTACATTGTCTGTTGAATGTTTTTCTTTATTTTTGCACGGGTTTCATTTTTTGTTTAATTTACTCACCTGGAGATTGGCAACAATGGTTTCCCAGGAGGAAAATTACCGTCTTTCTCTGCAGTGGAGACCAAAGTAGCTCACATCATTCTTCTCTCCCCCTTTTGATCTGCGCATCAACCCTGTGAGATAGGTTGAGCTAAAAGTCTGTGACTGGTCTGAAATCACCCACTCAGCTTCCACAGCAAGAACCTGGGTCTGGCAGACCTTGCTCTGAAGTGCTAACTGCTACACTACACTGGCTGTGGTATCACAACTGAACTCCAGACAACTAATCTCTCTCCCCCCCTCTGGAGAAAATAACTTTGGAGGGTGGACTCTATGGCATTCTATTCAGCTGAGGCCTCTCCCCTCCCCAAACCCTGGCTTCCATAGACTCCACCACAAAATCTCCAGGAATTTCCCAACCTGGAGAATTTCCCTAGTCAGGACTGGCCCCAATGAGTTCCCCACAAAGGCCTGGAAAGGGCTTAATTCCTTTGTCTTTTTACTGACAGAACCAAGCTTGGTTGCCTAGCAACAGCCACTGAGGGAAAAGTTAGTCCCATAGGAGCCAAGCAGGAGAAGTGTCTTCATCAGGAGAGACAGCCGTTTTGGCAGTTATTCTGACAGGGAACAGTGGCAGTGGGCAAGGAAGAGGAGTGGACCCAGCACCCAGCCAATGGCACGCAATTACTCTTGAGTGGTGGTTGACAGGCCAATGGTTGATGGAGTGCACAACACAGCCAATGGGAGAGCTGGAAATGGCCAACGCATTAGGAAAAGTTTATATATAAGATAAGATTATAATTGATAAAATCACAACACAAATTGTTGCATGTGAATATAGGTAATACCTGTTCATTCTCATAAATGGAGATGAACGGTTATCTACCATTTTAAATATCTATGGTGCTTTAGATGATATTTTCCCATGTGGGCTTCTTTCTGTGTGAGCTTTTTTCTGTGTGGGCTTTTATATGTATGGGCTTATTTCCATGTGGCCATTTTTCCATGTGGGCATTTATGACCATGGAGTTTTTTTTCCTGTGGGCTTTTTTCCAGTCACAAAAAAAACTAAACCAATCAAGCAAAAGCCTCCAAATGAAGTTTAGAAAACTAATCGAGGGCCAAAAGTTAAAAATATAAATAAGTATATACAAAAGAGTGTTTATTTCAAAGACCTATAAAAACCTTATAGGGGCTCAAATAAAGACTCATAAAATGTTCAAAATGACAACTGCAGAAAACAGAACAGTATATATGACCTGATGTGTTTCAGCTCACAAGAGCTTTTTTCAGAGGCCAAATAGTACAAAGTACAAAATACACCAAGCAACAAAGTCCCTGTAAGGCAAATAATATAGGACCAAAAATGGAATGTTTCAATATGGAACTGGATGATACACCAAAAGATTTTTATTTGGGGCCACAAATATATCTAGCATTGTGTCAGAAGTAGTTGCATATACTGGAAATAATATCAGTACCAATATGCACCTTCCAATTTAGGACCTACATATTGAGGTCACATTGTCCCTGATAAGGCAATTTTACTTGCACTCTTAGGACCTAAACTGGAAGGTACATATTGGTACTGATATTATTTCCAATATATACAACTACTTCTGACACAAGGCCACATATATTTGTGGCCCCAAATAAAAATCTTTTGGTGTGTCATTCAATTCCATATTGGAACATTCTGTTTTTGGTCCAATATTATTGTTTATTGCCTTACATGTGTTACAGGGACTTTTGTTGCTTGGTATATTTTGTACTTTGTACTATTTGATTTCTGAAGAAGGCTCTTGTGAGCTGAAACGTGTCAGGTCATACACTGTTCTTTTTTTGTACATATGTCACTTTGAACATTTTATGAGGCTTTATTTGGGCCCCTATATGGTTTTTATATGTCTTTGAAATAAACACTTTTGTCTATACTTATTTATGTCCCTCAATTAGTTTTCTAAACTTCCTTTGGAGGTTTCTCCAGGTGATTTATAACAGGTTAAAAACATCATCATAACATTATTAAAAGCAATATCAAAACCTGTGTTGTTGGATCAAGATGGGTAGCCGTGTTAGTCTGTTTGTAGCGGTGGAAAAGAGCAAGAATCCAGTAGCAGGATATGAGCTTTCATGAGTCACTGCTTACTTCTTCAGATACAGCTAGAACAACTGTGTTGCTGTTTTGTGTTGTTTCTGTTTTGTTTCTTAATTTGTGTTTTTGCAGTAACTAAATCCTAAGAAAAATAAAATATTCCCATTCAGGACATTTTAGAACAATGAAACCCAAACGAATGCTCATTAAATATATTTGAAATTTCATTGCTCAGTCCATGAACAGTAGAACGTCAAGTCACTACATATTTTAGAGTGTCCTATATGGCATGCAACTTGCCAATATTTCTCATTGGCTTAAAGTGTCAATAAAACAGAGGGGAAAGTCAGTAAGAGAGTTAAATACTTCTCCTGTCTTTAAATTTGTCATTTTAAGCCAGAAATAACATAGCCAATGAACTGCCATGTCTAGTATTTCAAAACAGTCTTTAGCACTATTGATTGGATATGCTACAATAAAAGCCGAAACTGTTAGAAATCCTTTTATTAGTGGGAATTTGACTAGTGATTCATATTTACAGGCTATATAGGGAGCCCACTGCTAAGTGTGATATAAATTAAAGCAATGATAATTTACCTGTACGGTCCCTTACAGACACATAAAATCACAGTGAAGAATTTCTGCTTTTCTGCTTGCTGTGCTGTGATATCACATTACATGTTATTTAGTAAAGAAAACCTCAATAGGATGAAACCAAAAACACAAAGTGGAACTAGATTCAGGTGAGTAGCTGTGTTAGTTTGAAGCAACAGAACAAAGTCTGAGTCCAGTGGCACTTTTAAAACCAACAAGGTTTAATTCTGGGTATAAGCATGCACACTTCATCAGATACACTGAAACAGTTTTCCTCAAGCCTTACATATAGGAGAGAGGGTGGGGGAGTAGTTGTGGGGGCTAGTTAGAGTCAAGATGCATAAGTTAACTGGGCAATAAGCTTTAATCCAATCTCTTTACTTATCACCCTGTTAATTATGCATCTGGAATCTAATTAGCTTAAGGAAAAATTCCACCTTCCAAAGCAGCCATTTTCTCCAGGGAAACTGATCTCTGGAGATCAGCTGGAATTAGGAGATCTCCAGGATCCATCTGAAGGCTGGCAACCCCACTCTGAAAAGGCACTGAAAAGCAATGTAGACCTATTTCTCTGTAATGTGACTTCATTGGGATTCTGGTGCCAGGACTGGCACAGTCACCCTTATGCCTTGGCTTGCTTGCTTACCACATACAGATGCTTTTATTTTTACAGCTGCAGTGGTTTTGGTGTCCCCCCCACCACAAAATGATGGTTAAGGGCTAACAACTTGGGTAGTTAAAATCACTACAATTGTTATTTGCACCTGTAGCTCATTTGCTGTTGGGAACAGATTCCCAAATTCTCAGTTTTAAAAACATCAATGCGGGGAATTTCACTACTGTGGAAGTGGTCTCAAACTGAGTTCTCTTCAGCAGTCAGTTCCTAAGTCTTTCTGCTCAACTGACACTAACCAATCAAATCCCTTTGAGCAGCCTGCCACTCAAGGCTCTCTGGCTCTGTGAGGAATTAACATTTCACAATCCATTACATGTTTATACAGCACTTATGAGATTTTAAAGTGCAGTCTGTCAGAGCAGGCCACAGTCCAGCCAGGAGAAGGACTGGAGACAACTGCCTAAGAAGACAAATAGCTGTCACACAAGACATTCTTTCTGTCCTAGTACTGCCACCATTTTCCCCAAATGTTTCCAGTGCTGTGGAAGGTATCACTGCAGTTTGGATCTTAATATATATATAAAGCCCTGAGCTTTACGCCCCTTGTTTCTTCCTTCTGTTACACCAATAATACTGCAAACATCTCTCTCTTACTGGAAAACTCCAGTTCTTTCACTGAAGAAAAGCCTTGGGTTTCAGATAAAGTTTTTGCCATTTCACTGATCTCAAGAACAATACATGCGAACAAAAACAGCAGAAAAGGCTTCCTTACCCAGGATTTCTAATTGCTATCTGTTTAAAAACCAGAAACACAAAGAGGATCTTACCCCTGGGAAAAGGATACAGATCATTAACAAGTTTCCCATCATGAACGGTGGTTACAGTTTGGAAGTGACTTAACCATGGAGTGATTACTCTAATTGTGTCTTGTTAGCATATAATTTAAGAGTGTGGGCCTGGCTGTAATTGTAAAGTACTTACAGCTGTCATAAAAGCTATGCAGAGGTGGTGGACCTTGCTGAGAAAATTAGAAGAGCCATGCTATACCCGTTTGGAGGTCATCATCTCTGTTGTGTAGTGGGTTCGACGAATTAGGGGACCAGATGCTGAGTGATTAGCAGCTCACACTTTACTGGACACAACACAAGAATACACCAACGGGTCAAACGACCAACTATATACAATTCCTGGGTGCCACCCACAGGTCCCATTGGCAGATTTGAATTTTCCGCCACAGTTCCCATAGGTGTTGATTAGGGGTCTCAGTCCCTATTGTTCTTTTGGAGCCAAGCTCTGTGTGTAGATTGCTGTGCCCTGGTGGCAGTCTGCAGACATAACAATCTCCAGTTTCAGCAAGAGCTCTATCTGCATGGGGAAAACAAACAGGACAAGTCTGCCTAAGCAAGCATGGTACAACTTCCAATAAGAAATGCCACAATTAATTTACTGTGTATTACTTATAAGGAGAAGACGACGGGAGAAGTGGAAAGATAGACAGAGGATGCCATCACCACTACTTTCCATATTGCTCTGTCACACCTGGAGCAGCCGGGGAGTTATGTGAGGCTGTTGTTTGTGGATTTTAGTTCTGCCTTCAACACCATTCTCCCACATAGATTAGTAACCAAATTGGAGGGTCTTGGACTCTCCAGTTCTATATGCTCCTGGATTTTGGATTTCCTGACAGCCTGCCCTCAGAGGGTTAGAGTAGGGTCTCATATGTCCACAGCCCTTATCCTGAATACTGGTACCCCACAAGGCTGTGTGCTGAGCCGTCTGCTCTATACCCTCTATACGCAGGACTGTACTCCCACCCACCCCAGCAACACTATCATCAAGTTTGCTGATGACACCACTGTGGTGGGGCTCATTTCTGGGAATGAGGAGTCTGCCTATCGGGATGAGGTGGAACGGCTTTGTGTTTGGTGTGGGGAAAATAATCTGATTCTTAATACCACCAAGACTAAGGAAATGGTGGTGTACTACAGGAGAAATAAAATGGACATCCAGCCACTGTTTATTGGTGGAGAATGTGTGGAGAGGGTGGCTACTTTTAAGTTTTTGGGAGTGACTATTGAGCAAAATCTGACCTGGAGCATTAACACCATTGCTCTGGTGAAGAAGGCCCAGCAGAGGCTTTATTTTCTCAGACTTTTAAAGAAAAATAACTTGAGTGAGAAAATATTGATGTCTTTCTATCGTTGTTCAATAGAGAGCATTTTAACATACTGTGTCTGTGCCTGGTTCACTAGTTGTACGATTGCGGACAGGAGAGCACTCCAGAGTGTTATTACCACAACCCAGAAGATCATTGGTTGCCCTCTCCCATTCCTGGAGGAATTGTACAGTTCTCGATGTTTGAAAAAAAGCAAAGAACATTTTGCAGGATTCATCACACCCTGAACATTCCTTGTTTGAATTGCTGCCTTCGGGCAGAAGATATAGGACAATTAAAGCAAGGACAAACAGATTAAAAAACAGTTTCTTCTCGAGAGCCATCATTGCCTTAAATGCTGTATGAAATTGGACTGGGTGACATCAGTGGTTCAGTTGTTATGTGAATTTTAAGTGTGAGTGCGTATTATTATTGTTGTAGATCACCGAGAGGATTGCAGTTTAATTTCGTTGTACTATGTACAATGACAATAAAGTTTATTATTATTATTATTATTATTATTATTATTATTATTATTATTATTATTATTAACCATCTACAAATTGGACTACATTAGGGTTACTACATTTTGGTGTCCACCTTCTTTTGGGCTCTTTGTAAAAACTGATGAAAATGCCCTTTTTGGATTGGAATTTTTTTTGCTTTTCAAAATATGGTAACCATAGACTACATTAAGAGTAGAGGAGATTGCAAAATTAATCCTTAAAAGACTGTCCATCATTAGGATATCTTTCACATGATATATTATACTCATGCACTGCAAATTCTCAGATTTTCCTTGTAACTTAAGTCTACATTTCAAAGGTTTCCACTGTATTTGGGTTTATTTTTCACCAGCTGTGATAAAGCTTAAGTCTGTCTTTTTCCGTTGCTATGCAACAGAATAGCCTAGTTAAGACTATTATTTCATCAGGAAGTTCTGAATGTGCCTTTTTAGCTTTGTTTCCAGCAAGAACACGTTTACTGCTTTGCTATTATGGATCATTAAAATCCTCGCCATAACACTGTACTGTCCATCCTGAAAATATGTGCACAATTTTTAAAAACAGAGAAGAAGATCTAAGGTAGCTCACTTTCTTAGCACAGTTCGTCTTCCCCTCCTGTTTTAATAACTGTAACTGTCCAGAACACTGCAAACTTCTATTAATTTTTCACCAATCAACTGTCAGGGCATCCCTCAAAAGAATTCTGGAAACTGCAATGCTTATTTACTTTACTTTCAATTTATATCCTGCCTTGCCGGTCTCTCTTTGAGACCCTTAGGTCTAGTCACATACATCTACAGTTCTTAGGTTTCCCCTGGGAGAAGACATGGCTGTTGAATCAACACAATTCTGCAGTGTAGAATGTGTACAAGAAGATTTGCATTTCTGCAGACCCTGCCCGAACCAGCACCATTTTCTTGGCTTCAGCCACCATCTGGAGGACTTTTTTCCCTTTTTTAAAAAATCAGGAATTGCTAGATTAATATAGCACCATAACATTACAAGCAGGAACCCCACAAGGACTTGAAGGGGGCATCCCCATATATTTCCTCTTTCCCCTTCCTGAAAGCCCCCATAGCCTCTCCCCCTTTCCTGCTTCTTTCCAATCCACCCCCCAGCCAACCTATCTTTATCTGCCCCCCCAGTCTTCAGCCTTCCCTCCATCCCTCCCCCAGCAGCTGCTTCCTGAAAAAACTCTGTGGCATTGGCCATCAGGCTAGGCTCAGTTGCACAGTTATATTTCTTATTTTACTTCATTTAAACACCATCTCTCTTGACAATGGGGTTGTAAAGCAGCTTACATCTTTCTTCTCACCCCCCTTTTATCCTCACAACAACCCTGTGAGATAAGTCAGGCTAGTGTGTGTAAATGGCCCAAGGTCATCCAGTGAGCTTCCACAACAGAGTGGTAACTTGAACCTGGGTCTCTCAAATCCTAGTCTGAAACTCTAACCACTACACTACACTGGCTTTTGTGTGAGTGAGCAGTTGTTGAAAAGTAGCAAGCATCTGGATTTCAGTGAGTCATGCAAGTTGTGTGGTAGTAAGTCAGCTGGTGGGTGGTGCCAAGACATGCCTTGATCAGTCAGGAAGCAATTTTTCTCCAGGCCAGTTTGGTCAGGGATTCTGAAGGGTTTTTTTGTTATCTTCTGGGCATGGAACAGTGGTCACTGCAGGTGTGGAGGGGGAGGTATTTGTGAATCTCCTGCCTTGTGCAGGGGGTTGGACTAGATGACCTTGGAGGTCCCTTCCAGCTCTACAATTCTGTGATTCTATGATCATCACGCCCGGGAGATGCCCCACCCCGGTGCAAGGTAAGGACCTGGCAACCCTATTGCCTAGCAATGGCCACTGAGGACATTTGTTTCCTGAAGCTACAGTTGCTGACTAATATATGGAAGGTTTTAACCCCAACCCTGATGTGTGTCTTTTTTTAGAGTTCAGATTGGTAGAAAGATGTGTCTTCTCCGTTCATGGCTCCAGCCTCTGAACTGAAGCATCCACAGGTGGGTATGTTCAGAATTAGATATACTGACAAGAAGCGGGGACCCATGATACTTCCTGGGGGTGGGGGGAGGAGCTCCATGTGAAGGAAGAGGAAGCAGCCTCAGGTAAGCCTTCTTCCCCACCCGTCCTGGCAACAGCGGGGAGGGACAGTTCCTAGTGCATTCTCTGGGTATGTGCAGGGAACACACTTTTACTTTTGGGGGGATTTAAGTATTCCCCCTATAGTTTTTTCTACATTTCAGATTTTTTTTGCACACCTGGGGAGTCCCCCAAGTGTGCAGGAAAATCTCTTTGCCCCTTAGGTGCCCCAGATGTGCAGATTTAGATATCCCCATGCAGAGGGGACCTTGGCTATTAGATATATAGATAGCAATATTGCCATGAACTCCTAATTCCCAGATGCAGGATATAGATTTCCCCTTAATTCTGTAATGAAAATATATAGAAGCTATGCATGTACAGTGTTACTCTAGACACACTGGTTCCCAAAGTGGGCAATACCATCTGCTCAGGGGGCTGGAACGATCCAGGTGCAGATTCACAAACTGCATCTTTTTGTCCACTTCTTGAAGGTAGATGTCCAGGGGGGTGCTGAGTAATTTTTTTTTTCTGAAAAGGGGGTAGTAGGACAAATAATTTTGGGAACCTCTGCACTCTACTCTAAGGAGTCTCAATCACCTTCCCTCCCTTTCCCTACAAAACACACCTTGTGAGATAGGTAGGGCTTAGAGAGGTTTGAGAGAACTGTGATTGGCCCAAGGTTACCCAGCAGGCTTCATGGGAAGGAGTGGGGAATCAAACCTGGTTCTCCAGGTTATAGTCCACTGCAGGAAAGGTGAAAGGGCAGATACTACAAAGCAATTACTTACAAACTGTTTGGGGATAAAACCTTCCGGTTCCCTCTAATACATCTTTTTCTCAGCTTCTGCTCCCTTCCTCCCCCTGTCTCAAAAACATGATTTGACATGAATGAAAAGGGATAATTTTTCTTACGTATGTTTTGAACACACAAATTTACTTTGATCATCTTAAAACGAACGTTACACAAGTACTCAAATTATCTATGTTTATACACATTTGCTTAATTTAGGTCAGCATTACAAGCAATTGCTGCCAATTTATATAATACAACATAACTTGTGACCAATCAAGACTGTGAGAAAACTGAAACCATATACACAGATTAGTTTCCAGCCCACCCTCTACCCAAGGCCAACATGTCCCTGCTTATGCAGCTGCAGGAAAAGCAAATCGTTCATCATTGCTATTCATCTATTTAACAAGGAGGAGGAATTCACAGAATGCAATACTGTTCCCCAATAGGCCAAAAGAGACCACCATGGCAATCTAACTTCAGATCCCAATTATATATGGGCAGCGAGGATTTTGTTCTAGATGGACAAAACAATTCTGTTTATGCACCAAAAAGTTCTTGTACAATACTGCTAACCATTTAAAGTCAAACAGTTACAGAAAGAAGAAAGAAAGGTATGACCCTTTCCCTGTGTGCAAAAAAATACCAGTAATAAACATCTGAAATATTACTATTGTTATTTGTTTCTCTTGTGTAACTTTGTTTTGTTCAGATGCATGAGGTGTCAGGACAGAATATCACTCACTTGCTCAGTGAGTTGGGAGAATAAACACTGTAGGTGTTGCAGATTTGAAAATCAGTCTGGAATAATAATGAGGAACTTATTTATACAGCTCTTTTGGAGAGTTCACATCCACTCACAGAGCAAAAATGTGTGTTACTTTGGATATCTGTAACTGTATCTCCTGACATGCATTAGCCCTAACTGCAAATGTACGGTGTCCAATATGGATGAAAGGTGGAAATATTTTTCCTGTGCCATTCCTTCTCTCAAAGCTACTGTTATCCACATTATGGAAAAATGATTCCTGAGCAAAAACTTCTGAAGGTGTCATTGTGCAAATGGGTAGAATCAACAGCTACCCATACCTGAGCATTCTCCACTGTGGATCTCACTTGGTGGAACGGCCTGTGTGAGGGGGTCAGGAAGACTCCCGCATTTCTATTATACAGCAAAATCATCATCATCTATATACCTATTCTTCAACTGTGGCCCCTATGTGAAAGCCAGTGTGATGTAGCAGTTAGAGCTTCGTACCAGAGACTGAGAGACCCAGATTCAAATCACCAGTGTGCCATGGAATCTCACTAAGTGATAAAGGCCAATCACATACTTCCAGCCTAGCCAACACTTGTCGTGAGGATAAAAATGAGAAGAGGAGAATGATGTAAACTGCAGTAAGCTGGTACCACACAACCGGGCCTTAGTTTTCCAAGGAACAGGTTACTGGGGGTGGGGTTTGAACAAAGAGGGGCAGATAAAGGCAGGTTGACTGTTGAGTAGGCAGAAGAGAAGGAAGTAGGAAGAGAGGCTATGGGAGCTTCCAGGGAGGGAAAGAGGAAATAGTGTTTGTGGGGTGTGTGTGAAATGCCCACCTGCAAGTCCTTGCGGGTTCTCGCTTGTATTCTAATAGTGTAAGCCAAATCTAGGGATACTTAAATCCAGAGATTGGCTCTGTGAAGGGACAAGACAGGTTCTTCTACAAGTCTAAACAATCTGAAATCTAAAAAACAATCTGAAATCTAAAAAATAAAAAATTAAAACCCCAAAATGATAAAAGGAGTACCTACAGCCTTAAGAAACAGATACCTTTCCGTGGCTGTTAGATAACAACAGTAAGCTTTGTTTTTACCAGTAAAACACAGGGAGAGGGGTCAGGGACCTTTGCAGCACAGCTTTGGCCTTTGAGGGAAGACTCAGCAGAATGACTTGATATCACATGACTTGCATGACTCACCTAGACCTGGTTGCTTGCTGATGCTCAACAGCAGCCACCCCATGAAAACCAGTGTGTGTAGCGGTTAGAGCAGGGGTGTCAAACTCATTTGTTACAAGGGTCGGATCTGACATAAATGGGACTTTGTGGGGCTAGGTCATGTGTGTCATAAAATGTAATGCCAGGTAGCAGAGATATAAACTTTATAAAAGGTACAAACTCAATTATATATAGTATTTTTTTACTTAAAATACAAGCATGCTTAAAACTCTTGCAATATTTTATTTAACAGTCTTTGATAACAGATACCTCCCAACCCCCCCCCAAGATGCCTGCCAAAAATGGAAAGGTGGGAGAATAGTGGGGTTCAGCAATGCCACTTTTAAAATGAAACATCAAGAAAAAGCACAAGGATCACAGCAGAAACTAAAAATATAAAATGCTCTGAGCCTAGGAACATAAAATGGCTGGGAATTGCAAGCTCCTTCCCTCTCCCCCAGATGTACTCAGAATGGCAATGGCTCTCCAGTGTAATGTCCCCCTTTGGCTATGGGTTCCCAGGTTAGAGTACTCACTCAGGCACCTGTTCTCAGGCCCATTCACCAGAGACAAGCTGGCTCAAAACACCAACCCTGTAGTTGCAAGGAGCAAACTCCAGCAAGCAATAGCGTCAACTATAAACTCCATTCCACTGAAATACATTGCAGCACAGACAAAGTTGCAGAGAAAATGCAGAATGGATTTCCCATTAAGTTCTCTGGGTGCAGATAGACTGCTCTGGGACTGGAATGACAGCCTCCAAGTGAAATGACAGTCCCTGGGAGTAGCAGAAGTGTTCTGGGATTGGAATGAGGGCCCCCAGAGTGGAATTCCATTCCCAGAACACAGATTCTATTGCTAGAGACTGTCATTCTACTCTGGGAGCTGTCATTCCATTCCCAGAACACAGATTCTATTGCTGGAAACAATCCCAGTCTATCTGGGTACAGAAACCTTAATGGAAAAATCCATTCCATATTTTCTTTGTAACTTTGTAAGCACAAAACAGTTTCCTGCCAAAACAGACAAAGGCAAGAAGGAGGGAGCTGGGAACTTCAGCAGCCTCAGACTTCAAAGGGTGAGGATAGGAAGGGGTGGAGGGGGGAAGAAAAAAGCCACAGGCCTGATTAAAGCCATGGGTGGGCTGCTTCTGCCCATGAGCCTTAAGTTTGACACCCCTGGGTTGGAGTTACAGACTAGGACCTCAAATCCCCATTCTGCTCTGGAAACTCACTGGGTGACAGTGGGCCAGTTACACATTCTCAGCCTAATTTACCTCACAGGGAGGGCCCAGATTGACATCTAAAGCCTCCTGGTAGGCTAAAGGTCTCCCAAAACTGCACCTGGGCTGCCCAGCCCTCTTGACAGAAAGGCTGAGCATGACCCACACAAGCCCCATGCAAAGCAGGAGAGGCAGTACCCAGCCAGCCTGAAATGAGGCATGGCAGACAGAGCCTGGCCCGCAGGCACCCCATGCATGAGAGGAGATGGCACCTGGCTCAGCCTGCTCAAGGTGAGAGAGATACTGGTCTCCAGCCTGGCCAAGCCCAGCTCAAGGTGAAGCAGATATAGAAATGAGATTCCTAGACATCATAAATGACTGTGCACTGGAAGAGTTGATCACAGAGCCAACCAGGGGGGTAGTGATCATGGACTTGGTTCTGAATGGGTCTCAAGATCTGGAGAGAGATGTAGAGGTTGTTACACCAATTGGGAACAGTGACAACAATGCTATTAAGTTCAGTGGAAAGTTACCCCTGAAGTCCAAAACTGCAACATTTGATTTCAAAAGAGGGAACATTTCAAAAATGAGGGGAACAGTAAAAAGGAAGCTGAAGGGGAAACACAAGAGAGTCAAATACCTAGAGGATGCTTGGAAGCTATTTAAAACTACATTAATTGAAGCCCAAATATAATGCATTCCACAAGTTGGGAAAGGCACAGCCAAGTCAAAAAGAAGGCCTGTGTGGTAACAATGTAAGTCAAGGAAGCTATAAAAAGAAAAAAAGGCGTCTTTTTAGAAGTGGAAGGTTTGCCCCAATGAATTGAACAGGAGGAACTACAGACTCTGGCAAAGGAAATGTAAATCAATAATCAGGCATGCAAAAAGAGATTTTGAGGAGCAGATTGCTAAAAGCATCTAGACAAGCAATAAACATCTTTTTAAATACATACAGAGCAGGAAACCAGCCAGAGAAGCAGTGAGGCCTTTGGATGAATAAATGGACTGCTAAAGAAAAATGGGGAGATGGCAGAGATGGTCAATGATTTTTGGCTTCTGTGTTCACTGTGAAAAGTGTGGGGCATGCATCTATGCCACAGCCCCTATTTTCAGGAAGGGAGTCTGAAGAACTGAATCAAACTGAGGTGATAGAGATGAAGCACCTATTGGGGAAATGTGAGATAGCTGATCCACTAACCTGTTTATGTAACCCTTCACTAAATTCATTCCTGTACCTGAAGACTGGAGAGTAGCAAAAGTTACACCAATTTCTAAAAGGGATCCAGAGAGGAACCAGGAAATTACCAGCCAGGCAGCGTAATGTCTGTCACAGGAAAATGAATAGAAACTGTAATCAAAGATAGAAATGTTAGGCACATAGAGGGACAAAGCCTGCTGAGGGGAAATCCATTTGGCTTCTGCAAAGAGAAGTCCTGCCTCACCAACCTTTTGGAGTTCTCCGAGAAAGTGAACAAGCATGTAGACAATGGTGACCTGGTAGACATTATATCCTTGGACTTTCAAAAGGCTTTTGACAAGGTACCTCACCAAAGACTCCTGAGTAAACTTAGCAGTCATGGGATAAGAGGACAGATTCTCTTATTAAAAACTTGTTAAATGACAGGAAGCAGAGTGGGAATCAGTGGGCAGTTTTCACAATGGAGGGAAATAACCAGTGGGGTCTCACAGGATTGGTATTGGAGCTGGTACTATTTAATTTATTCATCAATGATCTAGAAACTAGGGGTGAGTAATGTAGTGGCCCACTGTGCAAATGGCACAAAATTATTCAGGATGGTGAAAACGAAGGCTGACTGTAAAGAGTTCCAAGACGATCTCCACAAATGGCAAACGAAATTCAGTGTTGGTAAGTATAAGGTGATGCTCATTGGGACAAAAAATCCCAACTGCAAGTATAGGCTAATGGGGTCTAAACTTGCTGAGACTGAAAGAGGAAAAGATCTTGGGGTTGTAGTGGATAGCTCAATGAAACTGTCAATTTGTGTGCTGCATCGGTGAAAAAGGCAAACTCTGTGTTGGGACTTATTAGGAAAGGGATTGAGAATAAATGGGTTGATATTGTAATGCCCCTGTATAGATTTATGGTGAAGCCTCATTTGGAACACTGTGTACGGTTCTGGTCACCATATCTCAAAAAGGACACTGCAGAGCTGGAAAAAGTACAACAAAAGACAACCAAGATAATTAGGGGACTGACGCACCTTCCCTATGGGAAACGGCTGAAGATTCTGGGACTTTTCAGTTTATGCACAGGGTAAAGAGAGATTACTGTGATACTGAATGGTTTGCCCTGGATTTGGACCGAGATCATTCTGTCATTTTTGAGACTGTATCCCATTACTACCTTTTGCACTCTCTTGGCAATTGGCACCATGCAACTGGATCATAGTTTTCCCAGATAAAGAGGAAGGAGAGAGAGAGAGGCTATGGGGCTTCGAAGGAAGGGAAAGAGGAAATAGTGGGTGAGAGGGAAATTCATCTCACAAGTCCTTCTGGGTTCCCACTTGTATGTTCTAATGGTCAAGTGTGGGCCAATCTAAATCTGTTGATTGGGCCCACACTGACAGAAAACTGATAGTTCTGCAAGCCCAGGGAAAACCCCAGGTTGGAAAGAAAAACCTGAAGACTTAAATAATATCCTGTCCTTATTAATATTTGAATTTTGGTTCCTCAACATCCTATGGTTGCAATAACTGATTGGGCTCAAGAACTGGCAGTCAGAAGATGCTGGCCAGGGCTGACTGGCTGCTTGGCGAAGTCCTGCCCATGTCAGCCCCAGTCAGTGTCTTCGGTTCAGTCTGCTCCAGTCCACTGACAGGAGAGGACCGTCTGCAGAGTAAGCGCAGGGACAGGCCCTCAAGGCCGAGGCAGGTGAGAGAAGCCCTTTTCCGCCCCCATCCTCTAGGCCTTCTATGGGGGCAGCAGGCCCAGACAAGCCCTTTTCCGCCCTCCCCATACCATCCCCTGGGCCTTCTATGGGTGCAGTAGGCCCAGAGAAGCCCTTTTCCGCTCCCCCATCATCTCCTGGGCCTTCTATGGGGGCAGTAGGCCCAGAGAAGCCCTTTTCCGCCCCCCACACCATCCCCTGGGTCTTCTATGAGGGCAGTAGACCCAAAGAAGCCCTTTTCCGCCCCCCCATCATCCTCTGGGCCTTCTATGGGGACAGTAGGCCCAGAGAAGCCCTTTCCCCCCACCACCATCCTCTGGGTCTTCTCAGGGCCCAGTAGGCCCAGAGAAGCCCGTTCCGCCCCCCCAAACCATCCTATGGGCCTTCTCAGGGCCCAGTATTCCTAGAGAGGCCCGTTCCGCCCCCCAAAACCATCCTCTGGGCCTTCTATGGGCCCAGTAGGCCGAGAGATGCCCGTTCTGCCCCTCTTCCCTTCCTTTCCCCCCTTTCCTTTCTTCTTCTCTCCTTTCTTTCACTCTTCCCCCTCTTCCTTCCTTCCTTCCTCCCTCCAACCTCTCTCCCTTCCACCCTCCCTCCCTTCCTTTCTAGGGTCTGTTATCTTCCACCACAACGGGCTTTGCTTCCTAGTCATAATATAACACAGTAATATAAATGAAGTAAATAAACAATAAAAATAGCTGAAGGGGGGTAAAATGGAAGTTAGTTGGCAGTTAAGTAAGAAAATGGGAACGAATTAGGAAAATATGATGATATGGGGACTGTCAGGAGAATGGAAGGAGGAAATAGTATGGGCAGGGAGATACAGGGAAAAGTGAGGTACCCTCTGAAAGTTGTTGTAGCTTCCTCACCATGCAAATGGGCCAAGTTCATCTGGCACTGCACAACTTGGTGAGAGTTTTCATGGGGACTGCCTGCCAGGGAAAGGGAAAGATGGGGGGATATAAAGGTAGGTTGGCTGGTGGGTGGGACATAGAGAAGAAAGCAGGGAAGAGGGGAAGCGATGCAGATTTTCAGGGAAGGGAAAGAAGAAATCATGGGGTAGGGAGAAACAAGACGCACTCCCCCCCCCAAGTCCTTGCAGGTCCCCTGTTTGTAAAATAACAATTGTTTGGGTGGCATTTTTATAAAGGAAATAAGGTTCTAGATATTTTCTGTGACATTTTAGGCAGTTTTTCTTGCATTGCTCATTGCATATATTATACTGTTTTTGTTGCATTGTTCTTCTGTTTTGTAATCCTGCTTTATTCATATGTATTATACAGTTTTCTAGTACATTCTCTATTTTTATTGCACTGTTTGCAATGTTAGTTCATTACTTTTAACTGTGTAATCTACCCTGGGTGGGTCTCAGCAAGAAAGGCAGACTATAAATTAAATAAATAAATGGACATATTGTACCTGTCTTTCCCTCCTGCTGCATTGCTCAACAGCTCAAGACAGGATGTCAGATCTCTGCCAGAAAAACAGCAACTTATGGCTAAAGTGATATTTGGTGTATTAATGGTTCACAGGTCACAATCCTAACCACCACTCTCTCACTTAGAATTGTATAAGAAACACTGGAAAATACTGCTCACCCACAGCTTTGATCTCTCCCCCAGTTTCCTTAGAGCATCAGGAGAAGGCTTCCTCCACCAGAGAAAAGCACCTCCAGTTATGAAATGAAGCCAAGGGCCCAACCATTGTACGTCTGAATTTTACCCACCATCATTTCTATATATGCATAATTTACATTAACTGCCAAATAGTTCTACCAAATTACAATTGATATATAGCTTGTACCTATAAAATACAACTAGCAGCAAACAAACTAAGGATGCCATATTTGGCAGTAAATTACAGTGATCCCTGTAGGATATTCATGAAATTGTAAGTAAAAGTCAGACAGTAAATCTGAATAATCATTTAACTCAAAAATAAAATTATTAGCAATTCTCATGTTTTTGATCTTTTAAAAGTAAATAGAATCAGAATCACTTTAATGTATGTGGCCTTAGGCCTTCACAATATCAAACACTCTCAGAGAGTTTGTGCATAACATAGGATCTAAAAGGAAGTATAGTACTGTAACCAAGCTGATGAAACTACCTGCCCTGAACGAAAACGGAAAAGGAAAAAACGCCCATCATAGTAGCCTCTCTGCTTGGCACTTGGGGCCATATACAAAATGCTGCTCCCTAATCGAGGAACTATTTAAAGCAACAATATATTGGGAAAGAAAAAGGATTGAAACAAGAACAAACTCACATAAATGAAAAAGACAGTAAATTCTGTTAGTGAATTTATTGGCATGTGTTACAAATATGGTTACTTCCCCCAGGATTCAACCTTACTTATGGTACCCTAAATGGACCCTACACATCTATAGCCACTAGTATATTCTTAAAGAGAAAACTTTTTAATGAGACATTTAGATTTATACTACCATGATCTTCTGGGCGTTTATTATTATTTCTTACAAATTAGTATAACCACCATTTCAATAAAGTCAGACTGCATCCCTCCAGTATTCTTCTGCAGATTTCCTACATCATTAAAACTATTGCACTAGAAATGACAAGGATAATACGACATTGCTTAGACATGGGTTAAAGAATTGGAGCCCCATACGGTTGCCATACATTATAAAAAAAGTGAAGACCCAATAATGGATCTTTCTTGAGTCTTATCTAGTTAAGCCAGGCAAATACAGGTTCAGGGTTTTCCCCTCTATTAAATACTGCTTAGTGAACAGAGGACCACCATATTGTAGAACAACAGAAAAATTAGGTCAAATGTAGTGTTCAGACCTTCTATACATGTAGTCAATGCCTTGATTTGAAACAGAGATCAATGGGTGCAGGTCTAGTCTCTGTGCATTGGATCTGGTCCCATTCTCACGTTACTCCACTGTGTCGACAGTTGGTAGCATCACAGCAAGGCTAGGCAAAGCACATTCTCCTTCCTGCTCCCTGTTGCAACTAGAGTCCAAGATGGTCCAAATAAGTTCTGGTTTAGAAACAGGCTGAGATGAGTGAGCTGTGGGTGGTTCTAAGTGCTGCCTCCCTATTGCTTCTGGGGAATCAGGTTCTCCTTTAATGACTAGCACTGAGTGTTTAGATGTTTGCCTGCTTTTCCATTCTCAGTTTGCCTATTTGTAAAACAACAGATAATACAGAAATGCTGCAAGATTATGGTACTCCTCACTCACAAGGAAACTAACCCAAATGAAAACTTATCTTTACAACCTGGCACTATTCAGGGAAGTGAATAGCATGACACAGCAGTAATACCTCTAAATTCATTCCTAACTCCGTATGTACTTCTTCCTATTAAGTTCCTTGCAGAGAGAGTTCCAAGAAGCTTCAACAACTTAAAATCAGGGTTCCAGTATGTGCCTGCCTTTTTCCATCCAAAACACTGAAAAGGCAGGAATCTGACAGTCAAATGAAAAATTGGACTAATCTGTTAAAATGATCACATTTGCATCAAATATCTAACAGAAAGCAGCAGAGACTAAGGGTGAGGCCTGTCTGCACTCCTGCTCTGCTGTTAAATATGAACTGAAAACTACTTGCACGGCATCACTATTTTTATCCTTTAACCTACATGCTATCCACATGTTCCTCATTTTATGGGAAGAGCTGTAATTTTGTGAAGCATGACTAGAGGTAGTAGACAGAGTC
Organism: Gekko gecko; assembly: GCA_029375565.1. Classification (NCBI taxonomy): domain Eukaryota; kingdom Metazoa; phylum Chordata; class Lepidosauria; order Squamata; family Gekkonidae; genus Gekko; species Gekko gecko. The sequence goes on from JAPDNY010000009.1 coordinate 111,920,430, forward strand.
TCCTCTCTACTGACCACTAAACAAAGCAAAACATGTGGGATACTTCCAAATGACCTCCATGATAAGCACCCATGTGGCTGCCATACAAAAGGCAAATGCTGGAGTTGTTTGGATGGCACTATATCCCTTCATAAACTATCCCTTGGGTGCGTTTAGACAGCGTGCTGGAGCGGTTTAAACTGCTCCGGCACGATGCGTTTGTTTTTTTTAACTGGAGAATCGCGATCAGACTCACCTCCTCCTTCCGAGCTCCCCGCCGTCCTCCTGCAGGTGGAGGGGGGTTTCCCCCTCTCCTTTGAGCATGCGCACAGGCAGCCCTCTCCCGAACAGGAAGTTTGGCGGGTGCGAAGAAGAGCGAGCTCAGCAGGTCCCTTTAAAGTTTAAATGAAGAGTCCTTTTAAAAATGGCCTCCCCGAGATCCCGGACTCCTCTAAATGCCTAAACTAGGCACCAGTGAACCTTTTCTTTTTTTAACCTAAGTGCGGAGCTCCGCTCAAGCGCACACCGGTAAGGGAAAAAAAAAATGGAGGACTAAAACCGGAAGCTGGAGGCAGCTTCCCAGAGGGGAGGGGGGGTTGAAGCACCCGGAAGTGGCTGGATGGAGCGATCAGACAGGGAAAAGTGCAGCTTGAAACGGAGAATCATGGAAAACACCACTTGGGTAAGTGGTGTCAAAATACTCCGTTTCAAAGGGGGTTTGCTCCAGAAAGCGACGGCTGGGGACGGTAGGCAAATGTTGGGTGTGTGAACGCGCAGGTAAAAGCCGTTTCTGAGCCGTGCCGAAAACGGCTCAAACGGCGCGTCTGAACGCACCCCTTATCTCAGGTCTACACTTACAGACCACCATAAAGAAACCAGCTACCTGCATAGCCTCAAAAATAGTTTCAGGAAAGATCAGGAATAATCTTAGTTCAGCCCAATTTTAAATGAAACTAGACGAAAGCCTCTTCAGGCAGTAGATGAATAATGTATGCACAGTTTGGCAACTTCAAGCAATCAAACTGCATTGGCAGATCTTTCTCTGGATCCAGGTTTTAAGACGTGTATGCATAACAACATCACTAGATGATGGGCAAGTTTGATTTTCCGGGTTATTGCAGCAGGCCACTGCAGGGAGTTATAAAAGTGAGGGCTGTGCCTCAGTGACGGAGCATCTGCTCTGCATGCAGAAGATCCCAGGTTCATCCCCTGGCCTCTCCAGTTCATAGGCTGAGGCAGGAGGTAATGTGAAAGACTTCTGTCTGAAAACCCTGGAGAGCCGCTGCCAGTCAGGGTAGACAGTATTGACCTTGATGAACCAATGGTTTGATTCAGTATAAGGCAACTTCATGGGCGTGTTCATCTCTTGTTATTACCCTCAAAAAGACTGCAAATGGCTCCCATTTTACTTGGCAACTGTGGTAGTCTTTTTAACATGTAACATGGAGAGTGCAAGAACTCTCATTTATTTTCCTGTGGACACAACAAATGAGTAGGGGAAAACATCATGCTAAATGATCACAATATTTCAGTGACTTCAAATAAGGCTTGTGAGAATCTTAGGGCCTTGCTACAACAAAACCTCTGACACGGAACTTGGTAAAAAAAGAAAAATAGAAGACACCTTGTCAGAAGCCACATTATCTTTAGCAGGGGAACTATGTACATCAGCACATCACTGTTGTCTAGTTGCAACATGACAAAGTGATCAAAGGCTTTTTCCAATACAAGCAGAAATGAAATCAATTGTGACAGCCACCTGAAATTCAATCTGGAAGTCCGTTAATAAACAGTTGAAAGGGATCAGACTCCAAAAAACACACTGCATTTACGACTGAGGTAAAACCAATTTGCATTAGATATTCTTAAAATGGTTACCTGTCTGATATATGTTCAGCAGTGGTGCCAGAGTAAATTTTCTGCTCAGAGATCGAAAATAAACATAATGCAACAGTTTCGCAAACTACCACCATTCACCAAGCCAGAGATTACAGTCTCAGATCAAAGGCAACAATTTCAGCAACTTTCTACAATTGCTGTGCAACTATTACCTTTTATCTCAGAAATGAGAATGCTGTAACTGAAACTCTAGTACAAGCATTTGTGGCTCTTACATAGAATAATACAACCATTTACATAAAAATAATAAATGCCCTAAACAGGAAAAGGAAATGATAAAAGGTGATAGTGCTTGCTGTCTAGGTAGAAATATTTTGAATATTGTGACATTCAATGCTTTTAATGATCTGTACTTTCTTCTAATAATCTAACATAGGTATGCACATCTTGTGGCCATATACAGTGACTTGACAGTCATGACCTGTTCTTCCACAACCAGCCAGACGGCAAAAAAAGGTTAGTTTATCTGGCCTCTGTTAGTCTGCATAACATGGTTGGTATGCTGCATTCAACTAGATGCATTACAGATTGCAAAGGTCTGATATACACTGAACTTTTATCATCTGTTCCCTGTCCAATCTGATCCAAATTCTTTTCCACACTATCTCTTGCCACTGTTGCAGTTCTCAGACTATACAGTCTCTCCAAAATCCTACATTGTATTTACCATTCTCAGTTTAACATCACAAGGACTGAAAGGGAGAATTACCAAATGTTTATAACAGAACTGGTAGTATACACCCAAAATAGCAATTTTTTTAAAAAGGAAAATATTTTTAACTAAGGAAGGCTTGAAGGGCCAACAACTAGGGATGTATACTTGGATATATCCAGTCTGAATATTCGGTATCCAGATTTGAGATTTTTTTGGTATACCAATTAACTAGGTCCTGAAAAACCCAGAAACATTCAGGTATACCTGGAAATTTGGGGGAGTGTCCATTTTAAGGCTCTCAGGATTGTGTTTCTTATGTTTCCCTTCAAGTTGACAAAACTCCTCCATGGGGCAAAATTGTACATTATCCACCCAGAGTCGGTATTCTGCCCCTCCCCCTTGGTGGCCATATTTAACTATATAAACCTGCCTGCTTCCCATCTTGGGCAAAGTAGTAGTTCCAATAGGGCAATTTGCAGCAGGACAACAGAGCATAGGAAAACGTTACATCCCCCTAAGTGTAGCTCAGTTCAAATCAGGCTCTCTCACAGTTGCTTTTTAGGCTAAAATACTTCATAGGAGTTTTATTCATGGATCTACACTGTCACATTTCACTGGACAGAAAAAAACCTGCATTTTATTCTGTCCTACACAACTGGCTACTTCAGTTCAACTCCTTTTGTCCTGTTTCTTATTAAAATGCAACTCTTTTTGCCCCATTTCACCACAAGTTCAATGCAATGTCCACTGACGTGCTAGGTGACCCAGATTTTAATCCCACTGTGCCATCAAGCTTGTTGGGTGACCTTGGAGCAGTCAGTCAGCCTAACCTACCTCACAGGATTGCTGTTGACAGGATTAAAATGGAGCAGAGGAGAACAATGTGGTAAGCCATTTTGGGTTTGCACTGGGGAGAAAACCAGGGTATAAGTATCTAAATAAATAAGATACATCATATTTTTTTGCTTTCCTAACCAACCACTTCTGTATCTTGCCACTACCATCACTTCAATAACATCAACTTCATGCTGCAGCTACAACAACATTTATTATGTCATGTAGTTTTGACATTTTTCTGTTTTCATCACATATCTAGGACGTTTTTATGGCACTCATATTGCTTTCACATCCTACATGCCCAGACTGATGACATTTCTCTATGAACAAAATATTTCTGAGATAGGTCACAGCAAAGCATGAAGCAGAATACCAGACTGTTCTATTTGTGCTGAGTTTTCTACTATTATCCTGTCTGTCCATCCAAGTAAATTCACTGCTAGAACTTGCCTCCATACAGAGTAAGACAAAGGGGAGTTACTTAAAATTCTGAACCTAAGCTTACCATTGATTTAGTTTCCCCTCATGTGTATTCTCAGCCACTTTTAGAAGGATCAGAATTATCACATGCTCCAACTCTTTTATGAATAAATAAGTCTTGCTCTATTTTCTCTTTAAATCTTGCCAAGATTCAACCCACAATTATTCACATCCAAGAACAGCACTAAGACAAGGCCAGAGAGACAAACAGTACAATCCTCAGCAGTTCTATTCAGAGTCCTACTGAAGTCTATTCAGTGGGGCTTGCTCCCAGGAAAATATTCTTAGGATTGCAGTGAAAATAACCCCCATTCTCAAAGCCACACACTACCCAGTCTAATAATTCTGCTACATATTTTCTATCTGATAGACTCTGCACGGCTTTTCTAAAGTATTTTATAATGAGAGCATCAATAAATGCTGGTATTAAGTGAGCCCCTCTTAATTAAAGTATATGATATTGGACTAGGATTCAGTGTGTGTTGTGGAATTTATACCTACTCAGCCATTTTTGAGAACAGTATTCAGTCTATTGCCTTTAGATTCCACACTAGTGCATTAGTGGAACTGGTACCACAAGAGTCCTACTGAAGACTCTGTCAGTCCAAGGCAATCAATTAGAATTAGCTCCTGCAACTTCAGAGATTATCTAGCAAATGGTTACAAGAAATAAATCTTCTTAAATGGCAAGAAGTTAAGTGATAGCCTTTTCTTCTTCCTTCAGATAAACACTATATATAAAGAGCAATAACTGAGATTTTAATGAAATTGAGGCATTACTAATATCAGAATGTATTGCAATGATATTTTCATTACATGTAAACTGTTATCACTTATGCACATAGCTCTTAAACATGACTTATGGTGATAAAACTTACTTCAAGATACTCCTGTACATTGTTATACATCAGGGACCTATGAAGGAATCTAGTATAGCACAGGGGGTACAAAAATTATATCTTACAGCAGACACTAAATCACAAACGGAGAGTTAATATTTCTTAAGTTACCTTCTTCTCACATATCACTACTAATCTTCAAACTAATGGATGCAACCTTAAACCCCCTACAATTCAAGGGCACTTGCTCACAATGGGATTAACTTCCAATTCTGACATGCACAAGATCTGACTACCCTTCCAGAAATAGGAGACTTGTATCCCTGGGTAATTCTATCAGTTCCATTACTGTGGTTACATAATGACTTTGCAATTAAGAGCATAGCTCATAATTACAAACTAACAATAAAACACAGGAATACAAAGCAAACAACAAAAAAATATGAATGCAAGGCAAAGTTCTACAAGAGCCATCTCACATTCATGTTAATTCTCCAAAAGCCCCTAGCCCCTACAGATGCCCGAGATATGCCTTACACAGTGAGCTATACTGAACTGACGTCAAGTCTCAAATTTTGACATTTATTTGCCTTACTGTGTGTCCACCCCAATTGAATCCAGCCAAATGGTGACCATATACACTTAGCTTGTTATTCCTATTTGGTTCTCACATCTGTTAAAACATCTTCATTATGTTATATGTGAATTTGCTGTTCATCCTGTACCTATATATATGGACTGATAACTTTCATTTCAACGTGTCTGACAAAGTGTGCGTGCACATGAAAGCTCACTCCTTGAACAAAACTTTGTTGATCTTAAAGGTGCCACTGGACTCAAACTTTGTTCAACTTTCAACTCTGTTAATGTGGGGTGAACCAGAAATTAATGTGAAATGAAATTAAGCATCTAATGGTAAGCTCAGAATTTTTTGACTTACCTCTTTCTTCTAGGGAGAAGCAAACTTGAGCTAGAAACAAATACTGGCAGACACGCTTCCCCTCCAAATGTTCCCCTAGAATAACTAGTCTACAGGCATGCTGCAACAAGTATTACAGATGTCAGGGGTGTGGAAAAATTGCTCTTTCATTATATTATAGGTTCATAGGTACTCTCCAGCTAAGAACACATTGAAACTGTCCAGTGCACTTTAAGTAGTTTTGCAACAGCATCTATACTAACAGTTCTTAGCCTACATTCTATTCAGTATTTGTTACAATCCTTTGTTTGTCAGTTTGGAAACTTTATATCAAAGGAAAATCTTGCTTTTCCATTTCTACCCTGAATCTGTTTCTTCCCTTCCATACTGTAGTTTTAAGAATGCTCAGTTTAATACTGCCTTGAAATCTAAGGATTAGAGCAAGTGTGGTGATGTGGAGGTGGACGGCTTCAAGAGGGAATTAGATAAACATATGGAGCAGAGGTCCATCAGTAGCTATTAGCCACAAGGTATAGATAGGAAATCTTAGTCTGGGGCAAGTGATGCAACAGTGGAAAGGTTTCTAGTGTCCTGGCCCCACTGATGGACCTCCTGATGGGACCTGGTATTTTTGGCCACTATGTGACAGAGTGTTGGACTGGATGGGCCATTGTCCTGATCCAGCATTGGCTTCTCTTATGCAGATAGTGTCTGCAAATGTGTAGTTGTTCAGAGCAGACAGCTGGTTTCCAGCATAAGGTGATGGTCATTTGCTCCAAGCATATTTTGTTACCCTATAAAATCCACTTGTACCACTGGGTGATGGTGGAATATTGTTTTATAGCACACTTAACCACACAGATGAACAAATTAGCTAAAACCTTTCCTTACCCAGTTCACTGATGGAAAATCCTGGACATGCAATGATAAAAATCTACAGGGATTTACGACATGGAACTGGTTGGGAGGGCTTTAATGGCCCTTACAATGCCAGAATGAAAGTCTGGGTTATCAGCTATGATGGATAAAGTTCATAATTCCCTAGTAAACCTAATGAATAACTCATTAAAGTTGGCAAAGGCATAAAGACTTGAAAATAGGAATTTCTCATCTGAACTGACTAGGTGTTCCTTTCAGTTTAGGTGCCCTTCATACACTACTGGTTTTACTTGCAAAATGTTATGCTCATAAAAACGGAGATGTGCAAATGTGTAATTATCTACATCTCCTCACTGTGCGCAGTCACCATTTGCAGCCATGTAGTAGATGAAGCAAGCCTGAAAACAGATATGCACTCTTCAAGCTGTTAAATATTGGGGAAAAAATCAGGTTTGTTTTAAGAAGCAGTTATCATTTCTTGGACTGATGGCTAACATCAAATATAAAAACAAGAGAAGTGTGTTTTACAGAAAATTATAATGAATTTTTCAGGTGTGCATCATGGATTTTAACATGATGCAATATTTGTAAATAACTAAAACGTCTTCTTGAAAGATATTATTTACACCTATCTTTCAATCTCCTGCCTCCTTTTTTGGATGTGTCTTCAAAGCAATACAGGAGTACACTCCTTCCCTACTAGGGAATACATGCTATAAAGAGTTTCATTTAAGAAGAGCAAGCTATTCTACTAAGAAGAACTCTAATAAGACATGCTTCTCTGAAATGAAACCATTCCAGTTAAAATTAACAGGTAGGTCTATTATTAAAAACCAGAACAATGATGACTGTCATATTTTAAAATCTCAGATATAATGAACATGTTGGCTGGCTGAAATACAACTTGAGAACTTAAGGTACAGATGCAATAAAACCTTCAAGGGAACTTTAGGACTCTTTACTATTCAGAAATTGAACACAGAAGAATACTTAATCTCATACTTAATTCACACACAACACTTTACTGCAGAATTTCAGGACAATGTACGTTCGCCATTTAAAGAGGAGTCGCTGTTCCCTGTACATTATGATCTGAAATCTTTGACCAGCTACAAATTAGCTACAGACTCCATCGAAACTCAAATTGAGCAAAGGCTCCTCAGGACCAAATTATTTTTTTAAATTCCCATCAAAACTGAAACACATAAAGTTCCTTTGTTTTCAGGCAAGTAGCATATGGAGTACTATTTTCTCACCACTAAAGGCCAGTTCATGGTTATGCAGCACTAACACTAAGTTTAGCACTGATTGCGTGTATGTACAATCATCGTATGTATTATTTCAGGTCACCGATAACCTTAAGAACCTGTTTATCATATGTGGGGATGTGGCTCAGAGGAAGAACATCTGGTTTGCTTACAGAAGGTCTCAGAGTTCAGTTCCCAGCATCTGCAGTTTAAAAGGATCGGGTTTACCATATAGGAATTCTTATGTTGGCTACATTCAATACAAAGGCTGCCTCAGTTCTTGATTAAGGATGAGAATTGAACCACAGGTTTGCATAGTTCTTTCCCTCTCCCCTCTGAAAAGCCACAAAGATTGCCCAGCTTGGAACTAACTGCTCTTTGTTGTTGTGATGAATTAGGTGAAACAACCCCTTGATTGCAATGACGGATTCTAAATCACAAGTTTGCAGGCAAAAGAACAAACCAGTTTGCCATTTCATCGAATTTGGACATTGCAGCAGAGCGCAGTTTGTTCAAAAAAGGGCAATCTTCACCAGGGCACCCTGACGGGAGGGACGTCATAAGCCTCAGAACTTCCAGGCTGATTTTCATCATGAGCAAAACTTGTTTGATGTGTCAGAATGCAACCCTCATGTTTTTTTAGAAGTATACGCTTTAAAAACTGAAATGTATGAAAAAACTGTCTATAAATGCGATTGATCCTTACAAATCCAGAAGGAGGGACAGGGGCTGCTTGCCTGCAGCAAACAAAAGATTGCTCTTATCTGGATTTATTAATCCAAAACATCCCCCAGTCTGTACTATCGACCAGTCATGTGCATGAGAATCACCATGCTGCACAATCACACATCTAGCTTCCCACCACTCCTTTAGCTATTCCAAACTTGCTCATTCTAAAAGGTAAGAAATCTCCATTAAGCCACCCGCACCTCCAACCCTCTCTCCTCAACTGTCCTATTGTCCCAGCAGTTAAGCATTGCTGTGACATATCACTTTCTTTTCTCAAGAAAAACACAAACAGCTTATTGACTGCACAACTGCTGTATCGACAGAAGCACCTACTTACACCATCCTACACAACAAAAATAAGGAGGAAGAGTATTGCAGCAATGTATTTTGCTCAGCAGAAAAAGAGACTAATTATGCACAACTAAACCAGCACACGAAAGAGAAAGAGACATTATTCAAATTCTCGTCCTTGGCTATCTGGGAAAGCTTCAGGAACAGCCTGTACTGAGATCACCAAACCTGGTTTCTAGAATGTCAGAACTCAGGGACTGCATTAGACATTCACAGTGAAATCCTAAGTAGGTTGACTCAGAATTGTACTCAAATCTGTTCAGTGGGGCTCACTCCTGGGAAAGCATTCTTAGGATTGCACTGTCAGAGTCTCCAAAAGGGTGCAAGAAATGTAAAAGAACAGCCTTTACTATTCCAGGGTTGAGGGGTGTTGTTGTTGTTGTTGTTTGCTTTTATTAAAATAAATACATGCCCACAGATCCAAGAACTGTGGTTAGATAGTAAAACACCTTCAGCCAAGATCATACAGATTTTATAATTATATGTATTAAATCAAAGCTAAAAAGAAATCAGATTGTTTTTGTTACCATATATATATCATGTGCTGCTGGCAACTAAGAACACTAGTGCAGTTTCAGCCCTGCTGAAGCAAGCAACTAAAACAGGGTTCTGGCTTCTAAGAGCCATTCAGATAGAATCAGAGGGAATGGGAGATATACAAATATGAACCCCACCAGTTTGGTATAGTGATTAAGAGCCGGGTTTGATTCCCCACTCCTCCACATGCAGCTGCTGGTGTGACCTTGGGTCAGTCATAAGTTCTTTCAGAGCTGTTCTCTCAAGGGCAGTTCTCAAGAGAGCTCTCTCAGCCCCACCTACCTCACAGGGTGTCTTTTGTGGGGAGGGGAAGGGAAAGGGATTGTAAACCACTCTGAGACTCCTTCAGGTAGTGAACGGCAGGGTATAAATCTAATCTCTTCTATCTTCTACCTGCAGAGATGAGGCAAGTAGGCAGCAATCAGCGTCAGGGCTTTTTCAGTGGTGGCACCTCGACTCTGGAACGTCTTGAGGCTCACTTGGAGCCTATCTTACTGCCCTTCAAGTGCCAGGCCAGATTTCTTTTTACTAGGACCACCCCCCACGTCCTTACCCCCAATCCTCTGCTGTTTGCCATGCATGGTCTGGCAACCCTACTTTTAACGAGGCTGTTAATTGAGGAGGTTTTAAAAGCTGTTTTTATTATCTGCTTCTAGCCTGTTTTACGAATATCCTTTTGAGGTTGCTGGATGTTGTTTTGTGCTGATTTTTATGCCCTTGTTTTATGGCTTGGTTTATTATTGTTGTTTTTATAATTTTATTGCTTTGTTTATACTGTGTGAGCTACCTCAACCAGGTTTCTGGAGCGCTGAAACCCCAAACAACTCTCATTACTGCTTTTCAGTTTTCTATTTTACCCTTACAACAACCCTGTGAGGTTAGTTAGGCCAAGAGTATATGACTGGTCCAAGATCACTTAGCAAGCCTGCACAGCAGAGTGGGAATTCAGACCTGGGTCTCCCAGATCCCAGTCTGACACTCTAAGCAGTATACCACTGTGGGTTACTATACTGCCATCTAAGGCCTGCATCTGATATTTGTAAAATCCTTCTAAGCCATTTGTATACAAGGGGAACCTGGAAGCTATGGCTAAGGGGGAAAAGCCCACAGCTGTAGCTCTGTACCACTTACAAGAATGGCTTAAGATCCACTTCAGGGATGCCCAATGAAATGTGGCAGGGAGTTGGTGCCCCAGATCTCATATTCTTACTCACTACAGGTCACTGTAATATCCATAGAAAGCTTTGGAGTGTTCAGAGTGCTTCACATATATTACTTGAGCAACCATCTCAGCAACTCTGTAAGACAAAAGTCAGTATTATTTTTCCTGCATGGCGAATGGAGGGTGGGAGGGGAGTGGCTTGTCTAAGGCCAAGGCAAAAATTGAACTGTGAACTTTATGGTCTACACAGCAACAGCAAAAAGCAAGCACTCAAGCAAGAAAAGAAAGCAATGTGTAGTTTCCTGTTTTTTGGGCCCTCAACACTCAAGACAGCTTTGTTTTAGTCATCATGGGTCATGTCTGAAATCAGCATTACTGTGCAGGCCACAGTTTTATTTACTGGCCACAATCACAGACAGGGTCAAGCCTGAAAGGAATGTGGAGAATCTGCCCCACATCACACTACATCTGCAAAGTGTGGGGGGGAGTCAGAGGGGAAAAGCTTTTTGCCAGAAGCTATTTGCTTAATCTGAGAGAGGCAGCTGAGGAGGATGAGGACACAATGTAGGGAAGCAGCGAATGAAGGGAACAACCTCTACCCAGGATGTAGAGCTGAACCAGATTGCCTTTTCACTTCAACATTAACACAAGAAGACATACAGTAGTAGCTAAGGTCTTACGTTGCTCTCTTGTTGCACTTAATGAATGCCTTTTTCTTTCCGTGCAAGCTGACTTTGCCTCTTTGTCCTCCCACAACACCTCTATATTTTCCTCCTCCTCACTCTGTGAAGTAGCTTCTCCATATCATCTATAATTGCCTCCCACGCTAACATCTGCTTCAGAGAGACAACTCTGCCCTCTGAGGCATGCCCAGTTATAGAAACACTATTAAGAGAAGGGAACAAAACATCAGTACCCCAAATGGACAGGTGATGGTTTTCCATCCCTTTTTTTACAAAATGCAGCCACTAAAGCTGCAGTTTAAAACAGAAGACTTGTGGTGAGGGTGGAGTGTCTTCCTAGCTCTTTTCTGTTCAGTGAGTTCTCTCTGCTAAAAATTGCTCTGCTTCCAACAAGAATGCAAATAGCTTACTTGTTTTAGGGTGTATATTCCCTAGCATGGGAGTGAAGGTGGCACAGTCAGATCTTGGAAGCTAAGCAGAGTTGGTACTTTGAAGGGAGACCACCAAAGAAGATTCTGCAGAGGAAGGTAATTACAAATCACCTCTGCCTCTCACTTGCCTTGAAAACCCCTTGCTGGGGTGGCCATAAGTTGGCTGCGACTTGACAGCACTTTATACACACCTTCTTAGCATATCTCAAGCAAGCACAATGTTTAGACAAACTATAAACTCACACAGATAAATACAGCAGGGTTTCAGTTAGCATTAATCCAGTTAGCATTCAGTTAGCATTAGCATTAATACGAATGTCTACCAGTCTCTTCACAAGATACTGTCTTAACAGGGAAATAATGCAATTGTCATCTATGAACTACTTTATTCCTGATGGTAACAGGCCTTGGATACCACCAAGCATTTTCCCAAAGCATTCCTTACGATCAGGCATATAATTTACTCCAGTCCCTCAGGCCTGGTCCAGACTTCATTTCATTTATTAGACTCCCCTGTAACCAGGCTCAGAGTGGGTGACAACAACCAATAAAACAATCAACAATCTAAAATGAATGCATAATTACAATAAATACAATAAAATTGTAATAAACACATAACATAAGAACATAAGAACATAAGAGAAGCCAATGTTGAATCAGGCCAATGGCCCATCTAGTCCAACACTCTGTCACACAGCGGCAAAATATACCAGGTGCCATCAGGAGGTCCAGCAGTGGGGCCAGGGCACCAGAAGCCCCCACTGCTGCCCCTCCAGCACCAAGAATAGAGTGCATCACCTGCCCCAGACTGAGAGTTCTCATTCTATACCCTGTGGCTAATAGCCACTGGTGGACTTCTGCTCCATATGTTTATCTAATTTCCTCTGAAACTGTCCATGCTTGCAGCTGCACGACCTCCTGTGGCAGTGAATTCCATATGTTAATCACTCTTTGGGTGAAGAGTATTTCTTTTATCTGTTCTAACCCGACTGCTCAGCAATTTCATAGAGTGCCCACGAGTTCTTGTATTGTGAAAAGGGAGACACAAAGTAACAATGCAATTAAAAGATGGTATAAAATCTCAGGGGGAATAATATATACACTATATACTCAGAAGGAAAGGGGAGAGGAAGGGAAGAATGGAGGAGATCAATCCATGATGCAACCTGTCGCTGCCGTCAGCTATAAGCCCAGTAGAAAACTCTGTTTTACAAGCCCTGCAGAACTGCATCAAGTCCTGCAGGGCCTGGATCTCAGCCGGAAGAGTGTTCCACCAGGTAGGAGCCAGGGCTGAGGACAGTTGGATGTTCTTCGGGTCGGAGATCACCAGCATAGCACTCTTTGGAGGGTACACCAAGAGAGGTGGGTCCGAAGGTGCAACAGAAAGAAGTGGGAATGAGACAGCAGAGTCTTGAGGTGAGAAAATGGACTGAACCACTTCAGACTGCAGGGTAAGGATTAGATTTTTCAAAGTTCCCCCACAACAACCATTCCTTTTGAGGGGAAAACAAGCACAGCATGTGAAGAACTAGGCTCCCTGATATTTTTTTATGGGGGAAGGAATTTTTCTATGGGGGAACCATAAAACTGGGATACCTCGACCTACTGTCTGAAAGTACACCCTATTCTACCACCTCAAAATTCTAACACCATATTCAGCTATATGTGAAGACCAGACCTTAGACAGGGATATGACAGAAAGCCTTAGCTCTAGGCTGCCACCTTTTCCCTTTCCAAAGCTTCTAAACAATGAATAGATGCACAACAGGCAGAATTTTACACTCTCCCTGTGGCGTTTATAAACCACCACTCTATACCACTCTGTCCCTACAAGGTGTTATATAGATTATTAACACAGAATACATTCCATTATGGCAAAAAAGTAGGGAGGCATTTAATAAAAGATGTAAGCTTTATTTGTTAACAACAACAGGCAAAGATATCCTTTTCAACAAATCTGTCTTTCCAGCACTGGCATGTAAATCTTATGAACTAGTTTTGGGATCTTGGCAGCAGTATCTCAATGACATTTCCATGGGCTGCTCCTATATCTTTTGCAAACTGGACTAATTGAAGTCTTGAAGAGGATGGTTGGATCTGGTATTATTGGAAAACAAAAAATCTGATGGTGTTGAGGGTTCCAGGCTTTTTCTGCAGTCTATGGCACTCATTTTCAAGAACCAGAAAACTCCTTTCACAGTCAGCTGATGTCACAGGCTATAAGTTTGCTACCATTGATGGTTTCAAGTTATTCCTCTTTTGGCTCTTTACCATCAAATTGGAACCAGCTGGGATTCTTAGGGGGAGGCCAGAGACACTAACAGGAAAGAGTATCTGCCAAAACAAGTTCATTGAGGTGGGGGGAAGGGCATGAGAAAGCTAAAGAGACAACCGACCTGGGATTATAAAGTGGGTGGATCTGGATACATTACACAAAGCAATACAGAGCTGGAGACTAGACTGCCTTCCTCCGTCAGGTATGTAGCTGCAGAGAGACATGGTGGAAAAATCCAGGCAAGAGGATCCATGGGGGTTCTTCAGTAAAGGACCTTCTTTGCAGCCTAGCAGCTAAGGAGACTCACCACAAAAAAGAAGAGGACCACAGGAGGATTGAAACCTCAGCAGTTCAAGCAGTGTTTCTGTACCTTTAATACTTGCATCAAAGTACAGATTTCAGCAGGTGTCACTTCAATCATTCTGTCAGCAGAGTGATATACTGACAAGCAGCCCAGCCAAAATTCTCTCCTTTACAGAACAATTAAAAGGGCCAGCAACCCAGCTCTCTTAGTCTGCTCACAAGTAGACTAAAAAGACTGAGCTGTAACCAGCAGAATAGGCACCACACAGACTCAACAAGGACAGCATCTCTTTGTGTGCCTGTATACCATTCCGAGCTAAAAATTGTCAGCTACCTACAACTGATTCAGGGAAACTGATTTCTTTAACCTAAAAGCCACCTTTGCTTAAAGATCGGAACATCACCTGAATCAGCCACTCAGCAACAGTGATGGACCATTTCACAAAAGGATTCAAGTGCTACATCAGCCTCTCACTACCAGCTCTATCCTTTCTTCTACTCTTGCAAGCTTATTATTGGACTTAAGAGCATTAGCTGCACTGTCAAACAAATGCTCATCCACTGTTCCTTAATATTATCACCTAAAATTTATATAGGCCTAACAAGATAGCTGTTATATAGGAGAATGAATGGATGTAAAGTATTTTCTCAACATTTTCTACAGGGCTACTATATTTAAGGGAATCAATGTCAAAGGACAAGCACAATGAATAGTAAAGAGTTAGAATTCATTAAAAAAACAAGACTCAGGGTATAAAAAAGAAAACTATGTATGTATGTAAAGAAAAACTATATATAAGAAAAAGCAGCATTACTTAGTGGCTGTTACAGTCATGATATGTTTTGTGTTTCATAAACAGGCATTATTTTGTATTGCCATCCTTTTTGGCTTTCTCTCATCTCTGTTTCTCTTGGTACTTTCAACCTATTTTATTTATATGTGTGTGTCCATGTGCACATGAACAATGCATTTAGTATAGGCAGACACCTGGGGGTCCCAAATTCTCTGAAAATCCATAGAACTAGATGCATGAAGTCCAAGACACACCAATTATTAGAAAATCAGAAAACTGGACACTTGTATACCTTTCCCTCAAAACAGAAGATGCAAAATTTACCTTCAACTGGTTATGCTACTTCCAGAAACCTGGAATCTGGCATGTGTATGCATTGACTCAACCAGCTTTTCTGCTGATGAAAAAGGATGAGAACACCCAAATGGTAGGAAACCTGATATTTATGAAGCTACATTAATTTTTGCATATCACATACCAGGTACAGAACTCCTGCCAGAAAACAGGCAGCAATGTTAAATGCAGGTTCTAGTTTTCTGAATGTTTCTTAGATTTTTAGAAGACAGTCTTTATGGTTCAGCAAATGTGCTTTGAATTCCAAATTCAGTAATCATCTGAATGCACTGTATGTTCTCACTCTCACCGCTTTCCTCAAATGTAATCCTTCATTTAAAAAAATCTGCTCTGGCACTATATTGATCATCCAAATGTTATGGCTGTATCCAGACCACTCAGATAAGTGAGGCTCTGGTGTGAGTTCAAGAACACAAATTAAATTAGCCACTTAGCTAGGTATGTCCCAATACACATTCTCACCATTCAGGTTCTTCTAGAACATATTCTCCATTGTTCAGACAAAGGAGAAAAGTACCAAGCAATGGATTGTGAAAGAGCCCACTATATACACAGTCCCAGGAAACCCTCATGTTGGTACCCAACAAACAGGGCAGAGTGTACCATTTCAGGGACTACTCTGAAGCAAATAATTTCTAGTTTACTCAAAACAGAGATACATAGTTCAATGGGCAGTTCTCATTCTTGAAAAAGGAGATGGAAAAGCAGTGATGAGCCTATAGATGTCATCCAGATTAATAAAATGTGGAAGCAGAACCAAGAATGATTCCCAGCATGCATTTCCCTTTTCCCTACATTTGCTGAACAGAATATATTGCCCACCACTGACTCCTGGAGAGCTGCTTTTAACAGACATACAAGGAAGCTTACTTGATGCTGAGCAGACTATTGGCATAACACACTGCACATTCTGGCACAAAATCCATGTTTTGAGCAGAAAGGATTTTCCATTGCTGGAAAGAAATGATAGATTTTTTAGACAGCCACCAGTTTGTGTGTTTAAGCCAAATGCTTCCAACGCTGAATGCATCCAACAGCAAATGTGGGGGCTGTTGCCTGGCATCTTATCTGTGGCTGAAGAACATGGATGAGATTCAAGAGCCCATTAAAACATACACTAAAAACAGGTGGTGGGGAAACCCATCCTTTAAAGACTTTATGATAAAGGCAAATCCATTGATATTACAAAGTCACAGACTACATGCCTTTGCATTAGATCTAAACAGGCCCAAATCAGACCAATAGTAGTGTTAATAGCAAAATTCCAGAATGTATTTCCAAAATAGGCTCTAGAATTTATACCCCGCACCATCCAGCTACTATCCCATAGCCTCCTCTTTTGATATTGTCATTTTTAAACCATTAGCCCTACAAGCATACCATAAATGTCATTAAAATGGCTGCTGCGCCAAAAACAAACATGGCAGTACTCTTTAGGAGCACATCTAAATACAGCAGCAGCCCCCAATGGACAAACCTGGAAGGCAACAATACTGACCCAGGATCCAGAAGCAGCAAATTACTACTCCATTCCGAACTCCCAAACCTGCCCCCAATCCCAGCACACTGCCCATGTGCCCTGCCTGCTCTCTGCAACGTGAAATAGTGAGTGTAGTGAGTGACTGTGTTCATGTGTCCCAGGACTGCAGTATATCATAATGGGGTTTATTTTTGGCCTGTGATGTTCCAGTACGGTGGAATAAACACCTACACTGGACGCCCTTCATTTTAGAACACAGCACTTCACAGCAAGGAGGCCACAGGCTTTGCTTCTGATCGGGCTTTCCTTTCTGACAAAGACGACGGGCAGCCCCCTGCCCTCACAGGCTATTTTTAGGACGCAGAGAAAAACAAGCTCTGCCCCTCGCGGGGAAGCATCTCCTTGGGTGTCCTCTTGCAGAAGCAGAACGAGGGACTTAGGCAAGGCAGGCTCTTCCCGGTAGCTCTTGACGTTCAACCCCAGAGCCGCTTGGGCTCGCAGCAGCAACCAACGCATGTGATCGTCCCCGGGGGAACAGACGGACCCCCCCCCCGCCGCCACCTACATCAGGATGCAGAAGGGGGAGCTCGGGGTAGGGGGATCCCTGCCTGGATTCCAGCAGAGAAGCCTACCCGATCGGAAACACCCACAGGCATAGCAGCAGCACCCGCCTCCCCACCCCCAGCAGCTATGGTTTCATCTGCGGCTAGCAAATAGCCGACCCCCCCCACCACCACCACCACCACCACCACCACCACCATGCACGCCGCCCGCCGGGAGTGCACGTGTTGCGTCCTCGCCCTCCCTCGGCTCCGCTGCCTTCCAGCAGCCAGTCTCCACTGGAGGGGAAAGTGGGTCTCGGCCACCGACTCACCTTCCGGACGACCGATTCAACGCATCTTCCTCCCTCTCAGTGCGGCTGCCGCCTCTGCTCCTTGGCAATCCCCAGCGCCGGCAATTCCCTGCGGCTGCAGTTTGGAGACGAGGTGGGGGGTGCGCTGGGCAGACGCCCGGCAATCGTACTGGCTGTCATTCACCCCCCACCATATCCAGCTGCAGCTGCTGAGCCCAAATTCACAGCGCTCCGGCTGCATGAAGTCATCCCGCTCCTCCTCCTCCTCCCTTCCCTCGCTCCCCGGATCACCGCATTCGGCTCCTACGCACGGAGAGAGAGGAAAGGGGGAAACAGGCTTTTCCTACCCTGGGAAAGAATGGTTCGGACGATGTTCTTTCCACAGAGTGTGGGAAGCTTCACCCTCTGACTGAGAATTTGCACGTATAAGAGGCTTTCCTCGGGAGCAGGTTTCGTGTTCGCGCCCAAGAAGATCGCTCCTGCTCCAACCCCGGATTTTGGTGCTAAATGGACTGTTCCATTCTCCCCCCCCCCAACTTGGCTCTCTAGTCCCCGGGGGGTGGGGGCGAATGGGAAGGGATGTCGGTTGCACTTTAATATGGCTTCAACTTAGGTAAGGATCACACCTGTGACCTGAACGCTACTCCCATCCAACAGAGTGGACGGTGAACGCATATTTTCTCCTGTGAAATGCGTTCACGCGTTGAGAGATGGGAACAATTCCTGAAAAAATAATTTCTCCCTATCGAACATTTTCAAGGAAAGACTACCTAGGTTCTCTAGCAGGGTTGTTGTAAGCCTTTCAGCACCCTGAGCTTCAACAGATTTAGCCATAATCTTGTGTCAAAAAATGTTTTCCATAATTTAATTTGCCTAACTAACAAACAGAAAACCCCAAAATGAGCAATGTGACTTTTGCTTCACACATAATGGGTAACATATCAGTCAATTCAAATTTTGTCTATGAAATATTTTTCAGATAACATGTATTTTCAATCAGCTCATCAGAATGCTTACCTGTTTCAGGCCACTGTTTTCCAGCGGCAGGGTATATCCAAGGACTAAAAAACTGATCTCAAGATTAGAAGGCTATTCCTTTCCCCAAAAAATAACTGTAATCCCTTCCATACCTGGAAGCAAAAGGAAGGTCTGGGGGGGGGGTGTGTGTGCAGGAATTCACAAGGTCATTCTTTTGTGTTGTTTTTTCCGGGTCATTCTGTACTCCTATGCAGAAATGCAGCCACTTCACAGGGATTGTGTTCCACAGCCATGTGCACCCTTTTAAGATGGCAGGTAGTGTGCTGTAGAATGAACTGCATGAATGAACTGTATGGCAGGAGGAGCAGGATCTTGATAGCAAGATGGATCCTGACCCATGGGTGTTTATTTGAACTATGAAGGCCTGTGCAGACTCCATGCAATAAAGCTGTACCCTCATAGGGCTTCCTCCATGCAATTAGGAATCTTGTTTTGATGGCTGGGTTCCCTGTTAAGGCGAATCCTATGAACATACAGAGAATCATATGCATGGTGTTCATATAGAATTCATGTGGACCTTTACATGGCTATGCATAGGTTGGTTGGAACCTTCTGTGACCATCCTACCCCCGCCCCCTTGCATTCAGTCAATACTGTGTGGCAGGGGTCTTTTCGTAGAAGAACAGCTGCAGGAGCTCATTAGCATATGGTATGCTAATGAGCTATTAGGCTATTAGCATATGCCACGCCCCCTGACATCACCGGAAGTGATGTCAGAAGGGGAAGCAAAAGGGGGGGGAGCATCTTCAAAAGCCTCCCCTTCCCTTCCCCAGCTGGTCTGGGTGGGGGAGCTAAGAGAGAAGGGGTTTAAAGTTTAAACTCCTTCTCAGGAGAGTTGGGCCACAGAAGGAGGAAAGAGGGAAGGAAAGAGAGAGAGAAGGAAAGAAGGAAGGAAAGAGAGAAAGAAAGAGAGGGAAGAAGCAGGGAAACAGGAAAAGGAGGAAAAAAGAGAAGAGAAGAAGGTGGGAAAGAAGGAAAGAAAGAGAGAAGAGAAGAGAACAATGAGGGAAAGAGGAAAAAGAAAGAAGGAAAGGAGGGAATGAAAGAAATTCAGTGGCAATTCAGCCCCATTATACCCTATGGGCCATTGAAGTCAATGGTGAAAACATAGGGTATATTCTGGGGCTGGAGGGGAGGGGGTTTGAGGGAGAGGCCCCAAGATCACAGGATAGCTGATGGAGCCTCTCCCCAAGATACCCACCAAGTTTCAAGAACATTGGACCAGGGGGTCCAATTCTATGGGCCCCCAAACAGGTTGCCCTATTCCCTCCATTGTTCTCTATGGTGGGAAAAAAATAATTTTTCCGGGTCATAATTTTTTTCCCACCATAGAGAACAATGGAGGAAATGGGGCAACCTGTTTGGGGGCCCATAGAATTGGACCCCCTGGTCCAATGTTCTTGAAACTTGGTGGGTATCTTGGGGAGAGGCTCCATCAGCTATCCTGTGAGTTTCGAGCCTCTCCTTCAAACCCCCTCCCCTCCAGCCCCTAGAATATACCCTATGTTTTCACCATTGACTTCAATGGCCCATAGGATATAATGGAGCTGAAATTGACATTCGGCTGCCTGAAAGACTCTCCGGGACGCCGGCTGGGGGCGGGGCTTGGCTCCTGAGCTCCCGGAGCTGCGCTCCGGTGCGCTCCCCCCCCGAAAAGACCCCTGCTGTGTGGTAGCTGCAATGGGACTAGTAACTCTTCTACTGGTCAGACATGTTCACTTGTTATATATTTACCACATTTCTATACAAACTATTTACACATATGATTTAGAGGTAGTAAAGCAACTAAAAATTAGTGCATATGAACATTTTAATAATGTGATTGAAAAGCAAACCAACATTTAAAACACTAAAAATAACTAAATAAATGTGGAATGGAAAAAAAGTTTCTAGTTGTTTCCAAAATGAAGAAGAAGAAGAGGTTGGATTTATATCCCCCCCTTCACTACCCCAAAGGTGTCTCAGAGCGGCTTACAAACTCCTTTCCCTTCCCTTCCCTTCCCTTCCCTTCCCTTCCCTTCCCCACAACAGACACCCTGTGAGGTAGGTGGGGCTGAGAGAGCTCTTGACAGAAACTGCTCTTTTTCAAGAACATCTCTTATCAGAACTATGGCTTGCCCAAGGTCATCCAGCCAGGTGAAAGTGGAGGAATGGGGAATCAAACCTGGTTCTCCCAGATTAGAGTCTGCACACTTAACCACTACACCAAACTGGCTCTAAGAAAGAGCAAATGATTAAATGGGCAATTAATATGAATAAGGAAATATCTATGTCATCTTGGGAATTCTTATGGAAAAATGCTATGAAAATATCTACATGTACCAACCTTAAAGAAAATTGTTTTAAAATGATGTACAGATGGTATATGACACCAAAAAAGATAGCTAATATAGGTAAAAATCTATCTAACAAATGTTGGAAATGTAAACGTGCCGAAGGTTCCTTTTATCATATGTGGTGGACTTGTGATAAAGCAAAAATATTCTGGACTGCAATACATACAGAGATGGGGGGGGAAATTGAAATGTACCTTCAAGAAAGAACCTGAAGGGTTCCTTCTAGGTCTTAAACTAGAAGAAATAAATGTGAGTAAAAGAACACTGATGTGGTACATGGTAACAACCGCTAGAATGATTTATGCTCAAAGTTGGAAAAATGAAAAAATTCCTGAACTCTGGGACTGGTTAAGAAAACTGCTATTTATGGCAGATATGGACAAATGGACAAGAAAACTTAACAATCTAGAAGCAGAAACTTTTTTGGTAGATTGGAAGGACTTTAAAGAATATTTAGAGAAACATTGGGAAATGAAGGATAGCATATTCAGTTTGGAAAGTTACTAGATATGTAACAAATGTGTAACAGGTATATAATCAATAAGTTTTAGTAGTACTTGCAAATAAGTAAATTGCGTTACCTGTCGATATTTATATGATAACAGTGAATTAATAGGCATTATGTATTGGTAAAATGGTGGAAACAATGCTGGGAGCCAATGGGGGGGAGGGGAATCCGAAGAAAAGGATATGATTTATATTATCTTAGCTAAAATTGTGAAGTATTATATATCCTAATAAAAATTGTTTTATTAAAAAGAAGAAGAAGAGGTTGGATTTATTTCCCCCCCTTCACTACCCAAAGGTGTCTCAGAGCGGCTTACAAACTCTTTTCCCTTCCTCTCCCCACAACAGACACCCTGTGAGGTAGGTGGGGCTGAGAGAGCTCTTGACAGAAACTGTTCTTTTTGAAGAACAGCTCTTATCAGAATTATGGGGAATTTCAGACAGATGGTATAATCCGGAAGAGGAATGGTTCCCAAACGGTTTCTGGTCTGGCATTTCAGAAAGAACCATTTTAGAACCGGTTCCCTACCGGAATATATTTGTAATTTCACACAGAAATCTAGGGTGCAGGATTGTCGCAACACGCTGGTCATACGTGAGAACTGCTCATGAAAATGCAGGCCTCAGTGATGGATCACAGGTTTGGTCAAGCAGAAGCTGAGTGAAGTCCAATAACTTAGATGAAACTCAACAGAAAAAAAAAACAGTAAAACCACTGTGGGTTTCCCATTCAGGAAACGGGGCTGAAGCATTTTACCTGTCAACAGCTTCCAAGTAGTCGTCAGTTTCTTCTCCCGGATCCGATACGCTCTTTTCCCGCCTTTTTTCGCCCCCGCGGGCGATCTCCGGCTTTTTTTTTTTTTTACGTTCACTTTAGAGCGCTATAATGCTATAGTGCAATAGCATCATAGCAACCCCATTGGAATGCCTGCAGTGTTGTTTTATAGCACTATAAGTGCTATAGTGCTCTAAAGTGAACATTTTTTTTAAAAAAAAAAAGGTACAGCGGGAAACGGCGGGAAAACAAAGCGGTGCAGTCTGAATTGCCAAACCACTTCTGATTCGGCTCTTTTCCGGTCAAGGAAAGCCATTTGTGAAATGGCAGCCCTGTACCAGTTTACTTCAAGACAAATCAGAAACGGCTTCAATCCAGCAGAATCTCGGCAATGTGAAATTCCTATGGCTTGCCCAAGGTCATCCAGCCAGGTGCAAGTGGAGGAGTGGGGAATCAAACCTGGTTCTCCCAGATTAGAGTCTGCGCACTTAACCACTATACCAAACTGGTTCTAAGGAAGAACATGATTGGGTGTTTCTAGGCCATTTGTTTCATAGTTCCATAGCCACAACTGAAAAAGCCCTGTTCCTTGTAGAAACTAGACAGCCAGTGTGATGCAGTATTGAAAGTGATGAACTTGGATTTAACAAATCTCTGCTTAGCTATGAAGCTGCACAGGTGATCTTGTCATCCTAACCTACCTCTCCGTGTTCTTACAAGAATGAAATGAAGGATGCAGGAAGAACTATGCATACTTCTCACAATGGCTTAGACAAAGGGTGGGAGGAAATGTCAATTACTATATATAGTAGTCAAACTACAAGCTGAAACTTCTGGAGAAGGCTGTGCTCTTAAATAAGCCCTCTTGAAGCCAATGAGACTCATATACTGATTTTGAAAGTGATTTTTTAAAAAAACACTAGTTATCTCAGCTTCAAACCCATCTTGTATGGTGGGGTTTCAGGACCTCAAAGATATCAGTTTGTGAACTACTATTATGAACAACTGCTGTGAAGAACCACAAGTGGGCAAACCTGCTATTTTAATAGTTATTTATTGAGTTCTATATTATTAATGTGTCAATACAAAATGAAGTTCCTGCCAAAGAGAGTTTATGGATTTCCTCAGCTAGATACTGTAGCTGTGTCTGCAGAGGTCGTTCAATCAAAAAGGAGGGGGAGGAGAACATCTACAGAAAGCCAATAACAAGCCACACTTTTCGAGCACATGTGATGTCTGTCCTGTTGATACTATTTAATATAGTAAGTGATCCATTGAAACCCAGGTATTGTGAATGCATCATTTTATAGTGGTAAATAATGCTACCTCCATCTGCTGCCCATTAAGGACTGGAATAAGAAAGGAACATAGATAGAAATGCAGGCTTTGCCGGGATCATATGCATAGGAATAGGAAGCGGAACTGTCTGCTAGCATTGATCCCACAGCAAAAACAGAAGCAAGAGCTCTTTGGTTGCTTCTTTTTACTCCAGAAGGGCTAACATGAAACTTTATGCACGTGTTAACACACATACTTTTTAAAGCTGTTACTGATGCTGTAAATTTGCTTTACTGTGACTATCTACAGCTTCAATTTAAACATTTCCAAAAGTGCATTTGGATTATCCTTTGTTCTTCACCACATGGTGTGAGCTTAGTTTGTATCATGTGGGATTCATTTAGATCAAGGGTGTCAAACAAGGCCCAGGGCCAGAAGTGGCCCATCCAGGGTTCTTATGCGATCTGCAAGTGACTAGTGCAAAGGAGGGAACACGAGACTGCTGGGGGGGAGTTGGCGGAGCCATTCTGACTGTGGCTTCAGCATGGTGGAACAGCCTCATCTGCAGCAGTCAAGCAGTGTGGGAGCATCTGCCCAGTGCTGCACTGCTGGCTCTGTAGTCAGCCCATGTGGGTTTCCTTTGCACCCCGCTCCCAGCCCATGAGGTCTTGCAGTGAGCATATACCAACTTGGAGCTTACCAGCTGCTGTCCTTTGTACAGTTTATATCTCTGGTACCTGGCATTACCTGGCACAACAAACTGACATTTATGTCAGATCCAGCCCCCATAACAAATGAGTTCAACACCTCTGATTTAGATCTAATTATCTTTAATGCTTTAACTGGCTCAGCTGCAATAGTTGCTGTCTTGGCACTGCAAGCTTCAGTAGTGGGAACTTTATCAGAGGGTCACTTAGTTACCTGAAAATCTAGGGTGCAGGATTGTCGCAACACGCTGGTCATACGTGAGAACTGCTCATGAAAATGCAGGCCTCAGTGATGGATCACAGGTTTGGTCAAGCAGAAGCTGAGTGAAGTCCAATAACTTAGATGAAACTCAACAGAAAAAAAAACAGTAAAACCACTGTGGGTTTGAGAACTGGAGTGGCTTATTTATTTATTTCTACCCTCACATATCTCCCCAACATGACTGAAAGTGGCTTATATCATTCCCCTCTTCTCCATTTTATCTTCACAGCAACCCTGTGAGTTAGGATTAGGCTGAGACGATGTGACTGATCTAAAATGAGGTCACCCAGCAGGTTTTCATGGCAGAATGGGGATCTGAACCTGTGGCTCCCAGATACTAATCCTACATTCTGATACCACACTGGCCCTCGACAGTCTGAAAAAAAGAGAGTGCTTTGTCAGCCTGCAAAAAACCCACAACTCTCTTGAAAACTGTTGAGGTACAGTCTAGGACCTCAAGTAAGCCAAATTACTGGAAATCAACTGATGTTGTAATGTTCAGTTTCCTAGTTAGAGGAGGAAATAAGATTCTGAGGAAAGGCCAGCCACTGTCTCGACAACTCTGTTAACAAACTCTGTTAACTTTTGGTAATGTTCAGATCTGAAAGGGGGATATTTATTTATTACTTAGGCTTCTATCCCACCCTCCCGCCAAAGTGGCGGCTTACAAACAATTATAAAACCAACATAAATACATACATAAAATACAACTCAATAAAATTCCAAATGAATACAGTTAAAACCATTTAAATGTGGCGGTGTCATATAATAAAGTGCAAGTGCAGCACAGCTGATAGAATAATTTCTACTGAAATGCCCGGTGAAAAAGCTCCATTTTCACGGCCCTGCGGAATTGATGGAGGTCCCACAGTGCTCTGATCTCGCTGGGGAGCTCATTCCAGACCGTCGGACTCTTCAATGGACTTTTGCTTCAATCTATCTTCAATTTGCTTTTCTGTCTTCAATGGACTTTTTTCTTCTAATTAACTGCCAGATTTATGCAGAGGATTTATTTTACGTAACATTTTCACTGTTACCTTATATTGCTATACATCATCTGTAAGTGCTGTCAGCCTTTTCAGATAAATTGCTTTCATTGATTCTGCCTTCCACAAAAGGAGATGTTAGAATTCCTCTTTCAGACTTCTCAAGCTTCTTCATAATGTCCAAGTCTCCCTTTAGATTAGCTCAGTAGTGATAAACTCGATGCCCTAAAAAGTCACTGGTGTGCCTTGAAAAATTAGGCCACCATATTGGTTACATCTGCCATTCTTTGCCCGTCTAGGGAGGGAGGCCTTGTGCAAACCAACAGGTATGGGCAAGGGCAACGGCATCATACCAAGGGTTGGAGTAAATACATTATGCATCCCATGCTTTAGTTAATGGGTGTGTGGGAATCCCGCTCAAAACTATCTTTGGTGTAATGGCACAGCCCAATTATCTCATTTAATTTTTTTTAATTTAATTTTTTAATTTATGTTTACTGAATATCTTGTTACTGCATTATTTTTCCTTCTTTTGGAGAACAATGCACACATCCCCATGGGTCTGCTGCCAGGAAGACAAACCAGGTAGAGGACAAGCCAGGTACCTCACAGTCAGATGGTTAATGAATCTCTGTCCTCAACTTCCTTTATTGCTTGTCTTGGTGCTTTCCTTTCTTTCAGGCTTGGGAAAATATAGAAACAGAGCTGGAGAAGGTATTATAGGATGTTTACAGTTCAAACCTGTGAAGAGGTACTCCGGTCTAAACCCATTGACTT
This sequence comes from Gekko gecko, assembly GCA_029375565.1. Classification (NCBI taxonomy): domain Eukaryota; kingdom Metazoa; phylum Chordata; class Lepidosauria; order Squamata; family Gekkonidae; genus Gekko; species Gekko gecko. Next base: position 111,946,782 of record JAPDNY010000009.1, read on the forward strand.
CAATGTTTATTTGTTTTTTGTCGTCAAGTCACAGCTGACTTATGGCAAAAGACATTTAGAAGTGGTTTGCCATTGCCTGCCTCTGTGTCATGATCCTGGTCTTTCTTGGAGGTCTCCCATCCAAATACTAATTAGATCTGATGCTGCTTAGCTTCTGAGATCTGATGAGATCGGAGTAGCCTGCGCTATCCAGGTCAGAGTCAATGTGCTTAAACTGGAGTAACCTTGCATAGGATTTCTCTGTTAGTCCAACCCCCTTGTTAGTGCAGGAAATCCAAAGCTAGATCATCTGGGTTGAAGACTTCCATTGATGGGGAGCCTCCCCTCCCCCAAGGTGTTTAATTCTACCTACTGCTGTTACCATTAGAAAGTTCTTCCTAACCTTCAGCTGAAATCTATCTTCATGTAATTTCAATCCATTAGCTCTAGTAGTTTCCTCTGGAGCAGAAGAGAATATATCTTTTCTCTGTTCTGTGTGGTAGCCCTTCAGGTATTGGAGGAATGCTCATCATGTCCTCTTTCCAGGATAAACATACTCAACTCCTTCAACCTTTCCTTAAAACAGGACTTCCTGTTTGGCATCAGTTTAGTGTAGTGGTTAAGTGCATAGACTCTAATCTGGGAGAACCGGGTTTGATTCCCCACTCCTCCACTTGCACCTGCTGGATGACCTTGGGCAAGCCGTAGTTCTGGCACAGCTGTTCTTGAAAAAAGAGCAGTCTCTGTCAGAGCTCTCTCAGCCCCACCTACCTCACAGGGTGTTTGTTGTGTGGAGGGGAAGGGAAAAGGAATTTGTATGCTGCTCTGAGACTCCTTTGGGTAGTGAAGGGCAGGGTATAAATCCAATCTCCTCCTCCTCCTCCTTGCTAGACCCCTGACCGTCTTTGTTGCTCTGCTCTGAACACATTCCAATTTCTGTACAAATTTCTTATTGTGTGATGTCCAGAACTATACCTGGTATTGGTATTGGTATAACAGGCTGGTGAAAAAAAATGTACTGTCCCTTTAATAAAGTCAAGTGTTTGGAAATGGATATTTGAAGCTTGTCATGGTATGGAGGTAAATAATACCACTTGATAAATAACATCCTGTTAAAACTTTGTTAAAGGGAAAGGGCATTTTACTTTAGGTTATTGGCAACCCTAGGTACAGTGATTAGTATGGAAGATCTAAGTTCAAAGACTAAGAGATGGAAGGCCCAAGTTCAAATTCCCACTTTGACATGAAACTTTCTGGTTGGCATTGCGGCAGTCACTCCTCCTCAGCCTAATAAGGCTTTTAAAGAAGATAAATGAGGAAGGGAGAACTTGTACATCGTCTTTGGAGGAAAGGCAAAATAAAAAATGTTCCAGATATATAGATACAGGAATACCTTACAAGACTATAGAAAAGATGAAGACTTCACAAAGTTACTTGGATAAATTATTGGGGGCTTTTATCATTTAATGTGTTATGTGAACACTTATGCTTTGCTTCAGTTGTGGGTTATTTTTAGACTTCTGTTTGGTTCTACAACCCAAATCCTGTTTCACCGTTATTGAATGTCCCATCTTGTTGACTATTAACTCACTCTGTACAATTTGCCTTGAATCCCAGTGAGAAAGGTGGACTATAAACAATGTAAATAAATGATAAAAAGAGAATGAGGGCACTGAATAATGAAAACACTATCTAAATGCTGATTACACTATTTAAATGCTGATTACTTCTATAGAAAAATCAGATTTCAGAATGCCTGATGCTGAAAAATGCCTCTCCATTATGAATGACCAAGCCCTTTTCCTAATAACCATTTTGGAAGGACCTAGACTTCTCATGTTTCTTACTTTTATATTGGTTTATTTTGTAACCTTAACATTTTAAGTGTCATTAGAGACTGACCAAGAGAGAGATCTTGGAGTCGTAATAGATAACTCAATGAAAATGTCTAGATAGTGTGTAACTGCAATAAAGAAGGTCAACGCTATGCTGGGGATTATTAGGAAGGGAACTGAAAACAAATCAGCCAGTATCATCATGCCCCTGTATAAATCATTGGTGCGACCTCATTGGGAATACTGTGTACAGTTCTGGTTGCCACATCTCAAAAAGGATATTATAGCATTGGAAAAAGTGCAGAGAAGGGCAACTAGAATGATCAAAGGGTTGGAATACCTTCCCTATGAAGAAAGGTTAAAACGTTTGGGGCTCTTTAGCTTGGAGAAACGACGGCTGAGGGGTGACATGATCAAGGTTTATAAGATTATGAATGGGATTGAGCAGGTTGAGAAAGAAGTACTTTTCTCCCTTTCTCACAATACAAAAACTCGTGGGCACTCCATGAAATTGCTGAGCAGTCGGGTTAGAACAGATAAAAGGAAGTACTTCTTCACCCAAAGAGTGATTAACATATGGAATTCACTGCCACAGGAGGTGGTGGCAGCTACAAGCATGGACAGTTTCAAGAGGGAATTAGATAAACATATGGAGCAGAAGGCCATCAGTGGCTATTAGCCACAGGGTATAGATGGGAACTCTCAGTCTGGGGCAGGTGCTGCACTCTATTCTTGGTGGTGGAGGGGGCAGCAGTGGGAGGGCTTCTAGTGTCCTGGCCCCACTGCTGGACCTCCTGATGGCACGTGGTATATTTTGGCCGCTGTGTGAGAGAGTGTTGGACTAGATGGGCCATTGGCCTGATTCAACATTGGCTTCTCTTATGTTCTTATGTTCTGTGTTACCATCAACCATTTTAACACTGTAGTCCCACAACAGCTGCCCATGACAATTGATTCTTGGTTGGGAGATTGGAAGACAGCTTCAGAGAGGTCTATAGCCTTCTCATATTTATTTCTGAGCCCTCAACCAACTTCTGCAAATTATCTTTAAACACACTAACTTTACACCCAGTCAGAGGCCATGCCTACTTTAGTCCTGTGGAGAGATTCATCCTGTGTTCACATGTGCATGGGTAATGCAGTCTCCATGCACTATAGCAATAATTTGCAAATGATGCCATTGGATGATGCATTCTCAATGCACTATAGCATTTGCCAATGATTGCTATAGCACATTGAGAATGCATTATCCAGGCTATTTGTAAATATCAGTGCATGAGTCACTTGAGGAAGTTGGCCCCTGGAGGCAGATCTGGCACCAGCCCTTCCAAATGCTGCTGGCCCCTTTCCCTGCTGTAGATGTGGAGATTCCCTCATTCTATTTTGGTGGAGGTATACCAGTTTTTTTTAAAAAATAAAACTGGATCCAAGGTGAATCCAGTGGCCAGGACCAGTGAGAAGGGGTGATGTGGTGTAAATAATGGAGAAAAAGAAAGGACTCCTTAAGAATTCCTTCCTGCACAATTGGGGCAATTACTTGACAGGCTGCCTCATGGGATTTGTCTTTGGTTTTGTTCCTTCTTCCTTCTAGTGTCAGCAGTTTAGACTCTAACCCCTAGTTTATCATTTGCTTTGCCATCCATGTGTCTGCTAGAATATATGACAAAACCATATTATGTTGCTCAGGCATTTCCTTTTAAAAAGGGTTTTACTGCTCTGTTTCTTTTCTCTCTTGTTTTCTTTACAATGAAATTATTGTTAACAAAGTGACAATATAATGAATGCTCAGACAGTCTCTGTATTGTCTGGCCTGGTGCTTCTCCAGTGTGTGTCTTGCTGTGAATGATTTATGCTACAATATATATTTTGTGCTTCTGGTTCATTGTGGAACAGCTCATTAAAATGAAGGTGCGCTCTATGCAAATAAAATCCCAGATGCAAAGGTCAGTGGTGTTCTACAGATGTGACAAGAATTTGATAACATTGTTGAGAACAGGAGGGGTGGAGGATGTTAAATATGGTTTTTATATGGTGTCCACACTAACAATGCTTAGTGGGCTTAGACTGAAGTAACTCTGCCTAGGATTGCACTGTAAACTACTTTTGTCCTGTTCAGTCATTTCTGTTCTGTAATTAGGTGCAAATGGAACTGAAACTGGGACACCACATGGCCCTTAGCATCAATATATCTAATTCTTCATGTGTCCAGCTCCATGGATACTTAAATCCAGAGACTGTAACTGTGAACAGACACAATATATTTTTTTCTACAAAACTTAAAAAAAAAGGTTTGCAGAAAAATCTGAAATAAACAAATAAATCCAGTGTTAACTTCCTCTAAAAGAATAGAAGCCACACCAGTAGCTTTAAGAAACAAATGCCCTCTCAATAGCTGCTGTGCAGGTTGCTGGGCAACCACAACAATACTGCTGCCCTCAAGCCATGGTTTCTGTCAGTAAAAGGCAGGGGGAGGACCCTTTCTAGGGCTGTTTTTTGCTTTTGAGGGAGGACTCATTGAAGCCAGGCCCAGCAGCACCCACCAAGCAGCTTGGTACCACCTGACTTGCATGACTCAAGCTGCTTGCTACTGTTCAACAGCATCCACCTCACAAAATTTATTTATTTATTTATATTTATAGATTCAATTTATATACCGCTCAAACCCCCTAGGGGGTCTCAGAGCGGTTTACATAGTATATTAGTATTTCCTAACTAGGGCCACAATTACAGGGGGAGGGGCATCCTACCAGCACCCTGAGCAGGGCAGGGCAGGGCTTCTTGTTCTTCTTCCCGGCGGGGCTCCAGGCGTGGGATTTCGAGTCCTGGCGAAGATCTTCCATCTCTGGGCTAGGAGACTTCCGCGGCCAGGTTTCTTTCAGTGCAGAGGCCTGCGTCGGCCTTGGCTCTCGGTCCGCACTCAGCTGGCTCCATCGTGCCGTCGCCAGTGTTGTGTCCTGGTTAAATTTTTGGACTAGGATTAAAGGTTGCAATCACACACACTAAATAATCTACTTTCAACACAACTTCAACCTGGATTTTGCCAGTTCACACAGTAAAATCAAGTTGGAAAGTGCATTGAAAGTGGATTATTCCGTATGTGTGATTGCAACCTAAGATACCCAGAGTTGAACCACTGTGGAAGCTCACTGGGTGACCTTGAGCCACTGACACATTCTTAGACTAATTTACCTCATTAGGTTGTTTTGAGGATAAAATGGAGGAGAGGAGAATGCTATAAACTTCTTTGAGTCCCTGTTAAGTATGAGTCTTCAGTCAGGTCTTAACAAGTGATTCAGCTTTATTTGAACAAGACAGAAAAACCAACACAAAAACAGGAGAGCAGAAAGTTCTCTTTTAAACTTTCCAGGCGAGTATAACCATGCCCCCTAGTGTGTTAATAACCAATCATAATGCTTACATAAGGACCAATAATTTCAGTTCCCTCCAGAACCTTCTTATGCTCTGATTGGTCTACTGTGCAGAGTAGCCAATCAGAACGTGCATTCTATGATACCAGCCTTGGATGGTTTAAGATGAAGCTCAGGTATTATTGCATGTATGCACAATACATAACAGTCCCCATTGTGGAGAAAGGCTGGATATAAATGAAGTAAAATAACAAATGTCACTGAAGATGGGGGGAGCAGATTAATTGTAGGTGGGCTGATGCGTGGGAAGAAAAGCAGGAAAAGGTGAGGGTATGGGGTTTGCCTGGAAGAAGGAATGAGAAAATAGCTTTAGAAACCTGGGACCAGTGCCTGAAGGCAATTTTGAAGAGGATGTAGGCTAATAATCTGATCCCAACAAGATGGAAGGGCTATTGGTGAGTGGAAGGGATTTAAGGTGTCATCTATTCTAGATGGAGTTGCACTCTCCTTGAATGAACATGTCTGGAGTTGGGGAGGGGGGGCTCTTGGCCTCAGGCCTGTGGATAGCGGTGTCCTGAAGTGTCCTTTACCAGATTCGATTAGTTAGCCAGCTGTGGCCTTTTCTGGGCAAAAAAAAGGTGACCACTGTGATAAATGCCCTGGTTAAATCTCGATTAGATGAATGCAATGCACTGTATGTGGGGCTGTCTTTGAGAACTGTTCAGAAACAGTTCTCCTTAAGATGCCTAGTTATGTTGGTGCAGAATGCTGCTGCTAGGATTTTGACTGGAGTCATAGGGACCATATTATTCCACTCTTGGCCCATCTGCACTGGCTCCCAATCTGTTGACATGCATAATTCAAGGTGCTGGTGTTGACCTTTAAAGCCAGTGCTTTAAAGCTTGAAGGACCATCTAATTCCTTATAAACCTATTAAGTCACTGCTGTCATCTGTGGAGCCCATGTGTGGGTGTCTCTGTTTTATGAGATTAGACTGGTGACAGCCCAGGAGTGGGCCGTCTCAGTCATGGGACAAGCAACTGATTACCTTTATTGCCAGATGACAGAGGTTGTGCATTATGTCACTGTATACTGTCCCAGTGCTAATGCATAACAGGCAGTGGAAATGGAAGGGTGGGCATCAGGGAGGTATTTTAAGGAAATACTGTAAGAGGGTTAATGTTTTAAGCATGTTTGTATTTTGTGTAAAAAATAATATCATTAATTGGGTTTGCCTGTGTCCTATACAAAGTTTATATCTCTGGTACCTGGCATTACATTTTATAGCACACACGGCCTTGGCCCTACAAAGTGACATTTATGTCAGATCTGGCTCTTGTAACAAATGAATTTGACACATCTGATAGGGGCTCCTCTTAATGATTTGTTACATGTGTCGGGTGCCATGCCATGGGTTAACTGGATGAATTATGTGTGAGATGGAATGTGCTTTGCCTTGCAGCTGTAATGCGTCTACAGCCTCCCTTATCTTCTCCTGGCCTTGACTACCTAGTCTGTTGGGCACAAAGCACCCCAATCTCCCGCGCACCTCTGAACTGTTATTTGCCTCCACGCCATTTTCCCTGTTTGCTTATTAGTTCCCGGGTGTCAGAGGGGTCTGTATGAACCCACTATAACTGCTATAGCCATTTTGTATTCTTCATTCCTGACATTAACGTTATCAATCGCTTCACTTGGCTCTGATCAAATTAAAGCTTTGCCTGTTTAAGGACCTGCTGTTGAACTGAGTTATTGGAGTGCCTGACAACATGGGGCATGTCCTTTTTTTGGAACAATTTGCCAGACAATTTGCCATACAAGTGGTTTCTGTTAGGACCTTTCAATGCACATGGGAGGTGCTTGGAGATTGTTGCCATGATCCTGCTCACAGTCTATATGTGTTCATTATATCAGACTTTGTCCATGTGAAAAGGGCGCTGAAATCAAGCATGAATGTTTTGCTGCCAGGAATACACAAACTGGGGTTGCTAATGTTCATCTTAGATCCTGGTCACATGAGCGGGGTACTGCGCTGCTGAAGGGAGGCAAATTAGAGCCGGAGCAAAAAGATGCATGGTAGCATGATCAGACGGGTCCCCGAGATGCTGCACAGATGCCGATAGCCGGCGATCATATGGCGATGTTGAAGCGCATCAAAGGGTCTTGCACATGCGCACTCTTACGTTTCTTCACATACTGTGGAGGCTTGGAAAAAACACATCCAGTGCGATGGGACGCATGCACGTGCTGGATGCACCGGATTAACTCCGCTTCCATGATCCAATGCTCGCCTGTGACCCGCGTTTTCTAGTTGCTACTACCCTTTTGCTGGTACTTTTAATATCCATTTCTTTGGGCCGATGGTATGGGTTGGTGACAGGTGTGCTATGCTTCTCAGATGTTGCCGTATGATTGCACCCATTTGATGTGCCCTCAACCCGTCCGTTTCATGGGGCAAATCCTCCCATGTGACCAGGGCCTTAGTTGCTCAATCCTTGTTAATTTAGGCATAGGGTGAAATGAATGGGAATGTGTGTCACAATGCTACTTCCTATCATTTTGTCAGTGGACTGGAAGATAAACTTCACCATGAAATAGTAATCCATTTCAGTTACAAAATAACTTGTACTTTTTGTCTTACTCCATGATAATGAGTTATATAATATCTGCATGTGTTTTAATTTCATACCAGGTTTGTGATGCAGTAGGCATCCTTGTTGCTATTAATCTTGTTTTTCTAGCTGAAATCATTGTGTTTGATTTTACTTTAAAAACATAAATCCAGTCACTTAGAGGCATTTGTACAATATTAAACTACCCCACCTCTTGTTATCCTGGGACCAGGGGAAAGTACATGTATGTGGCTATTCACATATGTACCCCTAACTTTGGTTTTAGGACCTGAGCCTTTGAATAAACAAACTGCAGAGTCGTGTGGTATTTTCTATAAAATAATGAGAACATGGTTTAAAAAGAATTAATTTTTATTAACTACAAATGGATAGATTAAAACAAAATAGAAAGGAAATTTAAAGGGCAGTTAGCAATAAAAATATTTGAAAAGTCATTTCCCTCTGCTGATCAGTTGGGCAGCATCAGGTAAGTTGGGCAGCATTAGACAGTACCAGCAGAAAGTGGGAAGGACTTTGGTAAATCCTAATTCAACAGTTGCTAAAATCTTTGATCCTTAAGATGCCTACTTACGTCTCACACACAAATAGTCCATGAGAGATTTGTGTGGATATGTGCATGTCTCTGAAGAACAGGAGAAAAAGAAGGCCACATGAGAGAGGCAAAGAGAATGAGAAATAATGCAAGGAGGAGATTTGGGGATCTGAGAGGGAGAGTTGTGCTGAAGACCTGTACAAATAGGGATGGGAGTCAACAGGAACCAAAGAACCAGGGTGTAAAGTACTGGTTTTTGTGCCTCATGACTCGGATGACGACATAAGAGAAGACGCGTTTATTCGTACTTCACAACCAAGACAAACGGCAACGGCCAAAAGCCAACTATATACAGCGGGGGGGGGGGACGCCCCACAATCTCATTGGTGGGTTCGAATCTCCCACCAATGTTCCCATAGGCTCCCTTTGGCGAGCTCAGGAGCCTAGTCCCTATTGTTCTCAGGAATGGAGCTCAGCCTTGTGTGGGAGAAAGGCGTGGTAAAAGTTTATGAGGCCCAAGAATGCCTGGAGCTCCGCCTTGGACTTTGGGGCGGGGGCCTCCATGATGGCCTTCACCTTGTCCCTCGCCGGATGGAGGCCCGTTGCGTCAACCCGGTACCCCAAGAACTCCACCTCCGGAACCCCGAGAAGGCACTTTTCCCTCTTCACCTTCAGACCAGCGGATTGAAAACGTCCCAGGACAGTGCGGAGGCGGGCGGCAAAGCTCTCTGGGGTGGCCGCAGCGATGAGGACGTCGTCGAAGAATGCCGTCATGCCATGGATCCCTTTTAACAAATCATCCATTAAATTTTGGAAGATCCCTGGGGCCACACTGACCCCGAACTGCAGCCACTTTACCCTGAAGCCCCCCCGGTGCGTCACTATGGTTTGCACCTCGGCCGTGGCCTCGTCCACCAGGAGTTGCTGGTACGCCTGTGCGAGATCCAGCTTTCCAAATATGCGTGCCCCCGCCAGCGTGGCTAAGACATGACTTACTACTGGCACGGGGTATGTGTGCGCCTGGAGTGCCTGGTTAATAGTGCACTTATAATCCGCGCAGATGTGGATGTCCCCGTTCAGTTTAACTGGGGTCACAATCGGGGTTTCCCAACGTGCATTTGGGACAGGCTCTAGGACTCCCTGGGCCACCAGCCGGTCCAATTCCACCTCTATTTTAGGGTGGAAGGCCAGGGGCACTATGCGGAAATGCTGCCGGATAGGCGTCACCGTGGGGTCTAAGTGTCGCGACACCGGGGGGGCCTTATAACAACCCAGCTCCCCGTCGAAGACCTCAGGGAACTCCCTGCAGATCGCGCCCCAGTCCTGGGTCCCACATCTATTCACTCCCCCAATCGTAATGCCCAGGGCCTTGAACCACGCCCACCCCAGGAGGCTCACAAGGTTTCCTTCCACCACCACCAAGTCCAGGTCTCCCTCAAAGTCTCTAAATTGCACCCGGAAGGTGCCGACCCCCCAGATGGGGACAGGGTTCTTTTGGAAGTCCACCAAGCTTAGCGGCGATGGACGTAGAGGGGGTCCCCCTGACGGGCAAAGCTTTTTTAGGGTGTCCATGGAAATGATGGATACCGCTGATCCTGAGTTGACCTCCATGCAGCAGGGGGACCCCTCAATCCGCACATGCACTTGGATCTTCGGGGTGGAGGCCAGGTAGGGGTTGGGGAGTCGCAGTACCTGCAGCGGCTGGTCCGTGAGGTGGTAGAGATCGGAGACCTCCTCAGTCGTCTCATGTGCGGTGGTCGGTGTGCAGTTAGGTGGGGCCGACGATCTCGCGCTCCGGGGGCCCTTGGACCTGCAGACCTTGGCGAGGTGTCCCTGCTTTCCGCAGCCATGGCAGACCGTGTCCCAGAATCTACAGGTCTTCCTCCCATGGCACTCTCCGCAGCTGGCGCAGATGGTCCGGTTGCCAGGAGGCTTGGCTGGTTCACGGCCGGGCTGATGGGCTGGTGCTGGCCGGCGGGGTTGTGGCCTGAGGGAGTAAACCTCCTCTGTATCAGAGTTCACTGGGCTGGGACCCACTCTGACCAAATGGGCTGCCGAGGCTGTCCGTTCCTATACTGAAGCCTCGTGTGTGGTTGCGATGTCCATGGCCTCGTCCAGGTTGAGCCGCCGGTTGCCAATTAGCTTGCGCCGCAGCTTTGAGTCCATCAGCCCCCACACGAACTGGGTCAACAGGCTGTCCTCCACTTTGGGGAACAAGCAGTCCACCGCTAGCACCCTCAGCGCAGCCAGGAAAGTGGCGCCGGATTCCCCTTGGGCCTGTATGTGCCCCTGGAACTCCATCCTTTTGGCCAGGAAGGTAGGTCTGGGGCTAAAATAGGTGTTTAGGGCATCCATTATGTCCCCGAATGAACACTCCAGGGCCGTGCGGGGCACCAGGAGGCTCTTCGTGAGGCGTACAGTGTCGGTCCCACACGAGCTCAACAGGAGTGCCCTTCTCTTCTCAGGATCATGTATTTTGTTCAGCTCCATGTAACAGATGAGCTGATCGGCCCATGCGTCCCAGGTCTCCGGCCGGGAGGGGTCGAAGCGCTCGAGTCTTCCATGCATGGCAGCCATGGTTACATCTGGGGAGGCGGTGCTGCTCTCGGGATCAGTGATGCAATGCTAGGCGAGCGGTGCGGTGCTGCTCTCGGGTGTCAGCGATGCGATGCTTGGGAGTGGCCTTGTTGTCCTTGTTGTTGCTCATGGGAAGCGTTAGTATCCCATCCTCGTCGCCACTGTAAAGTACTGGGTTTTGTGCCTCATGACTCAGACGACGACATAAGAGAAGATGCGTTTATTCGTACTTCACAACCAAGACAAACGACAACGGCCAAAAGCCAACTATATATAGTGGGGGGGGGACGCCCCACAATCTCATTGGCGGGTTCGAATCTCCCGCCAATGTTCCCATAGGCTCCCTTTGGCGAGCTCAGGAGCCTAGTCCCCATTGTTCTCAGGAACGGAGCTCGGCCGCTGCAAGCCCACTCTCGTTCCTGGTCTCGGACATAACACAGGGGATCTGGGCTTTAGGAGAAACAAAGGGAGGCTCCATAGCAGGAGCTGGGGGATGTGTCAGAGCAATGTGGAGAAAGAGCATGGAGAACATGAATCATAGCGAGAGAAAAGGGGAGAGATTTTTTTTTAAAAGAAATTAGATCAAGCTACCAATCTTAAAGGATGATAAAGGTGGGCAGCTGTGTTGGTCTGAAGCAACAGAACAAAGTTAGAGTCCAGTGGCACCTTTAAGACCAGTAAAGTTTTATTCAAAATGCGAGCTCTCATGTGCACAGACACTTCGTCAGACAATGAAATTACAAATCATAGTTGTATATATAGAGAGTGTGGCTTGTTAAATTAGCGCACAAAATAGTGAAGATGTTTTGTAACAGATAAAAAGAATGACAAGCTTCTGGTTATCATCTATTTGGGTTCAACTTGGGGGAAAAAACAACATAAGGTACTAAATATGTCAGAACTGGAGACTGAGGTACCCTAAACTGTGAGAATCTAGTCATTAGATCCCATCCATCTCCTTTCTAACATGGAGGCAAACTTTTAAAGCATCTTGGCTTTACATTTAAATCTACCATTCCAAATTACATTACATATTTAATTATATCCTTAATTGTTAAGAGTAGTAAACTAAGATTTTTTTTAAAGCAACATTTTGCTTCACTAAAACATGGAGTTAACTGACAGAATCCTTTGCTTGGGGTTCAGTGTTATGACAGGGATCAACAAAATATTGCATTGCATTATAATCACTATTACAACATACTATTTCAAAAAAACCCATTAAAATATAGGGGATGTATAGCCCTTCTTGGTGAGAATACATATGTGAAGACTGAATGAGGTAGCATATATAATGGGATAAGAAAGCAATATCCCTGTTAAGTCCCAGAGGGGTATTTGTTCTGAATGTTGTAATAACTTATAATTCAGCAGTTTTCTGTTCTGTTCCTGAAGTTCCTTTGCAATAAAACAGCTACTTCGAAGTCAGCCATTGAATGTCCTGGAAGGCTGAAGTTAAAGGAAGTGTGTTGTCTGCTTTGTGGCAGAGGCAGGCTAAAATGGAAAAACTTGACCTAAAATCCTAGATCTTATATGCTTAACTGAGGCAAATTATCTTATCTGGTGGATTCAGGATTAAAAAAACTTACTTTCTTTTCTCATATTGGTTTGGGGTGAAAAGGTACCTGTTGATATTATGATTAACTAAAACATAATGACTGAATATTTGCTTACAAATGTGTTGGGATTCAGGAGATGAGTTTTCACCCTCATAGTGAACTCAGGAAGGAGACTAGGTCGCTCTTTTTGATGTGCTAGGCATTGTCTTAAACATTTCTTTAAATATCCTAAAATATTTGTTCTTCTCTGTTACAAACAATGGGGATTCTTTTTGTGGCTAGATTTGAAATTATCTCAGCTAATCAAGGTGTTTGCTTTTAAGATGAACTGTCTTACAAAAGGTGCCTGAAAATCTTGTTTTACATTTGAATGGATTTTGGCAATTTGTTTCCCCAAAGTCTGGCCAAGCTGATTCTTCCCCTAGCCTTTTGGCATCTGTTCTCTGTGCCTAAAAGTAAGGGGGTTGACTGTAGCTGCCCCCTTTTCTATGTTATGAAGCATCCTGGGGCTGTAGATTACTGTAGCAGGTTAATATAGGTTTGTGTATACATAAGGGACCACGTTTGGTTCTCTGGGAACCATAATGAATAAAATGCTCCGTGAAAGTTAAATTCCCTATATTTAAATACTGAAATGAAAGGAACAGTCTTTATACCTTCTTTAAAATAATGTTGATCGAACATATAAAAATAAGGTTTTTTTTGTTTTTAAAAGTCTTATTGTAATAACAAAAAATTAGCTAAAATCATAAATTCATAATAGCATACATTGGCTTATCCCTTTTTTCCTTACAACAATCCTGTGAGGTAGCTTAAGCTTAGACTGAGTAACTCACTAAGGTCATCTGGTGAGTTTTGAAGCTGGGTAGAAATTTGCCTTTTCTGGTCCAACTATGACTACAGTACACTACAATAAAGTTATTAATAATAAAAAAATAATGTAAACAAAGTCTTGTAAACAAGATATGGTTGCAGGCTGTGTTTTGTACCAAGTATATCATTTTGAAGGCAAATAGAGTTGCCCTGCTTCTTGCAGTGGTTAAGTGTTATATCATGGGCTTAGGGGTGCTAACAACTTGAAGAAAAAATATCCTGCCCCTTTAATAGAGGTTTAATGGGATGTTATTTACCAGGTGATGCTATTTACCTCCATGCTGTGATAAGCTTCAGCTGCTAATTTCTATACTGTAAATCTTTAATAAATTTTATTTATTTGTTTCAATTTGTATCCCGCCCTCCCCGAAGGCTCAGGGCGGCTAACAGGGGCATGAATGCCAATTTAAACAATATAAAACAATATCAACAGGTAAAATTATAAAATCAAACAATATAACATAAGCACAACATTTAAAACCAAGATGATGGGAGTACGATGGCATGGTTTTCGAGGTGGGATATTGAAGGTGGAATAGCGGGAGTGGTGGCTCCTACTCAAAAGCCTGGCGGAAGAGCTCCGTCTTGCAGGCCCTGCGGAACTGGACAAGGTCCTGCAGGGCCCGGATCTCCTCTGGGAGCTCCTTCCACCAGGTAGGAGCCGCCACCGAAAAAGCCCTGGCTCTTGTGGCAGCCAGCCTCACATCTCTGGGGCCCGGAATTTCCAGGAGATGATGGCCCCCAGACCGAAGTGCCCTTGGGGGAACATGTAGGGAAAGATGGTCCCTCAGGTAAGCCGGACCCTGGCCATACAGGGCTTTAAAGGTAATCACCAGCACTTTGAAGCGAATCCGGTACGCTATTGGCAGGCAGTGCAGCACTTTCAACACAGGCTGAATATGGTCCCTCCTAGAGAGACCCATCAGCAGCCTGGCTGCAGCATTCTGCACTAGCTGCAGCTTCCGGATTTGCGACAAAGGCAGCCCTAAGTAGAGAGCATTACAGTAGTCTAACCTTGAGGTGACTGTCGCATGGATCACCGTGGCCAGGTCATCGCGACCAAGGAAGGGGGCCAACTGCTGTGCCCGCCTCAGGTGGAAAAAGGCCGACCTGGCAGTGGCTGCTACCTGGGCCTCCATCGTTAGTGAGGAGTCCAGGAGCACTCCCAAACTCCTAACCTCCGATGCCGGCACCAAAGGTACCCCGTCGAAGGCTGGGAGAGGGAGCCCCAGCCCCAAACCGATCCGACTCAGGCCCAGGACCTCCGTCTTTGCCGGGTTTAGTTTCAGCCGGCTCAGTCTGAGCCACCCAGCCACGGCCTGTAATGCCCGATGCAGATCATCCGGGGTGGAGCCCGACTGGCCCCCCAACATCAGATAGAGCTGGGTGTCATCTGCATATCGATGACACCTAAGCCCACAACTCCGGGCAGTCTGGGCAAAGGGGCGCATGTAGATGTTAAACAACATCGGGGACAGCACTGCCCCCTGAGGCACCCCACACTCAAGGAGGTGTCTCCGGGACCGCTGTCCCCCTGTCACCACCCTCTGTCCCCGACCTTGGAGAAAAGAGGCAAACCATTGAAGGGCAAGTCCCTGAATCCCCACGTCGGCAAGGCAGTGGACCAGCAACTGGTGGTCGACCGTGTCGAACGCTGCCGACAGATCCAACAACACCAGAGCTGCCACACTGCCCCGATCCAGATGCCTACGGAGATCGTCAGTGAACAGGACATTTCCCCTCCAGGCTGTTGGCAACTCTAGGAAGGCTCCAGTTGTAGTTCCTAATGTCTCTAGTTAAAAGGATCACAGTCATACAAGAAAACAAGGTGGCAGAATTATGAGATGGCTGGATGGATTCTATCACCTCAGACTGAAGGTGAAGAATTACATTTTTAAATGCACCATCTTGTAACAAGCTGCATGTAAAGCATATCAGGAGAAATGTTCAAGGCTATGCTTTCTCAGCAACTGTGTGACATCTAGGGCTTTTTTTGTAGAAAAAGCCCAGCAGGAGCTCATTAGCATAATAGGCCACACCCAACAGCAGAAACTCATCAGCATATTAGGCCACACCCCCATGTTATCAGAAGTGTGGTCATCCAGCCAGACCTACCTTTTGCTTCTTATTCAGCAATTGTTTTTATTTATTTTTCTCCTGCCACTGCTTCAAGTGGGGAAAGATGGCAGCCCTGCCTTCTCAGTCTAACGTTCCTCACAGGATTGTTTTGAGGATAAAATGGAGGAAAATGTAGAACTAGTTGGGTTTTATACCCCACTCTTCACTACCCAAAGGAGTCTCAGAGTGGCTTACAATCACCTTCCCTTCCTCTTCCCACAACAGACACCCTGTGAGGTAGGTGGGGCTGGGAGAGTTCTGAGAGAATGGTGACTGACCCAAGGTCAGCCAGCTGGCTTCAGGTGGAGGAGTGGGGAATCAAACCCAGCTCACCAGATTAAAGTCCACATTGTAAGTCACTTTGGGTCCCCATTGAGGAATTAAGTGGGGTTTAATTAAGTAAATAACAATGCATTTTCTCCTGCAATCTAAAATGCTATTCTGCTCTGCCTGTGAACTAGGGCTGCTAGGTCCCCTTGCTGTCTTGGCAGGGGGATTTGGAGGGCATTCTGGGGATGGGTGGAATGTCACACATGATGCCTCTGCCACAATGACATCACCCAGTGATGTCACACATGACACTCTGGTTTTGGGGCAAAATTCTATGGGTTTTTTGCCTTCAAAACCATAGCGTTTGCCATAAAACCAGAGCGTCATCATGCAACATCCCTGGTACAATGATGTCACCTGGAAGATGATGATGTCTGTGCTTGGTGGTGGTGTTAGCCAAATTGCCTTAAATTGTTCTTTAATATGGGGAGTTATAATCTTACATCAGGGAATAGGCAATGTGGGGGCAATCCTTTATGTATACAGGGGAGCAGTTCCCTCCAGACCCACCAAATAGATGCTGAGACTGATGTCAGTACACAATGATTTTGTTTACTGAAAACTCTTTCAAGCATACAATAACACAAGCATACACACAATTATACAAGTTCTAGGAAATATAGATAGAATAAAATAGCACATTTGCATTAGCAGGATGTTCCATTGATCGGCAATTCCTGAGCGAACCTCAGGAAAAGAAGGAGGGCTGTGAGGTGCTAGGGGAGGATCGGGTCCTGAACCAGCAGGGGCATGAGGAGCCTCTGGCTGTGCGTCCATGAGTCAGAAGCTTAGGGTAGGAGGGGGTCAGGTAAAAGAACAAGAGTACAAGTAAGAGAGAGAGAGAGAGCTGGTATTGAACCTTCTCTTTTATTAAGAAGTTGAGGGGTGGGCTAAGCTTGGCCACCGCTCTGGTTAGTCCGTCCCCCAAAAATATGCTGACTGGTGCTGGGGTCGAAGGTCTGAGGAGTGGGCAATGTTAGAGCTAATGACAAACTAGTCTGGACAATGGCACCTGATGGGATTATGTCTTGTGCTGGCCAGAGCCATTGTTCTCTTGTTGTCTTCTGGCTGCAGTTTTGACTAGGTGATGTATTAGTTGGGGAAAACATGTTGCCTATGTGCCAAGAAGGAGACTCTGTAGGGAGTTTTGAGTCCCCTGTCTTCTGGCCTGGCATGGCCACTGCCTGACTTCTCAATGCTATATATGGCTAGGGAGCTGGTCCATCTCGTTGCAGGAAAGTGGAATGGTGACATGCAGGAATCATAGGCACACCTTTCACAGGAAGGCTTTCTTTTTCTGAGTGTGTGTCTGTAGCTGGCATCACTTGGAGTCACCTTATAGTTCAGTCCCTTTTGCACAGAACTAGCACAGGTCAGGTTTTTCATAACTTATGAGTTCATAAAAGCACACTAGGTGCCTTGTAGGGCAACAGTGGGGCTCCCCAAGTGGCCAGATGGCTGGCAGCAGATTGAAGCGCCCTAAAACGGGGGAACCCCTGCTTGGACCTAGGGCCTGGCAATCCTACTATGAACAAAGCCTTGTGTAGCCTTTTCTGGGAAGGCCTGTCCTGCCTGAGATCTGGAAAGATTGCCAAGGTCCCCCGGGGGGGCGAGGAAACACCCACTCAATAGGTCTGTTCCCCACTGGTCCAGATTGGGCCGCCAGGGGGAACCCCACCCCCAAAGTGCCGGGATCATGGAGACGTGCCCGGCGTGATGATGTCATCGCATCAGGCACATTGTGGGGGAATGCTCTATCATTCAAGGGAAAACTGTATTTTTTTTCCCTTGAATGACAGTGGTCCCACCCTGAACATGCCCAATGTGATGACGTTACTTCTGGGTGACGTCATCGTGGCTTGTGTGCAAAGCACGCAAGCTGAAGAACTCCCAGAGAGGGTCAGGACTCCTCCCACTGCGGCCAAGGTAGGACTTGGCAACCTTATGCTGACAGTTGAAGCAGAAAATACCCAGTTAGATGCATCATGGTTTGACTAAGTATAAGGCAGATTAATAAACTTACAGCTTGTTTCATCGCCCCCTGCCACCTATGTACCATTGATACGTGCAGCCTTGATTCATTTGCATTCAGTAAAAGTTAAATAGCATTCTAAAGTTTCAGTAACAGCCATATAACTTTCATTTTGTCCCCACAAAGCTTACCTGGAATGTTGGCTGAGTCTAGACAAATAGCTTATCTGGCTTCTGGAGAAGGAAGGAAGGAAGGAAGGAAGGAAGGAAGGAAGGAAGGAAGGAAGGAAGGAAGGAAGGAAGGAAGGAAGGAAGGAAGGAAGGAAGGAAGGAAGGAAAGCACCATTGTAAAATGGCTGTACACCTTCCCTTTTATGTTTTCTGTTTAAAACTTTGTTGAGTCTACTGACTTCAGACCTGACTCAATCCACATTCAGGCCAGCTTAGTATTTATTTATTTATTTATTTATTTATTTATTTATTATTTTCGATTTATAACCTACCTTTCCTGCACAGAGCAGGAAATTTCATTTCAATGCCATTTTTGCATCTTCTGTGCAGAGTTACTTACCTTCCTTAGCCCACTGAAATAAACGATGTGCACACAGCATCTTAAAAGGTGTTTTTTTAATTTCCCAGGTTCTAATAAGATATTCACAGTATAAGCCTAAGTAGAGTTACATCCTTCTAAGTCCACGGACTCTACATTGCACTATGACTATCATATTATAACCTGAGAGGAATAAAAAACAACCACGTTTTAAAATGCTGTAGGTACATAGCCTATTTCAGTGGGTTTAGGCCACTGTGTTTCAAAGGTATTGAAAAGAAAAATATATTTTCCTTGAAGATGCTGAAACGCTGCCCTCATGTGGTGAAATGCTATCTTTACAATGGGAACTTTTAATTATGTAACAGCTTTATGATTAATCACAAAGAAATACTGATAACAAAGATATGCCTTGCATGCCTGAGAATGTTTTTCTGGGAGTAAGCCCCGTTGAATAAACCTGAGTAGTATGTCAAGTAGATTTCCTTAGGATTGCTGTCTGGGAAGCAGAATTGAACCTGGGATCTTCTGCATACAAAGCATGCATGCTAGTACTGAGCTGTGGCCCTTTGTCATAAGAGGAAGTATAAAGTATATTGTACTGTTGGTGCAAGTGTAGTGCATGCGATTAGAATATTGCTTGCTCCTAATGCCATTAATCACAGATGCAGTGAGGTTGTAGTGAAAAGGAGCTCATGGATCTAGATACATGCATATTGTCATGGTTATGCTCTGTAGCACTGTGCTAGTGCCTGCTCCCCATCTTTATGCTGTGTCCTAGAGAGGCACTTTTTAATACTTTGGACTTGACCAGCATCCCTCTTGCCAAAAGTGTTGGCTTCCAATTATCTAGAGTATTTGGGCTGTGGTAACCTCTACTCAATTTTAAAATTCATAGGGTAGCTTTAGGCAAATTACCATCTCTGAATCACTGTAAAAGACCATAAGGATAGGAAAAGTTGAAGGCAGTAGGAAAAGACAAAGATCCCAAATGAGATGGACTGACTCAGTAATGGAAACTACAGCTTTCAGTTTGCAAGACCTGGGCAAGGCTGTTTCGGAAGCTACTGATTCATAGGTTCACCGTAACTCAGAGTCAGAAGCAACTTGAGGGCACATAAAACACCCAAATTTACACTGACAAGGGTAGAGCCTTAATACTAGCACATAAAGTGCCATCCACAGCACAGTTACAGCCTTCTAAGTTCATTTACATCAGTGGACTTGGGAACCCTGCTTCAGATGGCATTGTTATTCTCTTTTGCTTCTCACTGCAGCCTCCTTGCACACATCTGACGGTGACTGTGTTTCCATGAAATGAACAAGAATGAATGAGCTCACTGTATGGATGGAAGTACATACTAACAGAATGCTGAACTACCTGAGAAATCACATACGTACTGAAGCATTCACACTGAAATCATGTCAGTGGAACCACTCCTTGTAACAGTGGGTTAAAATAATATTATATTTGTGGAAACTGCTTAATGCAGCATTCCCCAATGTGGTGCCCAGAGACACCTTTCCTGGAGCCCGCCAAGTATTTTTAGAAAGTGCGTGGTGCCAGGTAGGACTTTTGCCCAGCAGGATTTCTGGTTGGACATTGGAGATCTCATTGGCTGTGCAGATTTTTTTTTAATTGGTTTGGCATCAGCTGCCACCACAGCACAAGGATCTTCACTGTATAACTGAAGATGTATGAATGATATGCTCATTTAAAAAGGCATCTTATTAAACAGGGCTTCTGACTGAAGTGTTGAAGAGCTACTATTAGAGCTATGCATGACTACACTCCCGAACTCCACCTCTTGTGGCAGCCATTTTCTGGTCACACCTGTCACCCCATGTCAGAATTCCAAAGGTGCCCATATGCTCAGAAAGGCTGGGAACTCCTGGCTTAATACACACTGCTTCATGTATGATTTAGCTTCCATATGATTTGGGATCTGGAGCTCAATTATTTGTGTCTAGGAGCTTAGAAAGGGTGTTATGCTTATTGGTAAATCATAGCTGTAGCATATTATTCCTTTATAAAGGGAATTTAGATTTCTCATATTGTTAAAATAACTGGCCTGTTAGATCTCATAGCTCTGTGTGAGATTGTATATGTGTGTGAGATGAATTTCAGATGCACTGAGCTGTAGCAGAATTAGGACCTCACAGGTAACTGTAACATTTCCTAGACTCTAGGAAATATTTAGGGGTACCTGTGACATCTGATACATATAATTTACGTAACGTATTGGCACTTCCTAGCTCTCCCATTGGCTGTGCGCTCTATCAGCCATTGGCCAATCAAGAGTACTCATGTGCCATTGGCTGAGGGCTGGATCCACTCCTCTTCCCAGCTCACTGCCACCTCAGCCAATGTTCTCTGCTTGTCTCCTCTGGGGACTAACTTTTCCCGCAGTGGCTGTTGCTAGGCAACCAAACTTGGTTCTGTCAGTAAAAAGGCAAAGCCAGGATGCCCTTTCCAGGCCTTTGTGGGGAACATATTGGGGCCAGTCCTGAGGGTTGCCAGCTCCAGACTGGGAAATTCCTGGAGATTTTGTGGTGGAGTCTATGGAAACCAGTGTTTGGGGAGGGGAGAGGCCTCAGCTGAATAGAATGCCATAGAGCTTACCTTGGCGGGGAAGGCAGGGTATCAATTGAATGAATGAATGAATCTGAAGTCAGAGGGGCAGATAAAGGTAGGTTGATGGTTGGCTGGGAAGGATAGGGTTGTCAACTTCAGGTTGGGAAATTCTTGAAGATATGAGGGGTGGAGCCTGGAGAGAGTGGGCTTTGAGGAGGGGTGGGACCTCAGACAGGTAAAATGCCATAGACTCCAACCTCCAAACCAGCCATTTCATCCTGGGGAACCATTCAAGCCATTCTCCAGGTGAGGGCTGGAGATCACTCAGAATTACAACTGCTCTCCAGATAGCAGAGCTCAGTTTCCCTGGAGAAAACAGCTGCTTTTCAGGGTGGACTCTGTCATTATACCTTGCTGAGGTCACTTCCTTCCTGCTTGGGTCTCCACTGTGGAGAAAGACTGTACTTTTCCTAGGTAGTGGGGGGGGATGGAAAGCTGAAGTCAGAAGGGCAGATAAAGGTAAGTTGATGGTTGGATGGGAAGGAGATAGCATTGCCAACTCTAAGTTGTGAAATTCCTAGAGACTTGAGGGGTGGAGCCTGGTGAGGGTGGGGCCTCAGACAGGGTTCATAGAATCCACCAGGGCTTTTTTGTAGAAAAAGCCCAGCAGGAACTCATTAGCATAATAGGCCACACCCAACATCAGAAACTCATCAACATATTAGGCCACACCCCTGGCAGCACAGCTCATTAGCATATTAGAGCACATCCCCATGTTACTAGAAGTGTAGTCATCTAGACATATCCACCTTTTGCTTCTTATTCTGTTTACCTTGTTTGTTGTCAAAACCCAGGGTTTTTTTTGTAGCAGGAACTCCTTTGCATGTTAGGCCACACACCCCTAATGTAGCCAATCCTAATGAGTTTCTGCAGTGGGGTGTGGCCTATTACATTAATGAGTTCCTGCTGGGCATGGCCAACTCAGGAGCCAGCCAGAACTCTGTTTCTGTGCATTCCTGCCCAAGAATAGCCCTGGACTCAACCCTCCAAACCAGTCATTTTCCCCTGGGGAACCATTGTTGCCAATCTCCAGGTGAGGGCTGGAGATCACTCAGAATTACAACTGCTCTTCAGATGGCAGAAATCAGCTCCCCTGGAGAAAATGGTGGATGCTGTGTAATTGTACCCTGCTGAGGTGCCCTCCCATGACAGCCAGTGTGACGCAGCAGTTAATACTTCAGAGCCGGACCCAGGTTCTTCCTGTGGAACCTGATTGGGTGATTTCAGACCACTCACAACCTTTCAGCCTAACCTACCTCACAAAGCTGTTGTGCAGATCAAAAGGGGGAGAGGAGAATGATGTGTGCTGCTTTGGTCCCTATTGTGGAGAAAGACTGTACTTTTCCTAAGTAGAGGCTCCAGGTGGGAGGGGAGATGGAAAGCTGAAGTCAGAGGAGCACATAAAGGTATGTTGATGGTTGGCTGGGAAGGAGATAGAGTTGCCACCTCCAGGTTGGGAAATTCCTGGAGATTTGAGGGGTGGAGCCTGGAAAGGGTGGGCTTTGAGGGGGGTTGGTCCTCAGACAGGTACAATGCCATAGACTCCACCCTCCAAACCAGCCATTTCATCCTGGGGAACCGCTATTGCCAATCTCTAGGGGAGGGCTGAAGATCACTCAGAATTACAACTGCTCTTCAGATGGCAGAGATCAATTCCCCTGGAGAAAATGTTAAGCTCTGTGTCACCATACCTTGCTGAAGTCACCACAGCAAATTGACGCTGAGTGCCCAAGGCCAGGGCACCCACCCAGAGCCTCTGTCTAGAGCTTGTTGTATTTATTTCCACAGCAGACCTTATTCCTAGTTATTACATAAAATTTGGCTTTGTGTTTTTCTGTGATGAATTTCAACATCTTTTAGTGATACTGATAATTGTTTTTTCCCTGAGATTCATATAGCTTTGGAAATGAGGTAGCATATAAAAAAGCATAATTTGCCTTGTTTGCTTTATTATCGTAATTTTCTTTTTCGGCTTCAGATATGTCCTTTAGCTACAGTATGTGAGTGATTCACTTTATAATAAGACTGTTCAGTTTAATTCTGTATGTTATGGGACGTATTTGTGATAGTAACTTTTTGTGAATTTCTGTTCACATAGTTGATTCTACAGCTTCTTTTAAACAAGAGTATTATTTAAAAATGGGTTGTAGTACGGGATTTCATCACAAAGTAAACCATTTCTGAGCACCTGTTGAGGTCTCCTGTGTTCTCTCCCACTTCATGTGATTATAGGAAGCCTTAAGCCTCTTAGACACTGTGTGTTAGTCTCATTGCTACTATGGTATCCAGCTGAGCCATTGGTTGACCTGGGATCAAAGCAGACAGTTCTTAATTGTAATCCTTATAGTGGTTGCTGATGCTTATCTTATTAATTTGTATTCTTCTCCTCTGTCCTAGGGTTGCTAGGCAGTGAGAGGATTGTGGGCAAGGGTATGGGGGGACACAATACTGGGTGTTGCATCACATCCCTTCTGGTGAAAAACCAGAAGGAACATTGGATAGCTCTAGGAATCACTATGTCACTTCCTTTTTTACAGGATGTGAAGTGATGCCACAGCCAACATCTGAGGATTTTCTATGGTTTCCAGAGCTAATTTGCCCCACTTCTAGGTTTTCCTGGAAGTGATGTAGCAGAGCAAAGGACCTCACACACTGCATGCCTCTGCCCTCAAGCCGCCTGCACAGTCTGGCAATCCTAGTGGTGTGGGGGGCTAATCCACTTTTTGTGCAGCAGATCCTCTGTTCAGAGTAATTTTCAGTTCTGGTCCGATGGTCCCACTGATTTTATGGAGCAGATTTTTGAAGAGGAGGTGCTGTGGCTCAGTGGTAGAGCATCTGCTTGGCATACAGAAGCCGCCTGGTTCAGTCCCTGGCACATCCAGCTAAATGATCTGGCAGTGCATGATGGGAAAGCACTTTCCCTAAGACTCGAGAGCTACTGCCAATCTGAATAGACAATACTGACACTAATGGATCAAGGGTCTGATTCAGTATACGGCAGTCCCTTTGAACAGCCTCTCTAGCAAGAGTGGGAACAGGTCAGCAAATAACAAAGCCCCACAGATGATAGGGTTTCTCCTCCAAGATGGATCACCTGATTGACTTAGTATTATTTGGAACGTGAAAAGGTCACTTGTCCATGATGGGGGGTGTGATCACAGGGGGAAAAAAAAGATAAAACCCTGAAATGAAAGTTCTATTTGCTTTTCCCTGGAAGGGTCGTCAGATGGTTTTTAAAAAATCTAGACAGACTTGCTAAATTATCAACTGCCTCCCCACATGTGTTTGCTTCTAGGACTTACTTCTGAGTAAACCTGCACAGGATTGGTGTGGTAGGTTAGGCTGAGGGTATGTGACTGGTCAAAGGTCACACAGTGAGCTTCTAGGACAGAGTGAATATTTGAACCTGGGTCTCCCAGATCCTAGTTTGAAACTCTAACCACTACACCACACAGAATCTCAATTTAACTGCTCTTGGCAATTGTACTCTGCAAAGAACTCCTCACAAAACCACTGTTGCCAGGGTTCCTTGAAATGCCAGAACAGCTAAATTGATATAAATATGAGTGTAGATTTGCCCTTAAACTTCTATTTTGTCAAGCTACAGAAACTTACCAGTTACCTATGAATAAGGTTTCTGGCCTTTAAAAAACCCACAGGAGATTATAATCACAGATCTCCCTGTGACAGATTGCACAAAAAAGCAAGTCTTTAAAATACTGCTTGGGACAGAGAGTCAGGGAGTTATGAGTTAATCTTCCCTGAAGAGAAGAGTTTATATGATTGGCTGCTCTACTTGCTCTCTGACTGGCCAGCATCAGCTTAGAGGGGAAATAAAACAGCTGATCTGGAGAGAAAAGATTGATTTGCCTTTTGAGTCATTTTTGGTCTTGGTCTAAAATCTAATGTCTGGATCGGTAGCCAGAGGGTTTGGCTTCTGAGGGAAATCTTCAGCATAGCACTTGGTGCCTCTCCTTATAAAAAACCCCAAGTTTCAAAAAGATTGGACCAAGGGATCCAGTTCTATGAGCCCCAAAAGAAGTTGCCTCCATCCTCCATTATTTCCAATGGAGGGAAGGCATTTAAAAGTAACGTGGTCCCTTTAAATGTGATGGCCAGAACTCCCTTTAGAGTTCAATCATATTTCTTCTCTCCCCTCTCCTGGAGGCTCCTGGAAAGCCCTCCACCAGCTTGTCAGCCTCACCTGACAACCCTAAATGGTACCAGTGTGTGTGGCCTGGGTGCAGAATGAATTGAGAGCAACCACTGTGTTAGAAGTACAAGCTCTTATGATGGAATCAAAGGAACTTTCTGGAAGTGGGGGGTAGACCTTTAAGTGAAATCACAGGGTGTGACATCACAAAAGTGATGCCACATCCTTGTTCCTGGCTCCACCCCCAAAGTGCCCAGATATTTCTTGAGTTGGACCTGGCAACCCTAGAGGGAAGAGATATTTGGGAGTCAGTGTTTTCTGACAGGCAATAGTCAGAAAAGTACTCCTGCATAGAGAAGAAGAGAAACCGCATTGTCTTAAATATATTAAAACTGCTCTGAGGGAGAATTTAGATTATCAGTCAGGAAAGCTACAGATCAGCCTTACACAGATAAAGGATGCTGGAGAAGGATTTGGCAGAAAGTCTGGGTAGTTAGAGAGAACTTCCATACAGACCAAATAGTAAAAGGAGTTATTGCTTCTTAGGGACAAGGAGAATAACTTCCTGCCAGTGAAAGGGGTTGGGAAGAGAACCCTGGTCTGTGATAGAGAGAAGCGTAGACATCTCAGGAGTTAGTGAAAAGCTGTGTTAGTGTTGAAATATACTACACAAAGCACCTCTCATTGAAAAGATCTTAAAACTCTGAAAATAACCCACAACCACACTCTCTTGTATGTTCTAAGAATTCAAATGGGAAGCATCAGGGGCTCCCATACTCCCAGGTCATTTTCAGGCAGACTCTTTAAAAAGTATTAGCCTGACAGTTCTTTATCTGGATACCAGATTTCTGGAGCCCTTTTATCACCATTCCTTTTTTTAAAAAAACTTGAATATAGGTCCCCTCAAGCAGGGTAATATGAAGACCCCATGGGGCAGCCAGATTTGTTAGGGCCCAAAGGGCTGAAAACTAAGATTTTCTACCCACAATAGAAATAAAAACAAATTTGTTTACTGAGGACTGCAGCTGATGGCTCTTGTTCCAGTTTTCTCTCCCCAACAAGCATTTGCTGCTCCCTGCCTCCTCCCCATCAGTGAGTTGGGCATAATTGGATTTATTCTCCCAGCAAGTGGGGTGTTTATATTGTAAAAGTCTCCTATCCAAACACTGTCAACAGCCACTGCAGCAGCAACAGCCTGCCTCAGTCCAACTAGCAAGGGCAAGGCTGGGTAGCTGATGCTCCCATCTGGATGGAAAGAGCCTGTATTTACAGGTAGACTGCAGAAGCAAGGGCCACGGGAAGGCTCAGAAATAGCCCTGTACAGTCATGGTGTGGTGACAGCAATGGAGCTGCTTCCATTTCCTTCCTCAGGCAAAAAACATTTAATGATCTAGCTCTGGGAGATAACTGAACAAAGCTGCATTCAATTATGGCCACCTGGGCAGGACTGCCAAGAGCCACTGTAGGTCCCCAGACAAAGATTCCATGTGCCCCCCCCCCAATATGACCATGATCTAAACCAAATGTCATAACAAAACAAATCACTTTGCTGGCTCTTACCAGCAAACATCCCCCTGTCGGTCCATTTGTGACAGGTATAACTCATCAGAAAATAAAACTAGGAATCTCCTCCATAAAATTTTTATTTTATAACAAACAAACAAAACAAACACATACATAAAAGGGGGTTCCATTTACATCTTATTATATCTAATGTTTTACCTCAAACATTGTTATATCTAATCTATTACCTCATACCACCATATATTTTTATGTATATATTTTGCACTGTATTTAACAATGTAATTCTTATCTTCTTTGTACAGTTATATGTCTTTTGTTATTTATTTATGGTAGTCTTCCAACCATTTGTAAAATCTTGATCATGTATTTTTGAAGCTTCCTTCTTGTCCTCTCAAGATTAAAGTTAGTTTATCCATCTCTGCAGTTTCCAGTATTTTGTTTATAATTTCTTCTTTTGAAGGCACAACATTTTTCCTCCAATATTTGGCATATAATATTCTTGCAGTAGTCACTACATGTATGATAAGATAATAGTCCTGTTTTTGACAGTTTTCTGGCCTTATGTTCAACAAAAACAGTTCAGGTTTAAAAGGTATAGTACATTCTAACATTTTTTGTAACATTTCATGTATCCAAAACCAGTACTTTTTAACTCTGTCACAAACCCACCACATATGAAAAAATGAACCAACATTTTTTTGACATTTCCAACACTCATTTGGTACACCTGGGTAAAACATTGCTAATTTATCTGGTATCATATACCATCTATAAAACTTTTTATAAATATTTTCTTTATATGGGAATCTCAAAATTGGCCACCAGCTTCAGGATGATCACAGGAGTTCCAGGAACAAAAATGAAAGGAATTGGAATATCTTGGACAGGTTATTTGCAGACTGCCCCTCACATGCCATTTGCAATGGAAGCTAAACTTTTGTAGTGATTAAAGTGTTGTACCAGGATCTGGGAAACCCTGGTTTGAATTCCCCCACACTTCCATGGAAGCTTCCTGGGTGACTTTGGGCCCATCACACACTCTCAGCCTAACCTACCTCCCAAGGTTGTTGTGAGGATAAAATGGAGGAGAGAACAATCTAAGCTGCTTTGTGGGGTGGTGGTGGTGGTAAGATAGGTCGTAAAAGGTGGTGGGGATAGGTCATAAAAGGAAGAGAGCAAAACGAAGGAGAACAGAAGTGCAGAAAAGTGTTAGAGAAATGTAGGGAAAGGTAACAAAAGTTTTGTGGTTGTTTTTTTTTTTAAAAAATGTACCACACACTAACAGAGGCTGCCCCTTTGCAAGATCTGGCTGTGCAGGAGCTGGGTTGAACTATAGGAAAAAGCAAACTATAGACTAATAGAGATAATGACCTTGTTAGGAGGCTGCATACTGGCAAAAACTGTAGCTTGTCCTGGCTGGTCTTGCCTTGCTCCAGCACTGGCTTGGCTGATGGGTTTATCAGGATTTGATCAGCAAATGGTTTTCCACAGCCTTCTAGTAAACTTTGTTAAAATACCAAGACAGTGAACTCTGAGTCCTTTTTACTGTACTCTGCCCTCTATGTGCCCCTAGTGGCTGCAGTCAGGACTGCATTAGATTTTTTTTTTAATGAATTCCATAAATGCAGTAGGATCCTGGCTTCAAGGGCCCTCCAGCTGACTTGGGCCCAATGTTCCCTCTAATTTTTTCCCCTACTGAGCGGAGCAGTTCACGTCCTGAGCAGAATATAACTGCTATAATCTTAAAATGGGCAATGGGCAGTGCAAGACCCTGCATGGCTCCAGATTGCTGCTGAGCGGGGCTTCCTGTATTAAGGAGTGGCTGCTCATGCACACAACTTAGAGGAACACCCCCTGAATTTTGTCCCCTAGCCCCCCACCCCTTGGTGGCCCTATGCAGGAGACACATTCCTGTGATTCCCAGCACACAGCAGGAGTAGCTGCAGTATCATTGTGTTGAAGAGAAGTGAGTGGTTTAGGGTTACCAACTTCCAGGTAGTGGCTGGAGATCCCCCACTATTACAACTGATCCCCAGGAGAAAGAGATCAATTCACCTGGAGAAAATGGCTGCTTTGGAAGTTGGACTCTATGGCATTATACCTCATTAAAGTCCCTCCCCTCCCCAAACACCTCCCTCCTCAGGCTTCACCTCCAGAATCTCCAGGTATTTCCCAAAATGGAGTCCACCTTCCAAAGCAGTTATTGGCTGTGGTCAGATGACAGGCTTGGCATGCTCTGGCCCTGCTCTAATTTCTCTGTTTTGTTTTGTAATGGAGAGTTTGGATCAGACATCCCACCCTGAACCACCCTCCCCACTCATTCACTCCATGGTTGACCATTCAGTTTATTGCTGCACAGTAAACATGGAGTGGGTGGTTGGGCGGCATCCTTTTAAAAAAAAAATATCTTTCATGCATGTGCAGAAGCGGTCATTCGATTGCTCCATTTTGACAGCTTCATGATCCCTCTGCTAAGTACTGTGGCCCCTCTCAGCCTCCTTTGCTTTGCCTTTCTTCCTTGGAATACATGGGAGAAGTACAGATTTACCTGAGAGTAGCCCCATTGACTTCAGTATATTTACCCTTGTGTCAATCATGGGATGCTCTCAAACAGCAACTCTGAAGCAGAAACAGAAGAGAGAGGTTGGGGGGGGGTGTGTTTGTCCAGAATGACTACTTGGCCACTTGCAAGCAGTGATTGACAATGCCAGGGACAATTATGTACTCATGTGCACATCACTAAGAAATTTTAAAAAGAGGTGCAAAGATAGAATGGAAGGTTCACACTCCCAACCAGCTTGATTTTGCAACAGGGTAGTTCAGACTGCTGGAAATGCAGGGTGAAAGCACAGACATCCGTAAAAACTGGACTTTCCCCGGTGCCTGATAACTCTGATTCGAAGGTGGCTCAGAATGGGATGGCACCGACTGGGGAATCAGAGGCAGATGTTGCTGTCTGATCATGCACTTTAAGTCCAGAAGTGAAGCACAAGGACATCAGCTCAAACTGCCTGTCTGACTGAAGCCATTTTCTCAGAGGAACTGATCTATGTTGCCTGGAGATCAGTTGTAATCTAGCTACCACTTGAAGGTGTTACTTACCACTGATGTTACTTACCTCCTTGCTATGAGAAGCTTTAGCTTCCCCTTTCCATGCATTAAGTCACTATTAAAAAGACAGGGCATTTTTCTCCTGTTTTGTTGGCAACCTTACCCCCCATGCCACATTCCATATTGGCCCTGACAGGCACCTGTGTTGAGTAGAAGCTTTTTGTGGGATGTAGGGGTGCACTGAGAAGAGAAAGGCAGAAACATTCTAGAATCTACTCGAATTGCGAAATAGAGTGTTCAAAGGACTTGTAGTGTTCAAAGCACTTTTGGGTTGTTACCAAAATTTCTTAAATGTGAAATTCAGCATAGAATTTTCAGAAATTTGCCTTGCTTCTATAGACCATGTTATATTTATAATGTATTTATGACATAACATCACTGGTGACATCCACACCCTGCAGGACTTAGTACAGTTCTGTAGGGTGTGCAAGGCGGAGATGTTCCTCCAGGCCTATGGCTGAGGACAGCAGTGGCCTACCCATTGCACCTTGCCCATGTTTTCGCTTCCTATAGAGGGAGAAAGGTACACTGAACACCATCAATGACTATTTTAATTATTTTATTTGTAACAGCTTAATTGACTGTTTAATTAGTTTATTGTATGTTTCAGCTTGATGTATACTGCCCTGAAGCTTTGGAGGGGGGTGGCAAAAAAGGTAAATAAATAAATAAATAAATAAATAAATAAATAAATAAATAAATATTTGCAGTGCCACAGAAATAAGCATACTTATAGTGCAATCCTATGCAGAGTTATACCAGTCTCAACCATTAAAAACAACTAGCTTAGTCTGCTGTAGCTCTTCATAGGATTGCACTTTTAGTCCTACTATGTTTTATTGTCTTAGCTTACTTTGTTGAATCTCAGAAAGGGTTTTTGTGTGTGCATGCAGACTAATTCATCTAAATGACTGGCTTGGATGAACATCACTGCTCTGATTCCGAGGAGATAAGGCAGGACAGAAATGCTTTAAATAAATAAATAAATAAATAAAGAGCATTAACCCTAATCCTGTTTGCTGGTACCCCTCACTTCACTGTGGTTCTCTTCTATATAAATAAACTTAAATTTGCAGACTAATGCAGCTTGAAGACTATAAAAGTCATTATTAATTATGACTATGAGCAAAATTGCATACACATGATTATCCAGGGCTTGAATTACAGCAAAGAAACAAAACAATAAAAAAAGAAGTTAAAATGAACTAAAATCCCCATTAAACCAATTCATTTCCACTCATGCAACGGATTTCTGTGGATATCCACTGGTATAGAGGGAGAAAGAAAACAGAATTAACAATAGAATCTCTGCAGTTGCATTCACACATCCCTAAAGCTACCTCATAGGGATTTTGTGAAGATATATGATATGAGATTTGTAACTGAACTCTTAAATACATTGAAAAGGGCAGCAGAGATTAATACATTTCTAAGTAGGTCATGATAGGCCTGACTGGAGAGCTCTAGAATCTGATTTGGGAATCAGATCCTCAAATCTGTTCTGCATATGCACTACTTTTGGCTTCTTCATTATTTGACTACACATTTCCAGATGTGCCCAAGGTTCAGAATAACACACTGTATGTATTGAACCAGAACAAAAACCACAAATATTTCTGTGCACTTTTATAGTTCAGCCTCATGGTGGCACAGCGAGCTAAGAAATCAATGATACAGCAGCATTATTGAATATCAGCATGTTTTATGTGTAGAAACACAGACACAGAAAGGGAACTAGAATGATAGTTCCTTTGTCTGCAGATCGGATATCCTGCTCATTTTGATATCATGGCTTTCTCTTGTTAGAGTGCTAACAATGACAGGTATTCCCGAGAGACAACAGAACAATCCAGGACTTTGTATTGCAGTGATTTGGCATTCTAATTTAAAAACAAAGATAAAAGTTCATATGCTTTAAAAGCCAGAAATTCTTGTTTTGGGAAAAAAAATCTGTTATATTTTTAAATTCTGATTTTTAAAAAAGTGCCCTGCAAATGCTTCCTACACTAAGAGGAAAGAAATAAACTGTTCAGTATTAATGTGTCAAGCATGCAGGTGGTGAGAGTCAGGGAGAATGGATTTATATCTGCAAAGTGTTGTTATGGGTCCAGGATAACGAAAAGACCTTTCCCCATACAAACTGTCCTGTCCACTCAGAGCTTCCCTGAATGACCTTACCTAAATTTCCTGCTTCCAGAGATGAAGCAGGTAGTGTCCACAGGTAAGGTATTTTCTGTTGTGTAACTGAGCTTTTGGAACATCTTTCGTAGAGAGATCCACCTTCATTATTATTATTCAGATACCAAAGACCTTTTTATTTTCTTGAGTTTTTGGCTGATTCTTTGTTCTACTCAAGTTGTTGGTTATTCTGCTTCTCCATCCTGGCACTTTTAAGGAGAAGTATTATTGTATCATAAAATCAATATATTTTATTTGTATTCCGATTATTTCATAACACAGTGCTCTTGGTATATTATTTTAGAAAACCAGGCTGCTGCTGCTACTATTACTACTACTACTACTACCGCCACTGCCACCTCAGCCACCACCACCACCACCACCACCTTTCTTATATAATAATGTACCTCTGTAATATAAAACAGTTTACAGTTATCTCAGTGCTGGGGGTGGGGAAGGTACTGATTCAAAACACTGTTTTTACTCCCATATTGAAGAGCTAAAATCTTCACTTTTGTTGACTTGTAATGATAATTTGTAAAGTTAGTAGAATAGGTTGGAATTTAAAAAAAAAGAAAAAATCCCCACATTTCAAACAGGAGCTGAAGTTGATAGCAGCTTACAACAATTCTCTAACAAAGGCTTTAAGAACTTAATCTTTATTAATAAAATACAAAAATACAGGTCCAGGTATCCAGAGTAATGCTCGGCTCAGGTCATCTGTAGAACACATTTCGATCATACCTAGGTTTGATTAGTTGACATGCACTAGGAGTAGGGTTGCCAGTCCCCCAGTAGGGGTAGGGTACTATGATGTAAGCAGAGTTACATCATGGTACCACAGACACACAGGTTCAAACAGAAAAGCAGCTAATAGATTGTCAAGCGTCACGTATGTGTGTGTGAGGGAGGCTTCTATTATCCCAGGAATTCTGCTACTCTTTTTTGTGTGTTTTGTCCCAATAACCCAACCCTCTTTTCTGTTTACTTCTGATTTTACAGTCAGTTGCTTTTTACTCTGATTCTGTGATATCAGTGATACTATAGTTTTACTATGTTGTTGAAGGTTTTCACAGCCGGAGTTCATTAATTGTTGTAGATTTTCCAGGCTTTATGGCCATGGTCTTGACATTGTAGGACTTGGCATTCTGCCAGCAGCTGTGACTGGCATCCTCAGAGGTATAATACAGACAGATGGAGTACTCTCTGTGTCTTCTCACCTTGACACAGAGAATACTCCATCTTTCTATGTTATACCTCTGAGGATGCCAGACACAGCTGCTGGGAAAACATCAGGTCCTACAATGCCAAGACCACAGCCATACAGCCCAGAAAATCTACAACAGCTAATTATAGTTTTAGTTGGTGCAGATTTTTACAGTTTGTTTATATTTTTGTTGATTTTTATTTTGTACTAGTATTGGGGGGGAAGTGGGTTTTTGTATTGTCTTAAAGTCGTGAGGTTCTAGCGCTGAAAGTGTGGACTAGAAACATTTTAAGTCAAGAAACATGGCATATCATATTCTGAGGATACAGGCATGAGCCAAAGTCACCATAAAGTTTTGGTAAGAACAGTGCTGGGAAAGGTAATGTGCAGAAAGCACATTTCAGCTTCTAGAAGAAGTAAATCTAGTTTGATTCCACCTTCTAACTGATAGCTGTTGTCCACCTGAATGCAGACATGTTAGAATCCATTCACTTGCTTGCATACACTATATCATATTTCTAATAATTAAACAGGAGATCCCAAACAAAACAGGCATCAAGGGGGCCTGTTGTACTGTAATCCTGGCAGTCCAGCCAATTTTCTTTTGTTTGCAGACATGAAAATATTCCAGGGTATTTTACTTGTTGTTTTAAGATGGTTTTAGCCTTAGTAACACAGCAAATGTCTGACCAAAATAAATTCACTGGCCTCATTTTATGTTTCAGAAAAACTGTAACGACAGGGATGAATTATGCTTTGGGTGAAGGTAATGAAGAGAAAAGCTGAAGTTTGGAGCAAGTCTAAGGTGGGAGCCCAAACTTTGTTTTGCTTCTGTCCTACATAAGAGTTTTGATGCATGACATATGTGAGATAATTGATATGTTACACATTCCTTTAACTGAGAGCAGTTTCAGTTTTGGCTGCAAACTAGGGTTGCCACGTTCCTCGAAGCAGCTAGCAGGGGATGGGAATACATTTAACAGGAGCGGGGAGGAATGCTGGAATATGCCTATGTGACCCAGAAGTGATGTAGGCACATCAGGGGGTGACGCTCTGGCTTTTGGGCAAAACTCTATGGTAGAATTCTACCACAGAGTTTCCCCCCAAACCACAGTGTTGCCCCCCGACATCCCCAATGTGCCTATATGTCTTCCCAGTCATGTAGGCATGTTGGATTAATTTCTGGCATTCCTCCCTTTTGGGGGTGGAAGCTGAATTCAGGAGACGTCCGCCCCACTGGGAGGTCTGGCATCCCTTCTGCAAACTACAACATGGACGCCTGCTGAAAAAACAAGGAATACATTCTAGTCCTGCAGAAACTGATGGCAGTGCAAAATTGATTTTTCTTTTGGCTCTGTTGTATAAAACTGTGGCTGCAATCCAATGTGCACTTACTTGGGAGTAAGTCCTATTGCATTCAGTGGAACTTACTTCTAAGTAGGTTTGCCAACCTCTAAGTGGGGCCTGGAGTTCTCCCAGAATCACAACTGATCTCCAGACTACAGAAATCAGTTCCCCTGGCTGAAATAGCAGCTTCAGAGGATAGAGTCTAATTAGTTCTCTTCCTGCCCAAAGCTGTGCCTTCCCTGGGCTCTGCCTCCAAATCTCCAGGAGTTTCCAAACCCAGATTTGACAACCTGACTTTTAATTAAACTTTAAGTGGAACATATGCTGGCTGCAATCCTAAATATACTTAGGAATCAATTCGATGTGCTAAGTAAACATTGTTAGGATTGTGCAAATAATTTATTTCTGTATACTTTGCTTCACCAAAAAGAAAAGAACAATGGAGCCAGTCGCGGAATGACTGATTGCTTTGAATATATACAATCTATTTCCAGTAAATCCAGAGTCACCTTGGCATAGTGGTTGAAGTGGTGGGTTAGGATTTGAGAGACCCAAGTTCAAATCCCAGTTCTGCTGTGGAAGATCTCTTAGGAATCCTGGGCCAATTACTAAATCTCAACCTATCCTACCTTTTGTACCTCACAAGGTTGTTGTGAGGATAAAATGGTAGAGGGAAGATGGAAGCACACTTTCCTAAGCTTCTTGAAGAAATGGTAAGATTATAATGTACCAAATCAATTAAATATATGTAGTCAGGGCTTTTTTTTGTAGAAAAAGCCCAGCAGGAACCCATTAGCATGATAGGCCACACCCAACAGCAGAAACTCATTGGCATGTTAGGCCACACCCCAGACAGTACAGTGCATTAGCATATTAGGCCACACCCTCTTGCCTTCCCTTGGCTTGCCCGGGCAAACCGGCCCTTGGACAGGCCAGGGAAGGCACGGGTAGGCATTTAAATACCTCCCCGATCCTTCTAGGGCCCCCCCTGGCCTGCCCACCGTGGAGTCACTGGGGGGGTCGCTCTCCAGGTCTTCCCTCTGTAGCCACGCATGCAGAGGTTTTAGCTGTAATGGGCGTGGCCAGCTCAGGAGCCAGCTGGAACTCTGTTTCTGTGCGTTCCTGCCCAAAAATAGCCCTGTATGTAGTTAAGGTTGGAAAGCCTTCTGCTAGAAAACTTGGGTAGACAGATCATCTGTGAGATGATGGGTCTCTTTAAATAAAGCTGAAAACCTTTTCTCAGTATTCATGATGTTAACTGTCATCTGTTAACTCAGTTGTACAACTATGGAACAAAACCACAGTACAATAAAACACTTTTGCATAGAGGGATTAGGCCTTTTTGAATGCCGTTTTCTCCAACAGATGCTAAAAATTAACCTAAAAGCTATGGAGAGAAGTTGTCACTTAAAAATGGTGAAAGAGTAAGGTTACACGAATGCTTCACCAGTGTTTCTTCTTACAAGGTGCTTGGTTGTGCTTGGGAACCTGCTGGTGGTAGCTGAAGATCTCCTGTTATTACAACTGATCTCCAGGTGACAGATCAGTTCACCTGGAGAAAATGGCTGCTTTGGAAAGTGAATTCTATGGCATTTTGCCCCATTGAAATCCCTCCCCTCACCAAACCCTGCCCTCCTCAGGCCCCACCTCCAAAATCTCAGAGCTGGCAACTCTATCTTTGGTCCCACCATGACAACCTCACCCCACAGAGGTCTCTGCCTGAAATGTTTTTGTGATCCAAGATTGGCTAGTAACACTGCAGTCCTAAACAAAGTCACACCCTTGTAACTCAACTGAAGCCAACAGGCTAAGAAGGATTATATAGGACTGTGAAGGATATATAAGATCCCATCCCCCCCCCCCCATGTTGCCTGCCACTGCTGGAAGCCATGGCTGGACAAAAATTAAAAAGAAAAATGACACCTTTTTTTACTTATCGGAAGTTCTTACCATAGAGTTCCCGGCAATTCCTAGAGCTACTCAGAAGTGAAAAGGGTAGCTCTAGGAATCACTGGAAACACCATGGTAAGAACTTCTGGTTTTACCATAGAATTTCCAGTGGTTCCTAGACCTACCCTTTTCACTTCCAGGTAACTCTAGGAATTGTCAGGAACTCTATGGTAAGAACTTCTTGTGAGTGGAGAAGTCCTTATGTTTCTTTTCAAAAAAATTTTCTCCAAGGATGCTGTCCCTCCACAACCCTCCTGCTGGTTGTCACACCCTAAATATAACTCTGCTTACATCATGGTACACTTCTCATATGTGAAAGACCAAATCACAAACACAAATAGTTCAGTAAGTTACAGTGGAAATGGAGGATTTATGTATCAATATTTATTTACAAAATGTGCCAGTCACCAGAACTTGTTATCCAGAAAAAAAATCATCGCTCTAGTATTTCCAGCCATGGTTAGAAAAGGTACCATAGTCATATGGATGAATAACAATGACCTGAGGCAGCCAATGAGAAAACTCACATGTAGGTTTGAATTGACTGAATTTCTCCAGTCAGGGTTCCCTTAAAGTTTCCTTGGCCAGCCTCAGAGCAGGAGCCAGTACACGTGGATGACATTAGTTTTAAGTATTGACAGGCAGGAGATGATGATCAATAACAAGGCTTTTATTCATAAAATCCTCATCTCTGATCTGCTCTGTTAAGAGCGATACCCAAACTTATACTGTTCCAAGACTGAACTATATGCAATGTAACTATTATCAGGAGCTCTGATTGGACCTAAGCAGAGCTTCCTGATAAGGTATTCTGCATGGCTTCAGGACCAATAGGAGTCTTTATTAAGCAGCCAATCATAACAGAGGGAGCTAGGATACCTTAGCACAAACCATAACCAACAACTTAGAATATCCCAGACATAACACTCCCCCCACCCTTGGTTTAAATAAAATAGTCCTTAAGGTAGGTAGGGGCACATCACATTTGGCCAGACCATCGCATTAGTGGTGTATCTCCCAGACAATGCCCATCATGTGGGGTGCCCTGGAAACGGAGAGTGATTTCCCTATTCGGTTAGGCCTGGGATCCCATCCTCATTGCCAGTTTTAAGTATTGATAGGCAGGAGACAATGATCAATAACAAGGCTTTTATTCATAACATTATTCAGCTCTGATCTGCTCTGTTAAGAGCAGCACCCAAACTTATGTTGTTCCTAGATTGAACTATATACAATGTAACTATTATCAGGAGCTCTGATTGGACCTAAATGGAGCTTCCTGATAAGGTATTCTGCATGGCTTCAGGACCAATAGGAGTCTTTACTATGCAGCCAATCATAACAGAGGGAGCTAGGATACCTTAGCACAAACCATAACCAACAGCTTAGAATATCCCAGACATAAAGATTAGTTTACCAGGTATCTTCAACCCAACTCAGTTAAGGCTCATTGAGGCACTTTGTATTGGGCACAGAAGCACATTGGCAGCCAATATAATTGGTCCTTGATTTTTATATTAGTTGCTGATGTGGTAAAGGCACCGTGAGGTTTTACCATCCAGTTTTGCATGATTATACCTACAGTTTAAGCAGGCATTTGCAACATGGAGTCAAATCACTAAGAAGGAGGAGGAGGAGATTGGATTTATACCCCACCTTTCACTCGGAGTGGCTTACTAACTCCTTTCCCTTTCCCTTCCCCTCCCCTCAATAGTCACCCTGTGAGGTAGGTGGGGCTGAGAGAGCTTTGAGAGAACTGCTCTTTCAAGAACAGCTCTGACAGAACTATGGCTTGCCCCAGGTCATCCAGCAGCTGCAAGTGGAGGAGTGAGGAATCAAACAACCGGTTCTCCCATATCAGAGTCTGCACACTTAACCACTACACCAAACTGGCTCCCAGAGCTAGAACTGGTATTTATTTATTCGATTTAGATACTGGCTCTCAGAGCTAGATCTGGTATTTATTTATTTTATTGAAATATTTATACCCTGTTTTTCTCCCCAATGAGAGTTCAAAGCAGCTGTCAACACTGTTCTCCTATCCTCTATTTTATCCTTCCATTAACAACCTTGTGAGGTTACATAGGCTGAGAGAGTGAATAGCCCAATGTTATGCAGTAAGGTTCCATGCCAGAGTGGGGAACTGAACCTGCATATCTGGACATGCTGTCAGACTGAGGACCAGACCTTCAACTGCTGCTGTGGGAGACATAGCTCCCAGCAGCCCCGTCTCCACCAACAGAGATGCCGGCAGCCTCCCATGAGACAACACACAGTCCTTAGCTGGCAACATGACTTCAAACATAGGTGGAAGAACTGGCTGTGACCCAACACTGGAGCAGTCCAGGGAAGACAGCAGCCTCTACAGCCAGGGCAGAAGCCAGGGCATGGTCAGAAAGTCTTGTACAAGGGCAACTAAGCCCTATGGCATGCTAGGCCTCTGAGTCTGGACTTGGGAAAGCCACAGGAAAGCAAAGGCCAGGAGTGAGAGCTGGTAACCTATCCAAACTAAATCCCTGGCATAGCCAATGGTGCAGGAGGAAGGAGAGTTAGGGGGAGGAGCCATCCAACAGCCCAACAGGAGGGAAAGGGAAGGAGTGAATCATTGTCCTCCCTCAAGGAGGAGCTGGGAACTTCCAGGGAAGGGGTGGGGCTATTTAGACCACTGAAGGCAGTCCCTGTGGAAAAGCCAAAGAGGAGACAGGGCACAGCACTGGGGGGGGGGGGAGGAACAGAGACAGGACAGAGAGACAGCATGTGTGAGTGCACACGCACACACACTCTCTTGACCAGGGGAACGGATAAAGAACAAGGTGGAGTAACCCCCTTCCTGTCCCTTTTCTGAGGCCTGGTGAGACCCAGCTGCATTGTATGGCAAGACAGCCGAGGGCCAGCATATGGAGCTGGAGAGGGGAAAGGCTCACACTGGATCTCCCAGAGCCTGCTCTGACACTCTTACCACTATACTACACTAGCTCTCATACTGGCCAGTTTTTCATCACAAGAGCTCATTGAAACAAAATAGTTAAATGGTGGACAGCCACTGTTCTTCTCAACTTGGTTCATGAATCAGCTAGCAATGTGTTTATGTTAATTACTAAACATGCCCCATATGTATGTTGTTTTAAGCACTTTGACAAAAATGTTTTTTTCCCTCAACAACTGCAGAAAGCTGTAGAATTGAGAGGAAAATGACTATCTTAATCTGGCTCTCTTTTTTTTGCCAGTGTAATTAATCCCCCCCCGGGGGGGGGGGGATGATGAGAATGCAGCCACGTTCTTAAACAATGTTGTACAATATTTAATGAGAAGAATGTTTCAAACAAGTGTTATTGTAGGTCAGTGAAATAAAACACTCCCACTCCTATATATGCTATTTGCTGGAAAATGTAACCTAAATCTAGATCTATGAGGCTGTGTATGAGATGCAGCATAATGAAAATTGTTTTGTTTATACTTTGCTTTCAGGTGGCAAAAAGGCCCCATCTCATTATGCTGTAAAATGAGTATTGTTATATACAGTAGGTATTCTATTCCATTAAATCCCTAGGCATTATGCACAGATGACGGCAAAGGTGTGGCTATTGGTCCATTTCGTTACAAGTCTTGCATTGGGTGATATTCACTCACCTCATATACCAGCTCTTTAAAAACAGGATCCTGGATGTGAGATGTTCAATCAAAACATGTATAGAGTATTTCTTCTAATGCCCCCAACTGTCATTACCTCTCAGTTATTTGGATCTGCTAGCAGGAGGGAGTGCTCTACAAAACCCATATTGTAGTCTCAGTAACTGTAGGGAAATATAAGTAAAGATACAATGGAGAATTTTTTCTGAAAAAAGAACAACAACATCACCTCAACCTGCTTTCGGAAGAAAGCATCTTTTAATTCATCCTATTTCAGTTGTGCATTTGGCCCCCTTCCCTTTAACCAAATTAATTTCTTCCTGCTATTGCAAGGGAATAATGTCACACTGAAATCCAGGCAGTCCCCTCCTTATCAGTCAACAACTGTCCCCAGACAGAGCATTTTAATTTTGAAAGGGGGGTGGGGGAATGGAGCAGCAATACATTTTCATTGACAGCTAGGCAGCAAACAGCCTCCATTCTATAATAACTTTTCTAGGGTGCTTTTTTATTATTATTATTTATAGATGCTCCTTCTTGTCTTATAGAGCTGAATTTTTATATCCGCCCTTTCCCCCCGTCCCCCGCTTTGTTTAAAGAGGAAAGTTGTCAGCCTCTATGATAATTTAAAACTCATTATTTTTGCAGGTTTCTTGTCTTTATGTAGCTGCTCCTTGTTTGCTGTGTTCCTGTTGTCCGAGCAGCAGGAATGCCATTGTAACCAGACTGGTGTGCTCCGCATCCCTGCTGTTTCCTTCTTTAATTGCCTTTATTAGGTTTGTCCCTCAAGCTGGATAACTGCTAAGTGAGGGAAGGCTCCAGTTAGAGATTGTGCACCCTCATGTTTGAATGAATTTTTTTTTATTATGTGCAATAATAAGTCCATCTAGAAGGTTTTAAAAAAGCTATAAAATTCTCCAGAACTGATTTTTAGTTACCTGTTAACATTCAGAATAAGCAGGATTAACTAGAGAATTCCAGTGAAATTACTTTCAGGAAATTAGTTAATCTAGATTCTAATATAAATAGAATTCTTTTTGCAAAAAAAATTCCAGATAATAAATCTAAAGTTGATGTAGTAGAAATGCCAACGTCTTACAGGTATACAGGCAGGCTGAGGAAGAAGGAGGCAGCACAATGCCAAGCAGTGGGCTGAGTACTGACCAAGGGGAGGTGCTGTGGCACACTACCAGCATCCTACCAACTCCCAGTTCTGATGCCTGAAAGGAAGCAGTGCAGAGAACACAGTGACAGAGAGGGCAGAGGATGAACACTCAAAAGGGGGCTCTTACAGTCCATTTGGCAAGAATGTTTTGCTGCCCTCAGGTATACCACTACACAACTTGAGAGGCACACACCCTGTGATCCCTAGCAATGGGTCAATTCAGACAAATAAACTCTTGGCCTCTAGCTTCTGCCCAACTTCCATCAGTTCTCTGCACACATAGAACTATTACTTGTTCACTTATGAAATACTTTTAAGGTACATTTCATATGCTGGGAACTTGGTAGAACACAGAAGTCTTCAGGTGCAAAACTTACATGTACCCTCAAATTAAGACAGGAGACATCAATGTATGGGTAGATCTTAGATTATCTACTAATCAGTAAAGCATGACCTACTTCAAATGCAGAATGTTGCTATCTGCTATTCTTCACCAGCATTGTGGGCAACTACACCTTGGCTCCAAACTTGGTCAGTATTAATTGGCAACTTCATTTATGCTAGCTTGACTACAAAACGATGTCAAGAAATATTAAGGCTCATCTCCCTCTCCCTATGCATTGCTTAAGAAGCTCAGGGCTTGATTGATATTTCTCAGCACCAAAGGCATCCCTTCCCTAATGAACTTGGGTACTCCAGACAATGATGGACTGGCTTGGAAATGGCCCTTCATTCATAGAAGCATCAGAGTGCTTAACATGTCATGCTATCCATGATGTAGTAATCTGCATGATAGCCCCCAATCCTAGTGAAGGCCTAACCAAACAAAGACTGGGCCTATTTATAATTCATCACAACCTAATGAACAATGTGGAACAGGCAAAAGTGGGGTGTCAGGACTGGTTCCAGGTTTGGGGGCCCCCTGGGCAGAAAGTG
This sequence comes from Gekko gecko, assembly GCA_029375565.1. Taxonomy (NCBI): domain Eukaryota; kingdom Metazoa; phylum Chordata; class Lepidosauria; order Squamata; family Gekkonidae; genus Gekko; species Gekko gecko. The sequence goes on from JAPDNY010000009.1 coordinate 111,988,943, forward strand.
TCTAGGGGGCCCCCTACATCAACTACTGAATCCCCCTTTCTGTCCTACCAAAGTGCCCCATCTACCTATGCATCCGTTCACTGCCTCCTTGCAAGTTCTCCCACCACCAAGTGACAAAGCACTCAGAAGCAAGCAGTGGAAGAATGTGAGTGCAGGCATGGGAGGAAACGCATGAGTAGGGAATCAGCAGCAGTGGGCCCCACTGGAATCTGTGGGCCCTGGCAGCTGCCCTACCTCAGAATATGCTGACACCAGCCTTGGTAGGGTGTTTTGCCTGATCAGTTTGAAGGAATATCCAAAATAGGAGTGTAAGCAGGCAGGGCATCTGACAACATATGCTTGCTCCTGTGAAATGGAGATGGTATATAGCTATCCCAGCTCTTCAGTCATTGGCTGGACTACTCAAAGACTAACAGCCTTTGCCCCTGGACTAACAGGAGTCTTGTATTTCATTTGCATCTGGGATGAGTACCATGACCTGCCCACTGGAAAGCACTGAAAGAATGTATATACTGCCATAACAGAAATATGCACATACACAAATCACACAAATGGAGTTATACACACATGTACAAAACCACACTACACTTAGCCTCACTCCTTATAATCCCAGAGCCTAGCATAGGCCTTATGACTCTGTCTAGGGTTGCCCAAGGGTGGCAACCAGCAGGGGACCTACTGGGATGGGCGGGGGGCCTTTCCAGCAACATTCTGCCATTGCCAGCGATGCAGTGACATCATTTCCAGCAGGACCCAAAAGTGACATCATCACTGCAAACTTGATGGTAGAGCATTTCCTTTACACAGTGACATCACTTCCAGAGCCAGGTGACATCAGTGTATTGGCGCTGCCAGTGATTCCACCTCCCCCCCCCGCTGGCCTGTGAGAGGTGGCTGGGGGAAAAGATTGCCAGAGAGTTGTTTCCTGCTAACCCAGGAGACCTGGGAGTCCTAACAACATCCAAGGTTTTCTGTTTCTTAACATAGACTTGTATGCCCTTCATATAGGCAAGCACCCCAGGCTATTCATGTCTTGGCTCTTCTTTTGTATCATTGGAACAGTAGAGGAAGTATGTTATAGGCAGTGCACTGGCTGCAGAAATGAGAGACAGGAAAGTGGATGGTAGGTGGGAGGCTGGTGTCCTTTGTATCATTAATGACAAGCTGTGCTGATTGGACGATTTGGAGAAATAAGTGAACAGTAGACGTTTGAGTCTTCAGATCCATACACAGCTCCCAGAATAATTTAGGGCTGGCTGGTACTTCCTGTTTCTGCCTGTCAGCATAGCAGGAAGTGAGGCAAGGGCCTTTGTAGTACTTTGTGTCTCGTGAAAAAAGGAATGCTGAAGTCAGGAGAAACCCAAACTTGACTGTTGCCTTCCTTGCCCTCCAGTGCAGTTAGCAGCAACACAATTACATGAGTGACTGAGTTGTTTAGGAGCATTCTGGCATCTCTTTTACAATGGTGGCTCTGGCATGAACTCCCAGGACAGTGACCATAGCAGAACTGTGTCAAGTAGAAATCTCCTTAGTGAAATAGCCAGCACAAAGACATACACTGTCCATTTCCACTAATTGACACAGATATTTTATCTTCTGCAAACCTGTAGAGCCGTTTTGACTTCCGGAGGCGTTGTGATTTCATTTCAGATCCATATCAAACAACCATTTGGGTCAAATATTCATATACTTGAAATAGTGATGGGGCTGGGATATATTAGGTTCTACGGATCTGTGTAATCACAGAATACCGAAATAATTCAATGCATTTCTGTGATTCATTGAATTCCTATGATAATCAAATTCCAACTAATCTGATAGTTTCGTCTTCAGAGGAACTGTATCAAGAGGAAACAGTTCAATGACACACCCACCAAGGGCTTCCCTGTAACTTCTAAATTTGGAAAGCAGAGCTAGGGTTGCACAAAGAAACAAACTGTAATATCCAGCCTTCTGCCAATAATCCAACAAAACAATATGCCTGCTGGGTGCTTATCACATTTTTGGCATGGCTGCCTACTCTAAAACATCTAAATAAAAGTCAGACGGATTTCTTGGAAAACAGTTCTTCTCTATTTGAAACACACTCATGTGTTAAATAGATACCAACAAGCTGGGGACCCACAGGGAGAGAGGAACAATTTGGACAAGCTGAGCTACTCCTCAAGCATTTTAGGAGCTCTCAGAGGCATGAGCCAGCCAGCTTTTTTGTTTTACTGATGTTCATTGGCTCTCAGCATCCTGTGTGCTTGGAGAATGTTCAGTCCTTATAAAACAGAGTGTTTTTTTTTCTTTTACAACTCAGACAGTAATGTTTTCCCCTTTCCTGAGTATGTAACAACCACTACATGGTGGGGTGACCTGGTTTTTCTGTATTTGTGATGGATATGGGGGACCCGGTGCTTTCCTATTCAATATAGTGACCAGTTGGGGTCTAAAAGGAAGCATGGGAAATATTATTATTTTTTCATTCAGTTGATGAAGTCATATTTCTCTGCAGACCTGGAGTGGCCAAGAATAGAAATCCACCTTGTCTGTGGGTGGCCATGTTTTCCTGCCTTTGGCCAGCTACTTTCATCCAGTTGGAGGTTGAGGTCTTTCATATTTCTCTCCATACCTGGGGAGTCCCCCAAATAAGTAAGGAACCTCAGGAAAGGGACCGTGGTTCAGTGCTAGAGCCTTTGCTTTGCATGCAGAAGGTCCCAGGTTCCCACTTAAAGGATCAGGTTGGAGGTGATATGAAAGACCTTGACCTGAGATCCTGGAGAGCTGCTGCCAGTCTGAGTAGACAGTAATGACCTTGAGGGACCACTGATCTGATTCAGTTTAAAGTAGCTTCATGTGTGTTTATGTGACCCCTAGCTTATCTGTGGGTAATTCACTGTGTTGGAACATGCTTATCTACACTGGAGCCAGCCATTTTACTATTAAATATGGTGATATCTTTGTTTTGTGTTTTGGAGTGAGAAAAGTGAGAACAATAACAGAAGCATGTAAAGTGCAAGAGTCCAGTAGCAGCTTAAAAGACTAGCAAACTGTGGCAGGGCATGAGCTTTCGTGAGTCACTGCTCACTTCTTCAGATACAGCTAGAATGGGAGTCCATCTGTCCTATTTATTGGAAAGTGGAGTGCTTTCACAAAAGCTCATGGCCTGCCACATATTTCGTTAGTCTTTAAGGTGCTACTGGACTCTTGCTCTTTTCTACTGCTACAGGCAGATTACCACAGCTACCCATCTTCATCTAGAAACATGTAAAATTTTCTAACACAAGGAGAGATGTATACCACCAAAACATGATGCAACAGAAGACAGTATTTAGCTCAACACACAGATCTCAAGATGTCCTAGATCACCAATATGCCAAATCCCTGATCTAATTTAGGAGTCATGGAATGTAAGTCTCTCATCCATGATGTATAAGCAGGTGTTTCATGACGAAGTCTGCTTCACCTATGGAATTCAGCATTAAGAGACATACTTTACTAAATTACAATGCGGAAGGTACTTCATTTTATAACTGATATATTGCAAGAACTGAGGCTGTAACTAGGTACAATCCTCCAGATATAAGACTGCTGTATAAACACACAGTGTGTGTGTGTGTGTGTCTCAACATTTGTAAAGGACATCTGGTAATGTGAGAAGTGGGCTCAATCTCAAACACAAGTAAATCAGAAAATTTCTTTTAAAAAAAAGTAAATCAGGGAGGACATAGCAAGTGCAGCCTCCCTTTTGTAGAGTACTTTTTTATGGTGTGGCAATAGCTCAAAACATCCTTTGCTCTCCAGGAGATGGCACTAGCTCCCAAGATACCAAGCCTGATCTTCCCATAAGCTTGATCACATTTTCTTCCCTTGTCTGGCAACAGCTGTGGCCCAGAAGCATAACAACACCGTTAAGGGCGGAGTACTGAAGAGCATCCACAGTCACCCCCAAAGGGTTCAAAATAATTTTACAGAAGGGAAGTGGGATTTATGTCGATAAACGGAAGGAATCTCAAAGGATAAGCTGGTCTTCCTGCTTTCCAATAGGTGGTGAAATCTAAAACACTAAATAAACCAAACCCTTTTGAAACTAAATATTTCAAGGAAAACAAAAGGGCTGCTGTATGCCTTAACATTTGTCCTAGTTATTCAGCTTCTAACTATCACACACATTTGGGATTTTTTTTTATTCCTGTAGCTTTCCAAAATGTACAGGATGCTTCCCAATCTCTTGTTTATTCCATCCTCACAACAAAACTGTGGTAATTTGTTGAGAGTCAACAGGTATTTGTTTGATGCTCATGCTTCACTTTTGCCATGGACTGCCTTTGTGAACTTCAGCAAATCATTGGCTGTGTTCAGACTGGCAGTTTGAAGCGGGAGCCAGTCGTGGCAAAAAAGCCCCCAAACAAACTGTTCCGTGTTTTCCTGGTCACACTGCGGCGACTGATGCGGGAGCATACCGGGAGGAGGCACGCTGGAGAGTTCAGACTGCTGGCCCAGAGGTGCAGCCGTAAACGGCTTTCCCCTGGTAATTCGGCTATGTGGGCATGAGTGCATATGCGCTCATGTGCATAAGTGCATCTGGCCAATTTGGGGAGGGTCCCGTTGTGCTGGCACTGCATTGGGTGGTAGAGCAGAGCACAGCCAATCATATCACTGCTGCCTTATGCGCAACACAGGTTGCTCCCAGCTTTTTGGGTTGGCGTTCACACTTCCTGGAAGTGGAATGAAGCGGGATAAATGGGCTCTCAGGGATTTGCTACCACTTTCACCAGGTATCTTTTAAACATGGGAGCGAAGTGGAACAGCACAGGCTGGCTATGGGTGGGGAATGCCAAGCAGATGTGCCTGTGTGAATGCCCCCTTTAATCTGCTTGTGAAACGTGGCTGAAATGTGGCTATAGCGGGCAAACTGCCAGCCTGAACTCAGCCATTCACTCTGAATGTCAGTCCCTTATCTGTAAAAGGGAAATAATAGAAATTTATTTCACAAGGAAATTAATCAAATGTTTCCCTATGAATACAGATGGATGGAACCTTACTCAAGGGCATACAGTTAATGTAGGGTTAATGTAGGGTTTCAACTAATTAGGGCATTTTTACACATGCTAAATAATGCAGTTTCAATCCACTTTGGCAACTATTTGCAAGTGGATTTTGCTGTTTCACACAGTAAAATCAAGTCATAAAATGGATTGAAAATGCTTTAGTGTGTGTGAAAGTGCCTGTTGCAGAACTGAATTCTAAATTCCAGCTTGGTGTAGTGGTTAAGAGCAGTGGGCGCTAATCTGGAGAATCGGGTTTGATTCCCCACTCCTTCATATGAAGCCAGCTGGGTGACCTTGGATCAGTCACAGTGCTCTCCAGGGGTCATTTCATAGAAAAAGAGGTGCAGGAGCTCATTAGCATAACTCACTAGCATAACTTATTTTCATATGCCACACCCCCTGACATCACCAGAAGTGTGTCAGAAGGCAACACCCACCACTCAGGCTCCACTGGACTGTTTTGGATTGCTAGCTATGGGGGGGACGCACGCAGATCTGCCCTCAGAGAGGAGGGAGAGCTTGTACCTAAATAAACCTTGGTCTTAAAGGTGCCACTTTTGGATGGCCAGCAAGTGCAGGAAAGTGCATGGCTGCTCATGGGTCGAGGAAAGTGGCATGGAGGACGCGTATGGCCTCGAGCAAGGAGGGGGCCAGGAGGGTGGCAGGGCAGAGGTGCAGGAAGAGACTGAGTAGGCACAGGAGGCCGGGGCGGAGCTCCTTGCAGGCCTTGCGGGAGTAGCCAGGGCCAGCCTTGCAGAGGCGCCATGCTAGGGCTGGCATGAGGATGGGCAGTGCATGGGTGGGCTGTGTGACACGACCCAGGCAGTGGCAGAGCAGCTCGAGGGCCAGCGGGCTGGGAAAGGTGAGGGGGGGCTGTTGGGAGCAGGGGGCAGGGCTTGTTGCATGTGCCCGCCCCCTGGGCTCCTTACCTGCTGGAGCTTTGCTCCTGTGTGCTCCTGCAGGAAATGAGCCCTGGTTCTCTCAGAACTCTCTCAACTCCACCACCTCACAGAATGTCTGTTGTGAGGAGAGGAAGGGAAGGTGATTGTAAGCTGTTCCAAGACTTCTTCAAGTAGTGAAGAGTGGGATATAAAATCAACTCCTCCTCCTCTTATTTTTCTTCTTCTGCTGCTTCCTCCCCCTGCTTCTTCCTTCTCTTTTCCCTCTTCTTCTATATGGTCTATTGTACCATATAGATAACCCAGTTTTGTCCATAGCACATTTCTTTGAATCAGTGGAGAAGTACCATATGTTTTGGCTTGTTGTGCTTTTGTGCCTTTAACAGTAGCCCAAGAAGAATAAACTAAGCTAATCAAAGCCATGTTAGGGAAGCTGATAAATCTCTGTGGGTTGGCTCCAAAGTTTTTCTCAATGGTGGAGTCTTCCATGGGTAGAACATGGCTTTTCTGCCTTGCTGTTGTATCAGCAGAAGCCCCCACCATTTGTGAAATGCAAAGTTTGGATCCAGCTCAATATACGCTGTTTGAAGCAAAGGAGCCAGACCAATACAAAATGTGGCAGCCTAGTTAAAGCTGTTTTATGGCAAAGAAAGGTACAAAGTTTGGGTAGAAATAGAGCACATCTACATTCTTGATGTGTTGTTATAACTAGTGCTAATGCAGATGGAAAGCACCACTCCAGGGCTGTCATACTGTCTTGAATGGTGTTCTAGCTGCAGTTGGCTACCTGAAGAAAAACAGTCTTGTCCCTTTAATAGAGGCTTAATGGAATGTTATCTACCATGAAAAGCTTTACTGGCCCATTTCCACACATTAAACCACTACTATTTTATTTATTTATTTATTTTTATTTACTGGGATTTTTACCTTGCCCTCAGGGTGGGCTCAGGGTGGCTTACAAGGGGCAAAGCCCATATAAAACAGGATAAAAGCCATAAAAACATTAATAACAATTAATAACAAATAACAATTCAAAGCAGGATGGTCCCCGAATATATGCAGGTAAACAGACAGTTCTCTGGGGATGGTGTTATCCTATAGCTGATATCAGTCACGCAGAGTTGTGGCAGATCTTTCCGGGCCATCCTTAACCCTGATGTTGCCCACATCATTGACAGTGGTGGTAGTGATGGTAGTGGCAGTAGTGGCGGCCCCTATGTGAAAGCCTGGCGGAAGAGCTTCGTCTTGCAGGCTCTGCGGAACTGCATAAGGTCCTGCAGAGACCTGATCTCCTCCGGGAGCTCGTTCTACCAGGTAGGGGCCACCACCGAAAAGGACCTGGCCCTCGTTGTGGCGAGCCTTGCCTCCCAGGGGCCTGAACCACCAGATGATGTTGTGCCCCAGACCGAAGTGCTCTTGGGGGTATATGTGGGGAAAGGCGGTCCCTCAGGTAAGTCGGACCCTGGCCATATAGGGCTTTAAAGGTAAGTACCAGCACTTTGAAATGGATTTGGTAAGCTATTGGCAGCCAGTGCAGCGCTTTCAGCCCAGGCTGGATGTGCTCCCACTTGGGGAGACCCATCATCAACCTGGCTGCTGCATTCTGCATTGTTGTTGTTGTTGTTGTTCAGTCGCACAGTCGAGTCCAACTCTTCGCGACCCCATGGACCAGACCACGCCAGGCCCTCCTGTCTTCCGCTGTCCGCTGAAGTGTGCTCAATTTCATGTTCGTTGCATCGATGACACTGTCTAACCATCTCATCCTTTGCCGTCCCCTTCTTCTTTGACCTTCAATCTTTCCCAGCATCAGGGTCTTCTCCAGTGAATGCTCCCTTCTCATTTGGTGGCCAAAGTATTTGAGCTTCAGCTTCAGGATCTGGCCTTCCAGGGAACAATCAGGGTTGATTTCTTTTAGGATTGACTAATTTGATCTCCTTGCAGTCCAAGGGACTCTCAAGAGTCTTCTCCAGCACCATAGTTCAAAAGAATCTATTCTTCGGCGCTCGACCTTCCTTATAGTTCAACTCTCGCAGCCATACATTACTACGGGGAATACCATTGCTTTGACCATGCGGACTTTTGTTGGCAAGGTGATGTCTCTGCTTTTTATCATGCTGTTTAGGTTTGCCATCGCATTAGCTGCTACTAAAGGATAAAGACATATTTTTGTCCAAATCTGTTAGCAACCATAGATTAATCCTATGTAAATTTACTTTTATCAAAGGCCAGAAAAGGCAGTAGGCCCACAGCCCACCATGTCTGAAGATCTGACTACATGATAACTGTATCATCTAGTGTGTTTTGTGTATGTGGATAAGCCATACACATCAGTCACATCAGTCACAACAGACAGAGCTTGTATTTTTAGGAACATATGAGGCTGCCTCCTATTGAGTAAGGTCAAACTCATTATCTGCTCTGTCTTTTAGCAGCTCTCTGTTGGATTCTCTGGTTTGATACAGCCAGGAATCTTTACCTTAAGTAGCAGAGTGCATAAAAGCTGACCACACAGTGAAGCAAGGTGCTGAGTGTGCTAGCAAACTTACAAAGTTACACAGAGTCAGTAATTCTAAGCTAACAAAAGTTCTTTATTATAGTGAACTCCATTCTAGACAGGAGAGATGAGAGAAAGATTCTATGCTAACTGATAGTTATGGATGTAGGGAAGAGAGGCCCTACACCCATTGTTCAAAGATAAGAGCAGTGTACTCCTTTCTTTGTAAGTGTGAGAGGGAGAGTGAGTGCAGCTGAAAGGAACTTGCTTCCTGAGAAGTATCAGTCTACACATCAAAGTGGACGTAGAAGAGTAAACAGGAAGATAGCTCAGTGCCTGCCTCTCTGCTACCTAACTCCCATCACTTCTTCTGGAGGCTGGAGCCAAAAAGACAGCATCAGGTCCTTATCTTCCAACATTCTCAAGGAAGATATTTCCTAACCCGTGTAACTTGAGATCCCCTCATTGGAGATGCTGGGAATCAAAGTGGGGGATCAAACTGTATGCAAAACATGGGTTCCACAATTAAGCAACAACCCATCCCTTTCACCTCAGCTCAGTTACAGTGCTTTTTAATAGATTCAGCTGCAAGTAATGAAGAGATGTACATGTATGACAATTACCCACATGTATTTACATGGAAGCATGCTCAGGATTTTAAGCTTCAGGCTTTTACTTGTAATTATCCACATAGCAATTAGACTTTCAGTTTTTCTGAGCTAAAATGACTTCAATTTTGCCCATTTAAACTGTTCAGCCATGAGACTGATTTTTTTAAAATAAAAAGAGAGAGGAAGTGCATAGGGTATGCAGACATTCACACACACACACACACACACACACACACACAGTTTCCATTCATTTCAATTGGTCCAGCTGATATCATTGTTAGCTGTTCTTTTAATACTTGGCTAGATTGTCTGCTGTGGTCTTAGCAGGCTTCATGCCTGCAGCAGTCATAATTGTGTCGTGGGTCAGTTACCTGAGAAATTGCCATTCTCCTCCCTCCACAGAAATGTGCAGTACTTTGACAATTTAGCAATTCGGGGTGATTTTATTGCCCAGAAGGCTGGCAATGGCAGTGTTTCACCACTGGTACCAATTCTGCAAAGACGGCCAGCCTGGGCATTAATATGCACCTTGCATAGGAACAATTGCTCACAGTCCTGCTATTATTGCTCACTTTGAAATTCAGTCAACAGCCTGTGACACCCCAAAACAAGAAAAATATGTACACTTATCTCCAGGCCATTAAAATCTTACAGCTGTGTTTACTTTCTTTTCTGTGCAAAGAATGAGTAAAATGGTTTCAGACACAGAGCTTTATTTGGGAGTGTATAAGAAAAGGAGCAAAGCAAGAAAACAGCAGTGTCGATATTTCACAGTTTTCTAGTGGTTGTTTCAGAATGGTAATATCTCATCTAATTTTAGCTTCTCTTTGGAAAGAGCACCGATTCCGGCACCCCAATACATAATGGGTAGGGGCCCATGGGTACACTTGAGCAATCTAATCATTCCAGGTAATTTGCTGTATGGATGATTGCATTAAGGCACTGTGGTCTAGAGACTTCAATTCATTTCCACCCCCCACTCACAGTCACAAGTGAACTGGAATGAGATTCATGCTTTAATCTCAGATTTTCAGCCGCCATTTACACTAATGTTTTTAACCCTGCCATTCTGAAGGAAATGTATGCATTTTATTGTCTTAGATTCACATCCTCTGCTGAAGGCGGATTCTTACATCCGAGCAGGGGAGAGAAAGAGGACAGAGAAACCAATCAAGGTGTTCTTTGGAATTAATGACAGCAGCTCCTCTCCATTGCATTACCCAAACCAAGAAGGTCATTAAAAAAAAAAAAAGCTTTGCAGATTTTCCCTGCAGTAGATGGAAGAAATGCCTTTTTGTTCTCTCTCTCTCTCTCAAACACACAAAATACACCTGTGTAATGAAATTCTACCCATATACATTTAGAATGTTTTTATCATCTGGGTAGCTGTTTGAAAAATTCTTCTTTTTCCAGATAATCGAGTAAGGAAACTAGTTCACATATATATGACTGTCATTTGAGGTCTCCTCACTTGATTATTCAGTACTTTCAGCACAGAGTGGGTTCACACATCCGGGGTCATTGCTCAGCTCCTGCAACATGGAATGATGGCTTGCATATAAGAATGGCCAGTCAGAGATTACAGGCCAGACATTCATATTATCATATTTTTCACACGTCTCAGCTGTTAGCCTTTAAGTGTTCAGTAATGAAATATAAAGAAATATTTGCGTGGAGGCAGGGAGCAAATGGATAAACTTTAATATTTCTTAGTGGTTGAGGTACACTTGCATGAGATGGTCTGTGTCATTTCAGAAATAAAATAGAACTTTTCTTTAATTACTTATGAGACTTTATATACAAAATGAGGGAACTTGTATGTGTTACAATTTTGTACTGGAACCAAAGACATTAGGCTTGGGCCTGGGAACCAAGGCCCAAACCTTTCCCCTGACATGTCAATAGGGTTTGGAAATTCCTGGAGATTTGGGGGGTAGAGGCTGCAGAGGGGAGGTAACTCAGTGGGTATAATACCATTAAGTCTGCTCTCCAAAGCTGCCATTTTCTCCAGAGGAAATTATCTCTGCAACCTTGGAGATCAGTTGTTATTCCAGGAAAACTCCAGATCCTACCTGGAGACTGGCAACCCTACATGCTAGCATTGAGTATGCATGAAGTATTTTACATAGCAGAGACTCACATGTTTTTGTTTCTACTTGAAGTCAGAAATTGAATGATTCAGATACATTACTTGGGTTATGTTCTCTTCTGAATACACGAAGTATTGGGGGCATAGGAGAGGTGATATGAAAGTGCTGTATGAAACTCTGGAGCCCTCTGCCAGTGGATGAGTCCATGAGCAAGTACCGGAAGAGTGCCCTTCATAGATGGAAGGATTCCTGTCTGCCAGCAAGTTCAACATCCCACTAGTAAAGGGGATAGCCAGGATTCTTTTTAGCTCTGTGTTGTGTACTAGCGGAACCGCACATGTGGTCGGGCCACCACGTGGCCAGACCAACTAGCGAAGCTTTGCTACCAGGGACAATAGAGTCCTAGGATCATAAAACCCACCAACCTGTGAGTAGGGATTCTAAAGAGTAACCTATAAGATTGTTACGTATGTAAATAGCCTATCACAGGTGTGGGTGTGTGTAATGGGTATGGTTGTAAACTGGCATATAAGCAGCCTTCAGGCTAGCTACTGTATCTCCTTTTCTGAAATCACTTAAGTAAAGTATGAGCTGAGATCACTCAATGATGCGTCAGTCTCAGTACTTTATACTGGCGATGAAGGTGGGATCCCGATGAGCGAGCCTGACTCTCCAGCAGTACCAAGCACTGCACCGGCGACTTCCGAAGAGCTCCAGAACTCTGTGCCTTGCACCACTCCATCCAGTGAACCACTGACCTCGGCCTCCTCACCTTCGCATCTGGCCCCAGCACCGCCAACCTGAGTCATGGCTGCTGCTCCAGGACAGATCTCCAATTTCGACCCAGCACATCCTGAACTCTGGGACTCCTGGGTCGAATAACTGAAACATTTTTTTAAGATCCAAAAGACCACCGATGAGGAAGAAATCATAGCTCCTGAGCACGTGTGGCGTCTCCACGATTCACCTAGCATGGAGTCTCATCAGCCCAAAGACGTTGGAAGCCGCCATCTATGACGAGCTGATCACAGCCCTCACCAGGTACTACACTCCCACACCCAGAAGTCCGGTGAGTCAACACCCGAATTTCTGGCTGACATCCACCAGCTAGCCATTGATTGTGAGTTTCCCAGTATGCAGGACTCACTGCTGAACCAATTTGTGTGGGGAGTCTGGGAGCCGAAACTCAAATGGAAACTGGTTGGCATTGATGAATGTAAACTTGAGAAGGCTCTCCAGACAGCCATGGCCTTCGAGAAGGCCCAACAGAATCGTCAGGCGAACACTGCTCACCAGGCCATCATCACCCCAGACACCGACGGCTCCAACCACAAGGACGTCCACCAGACACAGTGACCAGCTTGGCCTGATAACAGGAGAACAAGTGCCCTGACAGCCCATTCATCCGCTCCAACAGTCCACAACTCCAGTGTGCCAACAGCCTGTGCCAGTTGTGGGGAGGACCACGAGCACCATTCTTGCTGGTTCTGGGATGTGATCTGCCAGACCTGCAGTAAGGCTGGCCATCTTGCAAGAGTCTGCTGTTCCAAGGGTCATCAGCGAAGGAAGACAGTGCATACAGCATTGGCAGACCTGAACTCCCTGAGCATCAACCAACACCAGGTACTGAATTTGCCCCCAGATGCCCCAGATTAAATGCATATGACTGTTCTAATTGAGGGGTCCCCCTGCAGGATGTAAACTGGGTCATCCTTTTCCATCACCTCTGCGGACATGCTGAAGGGGCTGTGCCCTCAAGGGGGACTCCCCCTAGAGAAGCCATGGGGTCTATCCCTCCGGGAGTTCCAAAAAAACCCGGTCGCCATAAAGGGGTGGGGCAAATTCAGGGTGAAATACAAGGACTTTAATGGACTGTTCGACTTGTTGGTAGTAGAGAGGAGGCTCACAAGCCTGTTAGGACTTTCGTGGTTTGGGACTCTGGGTTTTGGAGTAACGGGAGTGAACCAAGTTAAGCCAACAGATTTTAATTGGGTGTGTGACAAATTTCCCAATGTATTCCAGAGTATGCTCGGCCACTATACAGAGCCCCCGGTCTTGCTAGAATTAGACCCCAAGGTACAGCCCATCCGAATGAAGGCCATGTGACCCCCTTTGGCATTGCAACCCAAGACAGAGGTCGAGCTAGATCGCCTGGTGGCTTAGGGGGTGCTAGAACCTGTGCCACATGCTAAATGGGAGACCTCGATAGTCACTCCGATGAAGCCAAATGGGGATGTCTGCATCTGTGTGGACTAGAAATACATGATCAACAAAGCATTACAGGATCATGCATACCCAGTACTGTTAGTGAGTCATGTTCTAGCTTCCCTTGCCGGTGCCCAGGTTTTTGGGAAACTGGACTTAGCCCAGGCATATCAACAGCTGCCAGTTGACGACACCACCGCAGAAGCCCAAACTATAGTGACCCACAAGGGTGCTTTCCGGGTTAAGAGGCTGCAATTTGGGGTGAGTGTGGCTCTGGTGATTTTCCAGAACCTAATGGATGGTCTCCTTAAAGGGATCCCTGGAGTCCAGCCATTCTTTGATGATGTTTTAATCATGGCTCCAGATGCAGAGACCTTCGCTGCATGACTCAGAACAGTTCTACAGCACTTCAATGAAGTGGGCCTGAATGTAAAACGTGAAAAGTGTCTGTTGGGGGTTCCCACAGTAGATTTTCTGGGATTCAGGGTAGACACTCAAGGTATACACCCCACATCTGAAAAAATCTGGGCCATCATGGACCCACCCCATCATCCAAAACAGAACTGCAGGCATTTCTGGGCTTTTAAAATTTTTATCATTCATTTCTGCTGCACAAAGCTGCTGTAGTGGAATCCCTGCACAGATTATTCAACAAAGATGTGCCATGGTCTTGGGACCCCCAACACGCCTCTGCCTTCACAGCTGTGAAGGAACTGCTGTCCTCTAAGGCCATCCTAGCGCATTTTAATGAGGACCTTCCAGTGATTCTGGCATGCAATGCTTCTCCGTATGAGGAGGGGGCTGTGTTGGGCCACAGGCTGGCTGATGGCCGTGAGGTACTGGTCACATATTACTCCCACACACTCATGGATGCAGAGCACAACTACATGCAGATTGACAAAGAGGCCTTAGCAATAGTAGCAGGGGTGAGGAAATTTCACCACTACTTTTATGGTCAGCCCTTCACAGTAGTCATGGATCACAAACCCCTGCTGGGCCTCCTAGCACCAGATCACCAAACCCTGCACATGCTGTCCCCAAGGGTGCTCTAGTAGTCCATTTTCTTGGCAGGATACCAATACGACCTCATCCACAGGCCCAGCAAAGTGATGGGCCACACAGACACTTTGAGCCACCTCCCGCTTCCATCCAGCAATCCGGACCCTGCTCCTGCCCACCACATTGCCCTCCTAGAGGACCTCCCAGACCACCTGGTACAGGTCTCCAAAGTTGCTCACCACACAGGCCATGACTGATTCCTCTCCCGGGTCCTTGACTGGATGGTGAGGGGGTGGCCCACCGGCCCGGTGGGTCCAGAGTTTATGGCGTTCTCTTCCAGAAGGGACAAACTGTTGGCACATGAAGGGTGTCTTCTCTGGGGCAGCAGAGTGGTGATACCTGCCCCCCTACAGAAGCGGGTGATCACAGCAATACATGAAAACCACCCAGGGATAGTCAGAATGAAAGTCGTAGCTAAAAGCTATGTGTGGTGGCTGGGTTTAGATGGCGAAATAGAGGACATGGTGAAGAGGTATCAACCATGTCAGGAGTCCCAGCCAGAACTGCCTAAAGCACCAGTAAGAGTCTGGGGGTCTTCCCACAAACCGTGGGCAAGACTTCACTTAGACTTTGCGGGTTCCTTCCAGGAACAAATCTTCTTTATCCTAGTCGGCTCATACACCAAATGGCCAGAGGTGGTGCCCGTGTCCTCCACATCCTCCCGTTCAGCCATCTGGGCAATGTGGAGGATTTTCAGTATGCACAGCATACCAGACTCATTGGTGATGGACAATGGGATGGCTTTTACGTTGGCAGAATTCCAAGAATTTGTAGAATACTATGGCATCAGAAACATCCACTCGGCTCTCTTCCACCCGGCAAACAATGGCCAAGCTGAGCACATGGTCCACTCCACAAAGGAATCCATGCACTGCATGGACTACAGGGACTGGGACTATAAGCTGGCTGCTTTCTTATTTAGCCAGCGCACGACCCCGCACCAACCCACCAACCGGCGAGTAGGGATTCTAAAGAGTAACCTATAAAATTGTTACATATGTAAATAGCCTATCACGGGTGTGAGTGTGTGTAATGGGTGTGGTTGTAAACTGGCATATAAGCAGCCTTCAGGCTAGCTATTGTATCTCCTTTTCTGAAATCACTTAAGTAAAGTATGAGCTGAGATCACTCAATGATACGTCAGTCTCAGCACTGTATACTCTGCTTGAGAGAGCCAAGCAAAATCTCCTTTCCTTGTCCACTTCACTGTGGCAAGTAAAATAGGAAAACTGGGGCTGAGGTGACTCCCTTTTCATGTTGCTAAGCAGAAAGAAGGTGGTCCTGCCTAGGTTTCTGTTTCACAGAGATCCTGAAAATAAGCTTGAACTGAATATTGGGAGGAAACACAGCCCAATGCCCATATCAAGCCTATCTGGTTTCAAATGCCTCTAATTCAAAAAACAGTCAGCAGGAAGTAGGCAACTGATAGGTGGCAGTTCCTACCTGTGTCATCTCACAGGTGCTTTGCAGCATCACTTTCATAGCAACAGCTGGATGTGATGCTATCCTTGCTGGAAAATTCTGTCACTTTACGAGAGACAACACACTTACCTTATCTTTCACACAGCACCTACTGTCCTTTGAGGACTCATGGCTTCAAAGGATGCTGTCCTATCAAGCCACTGCTCAGCCATGTCCCAGATTAAGTGGTTAGTGGAAGATTATCGCAATGCTACATATTGTTAAACCTGATTTGGACATTTGTGCAGTGTACTAGTCCCCAAATATGCTGAACAGTTTTGAGAGGTAGAAAAGAGCAAGAGCCCAATAGCACCTTAAAGACTAACAGAAATTGTGGCAGGGTATGAGCTTTCGTAAGTCATTGCTCACTTCAGACACAGCTAGAATGTGAGTCCATCTGTCCTATATACCTGAAAGTGGAGTGATTTCAGATGACAAATGACATTAGCAGGCAAATGACAATAGCAGGTGAAGGATAATAGCAGGCATGATTGGATTAGGTGTGATATACAGAGGGGTAGTAGGCATGGAAAAATCAGCATTGGTAATGAGACAGCAAACCCAGATCTCGATTAAGTCCAGGTAGATACATTGTCATTATCAGTTGCAATTCAGCAGTCTCTCTTTCAAATTTGCCTTTGGAATTTCTTTGTAAGAGAACTGCTACTCTTAGGTCAGCAGCTGAATGTCCTGGAAGGTTAAAATATCCCCCCACTGTTTTTTGAATAGTGTGGTTTCTAATGTCAGACTTATGTCCATTAATTCTTTGTTGAAGAGACTGACCTGTTTGTCCAATGTAGAGGGCAGAAGGGCATTACTGACACACAATAGCATAAATCATACTAGAAGATGAACAAGAGTAGGAACCTGAGATGGTATGGCTGATGTTGCTGGATCCACTGATGGTGTTGCTAGGATCTATATGAGAGCAAAGTTGGTATCTTGGTTTGTTGCAGGCCTTGGTGATGTCAGATAACTGCCATGCTTCTGTATTACGTTATTGCTTACTTGAGCGCATGTGCTTAGATCTGCTTCACTTTGCTGCAATTACTGTGAGAGACTCCTCCACCAGAGACAGCTATCTCTGTAACCTTGAAGAAAGGGAGGGCATGCGGTCCCCAGCTGGTGAGAATATATCGGCCTCTGGAGAGAGGGGGTAGTTTCCCGTTCATGTAGTCACATCCCGCCGGGAGGATTCCCCCACGCGCGCTAGCACCTCATTTGCTAGGCTAGTTGAAGCATCATAGTATATACATGGCCTCTTTGCATTAGCTGACATTCCTAACACTGTCCCTGTTTGCTTGGCAACAGACTGGTATTTCAAAAAAGAATAACCTTTGAATGAAGTATGTGTGGACCTACTTGCTGTTGACCCTGACAGGTACCAGAGTCCATGTTACCATTAAGTAGTTTATCACTGCGGGTAAGAAGTTGTTTTAGGTTAGCAGGCTGTCTGTAAGGAAGAAAAGAGAGGCCCCCCCAGTTGCCTGCTTGAGGGAAGTGTCACTATCCAACATGGGTTGTTGGTCATTAATAATATGTTGAACTGGCTTGAGTTGTGAGCTATAGGTAACCACCAGTGGTGTTCTGTTGTCATTTTCTTTGGACTTGTCTTGTAGCAAGCTGTCCCTGGGTATCATTTTTGTCAGGTTCAAAAGCAAGTAGATCCAAGCATTCTTAGGAGTAAGAAGGGCTTTATTGGAATACAGTGCTAAAACCCACAGTGTAAAGGCTATTGTCAGGAATGGCGGGGCAAGCTGCTCAAGCATGGTTATAGTGTGATGCAAATTGCGACTAGCAAATGACCTGCCAGCGCGCGCGCGGGAAACTCCCGGCGGGAGAGTTACTTAATGGGCGGGAGACGACTCCCTCCTCCCCTCGGCTTCACAGGAATGGAAAATTCTCATAGACTTAAGAATAGCCCAAAGCCCGCATTCAAGACCACCGTGATAACACCGAGCAGCAGAGAAGAAGCTCCCACGTTACAGCTAGCATACCTACGCAAGCGCAGAAGCAGGGACGAGATAGGGAACACAGAACAATGGACACAGTGTGAAACATTAAACAACCATTACTGACAATTTTGGCCTTTCCGGTCATCTTTCTCACCATATCAGGAGGGCTCTCTTCACCTTGGTATCAGGCTTAGACAGTACACTCTTGACAATGGCTGAGTTTTCAGAATGTTGTGTGCATTACCCCTGGTGACAAAGCCTGCTTTTAATCTTGGAGAAAGACCAATCCTCAAATACAGCCCTGTGGACCAAACTAGATATGACCTTTGTCACATGGTTGCCACAGAAGAAGAAGAAGAAGAAGAAGAAGAAGAAGAAGAAGAAGAAGAAGAAGAAGAAGAAGAAGAAGAAGAAGAAGAAGAAGAAGAAGAAGAAGAAGAAGAAGAAGGAGGAGGAGGAGGAGGAGGAGGAGGAGGAGGAGGAGGAGGAGGAGGAGGAGAGGAGGAGGAGGAGGAGGAGGAGATTGGATTTATACCCTGCCCTTCACTTGGAGTCTCAGAGTGGCTTACAAACTCCTTTTCCTTCCCCTCCCCACAACAGACACCCTGTCAGGTAGGTGGGGCTGAGAGAGCTCTTGACAGAAACTGCTCTTTTTTCAAGAACAGCTCTTATCAGAACTATGGCTTGCCCAAGGTCATCCAGCTAGGTGCAAGTGGAGGAGTGGGGAATCAAACCCGGTTCTCCCAGATTAGAGTCCGCACATTTAACCACTACACCATATGCCAGCTGCAGGTTCCCCATGGAAACTCAGTTTAGCAGTGTTACAGGGGTTCTGTTCTGGTGAAGAATGTGCCACAGATGGAGCAGAAGCTTTCCTGGTCAAAAATGGTGCTGAAAGGCATTATTTGATCCCTTAGAGGGCAGTACATACAAAGTGTTCAGTGCACAGGCAGCCACCCAATGGGGCAAATAATGCCCAAACCCAATGTGGGTCTGCAAAAGGTGTGTTGGGGGGAAGACAGGAGTCCTTCTTCCCCCCTGTGCTGCTTTTATGCAGACTTGCCACTGGGATGTCACAACTCCAGTCTCTGTTCAAACTTGTATAAAACATCACATATAGTTTGGCCCTGAGTTTGTGGGCAATACTTAACAGAGATCTAAGATGGGACAAAGGGAAAGGAGACAGTATGGTATAGCCCAATTTTGTCAGATCTTGGAAGCTAAGCAGGGTCAGTACTTGGAAGGGAAACCACCAAGGATTAGTCTGCAGAGGAAGGCAATAGCAAACCACCTATTTTTCACTTGTCTTGAAAGCCCCTTGCACATGAACCAGCAAGCAGTTGCCTTTGTTTGCTGTACTAAATAGAGACTGTGCAAGCACAGAAATTTATTGTCTTTTCCAGAGAGGAACATCAAAGGAATGGCATTCCATTCAGATATCAAATGAGTGCTACAAACTGGCCAAATCTGTGTGATTGACCTGGTAACCATAAGCATTGGTGCCTCCCACCATTATCTGAAAAGATTCTACTGCAAACTATTCTGTTATGACAACCCTGGATTTAGGGTTACCAACTCCAAGTTGGGGAATTCCTGGACATCTGGTGGTGGAGCCTGGAGATGGCAAAGTTTGAGGGGGTGAGGGAGCTCAGCAGGGATATTGAGTTCACTTGAAAGCTGCCATTTTCTCCAGGGGAACTGATCTCTGTAGTCTGGAGATCTGTTGTAATTCTGGGAGAACTCCACTCCCCAACCTGGAGTTCGGTACTCCTACCTGTAACTGTATTATTTGAATTGTAGATATTTTTATGTGCATTATGTGTATATGCATGTACATGCTTATGAAAGACAGAGGAAAGAGTAATGCCAGTATCTGGAAGCTGAAAATGCTGAGCAGCTATTAACTGCAGCTTCGTTAAGAAAGGAAATTAAGCATTGCACAATCTAGTGGACTTTCATGTTATGGATCCTTTAAAAAAATCTGTACTTTCTGTCATGAATAATCCTTATGTCTATAGGGAGATAGTATCTCTCCTTTTAAAAACATTTGGTAGTTGGAAATAAATAGGTAGAGAACAATAAGAACAATGTTGAGAAGTGAAAACAAAATGCAAAGTGAGCCACAAATTTCCATACTGAGGAAATCAGCCACAATGTGACCTGGGGAAGAGCCAGCCAGTCTCTCTCCCTTGGGTCTTCTAAATGGGATATGCTGGAGGAAAGTGTGTTCCTAATTGTCTGGTCCTAAAGTTGGCAGAGTAATTTACACAGCAACAGTGCACAACCTGATTAAGAGTAGATAAAGGTTTATTTAGGAATTAATATTCTTGATAGGAAAGAGGAGAGACAGAGATAGGTTCCTAACTACATCTCTCGCTGAGAGACAGGGTAAGACTGAGTGTGGCACATCTGAGAAGAAGGGGGAAATTGCCTTAAGAGTAGCAATCCGGAGGCAGACAAGGAATGACACTTTACAGGAGAGAAGGTACTGACCTCACTATCCTGTCTAAGGCTGGTTCTGCATCTGGCATTTACTCCACATTTTCTCAACACTGAGGAAAAAGTACAGCTCAAAACCACATTCAAATACCCCAGGGCCAGTGCCATACTGACTGCAAAGTCACCCCTGAAAAGCCATAAAGTGGCCATAAATGTATGCAGAAGCTACCATAAAATCCAGTGATCAAAGGAAGTGAAAGCAGCATGCAATGCAGAGGGGAATTTCTGTTCCGATGTGGGTTTGCTAAAACAACAGAGGGAAAAACCAATGCAGAATTGCCCTAATTGTCTTCTTGCTGCCCCTTGCAGGGTTTTCTTCTCTTCTTCTTTGTACACCAGACATCGCCTTTTCCAGCACCTAAGACATGTTATTCCAGGACATAAGTGCTAAGGAGGCTCAAACCAACAAATAGGTCATCATAAATTGAGGATATGCCTGTGCAACAGCAGTGTTACAGAAGAATCACAGATGGATGCACCAATGTAAATGCTTAGGACCTCAATTCAAAGCAAGTCCTCATCTTTGTTAATCAGTACAACTTTTATTGATGACAATGTATCTCAAATTCCACTAAAATTGCTTGAATGAAAAAAGCTGCATCCATGACAAGTGCTCAGTTTTTGTTCTCTTTAAATATATTGGTTACTCTAATCAACGGTCATTCTGCATACCAATTTGGTTTTAGAACCATATGCAAAAAATCAAACAGTTGTTGTTTCCCCCCTCCATTTTTCTGGGGGGAAAGTTAATTATGCCTTGAATGTGGAAGGTTTAGCACTATGAATGCTATTTCTCAGGGGTCCTTGGTTGATCTACAGGATTCTGAACATATCTCAGTTTTAAAATGCATCAAAAGTTATGTTTATTCACGATGACTGTATCATATGCACAACCCATATAGTGGATTGTTGACATTTAGCTGTGCCAGTTGCAAACATACACTGCAGTACATGGTTGGGATTTTAAAAACTCACATATTTTACTAAACAAAGTTGAGCCTGTTTTGGTGACTTCAATAATTTCTTTTTATTGCTTGCTGATTGAAGCAAAACAGAAATTGTGTTTTCACTCCCATTTTGGAAACAGGAAGTTTCTGCATGATATGCCTTTGCCCTTACTACTTATTTTGTCCAGAAGAGCTTCTTTTTCTATATACAATCCTCCTTAGAAAATCTTGGGATGCTCTACATTAATATGTGCACAATTTTCTTATATCACTGATCACTGAAAATATTTATATACTTATTTAAACCTAGGGTTGCCAGGCAATTCCTAGAGAGGACTGGTGTCACTTTTAAAAAAGATAATTATTACTTTTAGATTATTTTTCTCCCTCTTGCTGCAGCAGCAGCATTGAGAAACAGGAGCCCAGTGGGGGCTTGGAAACACTATTTAAAATATTTGTGATTATTTTCCTTGCACTTATAGATGTCCATGATAATAAAAATCAATAAAACCACCACTTTAATAATCCATACTCATAAGATGCAGAATAGCCACAAAATCCTACTCACTAAATGCCAAATGAAAAAGGAAAGTTTTGAGGCCTTTACAAAGTTTAGAAGAGGGGAAACATATAGGAAGATTACTGAGAAATGGGGCCATCACAGCAAAAGCCCTGGTTCTAGAAGAAAGCCCCTACCTGCTGAGTTTTTTCACATATTTGAGACCAAAGCTGTGAAGGGATTTAAAATCGCCACCCTGAGAACCTAGAAGCAAATTTATGATCAGTGTAACAAGGTAGAACAGGCAGTGTTGATCTAGAACCAGTTAAAAATGGGTAGCTTGTCATGGTCCAGTTGAAGTTACCAAGGATAGTTATCAAGGTTCTTCAATGGTAGCTCCACATATGTTAGAAATGAAATTCTATGGAACTCTGGAGATGGGAAGAATTCATCAAGGTCTCTCCTCATCTTAGCCAATTTACTGAGACTTGTTTTTGAGCCACAAGCAAACTGGAAGGAATAGATGGGACCTGAGTGTACTTCAGTTAAAGCTTCAGTCTTTATTGATTACTTACAATTAGGCCTGAGAACACGTACACACCTACCCCAAACTGGCCAGATGATGACACCAAATACTGATTGATCAGGAGAAATCTCTCAGAGGAGATTTCTGCTCTCATTCTGAAATGGCACAGAATTTATACTCTTTTCCTCTAGTGCCTCCCCCTGGAGTGATTTCCCCTTATAAGGTAAGCATGAGGCCTTTGGGCCATGGCTCATGTACCTAAGTCACATGTTCATAGCAACCCAGACACCTGTTCACTTCCTAACTTCCCCCTTCCCCCTTATTTGGATCCCTTGGGGCTTTCCAGATGATGGACTTGGTATCCCCCCTGCCAACCAAGACCTTATGGCCCACCTTCTTTCCTAACAGATAATCATATGTTGGTCCATTATACCCTAACAAGTCTGAGCATGTACGGTTAATTCAGTTTGGTGTAGTGGTTAAGTGCGCGGACTCTAATCTGGGAGAACCGGGTTTGATTCCCCACTCCTCCACTTGCGCCTGCTGATGTGACCTTGGGTCAGTCACAAGCTCTGGCACAGCTGTTCTCTCAAGGACAGTTTGTGTTAGAGTTCTCTCAGCCCCACCTACCTCACAAGGTGTCTGTTGTGGGGAGGGGAAGGGAAAGGAGTTTGTAAGCCGCTCTGAGACGCCTTTGGGTAGTGAAGGGCAAGATATAAATCCAATCTCTTCTTCTTCTTCTCTTCTAATTCAACATAAGCCAATAAAGAAGCTGGCAATTGGTTTCAGCAAAATTCTAATCATGACTCAAAACTCCCCACTCTGAGCACAGATTGGCAGATGCCAATCACCCTGTGGTTAGCTCAAGCCTGGCATTAAAAATATGTCTGCTTTCCTGCAGGCATCAAAATGTGTTTTAATTGTGTAAGCATTGAGGGTTCATCAGCTTTAACAGGAAGATATGTTCTATCACATCTACTAAATATAAACAGACTTTCTTTCCTAGACATTGTGGTTTGGCTGGTACTGGTACTTCTGCTTTTAGCATGGCAGGTCCTGCACCTGGAAAATGACCACCCTGACTGCAAAAATAAGAAGGGTATACTTTGCAGGCCTGATAAATTTTATATCTATCCATAGAAGCTGAGCCTAGAAGTTGGGGAGGCATGGATCAGCATAGCAAGGTTTCAGTGATCTAGAAGGGATGAAAGGCTATGCATTATTCAGAAAAACAGACATTCCTACTGACACCTCTATCTGTTGTTCAAAATACAGATCTGGGTCCATGAGCACTCTGAGGTTCTGTTGTGTATTCATCCAAGACCACACACGCAGTTGGACTTGCATGTGGTCAAGCGAACTCATGGAGCTTCGGCCCATAGGAACAATAGACCCTAGAATCCTGAAACGGACCTATAGGAGTGCCCAGACCTGAGACAGGTCCTAAGGGAGATGGTACACTGTAAATAACCAATCACAGGGTATGTGTGTGTGTTTGGGATGTGGTTTTGTTTGGGGATTTAAGCAGGGCTTCAGTCCTGCTACTTTGTCTTTAGTCTTCACTAATTTCCAAATAAACTATGAGCTGATTCACTCAATGCGTCTATGAACCCAGTACATTATAGGTTCTAAAGAGGACGAGGAGAAGATTGGATTTTTACCCTGCCTCTCACTCAGAGTCTCAGAGCAGCTTACAAACTCCTTTCCCTTCCCCTCCTCACAACAGACACCCTGTAAGCAGTGTTCCCTCTAAGCTGAGTTAGTGTGAGCTAGCTCACAGTTTCTTAGCCTCCAGCTAACAGATTTTTGTCTTTGCTCAGGAAGGATGGCTCCAGAGCAAAATAATTTATGCAGCAGCCAAATCGCTTGCTTGCAACTTTCATGCCAGTAGCTCACAAAGTAGAATTTTTGCTCATAGGACTCCACAGCTTAGAGGGAGCAGTGCCTGTGAGGTAGGTGGGGCTGAGAGCACTCTTTCAAGAACTGCTCTTTCAAGAACACCTCTGACAGAACTATGGCTTGCCCAAGGTCATCCAGCAGCTGTATGTGGAGGATTAGAATCTGCACATTTAACCACTACACCAAACTGGCTCTCTTTTGTTGTTGTTGTTGTTCAGTCGCACAGTCGAGTCTGACTCTTCACAGTCCTTCATTTGATAGGGTAACAGATATCCCATCTATCTCTGGCAAATGGATCTCTTCTAGAACACAGATGTCTCCACTAGCATAATATTTGCCATCTCTAGATTATGTTGCAGTGTGTTAACTTTCATCTACTTGATCACAGCCTTTAGGCTCTAGACAGAAATCACATTTTTCCAGATGCTTTGTTAAGAGTATAAAGAGCTGGGTGTTGCTAGCATATTGACATTGCCAAACCCTG
Source organism: Gekko gecko (assembly GCA_029375565.1). NCBI lineage: Eukaryota > Metazoa > Chordata > Lepidosauria > Squamata > Gekkonidae > Gekko > Gekko gecko. The sequence goes on from JAPDNY010000009.1 coordinate 112,013,607, forward strand.
AGGCCATGGGCCCTGTCACTGGCAATAACACTGATCCACGTAATAATCTATAAACTCCAGTCACCCCCAGTAATTTTACTAGACAAAAGAAGAACCAAACCACTGGAGAACCTAGCCTGAGATCCTACTAAGTGTTCTAATTGTTTCAAGAAGAATGGCAACGTTGACCATACTAAAAACTGCAGAAAGATTCAGCAGAATTGTCACAAAGGAATTTTCCCTTTCAACCTGCCAGACATAGATCATCCACTACTGTCACCAATATTGTCTCCATGCCACAAGTTAAATTGAAAAGGCTCAAGGAAAGATGTGTCTTTCAAGAATCCCTGGAGCTGCTGTCATAGCATGCTCAATCATCTTGCCTCCCCAAGGAAAGATCTGAGACTGGTCTCAAATTGGTCAGGTCATCTTTTTCCAAAGATATTCTCATTAACAGCAAATATACCACTGCATCTTTCAACAACTGAAAGAAACAACTCCCTCCAAAGTAAAAAAATAAATAATCTTAGCTAATAGATTAGACTTCACAAGCCATGATGGACAAGGATCAGATTTACATACTGTGGCCTTCACAATCATGTGTGACATCAGAGTGAGCAGCCTGATTTGATTCAAGTAATTGCAACAATTGGTCGCCTCTGATGTGGCTGGCACAGAATCAGTAATCAATGAGGTGTGTCTGTCAACTACTTCCATCAGACTCTCATTCCACACTGTGATTACAGCCTCCACAGGGTTATCATTCACCCAAACAATACTTCACAATATTCTACAATCCTATTGGATCCAAGGGTGTTTCAGGATGAGCCATCTAAATGAATCTCTGCCATTGTGAATCCATATATAATACATATGTGATATCAGATACATATGACAAGCATATTAGAGAACAGGGCTTTCCCCCCATGATTTATAGGCAGCCCTATAAGAGAAACTTTAAAGATTATTATAGTCAAGGCTTAAGAACATAAGAATATAAGAGAAGCCAATGTTGGATCAGGCCAATAGCCCATCTAGTCCAACACTCTGTCACACAGTGGCCAAAAATACCAGGTGCCATCAGGAGGTCCAGCAGTGGGGCCAGGACACTAGAAGCCCTCCCACTGTTACCCCCCTCAAGCACCAAGAATAGAGTGCATCACTTGCCCAGCCTGAGAGTTCCTATCCATACCCCATGGCTAATAGCCACTGATGGACTTCTGCTCCATAATTCCCTCTTGAAGCTGTCCAAGCTTGTAGCTGCCACCACCTTCTGTGGAAGTGAACTCCATGTGTTAATCAGTCTTTGGGTGAAGAAGTACTTCCTTTTATCTGTTCTAACCCAACTGCTCAGCAATTTCATGGAGTGTCCGTGAGTTCTTGTATTGTGAGAAAGGAGAAAAGTACTTCTTTCTCTACCTGCTCTATCCCATGCATAATCTTATAGACCTTGATCAAGTCACCCCTCAGCTATCGTTTCTCCAAGCTAAAGAGTCCCAAGCGTTTTAACCTTTCTTCATAGGGAAAGTGTTCCAACCCTTTTAACATTCTGGTTGCCCTTTTCTGCACTTTTCCCAATGCTATAATATCGTTTTTGAGGTGTGGTGACTAGAACTGTACACAGTGTTCTGAATGAGGTTGCACCATTGATTTATACAGGGGCATTATGATACTGGCTGATTTGTTTTTAGTTCCCATCCTAATAATCCCTAGCATAGCATTGGCCTTTTTTATTGCAGTTGCACACTGTCTAAACATTTTCATTGAGTTATCTACTACGACACCAAGATCTCTCTTGGTCAGTCTCTGCCAGTTTGGACCCCATCAATGTGTATTTATAGTTAGGATTTTTGGCTCCATTGTGCATCACTTTGCACTTGGCCACCTATTTATAAGCCAGTTTTTGATCCACAAGAGGACTTGTCCTTTTATCCCATGACTATTGAGCTTACTTAGGAGCCTTTGATGAGGAACTGTATCAAAAGCTTTCCGGAAGTCAAGGTAAATAATATCTATTGGGTCCCCCTTGTCCACATGTTTGTTCACTCCCTCAAAAAACACTAACAGGTTAGTGAGACAAGATCTTCCCTTACAGAACCCATGCTGAGTCTGCCTCAATAGTTTTTGTTCATCAATGTGCCTACTAATTCTTTCCTTAATAACAGTTTCCACCTTTATAAGACGATCACTGTTTGAGACGTGGACGAGATACAAAAAATTCTTCTCGGAAGAACGACCACTTTGGATAGTGCCGGCAGAAGTGATTAATCCATATTCAAGGAATCAAGGTTTAGATTGGTTACCTTACAAAAGGCTTTTAAAATTAGAAGGGAAAAACTTTGTCTTAAAAGATAGAAATGATGTTGAATTTGATTATGATTGGTTGAAGTATAGACAGATTTATGACTTATTTAAGACCGATAAAAGAGAACATGGTTTTAGAGAAAATAATAATGAAATTGAAATTGTATGGGCTGAAAAGGGTAAAAAAATGATTTCAAAATTGTATAAGGTTTTATTGAAATGGTATACTGAGGATGAAACAGTAAAAGAGCAAATGATAAAGTGGGCTGTAAATATAAATAATGAAATAACTATGTCATCTTGGGAATATTTGTGGAAAAAGTCAATGAAAACTTCAACTTGTATAAATGTGAAAGAAAACTGCTATAAAATGATGTATAGATGGTATTTGACCCCCCCAAAAATTGCTATTATAAATGATAGCATGTCTAACAAATGTTGGAAGTGTAAGAAAAAAGAAGGGTCATTTTATCATATGTGGTGGACTTGTGATAAGGCAGCAAGATATTGGACTGAGATCCACAATGAGATACAAAAATTTTTGAAATGTACTTTTAAGAAAGACCCACAGATGTTACTGTTAGGTCTTAAAATGGAAGAAATAAATGTAACCAAGAGAACATTGCTATGGTACTTGGTGACAACAGCCAGAATGACTTTTGCACAATCTTGGAAGCAAGAAAAAATACCGGAAACATGGAATGGATTAAGAAGATGCTGTTTATGGCAGAAATGGACAAGCTAACAAGAAAATTAAACAACGAGGAAGATGAAAACTTTTTTGAAGAATGGAAAGACTTTCAAGAATATTTGTTGAAAAGTTGGGATGTTAAACATGGTTTGATTTGTTTTGATAGTTATTAAGGGGAAACTTTAAAATGATTAGATTCTTAAATTGTTGCCATTAGCAAAGAAAGTAAAATTAGTAGTTAATGTAACTGAATAAGAGAGATATTAACGGGGTTGGAGCATTGCGGGAAGCCTTGTTTGGGGGGGGGAGAAAAAAACCCGGAAGGGATATGTATTTACTTGTTTAAGTTGTATGAACATGTGGAAAATATCCAATAAAAATTGTATTTAAAAAAAAAAAATAACAGTTTCCACCAACTTACCCGGTATCGATGTCAGACTGACTGGCCTGTAATTTCCCGGATCTCCTCTGGAACCCCTTTTAAAGATGGGAGTGACATTAGCTACCTTCCAATCCTCAGGAATGGAGGCAGATTTTAATGAAAGATTACATATGTTTGTCAGGAGATCCACAAGTTCACATTTGAGTTCTTTCAGAACTCTTGGATGAATGCCATCTGGGCCTGGTGATTTATCAGTTTTTAAGTTGTCTATCAGACATAGGACCTCCTCTCTTGTCACCTCAATCTGACTCAGAACGGATAGAAGGAAGTACTTCTTGACCCAAAAAGTGATTAACACTTGGAATTCACTGCCACAGGAGGTGGCAGCGGCTACAAGCATGGACGACTTCAAGAGGGAATTAGATAAGCATATGGAGCAGAGATCCATCGGCGGTTATTAGCCACAAGGTATAGATAGGGACTCCTGGGCAAGTGATGCTCTGTATTCTTGGTGCTTGGGGGGGGGGGTCAACAGTAGGAGGGCTTCTCGTGTCCTGGCCCCACTGCTGGACCTCCTGATGGCACCTGGTATTTTTGGCCACTGTGTGACATAGAGTGTTGGACTAGATGGGCCATTGGCCTGATCCAACACTGGCTTCTCTTATGTTCTTAAGTCTTTCAACACCCCTCCTGAAATCAGCGGTTCTGGAGTGGGCAAGCACTTCTCATCTTCCACAGTGAAGACAGTGGCAAAAAATGCATTCAGCTTCTCAGCCATTTCCTATCATCCTTCAGTACTCCTTTTACCCCTTGGTCATCCAAGGGCCCCACTGCCTCCCTGGCTGGTTTCCTGCTTCTAATGTATTTGAAGAAAGTTTTATTGTTGGTCTTTATGTTCTTTGCTATATGCTCCTCATATTCCCTTTTTACCTACCTGATCACAGACTTGCATTTTATTTACCACAGCCTGTGTTCCCTTTTATCAACCTCACTGAGACTAGCTTTCCACCATTTAAAGGAATCCTTTTTACCTTTTACAGTTTCCATTACTTTGTTTTTCAGCCATTCAGGCTTTTTTCTATACCTATTTGTGCCTTTCCTAACCTGCGGTATATATTTTTTCTGAGCTTCTAGGATTGTAGTTCAAATACTCCAAGCTTCCCCAATGGTTTTGACTCTTTTTACTTTTCCTTTCAGTTTCTTCCTCACATGTCCCCTCGTATCAGAGAAGTTACCTCTTTTAAAGTTAAAAGTGGTTGTGTCAGTCTTTTTGGGCAACTCCCTATTTATACAAATGTTGAACTCAATAACATTTTGGTCACTGTTCCCAAATGGTGCAATCACTTTTATATCTATCACCGGGTCTTGGCCGTTACTTAGGATCAAATCCAGGATTGCCTCTCCCCTGGTAGGTTCTGTGATCATCTGTTCCATAACACAGTCATTGAGAGTTTCTAGAAATTCAATCTCTTTTTTCCAACTTGAACACATATTGACCCAATCAATGTGTGGGTAGTTAAAACTGCCTATTACAACACAGTTATTTCATCTAGCCGCTATCTTTAATTCATTCACCATTTTATAATCCTCCGCTATCTTTTGAACTGGTGGGTGATAACAGGCTCCCAGTGTTAAGCTTCCTTTTGGGCCCACTATTTCAACCCATAGCATTTCCAGAAGCAAATACAATTCACTTACTCTCTCAATCTTACTGGATTGTATACCCTCTCTGACATACAGAGTCATCCCAACTCCAATCCTTCCCCCCCATCTTTCCGATATAATTTATAACCAGGAATCACCGTATTCCACTGATTTCCCTCATCCCACCTGAGGGATGAAATACCCACAATGTCTATTCCCCCCCAATATCAAGCATTCCAATTCCCCGATTTTACCTCAGACACTTCTAGCATTTGTGTATAAACACCTATAGTTTCCCATGCATGTTAAGCCCACAACCTTCCTATTGCTGCCTTGAGACCTTGCCAGGCAGTCCGTATCGTTAGCCACAGTCTCAGTGGACAATCCTAATCCATTTCCTTGTAGAGAAGTAACAGCTACCCCTTCATCTCTTTGAGATGAGCCATCCCGAACCAGAGACTTTTAATCTCTTGTTGGCTTCCCCCCAATATTCAGTTTAAAAACTGCTCTGCCACCTTTTTGATTTTAAGCACCAGCAGCCTGGTTCCTTCTCAGGATAAGTGGAGACTGTCCCTTTTGTACAGCTCCCTTTTGTCTCAAAAAGCATCCCAGTGCCTAACAAACTCGAACCCTTCCCCCCTACACCATCGTCTCATCCACGCATTGACACTCCTTTTTTTTTTATATAAAGAATGTTATTGGTTTTGCATTACTACAGGATATGGGAAAGGGTTACTAAATACCTACCTCTAAAAATTTTATAGGATATGGGTAAGGGAAGCTAATACATAAACCACTACCAGAATGGGGGAAGGAAACTAAACCCTACCTCTATACACCCTACTGGACACGGGAAAGGGAAGACTAACATGGTGACACGATCTGGTTACATATTGTGTTATTATTACCTGATGTTACAAAGATTTGTTGCTTATAAAAAGAAAGTTAACAAAAAATAATAAAAAGAAAAAAATGCAAAAACTAATTAACTGCGTTGTTTTAAATGGGTGTGTGTGTGTGAACTCTTGAGCGTCTCCCTCCCCCCTGCCGCTTTGCCCTTAGGCACTTCTAATTACTACCAAGGCTCTTGTTCGCTTACAATACCTGAACAGTGCTTGACTCACGTTTTGCAGCCTTGGAGATCTTTTAGAAGCTTTTCAGCAGCTGTTGATCGTGTCCGCTGGTCCGGTAGTCATCTCTCAACGCCATACTGGCTCTTCGGCGACGGGACCTTTCGGAGATAAAAGTGAGCCTCAATTCCTTGGCCGTTGCCTTGGAAGAGGCTCGCCTCAACTTTCCAGGCTGAGGGTCTCCTACAGAGACCTCGGGAGGGTCTGGGACAAACTTGGACCCTTCCCGTCAGCCGAGTCTTGGCGCAACCCCATCAGAGCAAGATGGGGATGCGTCCGAGCAGCGAAACGCCTAAACTGGAAGTCCCATGCATTGAGATGCCTGATCTGTGCCTGTCTCTCTGGCCCTGCGCGTGGAACAGGTAGCACTTCTGAGAAGGCTACCTTGGAGGGCCTGGCCTTGAGTTTCCTGCCTAGCAGCCTAAATTTTTCCTCCAGGACCTCACGACTGCATTTTCCCACATCGTTGGTACCAATATGTACCACAACCACTGGCTCCTCCCCAGCACTATCTACCAGCCTATCTACAACACATGTAATGTCCACTACCTTTGCACCAGGCAGGCAAGTCACCATACAGTCAGTACGCAGGTTCACCACCCAGCTGTCTACCTGCCTAAGGATCTAATCACCAACTACCAAGAGTCCCCCTCTTTCCCTGCCCAGAGATGGTTCCTTGGTGCGAAAGGATACCCGTTCACCAGCTGCCTAGGGATGGTTCCTTGGTGCAAAAGGATACCCGTTCACCAGCTGAAGAAGAGGTTCCTTCTGAGGACACATTTCCCTTATCTGGAGCATCGTGCCCTGTTTCCCCTCGACCCTCATGCTCCCTGACAGCAATGGGACTGCCAGGTCCAGAGTGGGACATATCTAACAAGTTCTTGAGAGTCTTCTCCATGTGCCTAGCTGACTGTCTCTGCTTCTCCAGGTCAGCCACCTTGGCCTCAAGGGAGTAAACTCATTCCCTGAGAACCAGGAGCTCCTTGCACCGAGCACACACCCAAGACTTCTGTCCAGTGGACAGATAGTCATACATGTGACACTCTGTGGCAAAACATTGGATAGCCCCCAACCCCCTGCTGGCATTCTGGCTTCATAACTGATTTTAGAAAATAATTTTATATAATCCCCCTTTTCAAAACCCTTTGTATTCATGTAGTTCCCCTTGTAGAAGTCTACTTACCTTACTGGGAACCCAAGGAGACTAGGGCCCTGGCTTTCTGGCTCTTCCTGGGCTTCTTACAGAGCCCCTAGGCCAAGAGCCCTAACCCTTTTGCTCATGTCTCTGGCAAGGTGTTGCCTTAAATAGAAGCTTTCCCCCACCAGATGATGTTGCCAGAAGCTATTCAAATTCACCCAGGCACTCAATTACAGTCAAACAATGACCCTTTCACACCCCATCTGAAGCAGCCAGGACTCTGCAACAACTCACCACTCACCCACACACTGCCAAACACAGTACCCTCTCAGCTAAATCACCTCAGCTGGAAGTAAGTAAAAAACACTCACCCGTCTAGCAGCTCTATCTCCTGCTCCTTCTCAGAGCTCAGCTGGTCAGCTCTGCTTCTGGCAAGCTTCGGATTTCGTACCTGGGCCATCCATGAACTTTGATCAGTTTACCCTTCAGAACCTCAAATGATAGAACAGGAAAAGTATATGTGCTTTGAACTGTTTTCAATCTTTCCTTATGAACCTGTCTCAAAGAGTTGCCATTGGAGACCAGTTGACATCAGTGTGGGACTTGTCCTGTGGAGTTCCACAGGATGCAGCCCTATCCCCTTCACAATTCAATCTCTATGTAAAGCCTTTAGGAGAAATTGTTCCTCACTTTGAATTGGGTGTCATCAATATGTGGATGATGCCAACTTCTCTCTCTCTATCCCCCCCCCCCAATCTTCTGGTGATGAAGAAGAAGTCTTGACCCATTGCCTAACTGCTGTGGTTAAATGGCTAACAGTGAGCAAACTGAAACTGAACCCTGACAAGATGGAAGTGATGCTGGTTTGTAAGGCTGAGGCCTTGAAGGACATTGTACTTCCCAGTTTCAGTGGAGCTCAGCTGTCCCTTACTTACTCAGTTAAGAGCCTAGCAGTTTTTAATATTTATTTTTATTTAGTATTATATTTATATCCTGCCCTCCCTGCTTTCAGCAGGCTCAGGGCAGATAATAACACAGATACAGATATACAATACAACTCCAATATACGTACTACAACCAACATTTCATTAAAATTACAATATAACCTATAAATGCATTACACATAGCTATAACACAAGATGGCCAACCACTCAAATTCAATCAAACCAAATTCAGCAATTACCTGTTACAATGAATGAACCTCAAAATACAATACAAGAAAAAACCCTACCCACCCCAACCTCCCTTCTTGCTACTTCCTCTCCCAGCAAGATTAAACTACTCTATTCTAGTGTAGGGTGGGAAGGGTGGGAAGACCTAACATAAACTATTATAATTAACTATTGTAACCTAATCTTTTTTTAAAAAAATATTGCCCCTAAGGACAAATTTTTATTATTTTTTGTTACAACACAACACAACACTACAAAACAATACACAACATTACATAACAATATATAAAACATCACATAAAACATGCTAACTTATACAACTTATACAGCTAACTTATACAGCTTACTTATACAACATATAACACTTAACACTTAACACTTATGGGGGGTATAGATCTAGTTTACTATTAACCCTATTTCTTAGCATGCTATCCTTCTAACTATCTCTAACTAACTACGTGTGTATCCTTATTCTCTACCTTAATTACATTCTCGTAAGACTAATCTTCAATAATAGTTCTCCCGTAAAAATCCATTTCATCCATCCTGTCTCTTTGACTTATACCACTCATAAAAGCATTGCCATGTGTTCTGAAAAATGGAGTCTTCACACACTTTCATAGTCAAAGTCAGCTTGTCCATCTCTGCCACCTCCAATATCTTCATAACATATTCTTGCTCGAATGCTACCAAGGTTGTCCGCCAGTATTTTGCATATAAGATTCTGGCCGCTGTTGTCAAATATATTATCAAATATCGGTCATCTCTACCTATTTCTTTTGGCAAAATACCTAAAAGTAGTATCTCTGGTTTAAAAGGGACCGCTCATCCTGTAATTTCCTTTATCAATCTATGAACCCATATCCAATTTTTTTTAACAATATCACATGTCCACCACATATGGTAAAATGTACTTGCCTTATTTCCGCATTTCCAACACTTATTAGAGCATTTTACATCATATTTTGCAGTTCTATCAGGCGTAATATACCACCTATAAAACATTTTATACATATTTTCTCTATAGGAAACTGCTTTAGTTATTTTAACATTTTTTTCCATATTTGGTCCCATTGCTTCAACTCAATATTATGCCCGAAGTTCTGTGCCCTTTGAATAATTATTTTTAACCATTTCATCTGCCACAAAATCTTTTAATAATACAACATACATTTTCTATATAAATTTCTCCTCTGGGGCATACAATATCTTTTCCATCTCTGATAGAGTCTTATCAAACCCAATCTTCTTATCCTTCATAAATCTCGAATTAAGTTGTGCTCTCTGCCACCACGTTAGTTCTTCCTCAGGTTCAAGCTCCCCTTTTGAATTTATAATGTCCATATATCTCTTCGGCAGGTTTTCACTGTAAACCTTAGGCAGAGTCATTGTCTCTAGTGGAGCCACCAACTTCATTTTTATGAACCATCTTTTCTGAATTATCTCCCATACTCTTAATAATGCATCACGTACCCAATGTTGTTTAAAATATTTATGTGTTGAAGCTTTTCCATACCATAAAAACACATGCCATCCGACTAAGAGGTCATGTCCTTCCAAGCTTAATATCCTTCTATCTTTTAACATAATCCATTCCTTAATCCATACCAATTCCCCCGGCTCTATAATATAAAGTCCAATTGGAGAGAGCAAGACACCCCCCCCCCCGTTCTTTCAGATCCTGTAGGGCTTTCAATCTGATTCTGGCCCTTTTACCTTGCCATATAAATTTGGTTATTAGTTGATCAAGTTCCATAAAGATTTCAAAATTTTTCAGTATTGGTATTATCTGGAAGAGAAAGATCCATCTTGGTAGAATGTTCATTTTAATCATAGCAATTCGTCCCATCAATGAAATATTTTGACTCTTCCATCTACCTAAATCCTGTTTTGTTGCTTTCAATAATTCTTTTTAATTATTATCTTGTAGGGAACTACATTTGTTTGTTAAGTTTATTCCTAAATATTTAACCTTATCGCAAAGTTGATATCCAGAATCTTTTTGGAGGGCTTCTTTTTGTGAAACCTTCATGTTCTTGGTTAGGATTTTTGTCCTGTTAATGTTGATTCTTAGTCCCGCCACTTGGCCATAGTCCCTTAAAATTTCATTCAGTTCTGTGATTGAGGATAGTGGATCCTCCAATATGAATACAAGATCATCTGCAAAAGCCCATAGTTTAAATTCTTCCTCTTGTACTTTCTATCCCTTCACCTTTTGGTTGCCTCTTATATTTTCCGTCAATATCTCTAATGCAAAAATATATAGTAGTGGTGATAAAGGGCACCCTTGTCTTGTTCCTTTTTGTATTTCAAATTGTTCCGTCCTCTCACCATTGACTAAGACTGTTGCCCTCTGTTTTAAATAGATCACCTGTATCATCTGAATAAACTCCTTTCCAGCCTCAGCTTTTTTTAGCGTTTCTAGTATAAATGACCAGCTTAAATTGTCAAATGCTTTCTCTGCACCCAAGAAAATCAGGGCCATTTCCTTTTCTGGGCGTGCTTCATAATACTCAAGTATGTTCAATATACATCTCAGGTTATTTTTTATTTGTCTTTTGGGTAGGAACCCGGCTTGATCCCTATATATTGTTCTTACCAAAATTCGTTTCAATCTTTCTGCTGTGATTGAGGCAAATAGCTTATAGTCTGCATTCAATAGAGAAATTGGTCTATAATTCTTGATTTCTTTTCCATCTGTGTTTGATTTATGTATCAACGATATTATAGCTTCTCTCCAGGTATCTGGAACCTCTTCCCCCTCCATAATTTTTCTACATGTTTCTTTCAGTTGTGGGAGGAGTTCTTCTTCAAACACCTCATAAAATTCAACTGGAAGGCCATCCGGACCTGGTGCCTTGGCCTTATTTTGTCTTTTTAAGGCTTCCACCATCTCCATCATCGTAATTGATTGATTCAGTATCTTTCTATGATCTTCTGTAAACTTTTGAATTTTATGTTCTTCCAAATACTGGATTATTTGTTTAGCTTTAATATCGTTCTTCCTATACAATTCTTTATAGAAATCTTCCACAATATTCTTTAAGTCCTGTATTCTATTTGTTTCTTCCCCATTCTTTTTTCTTAAGGCTTTTATATAGTTTTTTTCTGTTTGTTGCCTAACCTGGTAGGCCAGCCATCTAGTTGGTTTATTGGCATTTTAAAAAAAAATTCTGTTTGGCAAAAGTCAGTTTCTTTGCTATTTCACACAACAACAGACAGTTCATTTTATGCATAAGCAGTTTAATCTTACTCCATCTTCCCTTCTCTGCTCCTTTTTTCCATTATCTTTTCTCCTGTTTCTAGATTTCTTCTCTCAAATTAAGATATTCTTTGTTTCTTTTCCTGTTTATTCTTGCCATTTGTTTTATCAAGTGGCTTCTAGCAAAAGCCTTAAATGCATCCCATATAATTTTCTTTGACATATTCAGTTTAGTATTCTCTTTAAAGAAGAAGATAAATTCCTCCTTTAACCGTGCCACCAATTTACTATCCTTCAATATTGAAAGATTTAAGGTCCACCTATTTGTCACCTTTGTTTCTTGAAGTTCAAAAGTTACTGGATTATGATCTGCATAGGTTCCTGCTTCAATTTCAGATTCCATTAGGTCTTTGACAATTGTAGTTGACATCCAACACATATCCAGTCTTGACCATGAATCATGTCTCGCAGAGTAGAAAGTATACTGTTGTTTTTTAGAGTTCCTTACTCTCCATGCGTCTGTTAGTTGCCATTCTTCTATTATCTGGCAAAGTAACTCGGGGAATTCATTACCTCTTGTTTTCTTTCCGGCAATATTGGCTTTTCTATCTTCCTTACTGTCAAAAACTGCATTGAAATCTCCAATGATGCATAGTTCTTGGAAGTCTTGTTTTGCAATAAGTTTTGGAGCTTTTTGTAATACTTTTCCTGGTTTTGATTCGGTGCATAAATATTCACTATCAATGTCCTTCTAGTTTGTCTCTGAATGGCCACCATTAAGGTTCTTCCGTCTTTAGAGGCAAATATTAATTCTGGTTGAAGATGCTCTTTGGCGTATATAGCTACTCCTTTTTTCTTCTTTTCCTCATCAGAAGCTATAAAAATTTTCCTCAAGCCTTTAACATTCAAACATTTTTCATCTCTTTTTCTTATATGGGTCTCTTGTATACACATTATATCAGCATTGTATTTTTTAAGTTGATGTAAAACTTTTCTTCTTTTCTGTGGTCCATTCAAACCATTGACATTTACTGATATTAATTTCAGTTTCCTTCTATCCATCTAAAGTTTGTTTCTGTTGTTCCCGTTCGTCTTTTGCCCTTTGTCTTGTAGCAATCGGAGATTTCTTAAATCTAAATCTTTTCTGTCTTTGAGGTCTCGGAAGTCCTGGAGATACTGATACTACCATTGCACCCTGGGGCTCAAATTCCGTTTCTTTTTCTACTTCTCCTTCTTCTTTTTCTTCTCAGTCTTCTTGATCATCTGACAGTTCCTCTCCATATGTCCTCAGAAAATCCATTGCATTAAAAACCGAAGTTATTCTGAATCTTTTCCCTTCAAAGACAAAGAGGACTCCTTCCAGGAGTGTCCATCTGTAGGTGATATTATTGCTTCTCAACAGGGCCATCAATTCAGCATATGCCTTTCTTTTCTCTCTCACTCTCCAGGGGATCTCTTTCAATACAATTATCTCAACTTCGTTCATCTTTAGTGGGGAGGCATTCACTGCTTTCAATATTTTATCTCTTACTGCTCTCTTATGAAATCATACCTGTACTTCTCTTGGCAATTTGAATCACTTTGTGTATGCTGAGTTCATTCTGAAGGACGTGTCTATCTCTTGTCCATCATACTCATCTCTTCCATATGTAAGTGATCCACCAGTAGCTTAGCCATTTTATTATTCAAATCTTCCTCTTTTTCTTCTGGAATATTTTGAAATCTTAATATGAATGCCGCTCTCTTCATCTGAAGTCTCATAACATCTTGCTCTAACGTAGTTTGTTTATTTTTGTTCTCTTGTGCTTTCCTTTTCATTTCTCTGGTCTTGCTTTCCACTTTTTCCATTGCCGTATTGAGAGTTGTAATTTTAGTTGTGTTTTCTGTAATTTGTTTTTGAAATACTTGTAAACTCTGCGCCAATTGAGCTGTGATATCCTTCATGGCAATCTGGATGGGCTCCACAGTTTGGGGTATCATATTTCTAGTTTCTTGTATAGCCTCTTTGATGGACTCCATCGCTTGAGGGATGGAATTTCTAATTTCTTCCATACTGCGTTTGATTGGATCCACCACGTCCATGATGGCGCTAAGTATCGTTGACTGCACTAAAGCTTGCATCTCTTTCTGCATCTCTTTTTGTGAAGTACCTCCCAATTTTGCTGCTGTGGAGCCCGCCATCCCTGGTGAAACTATTGAGGGTTTTCTCCCTCCAGCATTAGACATATTTTAATATTCAGGCAGAATTTAAGCTCACTTAGCCACTTAAAGACTTAGTAGTCGCTGCAGTTAATTGTCATTATTATTATTATTTCCGCCTCTTATCCAATGTTTTGGAAAAAGTTCACCCTCTTGGCCCTATTCCGAGACCTGTTGTAAACTTATTTTACATCAACAAGAGAGAGAAGACATAGTTTGGGTTAAATGCTCAGCTGGCAGTCTGCCCGGAAATTCTTTAGTCACCTCAGTTCAATATTTACCAAACACCAGTACAGTTGGCTACTTTCCCAGATCACTTTTTTTTTAACTTTCAAGAGATAAACATAACCATATATCCCATTGCCAACTCCCGTCCAGACTATTGCAGTGAAAATATACACTTAACCACCAAATCCATTCAGATTTAACCACATATATGCAGTGAGAGAGAACCTTATTACTCTTTTACAAGGTACATTTCTCTTCTTCTACTCTGTTTCCCCCTGTGAATATTGTTTAGGAGGAAAAGATTAAAAGTACGACAAAAGTGCGCAGAAACAGTTTTAAGTGCTGTTGTGTTTTCCACCCTGCCCCTATAGGGTTAAAAATTAGCGTACGATGCAGAGTAGCTCCACTGAAGACTTTTTTTCTACCCTACCCCAATCGGGTTAAAATTGGGGTGCGTTGCAAAGGGGTTTCCCACTGCTTGTCAAACTCCAGCTGCTTCTACCTTTAAAGGAACTTCCTCTTCTCCTCTAGTCAGGGTACGTAATAAGTTCAAGCCTCTTCTTTCCCAGCTTTGAGTTTGTTGGGATGGAAAGAAAATATCTGTTCTTTACACCATTTTTCAGTTGTGCTTAAGCATCATCTGTACTTTCAAACAAGGTGAGGTTTGTCACTCTATCACGCCCACCTCATTCTTTCAAACTCTCGAAGTCCAGCTAGTTCGCTTATAGCCATCTAGTACTTGGGGGGAGAGCCCTCCCCTTCTTTTGCTACTCCCTTGGGGCTAATTTTTCTTGCAAATCGCCCTTTGCATCCACTCTTAGTTTAAGGATACTCACAGAAGCACTTCATCAGCAAGGTTTCTCTTCCCCCCCTCCGTTTGCAGGAGCATTGGCTTTGCTCATGAAATGAGCCCGAACGTTGATCCCGTGTCAGGGGCGATCCTGGTCTCCCTGTGAGTAGCCACTCTCACAGGGATCTGGATCAAGCCCCTTGCAGCCGTCCGTCCCTTCCTGGGGTGACAGGGGGTCTTTTAATGCCCAAAAGACCCCTTAGAAAATCGAAAGTCACTGGAGCATTTAAAAAATGCCTCGTAGTGCCACGCCGCGCCTGCGCACCCAACCTATTGTAACCTAATCTTATATAAACCTAGCAGGTGGACTAAAAGACTACTTCCCTGCCTTATATCCCAGCAAAGTCACAGAGTGGCAAGTTTGCAAGTTGAAGGCAGAGCCCAGAAACGTTCGCACTCCTTCTCGAAGGGGGGGCCCCTCAACTCTACCCCAGGTCATCAATCTTCCTTTCCTGGCTCAAAGGCTTCCACCAACAGCCCTTGCTCAGGGTCTGTTGGCCAGTCCAAGCCAGCCAGAGTTGTTAGTGTTCTACTAAGAGTGAAACGTCCTGCAAGACATGAGGCACACACCTCTCCATTCTGAGCTCCAAGATCCAGCTGAACCTGGGGGGGGGGCGCCTTTGCATTGTAGCTCTGCAGTTGGAGCACCACATCTCCCAGGAGGTGAAACCATGGCACAAACCTCTCTGCTGTCACCGGAGATGGAGGTGGCAGCCTTGCAAGCAACTCCGCCTCAATGTCCACATACACACTCGGGCTGGCCTGAGGCCCAATAGAGGTTGTGGGGGGGCAGAAACATGCCAAAGCCAACCGAGTCCAGTGACAAACATCGCCATCCAAATGCCGGTCAGCATCCAAACACCTGTTGGCATCCAAATGCCGATATTTACAGTTTGATTTAAAATTCTGTGATTTCTTTAAGTATTTGAAAGGCATTCACTTAGAGGAGGGCAGGAAGTCCAGGGGTTCCTGTTGGCAGCAGAGGATAGAACTTGCAATATTGGGTTTAAATTACAGGCAGTAAGAATAGTTCAGTAAGAGTAGTTCAGCATTGGAATCAGCTGCCTAGGGGGCACTAATTAAATTAAAATTTACTTTAATTTAACAGAGTGGGGGAAGGGGAGGGGGGAGGGAGAGGAGCAGTAGCTCCTTATCACAGCTGGCTTCCTCCACTGCGTTGCTTGGAATGAAGCTTCTGAGTCAAAGAAGGGAAGGAGGAAGAAGCACACCAGGGAGCCCAGCTGAAGAGGGGGTGGCTCTGGGGTGCACCACTATGGAGAGGGAGGGAAGGGGGGGAACAGCTGCTGCTACCACTGCTTTCCCAAAAAATAATAAATAACCAACATGCACCCACCTCACCAATTCCGGGCCTTTCCTCCCAGCTCTGCCTGCTCGAAGGCCTTGTGAAAACCCAGAGTGAGGCTGGAGATTGTCAGGCACTGGAGGCGAAATGCAGCAAGCCCACAGAGAACAAAGCACTGGTCGGGGGGTATTCAGGGTGGGATTTAAGCCAGTGCAGTGGGGGTGCTGTAGATTCAATAGGGGGTACTGCTTTGTGCACCCCACCACTGACTAAGGCCCTGGTCCCTGACTTTCTGGGTTACACCTCATTTTACTATTAGAGCAACTCCATTCCTTCTGTGTTTGTCATTACCAGTAATTTTCTGACTGAAAATGTCTTAATCTAGTCTACTTTAGGTCGCTCACTCCCAGGACTGCAATTTTTAAATGTTCTGTTTCTTTTGAATCCATTCTCATCAACAACTGGACATCCTTTTAGATTTAGTCCAGTTGTGTCATTAAGAATAGCACTAGTTGTAGTTATCTTCAGCTCTTCCCCAGTAGCTGATTGAGTGCTGTCTGACTTGGTTCCATCTTTCATCACTTTATCTATTTTCATTTTAGATTATCTCATTGTAGAGTTTTCAAGGTAAGTGTAGTTCAGAAGTGGTTTACCATTGCCTTTTTCTGCACAGTACTAACCAGGGTTAGCTGTAGTGTACACTGCCATTGTCTATGAAAGATCCTCTGCCAGTGTCATCTTCCACGACTGCTGCTGCCCAGCCACTACCCTTTGAGGATTCATCTGCCCCATCACCACTGAATCGGTCTGTTCTCTTCTTCTGATGTGGCTGCTGATTCCTGAAGGTGTGTGGATGCATCTTAGGCTGCAGTCACACACACTAAATAATCCACCTTCAATATACTTTCAGTGCATTTTCCAACTGGATTTTACTGTGTGAACTGGCAAAATCCAGTTGGAAAGTGCACTGAAAGTGGATTGAAAGTGGATTATTTAGTATGTGTGACTGCAGACTTAGTCTGGTGTCTCAGCTGTGATCATTCCACCTTGAGTGACTCTGCTAGGAGTTAACAGTATGGCTCTCGGCTTTGCTGAGACATGCAACCCCCCTCACCACATTGTACATAGGGGCATATTATCTCTTTGTTGCACATATTGCCCTGTTGTTGTTGCATTGTTTTCTACTGATATAATACCATTTTCTTCATTGTGTCTGCACTCTTTGTCATGTCTAATATGCTATGCTTATTCAGATTTCTGTAATTCTAGTCCTAGTACACTGTTTGTTAGATGTCTTATCAGAATTATATCCACTGTGTAATTCACTTTGTCTTAGTGAGATATAATACATGAATAAATAATACCTCAGGTAACTTCAAGAAATTCTTATTTATTTATTTATTTATTTATTTACTTAATTGCATTTGTATTCCACCCTCCCTGCGAACAGGCTCAGGGTGGCTTACATTGATCGGTACAATGTACCAAGTCCACATAAAACATTTAAAATATTTTTTAAACAATCATACAATTAAAGTGCTCACAGTAGTCATTCCTTCATTAAGTTAAGGTGGCGTGCTATATGATGTAACAACAAAGTTCCCGACTCAGCGATCTTCTGGTCTCCCATGTCGATATGGCTTGATCTCCAAGCTGGACCAGCCCTTTACCACAGAAGTTAATAGTGGTAGTGGTGGGCAGCTCCTAGTTGAAAGCCTGGTGGAAGAGCTCCATCTTGCAGGCCCTGTGGAACTGTAAAAGGTCCCGCAGGGCCCTGATCTCCTCTGGGAACTCATTCCACCAGTAAGGAGCCGCCTCTGAAAAGGCCCTGGCCCTAGTAACAGTGAGCCTGGCATCCTTAGGGCCTGGAATAATTAATCGATGTTGTGACCCCGACTGTAGTGCTCTCTGGGGTATGTATGGGGAAAGGTGGTCCCTCATGTACGTCGGACCCTGGCCATATAGGGCTTTAAAGGTAAGTACCAGCACCTTGAAGTGAATTCAGTATGCTATTGGCAACCAGTGCAATGTCTTTAGTGCAGGCTGGATGTGCTCCCATCGAGGGAGACCCACCAAAAGCCTGGCTGCAGCATTCTGCACTAGCTGCAGCTTCTGGATTTGCGACAAGGGCAGGCCCATGCAGACAGTGTTACAGTAGTCTAATCTCGAGGTGACCATAGCATGGATCACTGTAGCCAGGTTGTCGTGATCGAGGAAGGGAATCAACTGTCAAATCAGCTGAAGATAGTAAAAGGCCGACTTAGCAGTGGCTGCCACCTGGGCCTCCATTGTTAAGGAGGGATCCAGGAGCACTCCCAAACTCTAACTTCCGGCACTGGCACTAATGGTGCCCCATCAAAGGTCGGGAGTGGGATCCCCATCCCCACACTGCCCCAACTCAGGTGCAGGACCTCCATCTTCACCGGATTTAGCTTCAGCCAACTCAGTCTGAGCCAACCAGCCATGGCTTGCAATGCCTGGTCCAGATCTTCCGGTCTGGAGTCCAACTGGCCACCCAACATCAGATAGAGCTGGGTATCATCAGCATACTGGTGACAGCCCAGCCCATACCTCCGAGCAATCTGGGGAAGGGGGCGCATGTAGATGTTAAATAACATCGGGGAAAGCACCACCCCCTGAGGCACTCTGCACTCAAGCGGGTGTCTCCTGGACTGCTGTTTCCCAAGCACCACTCTGGAGAAAGGAAGCAAGCCATTGCAAGGCAAGCCCCTGTATCCCTACGTCGGCAAGGTGGTGGGTCAGCAACTGATGGTCAACTGTGTCGAATGCAGCCAACAGGTCCAACAACAACAGTACTGCCGAACCACCCCGATCCAGGTATCTCCGGAGGTCATCAGTAAGAGTGACCAGCACCATCTCCATTCTATGTCCTGGGTGAAAGCTGGACTGGAAGGGATCTAAAATGGAAGCATTAATATGAATATTACTGTATTATTACTGTACTGTAGTATTAGTATTACTGTAGTGTGTACGTGTAAAATGCCATCAAGTTGCAGCTGACTTATGTCGACCTCAGCAAGGGGCTTTCAGGGCAAGTGCCTTCCTCTGCAGTCTTCCTTGGTGTTCTCCCTTCCAAGTACTGATCCTGCTTAGCTTCCAAGATCTGACAAGATCAGGGTATCACATGTCACCTTCCCTTTCAGTTGTTACTGTCTTAGCGTTCATTTATTCATTGACTTCATTTATACATCAGCGTTTCTCCCCAATGGGCCCCCTAAGTGGCCAACAAAATTCTCACTTTCTGTTTTACCCATTTTAGGGTTTGGGAGGCATCATATCAGGGGGCTCTGTAGGCTTGCTCCCTCCAAAGCACTTCCACCATTCTATCTTTCCCAAAGGTGAACTGCCATAGTTTGAGGCACTGCAATGAAATCTGCCATTTGCATTCCTCTCCTCCTCTTCTTTCACTCCTTGACTATTTTAAAAAGGGTTCAAAACAGGGAAGGGGCTTCTATCACTGTTGCTGCTGTTGGTCTCTCTGTTGATTTTTCTTAAATTGCAGCCTGTGGTGTCTTTAATTATGCAATATTGTGTGTTTCTTTGTCCCTTCCCGCCAAGATCGGAATAGGATTGAAACCTCAGTGTCATTTTTTTAGACTTATCTGTGGAAATGGGGTAGAGTCGGGGAACACATAGGCAGATACAGTTCATCAGAGTTTTTTGCTGTGTCTGTTCAAGATAGGGCTGCCAACCTCTAGGTGGGGCCTGGAGATCTCCTGCTACTACAACCAGTCTCCAGACAATAGAGATCAGTTCCCCTGGAGAAAAGGGCTGCTTTGGAGGGTGGACTCTATGGCACTGTGGCCTGCTGAGGTCCCTCTCCTCCCCAAATCCCGCCCTCCCCAGTTTCCACCTCCACTCCTTCTCCTGATTGCTGGCACAACGCTATTTTCTGAAGTCATTTATTTGCATATGGAAGCTGATTGGACTTCATTCCATTTCACACCTCAAACTCTCCCCCCCCCGCAAGACAGTTGGAATTGACAGTTGTTTATGCAGCCTGTTGTATTCTGAGGTGAAATATGTCCTCACTCACAACACTTCCCCTTCAAAAGAAACAAACCCAATAACACAACCATGCCACACCACAAAAAAGACAGGTCACACCACAAGCAGAATACCACAAGGCAAAAAAAGCTCTGGTACTAATTCTGGCAGGGGATGCTGTGATTGTAGAAAATGATTTATTGACACAATGGAAAATCTTTAGGAATTGTTTGGTGCATTTACCATGGGGCACCCACCCAGAGCCTCTGGCATTTTCTCACTCTGCTGGCATCAAAACCAATTGAAGGCAAAATAGAGATATGGAGACTTTCCCATCCTCCTTTGCATCAATTTGTCTTTGTTGGCAATGGCAACCCTAGGCCTGGCTGCTTGCTCCTGTTCAGCAGGAGCATCCCTATGGAAACTGCCTGGGTGATTTCGGACCAGTTGGAGACTTTCTGCCTAACCTGCCTTACAGGGTTGCTGTACAGATCATAAAGCCGAAAACAATGAAGTAAACTGCTTTGCTCCCCGCTAATGAGAAAGACAGAATTTTGCCTAGGAAGAGGCTGCTGAGAGGGGATGAGATAAAGTTGCCAACTATGGGTATGGAAATTCCTGGAGATTTGAGGGGTGGAGCCCAGAGAGGGTGAGGTTTGAGGAGGGGTGGGACTTCAGACAGGTACAGTGTCATAGACTCCACCCTCCAAAGCAGCCATTTTCTCCTGAGGAACTATTGTTGCCAATCTTGGCCCAGTGGCCATCAAACCATTCTCTTCCACCCCCTGCTGTGCAGCTGTCTTTCCCCTAGGGTTGCTAATCTCCAGGTGGGACCTGGAGATCTCCTGCTGTTACAATTGATCTCCAGATGACTGAGATCAGTTCCACTGGAGAAAATGGCTGCTTTGGAGGGTAGACCCTATGGCATTATACCCTGCTGAGTCCTTCTGCCCCCCCCCAATGCTGCCCTCCACAGGATCCACCCCCAAATCTCCAGGTATTTCCATACATAGAGCTGGCAACCCTACTTTCCCCTCAGTGCCTGGTGGTACGCAACCAAGCTTGGTCCTGTCACCTGTTTTGGCCTTTGAGAGAAAACTCATTGGGGCCAGTCCTGATAGGGTTGCCAACTCCAGATGGGAAATTCCTGGAGATTTGAGGGATGGAGCCTGAAGACAGTGAGATTTCAGGAGGGGTGGGACCTCAGACAGGTCCAATGCCATAGACTCCACCCATCAAACTAGCCATTCCATCACGGGGAACCATTGTTGCCAATCTCCAGGTGGGGGCTGGAGATCAATCAGAATTACAATTGCTCTCCAGGAGGGAGGGGGGAGGAGATGGAAAGCTGAGAGATTCACCCACCCAGGGCCGGCTCCAGGTGTCTGGGCACCCTAGGCAGGACAGCCTGGGGTGCCCCCCACTGGGGATGCCAACCTCCCGGTGGGAACTGGAAACCAGGGGCGGAGCACTGGCTTTCCCGGGGCCTCCGTGGCTGCGGGGTCCCCGGGAAAGCGGGAAGGGGGCGGGGGGGTCTAGCTGCCGCCGCCGCCTCCCTCCCAGAGCCGGCTTTCCCGGGGCCTCCACGGCTGTTGGGTCCCCGAGAAAGCAGGAGGGGGGTGGGGGGGTCTAGCTGCCGCCGCCGCCCCCTCCCTCCCAGATCCGGCTTTCCCGGGGCCTCATGGCTGCGGGGCCCCCAGGAAAGCCGGGAAGGGGGCAGGGGTCTAGCGGCGGCAGCGACAGTGGGCGCCCGGTTAGGGTGGCGGGGGGCACTTTTGGAGGGGGAGTCGGGCATCATTTGGCGCCCCTGAGGCCGGGGGCACCCTAGGCGAGCGCCTAGTTCGCCCAATGGGCGATCCGGCCCTGCACCCACCCTTC
The DNA here is from genome assembly GCA_029375565.1 of Gekko gecko. Classification (NCBI taxonomy): domain Eukaryota; kingdom Metazoa; phylum Chordata; class Lepidosauria; order Squamata; family Gekkonidae; genus Gekko; species Gekko gecko. The sequence continues at coordinate 112,035,715 of JAPDNY010000009.1, forward strand.
TGTCAGCTGGCTGGCCACAATCAGCCCCCTGAGTGCCTGGTTCTTCCATCAGTGCAACCAGAAGTAGCCAGCTGCCCATCCAAATATCCTCTAATATTTAGAAACTTCTTCAATCCCCAAACAAAAAGAGTGAACCACATTCCACTGAAATAGACAACTGTCATTGATTTTAATGGGTCTGCACTTTTGTCTTGCTTTGGGACTACAAAAACCAACATTGATTGCAACTGCAAGAGAAACATGAAAGCTGACTGAAATCTGAAAAAGCAGAGAATTCCACCAACCAGTTTAATAGAAGCCTAAAACGACCCATTTCCACCAGGACTTCCTTCTCCACTGTTTGCCAGGTAATGACCTTTTCTTTCTCTGCAGAGGCAACAACAGTCCTTAGCTCTTTGAAACACTGATTTGCATGGAGGCTGTTCATCATTTACCCCTGAAACTCCCCTTTCAACATCTCCTTCCTTTCAGTGGTATTTTTGTAGAGAATTATAGCAATATTATTTTAAACAATATTATTTTAACAGGATTATAAAAACCAGCTGCCCTTTTGTTCTCTCTTGAATGGTAATCTTTTGTTTATATAGTACATCCTGCCAGAATAATACTGTGGGTGCACAATTATAATGCAGCTGATGTTAGAGCCTAACTTATAAAACTGAGACAGCAAAGGGAATCATTTATATCCAGAATGAAAGAGGGAAAGAGAGAGAGGAAAGTGCTCCTTTTATTTTATGCAGAGCGGGTCATGTATTTATTAAACATATTTATTAAATGTGTTTTGTTTTGCTTTTTTCCTCTTTTGGGTATAAGGGGAAAACCACAAGTTCTGCTCAACAGCATCAAGACGTGTGGTTTTGGTTTGAGGAAAATATTTTTCATATGATGTTTCCTTATTTTCCTGCATGTACTGTTTTTTACAACTTAGCGTAGAGCGAGGAGGAAGGAATAAATTCTGTGGCTGATAATGGGCTCCATGTCCACTGAATCATGAAAAACTACCATTACTGCATTTTATTTCACCAGTGATTGGATTCTGTAGAACCTAATTTGTAAGCAACTGCATGGCTTACTACAGCTCTACTAACTCTCTTATCCTGACTGTGGTGGAGCCAGCTGTCAAACGTATCCTGAAACCTCAGGGCTTATGGACATAACTTCTGACCTAATTAGTCAAGAACATCGTTATTAAAATTGTTGTAACTTCTTTTATCACCATGCTATTATCCCCTGGTTGCTTCTAGTAGCTCCCTTATTAAAGTTTAATTAAGCTTCACTGCCATCAAGTGGTACGTGCCCTGAACTACACTTCAAAATGGTAATCTCTTGGGGGTGGGGGGAGTTGACCTCTACACAATATAAAACTACTGTGGATGAAATACAATAAAGTACTGTGTCCAAAGCTTGGCAGACATCCACTGAATCTGCCTGCCTGTCTCTGTCCCACATTTTTACCATGCCCTTGCGCCAAGGAACTCATGGCAGCATACATAGTCCTACCCCTTCCATTTTAACCACATAATAACCCTGTGAGGTGGATTGGACTGAGAAAGAGTGAGCAGCTGGCCCAAGGTCGTCCAACAGCAGGGATCTGAACTTCCTCCATCCTGGTCCAACCACTGTAGGCATTGCAGTTCTTAGACATAAAAATGCAGCATGTGAGGTTAACAAGGTAGACACCACAGTCAGAGGCCATCCTCCTGCAATAACATCACATCCCTTTGCATTTAGCAAGCGGTCATCCTATGGGGGTTCTGCTGGAAGTGGTCAGTCTTTCCCCTTCTTGAGAAACTTCCCATGAGCATTCCATTGTTAGGTGTGGGAGGACCCCTGAAGACAACAAGCCATGCAGGGTCTGCTGTGAGAGATGCTCAAACACCTGCTGGGTTAGTTCACATTCTGTTTGCCAGTCAGGAGCAGGGAGCCAATTTTTCCAATGGCTTTTTTCAACAGATTTTTCATATGTCTGTTGACCCATTCACAGCCTCACTATAATCCTTCCTACCAGTGCAGTACTGAGTGATCAGCATTTTGTGCAACTGAATTCTCACACAGCCTGATTGAGTTCTGTTCCCCCCCATCCTTGCTGCATCATAATTCTACTCAGCAACCAGTTGTTCAAGGAAGAGAATTAAAACATTTGGAAATCATGTAAATTCCTCTTAAATAAACATTATGTAAAAAACAACAACCACTGTTCCATGTTTGTAGACATTAGCAATATTCATGACTGCTGATCTGTTTGCACTGGCTTCCTTGATTTCATCCTAGCCAGCGAGGGTTGCCAGGTTTGCTGTGGCCACTGGCAGGGGATGGGGGAGGGTTTCCAGACCCAGGTTGGGAAAATCTTGGAAAGTTGAGGGTGGAGCCTGGGGAGCACAGGGACCTTAGTGGGGTCCAATGCCATAGAGTGGACCTTCCAAATCATCCATTTTCTCTTGGGGAACTAATCTCAGTAGACTGGAGATGAGATGTAATTCTGGGGGATCCCCAGGCCCCACCTGGAGAATGGTATCCCTAAGTATTCAGAAGTTTACTGGCTCTGGTTGTGGAAGCTCCCTTTAGTCACCATAGCTAGTGGTCATTGATGGACATATCCTAGTATAAATAGATGTACATGCCTATAACATACCCTTACTTTGTGGTTGAGGGGAACAGAGGCCTGCCTAAAAATTGGTCAATAGGAACTTCTTTGGACATATGCATGCCCATTTTGTTCCTCTTCGTTTTCTATTAATAACTCAAGACTCTTAGTTACCAGTTTTTATTTTCTGATATGGCTGGATTTAAACCATTATTTCTGCTTAATATTACCTGTTAACCTTGCATTGTGTAAAGCTCTAGTCCAACCCCAGAAAGACTCAATCTGGTTGGTTTCTATGTTCAACAGTTATTATCGTCTCATCCTTACAGTCCATAGGGAAGGGTAGCTGGGAAAATCTTTCTGCCAGCTGAATGGGATCTTGGAAAAACTTTTGTTCCTCCTCTGTTGCAGTTTTTAGCCTGGGCGTAGTCAGAGTTATGAACCAAAAGGCTCGTGGCCCATTATTTACAGCCCATGGCCCTTGGTGTAATGTAGGCCCATGGATCCAGGACTGGCTCAGGAGGTGAAGAAGTGTACCTTTTATTTTGTTTGTCTGTTTAAGGTACATTTCTGTGTTTCTCTGTAAGAGTTCCTAATAGTGTCAGGATATGCCCTGGTGGTGGGGAGAAAAGCAGAATGGAAAGACTTAAAATATACTTACAATGACTTCAGTGTACTTAGAAATGTGCCACTCTGTTTAGGATTCCACTATTACTATTATATTCAGGGACAGAATGCAAGAAGTATGTTGGCTTAACTAGATGAGCCTTGAATTCATGATAATTATCAGCCCGGGTTTATCACATGTCAGTAAGTAAAGCTATGTATAAGAATGAGGTTTTGAAGTTTTAAAGCTCCTGCACAGTAACCAGTGGATGTGGCTGCAATAAAAGGCATCTCATTATCTTCTTTGTGCTTCTCATTATTTGGGACCATCACAGTGCAAACAACCCCACTGTTTAGTAAATGGGAATAGCAGTGACTTTTATTGTGCTGCTGTTGATAATCCAGATTTTCCAGGGCAGAAATGAACGTTGATTGCTGATTTTGTGACAGTTTGTTATTCATTACTACACTATCGATCCACCAATGAAATATACAGAATTACCAGATGTGCTCCATCCTATTGATGTAAAATATATGGCTTTGTTTGTAGTATAATTTTGAGCTTGGGTAAAATAATTGAAATCATTTTGTCACTAAATTTAAAAGTCCAAGGTATCGTTTAAAGAGTGGAAATTTTGCCAAAATCTGTAAAGGAATGTTCTGTTTCTCCCATATTTGTGTACAGTGGTTAAGAGTGTTGGACTAGGATATGGAAGACCCAGATTCAAATCCCCACTTATGTCATGGAAGTTCACTGGGTGACCTTGGGACAGTTACAATCTCTCAGCCTAACCTACATTACAAGGTTGTTGTGAGGATCAAGCGAAGGAGAAGAGAATGCTGTAAGCCTCTTGGGTCCCCACTGGGGAGAAATGCAGGGTATAAATTAATTAATTAAATAAACAAATGAAACTCTGAGGGCGAACTGAAGCCTTATATACTCTTGGAAGGGGGTGGAGATATAGGCCACTCCTCTTCAGGACCAGGCTACCAGTTCTTAAAGGTGCCATGTCTGGTTACAGCAGCAAGTGCAGTGGTAGAGTTGTGGGTCAGGGTTTTGAGAGGATTTGGGAGGGGTCAGCTGGGGAGAAACCAACAGCTGGCTTTGGGATAGAGGTTTAGGTCCAACTTTGAATCAGAAGGCAGGGCTGTATGCCAGGGTGAGTGAGCTGACTCAGAGTCTTCAGGCTCCTCCTGCGCATCAAAGTAGGCTCCTGAAGGTGTTTCTACTGCCTTCTTCTGTAGTGATGTTAACTGCCCAGCTGTCTTCAAACTTGTCACCTGATGAGGTGGGTTCATTACTCTGGTCTATGACAATCTCTCTCTCTCTCTCTCTCTCTCTCTCTCTCTCTCTCTCTCTCTCTCTCTCTCTGTGTGTGTGTGTGTGTGTGTGTCTATCTCTCTCTCTGTGTCTATCTCTGTGTGTGCAAGAATGTTTCCTAACTCTTCAAGAAAATGTTGGCCATGTATATATAACTTCACCACTGATTGCTCTTCCTGCTCATGTTTGCCTTCTAAAGTATCATGCACAAACACAATCTGTCAAGCCAGTTCATGGCACAAGTGACACAAGCAGCTGCTTGGGGTGCCATGACAATGGGAAAAGTGCTTTCACCTCACTGACCCATGGCTTCTTCAGCTATCCCTGTCATGCCACTGTCACTCAGATCCAAGGCATCCTAGACATGGGAATTTCAACTTTTAAGAAGCTGTGGCCTCAGTCCTTTTCATCCTCTCCTCCCTCCCCTCTTCCTGGTTTTCCTCAGAAAGTACCACTCCATCATGACTCTTAGGGACTGGGTGACATTTCCTGAGGAAATCTGAACTCCTCTCTGATTCCATCTGGAGATCAGGTTTCCTTGTTACTGAGCAAGCTCAACAATGGCTCATGCCACAGTTTACTATAGGAACATGGTCATTCCAGGGAATTCACTGCCACAGGAGGTGGTGGCAGCTACAAGCATGGACGACTTCAAGAAAGGAATTATGGAACAGAGGTCTATCAGTGGCTATTAGCCACAAGGTATAGATAGGAACTCTCAGTCTAGGGCAAGTGATGCACTGTATTCTTGGTGCTTGGGGTGTGTGTAACAGTGGGAGTGCGTCTAGTGTCCTGATCCCACTGGTGGACCTCCTGATGGCACCTGGTATTTTTGGCCCCTGTGTGACAGAGTGTTGGACTGGATGGGCCATTGGTCTGATCCAACATTGGCTTCTCTTATGTTCTTATGTTCACTTTAAGTACTGCCACTGAATGGGCATAGGGTTCAAGCACCTTTAGTGGAGCACTGGGAGGTACAGGGACTACTACCTTAGCACGATGCAAGTGCATGATTAATAAGTGGTGAGTAGTGATGATATCATCCCAACCTGGATGATCCAGGCTAGTCTGATGTAATCAGATCTTGGATGCTAAGCAGGTTCAGTTCTTTAGTATTTGGATGGGAGGCCATCGTGGAATTTCAGGGTCACTATGCAGAGGAAGGCAATGGCAAATCACCTCTGAACTTCTCTTGCCTTGAAAACCCTACAGGGTCATAGGGTTGCCAGCCCCCAAGTGGGAGTGGAGGATCCCCTGATTTTGCGGGCTCCTGCCCACTGCTGGCCAGTGGGGGAAGCCCTGCTTTCAGCAGCCATGATCTGGCGTGACATCCTTGATGGGATGCCAACATGCGGAAGTGACATCATCATGCCGGAGTGCCACATGATTACCATAGAGTTGTACCCAAAACACCAGAGCATTGCTGCATGATGTCCCTGGCATGATGATGTCACTTCTGTGTGATGTCATCACACTGGGGACATCACGTGTGGTGATTTCATCCTGCCACCACTTCCAAAAAGCTCCCTCCCATCACACACACACAGAGTGATGTTATCACTGGTCTGTTTTGAATCCTGCCACCCAGTCCACAGCTGTATGCTTGCACAGTGATACAGTCACAGCCCCATTGCCATCAGATTCCTCCTCCTCCTGATGCTCTACCGAAAGGAGCTGGATACTCTGCACCATTCAGTGGTGGTGGTAGCAATTCCAGCTGGCAGATTTCCAGTAAACTGCAGTATGAATAGACTCAGCATGCCTAAGCCAAATCTTTTGTAGATTGCTTGGTCTCATTGTACTAGACATCTTTTAGGCTGATATGGCTACAATTCTGTCTTCAGGCAGAACTGGCTGCTGATGCTGTGGTCTAAAATCCCTCCTGTTGCTTATTAAAAAAACCTGCTTTAGTCTCAAGTCCCGACAGGGGCCCCCATTCTATCCAAGAAGCAAACATGACCATGCCATGACCAAACATTATCATTTGGAGTAAAGAGTCTGTATCTATGGCTTAATCTAGAGCATTAGCATTCAAAACTGGTTTCACTTCTAAAATAACGGTGAAGATTGTACACAAAAATAGTTGCAAAAGTGTGTATAAAATAAATTTCCATTGTAAGGTATAAGCGTAAAATGATATATGGATGGCCACAAAATATGTATACTTATAATGTAGCCCCAATTTTATGTTAATGGATGTTTGTTATGTATGTGTTATGTGTAAGTTGTAGAAAATTAAAACTTTCTTTAAAAAAAACAAACAAAAAAACCCTGGTTTCACTTCTGAAACATGTGCTTGCTTACTTCTACATAGTGGGAAGTAGATTCTAAGGAAGAACGGGGTTTCTTGAATTCCAAATGTTTGTGAATGACTCATTCATTGTAAAACTATTTAGTACTGTTAAAACAATGGTTTTCTGTTGAATGTTTTCCAAAGTTATTTTTTTTACCTCAGGCATGACAGTGGATTATTATGACGAGTTCCTGTTGCAAACTGTGCATATTTCCAGATAGGCAAGCTTCTGTTTTGCTAGGATATTATTACACTTTAAATTCTCTAAGAATGCCATGATAACAAGGGCTTTTCTTGAGATTCTTTCCCCCCGAACATTGTCAATGTGACATTGATAACCCTCACACCTTCTCAATGTCAGCCTTTCAATGACAATTAAAGAACTTCAACTGAGCTGATCTCAGAGAGTGTAGTTCATGTCATACCAAAAAAAGCGTGATTGGATCATCATACTCAGACTTTACCCTAGAGAGGGAGTCCATTGTATATTGTAGAGTTCCCTTTTCACAAATTTTCTCTCTCTTTCAGAGCTAACTCTATAAGGTGGTTTGAGGCATTGAGGGCAGGACTGGGTAAGGTCCCTATTGTTAACATTTGTTATAATGCAGTTCTTGTTCCTGGGTATCTTTTCTTACCTAATAGGACTTACAGACTGTCTTTATCTTGTTTGTTATCTTCAGCCATTTTAGTAGGACTTTTGCCACCCTCTAACTGAGCTATAAGCCTCCTATCATCAACTTGAGCTTTTCAGTAAATAAACTCTTATCTCCATATTATTTCTCCTCACAAAATCTGTATCCATTAGAATTTATTATAGGGTTCTGGGGTGTAGAGAGACAGAGGGAGGTGGGAAAATGTATGGAATGCTTGGACTTGCCAAATTTGAGATTACCCCCCCTCCATTTGGTCCTCCAGTTACACAGAAGTTTGCTTTATGAACCCAGAAAATTAGGGTCAAACAAATCCATCTCAATGTTTTGTTTCTAATATGCAGGAAATAATTGACAGTGCAAAAATACTAGGAAGATCAGATAATATTTGATAATGGGATCTTTGAATTCCAGCTCAGCTTTGTTTAAGAGGTTTTACTAAGCATGGCAGTAGAGCAGTGTTATGTTTCAGGAATACCACATTAGAATTTGGGAATCAAGATACACAGAGCCAGATGCTGAAGTAGTCTGTTTTTGTTTTCCTTTGAGTTCTGCCTATAGAAGCAGTTATCAGCTTCAGGATGTAGCTTGTACAACCCGGTAATAGGAAGAAATATTAAAAGTGCAACACCATTAAACAGGATTGTGATCGATCCCCAAGAGACAACTTAAACTAAGACTCAAATAGGAGCCCAGTACAAGTAGAATAAACAAGAAGAAGAATACTCAGGTTTTGCATTTTAAAAGCTGACCACACACGAGATTTTATAATAGCATGTTCCTAGGTAAAATGTAAAAGAAAAACATGGCAGAATATGCAAGGACTATGTATCATAATTTAACATAGTGTGTGAGAGAAAGTGTATCTAAGAGAACTGATATTTGTTTAGGAACCATGAAGAACAATTGGACTTTTACAGGTCTTGTTTGGTGAATAAACTATGAGGACCTTTGCTTTACTACAACAATACCAAGGGGTCATAAAGAAGTGGCAGGGATGAACTCCCAAGGGATAGAGAAAAACATGATCTCCACTATTAGGTACCCTTGAGTCTGTTCCTTGTTAAATGATAGTATGATCTGAAGGAAATCAGCAGGGGAAGATGTATAGAGCAGCAGGTTGTCAGGCTTGGCAGTTCAGAATTGGAATGAAATCCATGCAACACCTTTTAATGAGGACCGACTAAACTGACACAAAACAAAACAAAACATTTGGTTGGTCCTCATAAAAGGCATTACATGGATTTTGTTCTTGTTTTTGGATGTGGCTGTATGGTAACCAACAGACTAAGCTTTGCAGGGCATGGGACATTTCCAAGGGATTCTAATAACAGCAAATGCAGATCATCTTTTCAACAGCAGGAATGAAATCATAGACATCCCGTTTCTGTCTAAAGACAATCTGTTGGGGGTAATGATATCAATTGTCCACCATGATCTTGTGCACCAAGAATGGAGTTGAGATTTTTGCAGCTGATCCTCAACCACTAATATATGGTAGACTTATATATTAAATGAGATTTAAATTAACAAATATATTAAATCTCTCTAGAATTGGCCTCCTATAAGAGTGCCAAATTTTGAAAAGATAGGTCCCTTGCTTATGGAAAAATACAAATTCACTACCTACAAGAGAGCTGTTTTAGCTCTGGCTGCTTTTAAAGATTAGAAGTTCCCTGTTACGACAGCCAGCATTGTTAACATACTTGATATTGTGGTTAAGCAGTAACTTGGGTGGTAAGAAATTCCAAAAGCGGTGCTCCAGGTTTGGTTTCCTTTGCTTGACAAAGTACAGGAGAGTTGTGGTGATGGACAAGACAGAACTGCTGCCTTATAGGAGTGCTTGTTTGCCTTCAGTCCACTTATGTTCTACTTTTATAGTTGCCAAGAAAGCAAATATTACATAGTACTGGAGATATACAGTGTATTTGTGTATTTGCTTGCATTCACAAATACACAAGAAGAACACAGGCAGAGGGAAATAGGTATTCGTACTAGGGTGCAATCTCTACTCATCAGGTACCAAGGAAGAATCTACATGATAAGATAACTAATTAGCATCAGTCAACTCAGAGTGCTGTTTGTTGACAACTAACCCAATCCTGACTTTTTCTTGCACAGCCTAGAGACCATCTTCTACCAATTAGATCCCATTGCCAAAACATCTGTACTAGTAGTCAAACAAAGGAATAATCAGCCAGCAGCCATTTTTGCACTTTCAAGGAGTAAAGTTTATGAATGTCCTGTTGATGTTGTTGAATTGTGTATAGATGATGTATTAGATATCCTAAGAGTTAACAGTAGTCGTGGTAACCATGTACATTTGGGGACCATTAAAGTCCTCCTTATGTTTTTAAAACTTTTATTGTTTTGGTGGATTATCTTTCGGGATGGACTATGGTTATAACAAACTGAGTTACACTAGTCTCTAACACCTGTGATAGAATTTTTCATCTTCCAGAGCTTCAGCTGAGCTGTGAACATGAGTATGATTAGGAACAGAAAGGGCATTGATCTTGCAACTCTGTAGCGCCACCCAAGGGGAAGGGTGGCACTGCAGGACAAGGGCTTCAATGATTCACTGAAAGTAGAATAGAGGTTCATAAGCTAAGTGTTCCCTGAAGGTACAGAGAAACTGCAAAAAAATGTGCATTCTTTGAAAACAAAGAGGCTGCAAGCTTATGAAAATAGGAAACCCATTATAAAGTGCTGACTGTATCATTTATTTTGAGGCTGAAAAACACGGAGTGTAATTTTTAAAATGTATAGAATAAGAAGCAGCTAATTTAAAAATAATTCAAAACACATGTATATGTGTGTGATAAATAATTGGGTTGTGTGAAATATGGAAAATATGTGCAATTGTAAGGAAATAACACTCATAACTCATGAGATTACAAGCAGCCAAAACAGTATTATAGAGCCAGCAAAACCACTTACAAGGGGGAATAAAGAAATTCCAGCAGTAATGGTTAAATGGGGTGTTTTATTCGTTTATTATATATATATATATATATATATATATATATATATATATATATATATATAATGACAAAAAAGCTAAACAAGGCTATCTGCATCCAGGTGAAAGGGAGGGGAACTCGTAACACTGAAGAAAAAGGAAAATGGAGCAAAGGAACCACATGCTTCTTTGTTAAAGAAAAATCAGAATTATTTCTCTATAACATAAATGAGATAAGCTGAAAACCACCTTACCTACCACCTTTCAAACAAAGCAGCATATTTTTTCATACCATTTTGCATTAGATGAATTTGTTCATCTCTCAAGAGAAAGGGGCATGATATTTTTGAAGCTAACAAGAATGTCAACATATCTAAAGAATTCTCTGTCTGACATTGTTATGTGTGTCTAAATTATGCAAATAGATCTTTTTCTGTAGTGCTGTTCAAAAGAATATGAGGTAGAATCTGAAATGAGCAAATGTGCCATCTTCCACTGTGGAGCATAAGGTCTTGGGACTTGCCAGCATTCATGGGATTGCTCTGCACCAACTGCTAGACTGAAGATTTATCTAGATTGCTCAGTGTGAGATGAGTATGGAGGACTTAAAATTTCCCCAAATGTGTCCAAGATAAGTTACCTAAACTCTAACAATTACTTTTAAGGTATATGACATCTTCCAAACGTTAATACAAATTTCAGACATCCATGTATTAATTCTTTTTATTTCCTTAAGAAAATACTATCCCCTCACATTTCCTTCTCTGCCCAATTTTAATTCCCCCTCCCATTAGGCTAATCCATGCTATAGACAGACTCTGAGACCTTCTTGGAACTCTTTCTCCCCAAAGAATTGTTAATGAAGGCCCCAGTAGTTAGAACAAAATGAAAACAAACCCTATTAGCCAATAATGAGTTATAGAAAATTTAGCAGCACACACTCTGGGTCGACAAAGCCATTGAACACACGAAGAGGCAGAAAGCAAATTGTAAGCTCAATTAGAAAGGAATGCATTCCTTGGACTATAATGTGCCAAAGTCTGTGACTCTCTGCAGTATTTTTCTTTCTGAATCCTTTACATAAAGAATTTCCTGTGTGATTTTATGGTCCTTTAAATGCTGATGTACATAGGACTAATGGTAACCAACAGGTCCGAATCATGAAACGAACTCTTTCTCTTTCTTTCTTTCTTTCTTTCTTTCTTTCTTTCTTTCTTTCTTTCTTTCTTTCTTTCTTTCTTTCTTTCTGTCTGTCTGTCTGTCTGTCTGTCTGTCTGTCTGTCTGTCTGTCTGTCTGTGAAAAGTCCATTTGAAGTAAGTATAAAATGATTGTACGAGTGGCAGTGAAGAAAAAAACAAACAAACAAACCCTCAGGCTTGTATAAAAATCCTGCTCCCATTAAAGCACACTTGGCTCCTTCTATTTAAATCCTGATCCTTTGGACTGATTGCTTAGATGTAAGGGTTCTTGAAATTTTGCTGCGAACAGACTTGTCAGGCAAACTTACCACATTCAGCTTCCTGATCACTTGAGCTACCCTCACATCCATCTGCCTGTCTGCCATTTACGTTGAACAACTGCTTGGCAGCTGCACAGTAACTGGGGCAGCAGCATTTCATTTCCTTCTGCATAGCAAACTGCTTTTGCACCTGTGCAGTAGGTAAAAATCAATTCTCCCCAGGGTCATGGATAGTTGGATCAGATAATTAAATGATGTGGTGGGATCTTGTTGATATCAACAAAACTGTACAGTGAAACCACTTACTTGCACATGTTCCTACTGAGTCATGGCAGGGCTTTCCATTGTCAAGAGACTTGCCATAATAAGGATTCATGTGGGCCCATGTGTTTCAAAAGTGCCAGTGGCCATGCCCATGTAGGTACAGTTAGTATCCAGTCTCTCTACTTTCCCCATCTGTAAGTGCCTCAGGTATAAAGAGTACTTGGCAGGATAAAGCTTTGTTATGTCATAGATGTATCATAAATTTGGGACACAGTTGTCATAATGGAAGGTTTCTGCTATGAGAGATTCAAGCCAACCTAGCAGCAGAATTAATTATTGCCTTAGGAGAAAATCACCTGCCAGATCAAGATCAAGATCTTTAGGAAAGTTACATTCTAGAGCCTTACTGCACTGCTGAAGTTCGTAGCTCTGTTAAAAATTCCAGCCTTGCTAAGTGCTTCATTTTGCTCTGATTTGAATATCATGCTCGAGGGCTTTTATATATTTGTGCTATGTAAATTGCCTCCTTTATGGAATTTACATGCATGCCATATTCTTCTGTTCAAGAAATATTCTTTGCAAACTGATCTGCTGATGCAATACAAGCTCACATTTATCTAAAGTAAACAGCACATCTGGATGTATCACAAAAATGCTGAAGTCAATAAATATGAATGTTTTTTACAGCAAAAAGAAGTGATAAAATAATTGCTGGCAAACAGAAATGGGAGGTTTCCATTATAAGGAACTACTTCATATACACAGGTACATCACACCATTTCTCAATGAGATGATCAGTCATGGATGGTAAGTTTCCCTTAAAAGACAGTGTAACCCATGTTTAGGGCACATGCTCCCTTGATGCAAGGCAACAGTGAAGCCCACTGGTTGAACCAAATGTGAGTCATATAATATGTTTCGGAATCTTCTGCAATAGACAGGGGTTCTGTGTTGGACCAGGTGATGTAGAAAAGGAAAATTAAAGGTAGAAAGTTTGAAAATAAGTGTTCTGAAATTCATTGCTAAAACTGAAATCCAAGGAAATATATTCTGCAACTAAACATATTCATTTCTTTACCTCTTTTTATTATTTAGTCTTAAATGTTGCCAAAATACTAAATTTAAAATGTATTTTTCTTTTTTAAAAAATCTAGTGCTAATAGTATATTCTGCTTGCTCAGTGAGTAAAGTTGTCATTCTACTGAATTCTGATGTTACTTTAGGATAAGGAAAGATTGCTCTATAACTTCTGCAAGAAAATGGGAAGTATTTTTTGTCAAAAAACAACAACAACAACAACAACAACCCTCTACCAAAAGGATCTTATGAGGTGTTATGCTCCTTAGGAAGCCAGAATGAAATGCAGCAGAATTTACTTAATTTTTTAAAAAGTTGTTAAGAAACTGAAAAGGGGCTTAACTTACTGAGGGCACAAGGGTTGTCAAGGAGTCCAGGGCTGAACCCTCTGGGTTCCCAAGGCTGACGTACAGAAGTAGCCAAATCCTAAAAAAAGTTATGTTAAGTTTTATTTAATATCTTTCAGAACAAAATGTTTAATCTACAGGCAATACAACACAGCAAGAAAAACAAGGAATACTAGGTTAACTATCGAACACATTCCGAAGATCATTTCGAAGTTCAAGAATCAGGCCACAGCTCATGTTTCTGTTTATTGCAATATGACCGTATTATAGTCCATACCTTTAGTCCATCAGAATCCGAGTTAGCTTCATTTCTCCAGACACTTAGCTAAATTATAGTTTTTTTAGCCTAGCAGCATCAGGTGATGATGACACCCAATCAGGACAAGGTCTTGCTGGAAAATTACCTCATCACTCCTGATTTCCCCTCTCATCCTATGGGCTGTAGGTTCTCATGAGAAACTAATTGCCACATTTCCAGCTCTGGCCTTGAAGATGATAAGGGCTATATAGGCAGAGAGAACCAATTAACAACACCTGCAAGACAGAATAAGCCAGTTACTATTCACATTAACCCTTGAGAGGAATCCTCACAAGGGTAATGAATGTTGAGATTTTATGACTACACTTGTTCACAGACAATGGATTCTATTCAAGCTGAGAGAGCTAATAGCTCTCAGCAATTCCACATCAACTAATTTTTTACAGGTTGATTTCTTTTAGAAAAGTAGTCTTTTATATAAAGTTTCATATACAAGACTTAATTTGGAAAGAAAAGGCTCTTGGGTATTTCAATATGGCTAAAATAATTTCAGATGTACCTCTTACATATTCATATATTTATTTAGAAAAATTGCATGCCACTTCTCCAGGAACCTAGTCACCAATAAGACTCACAGCACAATATGTCAATTGTAATTAAAAAATGCTGTGAAATAGGCTCCTCTCTTTACAATTGTCAATTGAATAAAATAATTAATAATGAGGATTATTAGTTTGACTCTTATTTGTTACAAAGTCCCCTTACATCAGTGTCTTTAAAGTCTCCTTACATCAATAACCATATAGATGACCCTCTAGAGAGGACTTCTACCAACCATATGACAATGGGAGAAAACATTACAAAGATCAAAGAGAACTGGTGGTATCTTATGTATAAGAAGTTTGGTTATTGATGACAACCTTTTTGAAATCATAATCATTGCTTTGCAACTGATTCTCAAATGAAGAAGAGGGCACATGAAATGAGAAAAGATTTACTGGGAAACCGTAGGAGAGAAAGACTAAAGGATATTTCAGTCCCAAGAAGTTGTTTTGGATTGTATATTGCTGTGTGGGACTGCTGTTTTAGAACATAAGAGAAGCCAGTGTTGGATCAGGTCAATGGCCCATCCAATCCAACACTCTGTCACATAGTTGCCAAAAATACCAGGTGCCATCAGGAGGTCCACCAGTGGGGCCAGGACACTAGAAGCCCCCCAATGTTGCCCCCCCAAGCACCAAGAATACAGAGCATCACTTGCCCCAGCCTGAGAGTTCCTATCCATACCTTTTGGCTAATAGCCACTGATGGACTTCTGCTCCATATACTTATCTAATTCCCTCTTGAAGCTGTCCATGTGTGTAGCCACCACCACCTCCCATGGCAGTGAGTTCCATATGTTAATCAGTCTTTGGGTGAAGAGGTACTTCCTTTTATCCGTTCTAACCCGACTGCTCAATAATTTCATGGAGTACCCACGAGTTCTTGTATTGTGAGAAAGGGAGAAAAGTAATTATTTCTCAACCTGCTCTATCCCATGCATAATCTTATAAACCTCAATCATGTCACCCCCCCCCCAGCCATCGTTTCTCCAAGCTAAAGAGCCCCAAGCATTTTAACCTTTTTTCATAGGGAAAGTGTTCCAACCCTTTTATCATTCTGGTTGCCCCTTTCTGCATTTTCCCCAATGCTATAATATTGTTTTTGAGGTGTGGTGACCAGAACTGTACACAGTACTCCAAATGAGGTCACACCATTGATTTATACAGGGGCATGATGATACTGGCTGATTTGTTTTCAGTTCCCTTCCTAATAATCCTCAGCATAGCGCTGGCCTTTTTTATTGCAGTTGCACACTGTCTAGTCATTTTCATGAGTTATCTACTATGACTCCAAGATCTCTCTCTTGGTCAGTCTCTGCCAGTTCGGACTCCATCAATGTGTATTTATATTTAGGATTTTTGGCTCCAGTGTGCATCACTTTGCAGTTGGCCACATTGAACCCCATTTGCCACGTTGACACGCACTCACCCATCCTCGACAGATCCCTTTGGAGTGCCTCACAATCCTCCCTGGTTTTCACCACCGTGAACAACTTCATGTCATCTGCAAATTTAGCCACATCACTGCTTACTCCCAACTCCAAATCATTAATAAATAAGTTAAAAAGCATTTGACCAAGTACTAATCCCTGTGGTACCCCACTGCTTACCACCCTCTACTGAGAAAATTTCCCATTTATACTCACTCTCTGTTTAGCCAGTTTCTGATCCACAAGAGGACTTGTCCTTTTATCCTGTGACTATTGAGCTTACGTAGGAGCCTTTGCTGAAGAACTTTATCAAAAACTTTCTGGAAGTCTAGGTAAAAAGGTAAAGGTAAAGGTTCCCTTGCTCGAAAGCCAGTCGAATCCGATTCTAGGGATTGCGGTGCTCATCTCCGTTTTAAAGCCGAAGAGCCAGCGCTGTCCAAAGACGTCTCCATGGTCATGTGGCCGGCATGACTAAACACCAAGGTGCACGGAACGCTGTTACCTTCCCACCAAAGTGATACCTATTTATCTACCTGCAATTTCTTGCTTTCGAACTGCTAGGTTGGCAGGAGCTGGAACTAGAGATGGAAGCTCACTCCGTCATGCGCCACCCGAGTCTCGAACTGCTGAACTACTGACCTTCCATAGCCTGCAGTTCAGCGTCTTAACCACTTGAGCCACCGCAGCTCTAGGTAAACAACATCTATTGGGTCCCCCTTGTCCATGTTTGTTTACTTCCTCAAAAAACACTAACAGGTTAGTGAGACAAGATCCTCCCTTACAGAACCCATGTTGAGTCTGCCTCAATAGATTTTGTTCATCAATGTGCCTACTAATTCTTTCCTTAATAACAGTTTCCACCAATTTACCTGGTATCGATGTCAGACTGACTGGCCTATAATTTCCCAGATCTCCTCTGGAACCCTTTTTAAAAATGGGAGTGATATTAGCTACCTTCCAGTCCTCAGGAATGGAGGCAGATTTTAAAGAAAGATTACATATTTTTGTCAGGAGATCCACAAGTTCACATTTGAGTTCTTTCAGAACTCTCGGATGAATGCCATCCGGGCCTGGTGATTTATTAGTTTTTAAATTGTCTGTCAGTCATAGGACCTCCTCTCTTGTCACCTCAATCTGACTAAGGTCTTTCCACACCCCTCCCAAAATCAGAGGTTCTGGAGTGGGCAAGCGGTTCTGGAGTGGGCAAGTTCAATATGGTTGTGAATACATTTTTGTAATTGTTTTTTGAGCAGCAAGGTCAACGTTGTGACACACATTATGCTACTTATGGAACTGAGGATCATCTATATTGTTATTAAGGAGCATTTGTAACAAATAAGAGCCAAAATAATAATACTCATTTTAAATAATTATTTTATTCAATTCAATTAAAGAGAGGAGCCTATGTCATGGCATTTGTTTGTTTATATTTGGCTTCTCCAGGAACCTGCTCAACCTAGGGGCCTTACAAGATAAAAATAATAAAAACAACAATTAAAATGTATTAACTAAAATCCAGCATTAAAAAGCCAACCCAGCATGAAAACATAGAGCATAAAAACAGACCACACAGAGTTTAAAACAAGTTTCCAGAGTAAAATAGAGTTAAAATAGTAAGCCTTAATCAAAAGCCTGGATGAACAGAAATGTTTTGGCCAGGGCTCTAAAAAGAAAGCAACACAGGCATTAGATCAGCTGTAAGCAGAAGGGCATCCATAAGCAATGTGCTAGTACTGAAAAAGCCCTGTGTCTGTGCCACTCACCTCACCTCTGAAGTCCTAGAGTAGGGCTTGCAAGGTAGATCTTAAATGGCAGACAACGATCTTAACTGGCAGATCACGAACCACAAAACACAAACTTTCATGGACTTTCCCAGTTTATGAACTAGTTTGTAGTTCATGAGGTCCATGATGGATGCCACCCAGAAGTGGGTTCAGAAAGCATTTAAATGCCTACTAAGCCCACTTCTGGGTCAATGCTGCTGCAGCAGCAGGAAGCCAGTGAGCTCAGGAGGCATTTAAATGCCTTCAGAGCCCACTTCTGGATTGCGCTGCTGCTGCAGTGCACCACCAGTGAGCTCAGGAGGCATTTAAATGCCTCCCAAGCCCACTTCCAAATTGCACCACCACTGTGGTGTGCCATCAGAGAGCTCAGGAGGCATTTAAATGAGGTGCCTTGTGGGGTCCCACTGGACCGCCCCGACAGACCAGACAGACCACTGAAAAAATCATGGTCTGTGGGCAGTCTGTCAAAACTGCAAATGCATGGACTAGACAAAAGGACCAAGAGCCGGGCCCCAGTTCATCATGAAATTAGGTCTGTGGACTGGTCCATGCCTATCCCTAGACCTCACTCTCCTGGCTTTCTGTAAACTACACAAAACTGAATTATTCAAGAGGGCTTTTCCTATACAGATAATAGGGCTGTATGGTAATGAAATGGTTTTGAAAGACACATGGGTAACTATTGATCTATGGACATATGATACTATGTATCATCTGTACTGCTGTTGGTGTAACTAGGATCCTACTATGTAATTTTTGTGTGGTTTAACTTGTCTTGTTAATGCTTATACTTTGTTTCAGTTGTGTTTCAGATTTCTGGTTGACTACAGATTTTGACAACCCAAATCCTATTGTATTTTTCATTGGATGCCCCATCTAGTTGATAGCACTGATTTATTCTGTGTAATCTGCCTTGAGTCCCAGCAAGATAGGCAGACTACAAATTATGTAAATAAATAAATAAACAAAATAAATTTCAGTTTAGGGTTGAGTTCTCAAAAATAAGTAGACTTTGGTTAGGCTTCAAAAACATAAATCAGGTTGGTTTGTTTTTTTAAAAAAAATTAGAGCACAGTGTTTACTTTAAAAAATTAGGCTGATCTTAGCTTCAAAACAATTGAAGCCATGTGGTTAAAAAATATAGGGCTTAGGCTAACTTTTTTGGCCTTCCAA
Organism: Gekko gecko; assembly: GCA_029375565.1. Classification (NCBI taxonomy): domain Eukaryota; kingdom Metazoa; phylum Chordata; class Lepidosauria; order Squamata; family Gekkonidae; genus Gekko; species Gekko gecko. Next base: position 112,054,527 of record JAPDNY010000009.1, read on the forward strand.
AAACTGAAGTCAAATTTTCAGAAAAAAGGGGACTTGCTTAATTTTTTTGGGAGGGAAATAGACTTTGATTGTATGCTTAGGCAAAAAAATAAACAGAGGTTTTAACAAGGAATTCCATACTTCCATCAAAGGTTGTAGTTATAAAAAAGTTAGTCAACTTTCAGGCTAAGTACTCAGAAGTACTCAGAAGCAATGATACAGGCTGGATGTGGTACAAGAGGATTAGATAAACATATGGAGCAGAGATCCATCAGTGGCTATTAGCCACAAGGTATAGATAGGAGCTGCGGTGGCTCAAGTGGTTAAGATGCTGAACTGCAGGCTGTGGAAGGTCAGTAGTTCAGCAGTTCAAGTCCCGGGTGCCGCAAGATGGAGTGAGCTCCCGTCTCTAGTCCCAGCTCCTGCCAACCTAGCAGTTCGAAAGCAAGAAATTGCAAGTAGATAAATAGGTACCACTTCGGTGGGAAGGTAACAGCGTTCCGTGCGCCTTGGTGTTTAGTCATGCCGGCCACATGACCACGGAAATGTCTTCGGACAGCGCTGGCTCTTCGGCTTTGAAACGGAGATGAGCACCGCAACCCTAGAGTCGGATTCGACTGGCTTTCGAGCAAGGGAACCTTTACCTTTACCTATAGATAGGAACTCTCAGTCTGGGGCAAGTGATGCGCTGTATTCCTGGTGCTTGGGGGGGGGCAACAGTGGGAGGACTTCTAGTGTCCTGGCCCCACAGCTGGACCTCCTGATGGCACCTGGTATTTTTGGCCATTGTGTGACAGATGGACCATTGGCCGGATCCAATGTTGGCTTCTTTTATTTTCTTATGTTCTCATAGGAAGAGATGGAGGTGCACCCCAAGGTGCTGCCATCTCAATTCCTTCTCCCTTGGGCATCTCCTTCTGTATTCCCCAGACATGATGCATCTAGCCCGAGCCCCTCACAGGAAGTGGCTGTGGCAGTGCCTGTCAGTGTGGGTACCCCTATCATTCATGGTGTGGAAGCACTTCCAGAGGGCAGAGGACCACCATATCATACAGTGCAAGCTGGTATTGAAGGATGCCCTATGAGTTCTCCAGAAAACCCCAGATTTGATGCTGTGACTCATGATTTGCAGCATCTGCTCCAGAACTGCCAGAATGAATTAGTTCTCACACAGTGAAGAAGGCTACCCACCTGCTCTTCCAGAAGCAGAAGATATCCTGGAGTACTGCCTGATCAGTGAAGTCAGCACTCATTGTCATGCACCAGAACCTGCACCATGCATGAGTGATCGGTGGAGCAGAAGAGTGCCCTGGTATTAAATACTGGGTTCTATACGCATGGCAGTGATCAGCTCAGGTTTATTCAGTGATTTCAGCAAAACTACAAGATGAGACTTCAGAGCTCTGTTAAATAGCATGGAAATGCCACACCCAAACACACCCCACTCCCAGTGATAAGCTATTTACATATCATTACTACTTGATTGGTTTATTCCAGAGTCCTGGTCAGCTACTGTTTGTGTGCTCCAAGCTCAGCCCCATCTCTGGGGTGATTCAATCAGGGATGATTCAGTCCCACTACATTACACCTGGATAAGGTGGCCTTGGAGACTGAGATTGTACAGGAGAAAGGACAGGTCAACAATGAGGAATGGCTGACTCTCTCCCAGATGGTAGAGGTCTTTAAGCACTTTAAGATGTTCACCAACACAGGAAGCTTGGTTCTCATCATTCCCCTGATCCAAATGCTCCAGGGGAAGATGGCTACCTTTCTGGACCCAGGCACAGAATGTACAGTGCATGTGCTGGTGTATCTGCTGCAAGAGGGTATTGCACTCCACCTGAAACCTTTCAGCAAGCAAGAAGCCTACATGTTGGTGACCATGTGTGATTGTCACTTCAAGGGCAGCCTCACCAAGAGTGCCATCTAATTCATCCGCTGGAAAGCCAAGCATTCTCAGTGGGTGCTATCTCAGGAAGCTGCCTCAAGGAAAGGAGGAAGAGGGGAAAGTGACTTTGCTGCTTCCCCCTTGGGGCAGGCTTCCCCCATAGCTGCTGGTAGGAGGGCCTTGGTGATGGACACCACTGGGGAGGCAGTCAGCACCAGTGAAAATGTGAGATGCAAAAACTAGGCTTTGGGAGAAGTAACTTTTTTGAACCCTGTGAGTTCCATGCCAGTTATCTGCTGAACTACTGGGCCAGTAAAGAGATGGTCTGGCTGGCCCTCTGTCTCCTGGCTCAGAGGTTACTCTTATGCCCTCCAACAAGCATGCAGATTGGGTGTGTTAGTGTATTAATGTGTGAAAGTGATTAGAGAGCCACAGCTGTCAGATAGGGGAGGCAACAAGATAACAGAGCTGTGCAACACACTATCACAGCATTAAAGGATATTCACAAGCGTATCTATTTCCATTTAAACAAAGTTCTAAGTATTTAATAAAGAGTAGAATCTACAAAATAGAATTATAAAGAAGGTCCAAAATCGATTTAATTACATTTCCAGGTATTATGTTCATTTCCAAAGTCTTCATCAGAGAAGGGCCAATTATAACTGTATAAAACACTAATTAAATTATTAAAAAGTGGTTATATTGTCTTCTCCCTTGGAGGGCTGAGTAATCGGTCTTCTTGAAGATCCACTTGCTGTGCTTTAGTTACCCAACCCTGGTTTTCTTGACAGTGAGTGAAATTAGCATATGCTTGTATCTGCATCCTCACAGTCTGTTTTGGTGAGTTGGGGAAAAACACTCTTCCCAAAACTTAAATCTTGAGTCTCAGAAGTAGAAAGAAATAGCAGTTATCAAATTTGATTGGCACTGTATCATATCCACGTTTCAAATGTTGTTCTTGCCATTCTCATTGCCCTCAAATATCACTGGAACAAGAGACATCAGGAAAACAGACAAGTACCTCAAAATACACAGAACCCAGAAAAACATCTAAAACAAAGGTCATGCTTGCTGTATTTGGTGGTGGGAGAGAATGAGAGCACCAGTGGTGAAAGGTAGCTGCATCTCCTAAAGTCCCTCCTGTGAACCAGTGATAGTATAAGCTGTATATGTCAGGGACAGAACTCAGAGGCCTAAACTCCCATCTATCACTTTCTAAGGCCTTCCTTTGGGAAGCGATGTGAGCAGGGCTATTTTTGGCCAGGAATGCATAGGAATGGAGTTGCAGCTGGCTTCTGAGTTGGCCACGCCTACAGCCTCCCCCCCTCAGGTTCCCCAGGTGTCTCACAAGCTGTGGGGCACCTGGGGAAGTCAAGCCGATCCAGGGAGGGAAGGCAGTTTAAACTGCCTCCCTCCTTGGGTTCCCCAGGCACCCTGCAAGCCGTGGGGTACCTGGGGAAGCTGATCCTGGAAGGGAACTGTGCTGTCAGGGGGTGTGGCCTAATATGTGAATGAGTTTCTGCTGTTGGGTGTGGCCTATTATGCTAATGAGTTCCTGTTGGGCTTTTTCTACAAAAAAAGCCCTGGATATGAGTGTGTGTGTCTGTGCCAGTGTCTTGCCAGATCTGGCTGGCTGCTTTGGTACTGGCTTGCCAGGTTGGCTCTCTTGTCTGACACTAGTTCTGTTGAGTTTACAACACTGTCCCTTGCTTAAGTTGGTTTGGCATGGATCCTTGGGTTTGATATTGGTTTAGTTGGTATTGTTCATTTGGAGGCTTTTGGCTAGTGGTTGTTCTTGTATGTTCTATTGCCTGGGAGGAAGCAGGGATTTTTTTCCCCCCATAGGAAACAACAGAGACAAGTAGAATGGCTGGAGGCACCTCGTTCAGGGAACCATAAAATTGGACCCCTTGATACGATCTGCTTGAAACTTGGGGGGTCTTTAGTTTTTATTTACTTATTTTATCTTATGACATTTATACCCCGCCCTCCCCGCGAACGGGCTCCTATCATCTTGCATAACAGGGGGGGAAGAATGGGGAGATGGGAAGATGTTACTCCCCAGTGGTCTCTCTCTGTAGAGAAGCGGTGGTGTCAGTGGCCGTGGTGGCTCCTACTCATAAGCCTGGCGGAAGAGCTCCGTCTTGCAGGCCCTGTGGAACTGCACAAGGTCCTGCAGTTCACGGGCATGAATAGAGTCCTTTCAATAGTTATACAATTTGCTTGAAAGACAGCCACTTCACCCCACTAAAAATATCCCTGTGATGACCCCATTCACTTCTGTCCCCCCGAGGCAAGATTTTTCCTCTGTTTTTCTTTCCCTTCTGTGACTGAGCTGCCCTAGTTATCTGTTTTCTTCTTTCCTGAAGAATTCTAGCTTTCACAGTATAATGTTTTGGCTGTTTGCTCAGCCCAGGAACTTGAGGGAAGAAATGGGAGCCCCCTTTAATTTATATGACTTAAATGGCACTCAAGAAGTTTTTATATTCATAAGAACATAAGAACATAAGAACATAAGAGAAGCCAATGTTGGATCAGGCCAATGGCCCATCTAGTCCAACACTCTGTCACACAGCGGCCAAAATATACCAGGTGCCATCAGGAGGTCCAGCAGTGGGGCCAGGGCACCAGAAGCCCTCCCACTGCTGCCCCCTCCAGCACCAAGAATAGAGTGCATCACCTGCCCCAGACTGAGAGTTCCCATCTATACCCTGTGGCTAATAGCCACTGGTGGACTTCTGCTCCATATGTTTATCTAATTTCCTCTTGAAACTGTCCATGCTTGCAGCTGCCACGACCTCCTGTGGCAGTGAATTCCATATGTCAATCACTCTTTGGGTGAAGAAGTATTTCCTTTTATCTGTTCTATGTTTTATTCAACATAGAAGGGAAAGGTCAGGTGAAATCAGGGATTGAAATTTCTGTGGTAATTCAATATAAATAAATCTGAGGTAAAATCAGTACATGCATAGACTTTAGTTCTTATGTTTCAGGCTATTGAGAGTTTCTTAAGCTTTTCACAGTGACTTAAATATTTATGTTGAGAAGCTTTTGTTCCAGTGTTGTCCTAAACACTCCAGCAGACTTTCTTTGAATATTCTCTGACTCTTTTGGTTTCTAGAAGGCTGGTACACTCTTTCTAATACCCAACCCCCTTCTTTTGAAACACCAGTACTCATTTTGAGTTTTTAATTGATTCTTAAGGTCTCCAAGGCAGTTTCTAATCACACCAGACCAGGGATCTCAGCACTATTCAGAGCTAATTCCCTGTTTGACCGGGTAGGGGAATTCTCCTCTCACTAGAAGATCTATTCCCTTTCTTTGGCCTGAATGTGGGACTCCATCTAACTACCCACTCATCCTTGCCAACTTTCTCCAGTTCTCCTGTCTGTGTTAAGCTGCTCTCAGTCAAGGCTGAATTCTGAAACTGTCAGTATTCAACTCTTCTCAGCTAGGTCTGAAATCAAACTAAATTCTCCTCAGCATCCAGTTCAGAAGTCTTTCTCTGCTCAGCTGATGTTAACCAATCAGATCTCTTGGAACAGCCTGCCACTCAAGGCTCTCTAGCTCTGTGAAGAATTAACCCTTCACAATCCTTTTGCTGTTTACACAGCACTTCTAAGCTTCTAAAAATGCAGTCAGTCACAGTCTCCCATAGGGAACCAGAAGATTTTTGGAATCCCTCCTCCCCAGTTCTGAAATGGTATTGGGGATTCAAATAATCTAGAATACAAGTATGGAAAATCTGAAAAATACTTAATTTGTTTTTCAAAGGTACATCCCTAATCCCTCCTCCCATCATTTACATGTATATTTATGGTCACAGTGAATGTTAACTGGCTAGGAGTGTAGAAGGATGGGAGTTTTTAGATTAAATAATTAGTTGGATCTAACCAGCTTTTTTACTGGTGACAAAAGGAGTAGAGAGTCCCCTCTGACCACAAACGAAGCCTCTGCCAGGGACCATGGGACTTGCATGGGGACTGGAATTAGGATGGGAATTGGTTGTGATATTTAAAGCAAGGTGAAATTTAAAAGATGGAGCATATACACAGACAAATTCTTTCTATTCATTTCTGAGATGCATACTAACGGATGTTTCTCTCTTCTTCCCCCTTCTTGCTTTCATTATGTGTCATGAGGTACAGAACTAATCTGATTACTTGCTGCTTTGGATGCTTCAATGCATATCCAAGCAAAGAATTTAGGTTTGTCAGCATAATTCATGTTTGAGATGTTAAAATATTTCTTTAGTCTGATTTTATTGCAGAAGACATGTGTAGTATGATTTCCAGTCCCCCCACCCCATATAAGAACTATAAACAATATGATATAATAAACAATTACAGGATATTTACTATTTTTGTAGTCTGCCATTGCAGTCATTAAGGTTGATGTCTGATGACAAATTGCTGAAACCTTTTAAAATACTGGTATTTGTCAGCAAATTATGGTATATTTTCTTCTTTGTGCATCATTTTATAGTAAATTGGTAAATTCTACTTTATGTAAATTATCATTCATCAGCGTGTCATGGTCCTGGAAGGAGACAAGTTTAGTGCAGATGATGATTCTTGTTGTGAAATGCTGGCAAGTATGAGGCTAGGGAACTGGGGGGAGGGGTCTGGGAACTGGAGGCATGCTTCTGGTTTTTTCCTTAGATATAATCCTGGATAGGAAACATTGGTTGAGGTAGAACCGTGAAGGCACAGAGGAAAATATTTAGAAAAAAGCAGGGAAAAATACTTTTTCCAATTCACATTGAATATTTTTTTCCAGTGGGAAAAAAATGCAGGGATGACCATTTGGCTAGGAACTAATACCACTCCAAATGAATTTTTTTGGAGGTCATCAAATATGGCTGTTATTCTGCTGACTTGCTGCCCAATTTCAGTTGGGGGGCAGTGAGGGAAGATCATTACTCAGCAGTCAAAAGCCTAACAGTGATGTTGTGGAACCACAAGTGTTGACAGATATTCCTGCCAAACAGTATTGTCCCAACTGGTATTTGTATGCACAGAATTTCTCAGTGTTTACCAATTAAATTGGTGGTTTGGTGTTACATTGCACAGGCTTCAGTGACCTCTTAGATTTGTTTGGAACTGAGTGTGTCTGGTGCAGTGCAAATGTTTTTTCCTGTATCTGTAGGCAGACAAGGGTAGACTGGGTAAGGGAGGGACAGAAGGCCAGGCTGTGGCAGTAGGTGGTGGTGGTGTAAAGTGCCATTGAGTCACAGATGACTTATGGTGCCCTGTGAGTTTTCAAGGCAAGGATGAACATTGTAAGCTGCTGTGAATTCTACAATGGATAAAGGTAGCAAATGAATGAATGGGTGGGTGGGTGGTTTGCCCATTGCCTGCCTCTGCATAGCAACCCTGGACTTCCTCAGTGGTCCTGCTTCCAAGTACTGACCAAGACTAACTGTGCTTAGCTTCCAGGATCAGGCCAGCCAAGGCAGTAGGTAGCACAGGGCAAAGAGGCAATCTTTCTTAAGGGAAATACAAGCAAACACGTTACTTGAACTCACAGGGAGGCAGGCCTACCAACTGGGGGACATAAAGACAGAGGCTAAATTCTCCCCTTCCCCAAAGAGTGCATCATACTTCAGAGATGCAAAAGATCAGTGGTGAGATCTTTGTGAGAGATGTAATGAATGAAGAGCTATGATTTCTTAGTTTCTTTAGTTTTGCTTAAAAGCAGATGTGTGGGCCTGATATGGTCTGACTTGTTTTTATGGTGTCAGCCTGTTTCTTAATGGTTGTGTTTTAATGGCTTTATTAGCTTAGTTGTAAGCTGCTTCAAGCAGGTGTCTGGAGAGATAATACAAATTTTCTAAATAAATAATTAAAATATACAATTCCACCCATTCACATGTAAACATGGAAGCTGGGCCATAAAAATGTAAATGTGAGTGAAGGGACTAAATTCTGCTCCCCAGTATTTTATCCTCCTACACTCTTTTATTGGAAGCATTTTCCCCAGTTCAGTTCTGATATTAGAAATCAGTTGCTCTGGAAGGAAAATGATGAGATGATCTGAGCACAGCTAGGTGTTGTGAAAAGATCCTTATGTTTAGGAAGAAAGTGTCCTGTCCCGTACTGAGTATGCAGAAGATCTCAAAAACTCCATTACCCAGGGATGAGCAAAGCATGTAGGCATCCTAGATTGGGGACAGACAGACTCAATGTAGAGATGTCACACACCTGGCCAGCTGTCAATAAGGAAATAATTTACTGGTTAACTTCTTTGGCAGAAAATTTGAACAGATGCCGCACTTTGGATTGGTCCCAAAAGGAGCTCCCTACTTTTGAGGAACCTCTTGATATATATACCAGAAACCTCTTGATATATATACCAGAAATGTGCAAGACTGCTATTTTCTGAAGCTGATGAAACTTGGTGTGAAAGACAGGAATCAGAAGTTAAGGGTTCTTTAAGAAATTGATTAGAAAATGAATTTGATTAGAAAATGAACTTAACTTGTGCTAGCATTTTCAAGGATATATTTACTGAGATAACAAAAATAAATAAATAGATAGCTAAATATGCATAAAATCAAGCTGCAGGTGTTATAGTCACTGCAGATCAATTTAGCTATCTAACCTATGCATGTCTACCCAGAACCAAATCCCACAAATTCATGAGATTCTCTCTTTAGGAAGTGCACATAGGACTGCAGCCTTACCTTGTATGAGGGTCATATACTAGACAAGACAACACAACACATGTAGAGGAAGAGTGAAAACAGTATGCTGACTTTCTTAGTATCTAGACCCCTCTACCACCCTTGCACATTCTCATAAATTTGAGCATGATATGCATACACATACATGAAATGTAACTTTTGAATGCTTCATAACGGGAATCTTCCATACGCACCTGTAGAGGGGGTTGGGCCACCATTTTCAGTGACAAGAACTGAGCAGGGCTAGCATGCTAACTTTTATTCCCCTCTACATGTTTGAGTTTACACCAGCATATGTCATGGTTACTGCTGAAAAGTTCAATCTTACCATGTCTGTACAGGGTTTTTTGGTGTATTTTGGAATGTATTTAGTAACATGTAACAATACCATTGGCCTCTTCATATTTTGTAAGCATAAACATTTGTGTCAGCTAGAATTCCTGCCCCCACAGCCATCATATTTAGGCTATTTGTTAGCTGTTTGCACTGTGGCTAGAACTCTGGTGTTCAATTGCTGAGCAGTCTGTGGCAGTTTTCATTGTAATCATTTATTATCTCTGTTTTAATGCTTGTTTTCAAGTGGCTAATTTGTTTTTTTATGAACCTGTAAGCCTCCTTCAATGTTGTATCTGGTAGAAAGGCAGTACTGTAGTGGTTTAAATGGGTTATGTTGAGCCAAAGTCATGTCCCAGGGTGAAGTCAGGGCTGGTGCACTCTTGCTCTTAACAATTTGATGATAATCTCAGAAGAGTGAGAATAGTGTGTGTCCACCCGAAGCTGTCTCTGGCCTGTAGCTTTTTGATTTCTGGATGAACAGAAGAGAATTTTGTGTATTTTTTATTGGCCTGAAACTAGTGCAAAGGTTTCTTTACTACTCCCAGACTACAGGGATGCTATACCAGAAACCTTTCAATGCCTCTACATTGCCCTTCTTGAGCAGCAGATTCAAAAGTCTGGAAAGGCAGGGCCCGGAAACACCTTATCAAGCTGACACAGTTTAGAAGTGCAAGTTATTCTTTCAAATTGATATTCTCCCTTCAACCACAGGTCCCAAGGTGACACCTTGCAGTCATAAATTGCTGCTAGGTCAGATTGCCTCACAGCATCTTGTATTCGAAGCTTGATTTGGAACACAAGGCTGTTATATGAATGCATTCTCCCAGTGAACTCTGAGAATCCTCAAAATCTACATACTTGACAGGCCTGCCTCAAATTGTTCTTCAATGCAGAGTTTTGGAAGTCTGTTTTCAGTTATTTTAGATACTCTATAGTAATAATTTGTTACCCTTCTATGGACCTTGGTTCAGAAAAACAACTCCCATTATTTCCTGTACTGGAAAACTGAAAACAATAAAAGGCATAAAAAATGTAAAGTTCCTGATTCAACTGTGTGTGAACCCTGTCAAACAAGAAGCAATTGTGCCAATCACCAATTTTGGGGGGAGGAGGGGATAAATGGCTTATAGCCACTGATGGACCTCTCCTCTATAGATTTGTCTAATCCCCTTTTAAAACTACAGATGCTAGTGGCTACCACAAATTCCACTGGCATGAATTGCTCACTTTGAATATGTGCTGAGGGGAAAAGTCTTTTGTTCTGTCTCTTGTGAATCTATTGGCCGTCAATTTCATTGGCGTCTCCTGGTTCTAGTATTGGGAAAAGTTCCCTTTCTCCACTTTCCTTACCCTATGCATAATTTTATATACCTCTGTCATGTCCCCCTCCTAGGTGTCCTTTTTAAACTCAGAAGCTCTAGATTTCTATGATGAAAGGTTCTCCAACCCCTTAATCATATTAGCTACTCTCAGGGCTCTTTTTGTAGCAGGAACTCCTTTGCATATTAGGCAACACACCCCAATATAGCCAATCCTCCAAGAATTTACAGAGCTCTTCTTACAGGGGCTACTGTAAGCTCTTGGAGGATTGGCTACATTCGGGGTGTGTCACCTAATATGCAAAGGAGTTCCTGCTACAAAAAAAGCAGTGGCTACTCCTGCATTTTTTGCAATTCTGCAAAAATCTTTTTTTTTTTTTTGAGGTTCAGTGACCATAATTGTAAGCAGTATTCTAAATGTGGCTGCACCATAAATCTACACAAGGATATAATATTATTTTCAGTCTCTTTCCTAATAACCTTCTGCATGAAATCTGCCTTTTTCACTGCTGTCATACACTTAGAAGATGTTTTGTAAAGGTATACACTGCGACCGCAACATCTCTCTCCTATTCAGTCACCACCAATTCAGCAGCCAATATCTTGTATTTAAAGTTAGGATGTTTTCTTCTAATCTACACTTACTTATATTAAATTGAATGAGTAAGCTGCAAGTTGAAAAAAGTCCTCCCTAGGGCTCTTCACAATTTATATTTTCACCATCCTGAAAATTTTGTCACCAGAAAAATTGGGTCCCCTCAGTTCCAGATCATTTATAAATAGCCCCAATATCAGTCTTTGTGGGTGCCTAGTGCTTATTTCCCTTTACTGTGAGAACTGAATATTCATTCCTATTGTCTGTTCCATATTCTTTAACCAGTTTTAATCCATAAAAGACCTGTACTCCCATGGCTGCTGTTTAGTCAATTTGACCTTGTCAAAAACTTTTTGGAAATCCAGAGTCCATAGAGTTGACTTTATCTACTAAATAAAGCATTGTTTTAAATGCATTGAAAAGAGAGCTGAGCTACACTCCAGAGAAATATCATTGATTGAGCATGGAACTATTCAAAAGAAACACTCCAGATTAACTGGTCTGCAGTTTCCCCCCTCTTGTGAATTGCTGCTCCCATAGGTTACTATCCAGTGCTATTTGGGATTAGCATGAATGATGGGATTGCTAGGAAGCAGTTCAGCTAAGTGGGACAATTTTGGAGACACCGATTAACATATATTCCTTGTTTCTGTGCTGAATGTATTATGGAAAACAGAAAATTATGTAGGAGATGTAATTAATCAACCACAACAGTGGAAGCACACAAGATGACAAATACAAACAATGAAATCAACCATGAGATGATGTTAGAAATTAGTACAAAACTACCATCTTCCACTTTCTACAGTGTTTTTCATCAGTTTAACTCATAGAAATATAGTTTAAAAAATCACAGCCTGAACTTCTAGGCTTAAACTACCACTGACGGATTCGGGTGGGTAGGCATGTTGGTCTGAAGCAGTAGAACAAAGTTTGAGTCCCATGGCATCTTTGAGCTCCCGGCTTCCTGGCAAGGCCGCTTTGCTGCCCTGGAGGAGAGCATGATGGCACCAGTGTCACAATGCCATGCATCGTGATGTGGGCGGGGGTGGAGCTGGCTCTGTAAAAGGCCAGACTCCACTCCCTCCCAAACAGTCTTCACCTCATGCTCGGCCCACCCTCCTGCCCTGTTCTTAGTGCAGGCTGCAGCTGGTCGCCTGTTGGGGACAGGTAGGAATTTTTCACTTTCACCCTGGATTGGCTGGTAGGTGGAGGTGTTTTCACCTACCTTGCACTGAGAGCAGTGGATTTGGACAATTGGTTGTGGTGGTTGCCATTATATAGGTTGGTTGCTTGGCTGAGTTGTGTGGTAAGAAAGCGGAACCGGTGAGCTCCTTAAGGCATTTTCTCGTTTGGGAACAAGGTGGTCATTAGGAACTGCCTTCAGGTTTTACGGCCCAGGGCAGGGAATGATGATCACCTCTGGGAACCTCTTGGGCTGGCTCCTCCCTGCAAGTTGTTCAGCTTCAGGGGTAGGTGGTCCTGGGTGGCAACTAGTTTGCTTGGCTGCTTGTCATGAGCCAGACGGGTGGCTCAAGACTAGGGCTGGTGATTCATCCCATGATGGGCAAGGAGGTTGGTCGGAGAGTGACATCTGCCTTGCTTGTTCTGCACCCACTTAGTTTTCCCCTTGAAGCTTGGTTTATATTTCTTCTAAATAGTAAAGTGGCCTTTGTTTGATTCCAAACTGGAATCTGTCTCATTATTTTGATGGGGTGGGGGGTAATTAAGGCCAACAAAGCATGCACACAAAAACTCACACCTTGAACAAAACTTTGTTGGTCTTAAAGATGCCACTGGACTCAATCTTGCTCTACTATCACTGATTGTTACACTGTGGGAAACCAAAAAGCATGTTGCAGTACCTCCATATCTTTGAAGTGAAACCAAATATATGTGACAGCCTATTAGAATGGTATCCAATTCAATTTAAAACTGGAAGTTTTATATTGTTAATGTATCCTCCCGGATCAATTGTGTTTCAGGTTAGGGTTCCTTCTGGGTAGCAAAAAATCTAGATTTTGTTGGAATGCCTTTCTTGTAATTCAAGAATGTATTGTAAATTGTTTTTAGAAATATGAGTATTATATCCAGGATATTCAGTTCAATTTTATTATTATATTACAGTCCACGACAGATCCAGTTGACAAAATCGAACATTATTCAGGTATACAAATATACAAGTTAACAACTCCAGTTAAAATACAGAAATAGAAAATTTAACAAAAAACTAATTAAAATCATATCAAAAAGAGAAAAATAGATTATAAAATACATAACAGCATCATAGGTGACCATTTTTAAAATTTAAACCAAGGAACAAGAATCATATAATACACCTCCTGGAAGAAATTAAGTCAAGAGGGGCAGGACTGAAATTTACTGTGCACTTTAATCTCCTGAGTATAAAATCTAGCAGCTAGCTTAGTAATAACTGAAATTTTGTCTGTTAAAAATTTATCGAAATATGTATTGTCCACCCCTACCACAGGTCTGTCTACAAGGGGGAAAAATTGTCTTATCTCGAATTTGTTTATAGAGGGGGCATTCTCTCCACCTCAGCTAGGGGACAAAAGCAAATCCTCTCTGAGTATGCAGTCTTTGTATATCTCCCTTCCAAGATCATGGACGGCATGGCATGTAAAAGCCCTCTTGTAAGGGGGGAAATCTAGAGTTTTAAGATATTGGGCTATTGACATGATGTATTTTGTCTTCTAAGGGGCCTTGAAGCTGGGAGACATCATTAAGTCTTGCCGGCATTCCATGTCACAGATCCTTTGCCTAATTGTAGATTTTGCTTGATCAATGGTCTATGGTAAGAGAGCACCCAGTGAAAGACCCATTCTTTCAAGGCTTCTCTCAACCCTGAGAATCACCTGACTAGTCTCAGTCCTTGAATTTTTATTATACTTCGCAAATAACCACAGTGCCTAAATGGTGGTAACTGGACACGCTATAGCAGTTCTTCAGACTCTATTAACTGGAGCTGTCTAGAAATGCCAAGAATTTAAGTATTTAAGAATTTCTGCTTTTGGTTTGGTTTCATTTCTAAAGATGGGATAGAGATGTCACTTTCTCTATGTACCATGAATGTCTCAGTTAATGTAGTAGGAACAGATCTGAAACCAAACACTGGTTGACTATAGATGCTGGTTTATCACTGTGCATTTACATGAAAAGAACTGCTTGTATTATCTACAGCATCCACCCATATGGGAGAAGAATTTTACTACACATCTAGGGCCATCTTCAATGGATAGGTGCAGAATAGTGTAGCTCTGTGTACGATGACACTGAACCATATCTAGAAACTGGGAGGAAGTCATGAAGTGGCAAAATGGTCTTCACAAATGTAAAATCTGTGGTGTCTTTAATAAGCGGATCCTGTTGCGCCGGCACCGCATTGGGCAGTAGAGTGGAACACAGCCAAGCAAACCGCTGCTGCCGTCTGCCCCAATGTGGCTTGTTCCCGGCTTATCCGCCAAATGTTCACATGGCCGGGAAGCAGAATGCCGTGGGATAAATGCACTCTCCAGGGTATGCTTTCATCCCGGGAACGAAGCAGAACAGCGCGGTTTGCTGACAGGTGCGAAACGCCAGGCAGATGTGCCTGTGTGAATGCCCCTTTTAATGCGGTTTTAAAACATCACTGAAATGGGGCTCTACCAGGGCAAATTGCCTGTCTGAACTCAGCCTGTGTTTGTCTAAGTAGGAAGACTACTTGTTTTGAAATAGGCATCCTTGTTTTTGTTTGTAAAGATTTTCCCATAATAATTTTTTCTTATGAGTATCCCAAATATTGTCCAATGATCTCTTGAGCTCTTGAGATACTGCATAATATCAACAATTAGAAGCTGGTATAAAGTTCCTATTTCCATGAGTCTTGTATTCCTTTTTTTTCATTATTTCCTAAACTAATAAGTAAAAGTTTACCCTTATAATTCAGAGCACAACATGTGAACTATCTGTTTGCAATAAAGGGATGAACAAATGGTACATGCTGTGGTTTGTACAGACCCAGCTGTACTTCCATACCAAATTGCAATTTGGGAATGGAAAGTTAAAATGAAGACTCTTTTCAGCAGTCAAACCACAAAGGGATTTATTTTTACAGAAAAGTATTTTTGGAAAATACAGTCCCTCCCACTGACATGTCTCATGCTAATGTTTGTTAAACACGAAGGACTGGATCAACCATTGTGGTATGCACAATTGCAGTGGAGGATCCCAGCCAGATTTGGGGCCCTGCTGGAAGTTGCACCCATTCTGCTTTTTTGAACTGAAAAGTTGGACTGGGGTATGAGGAAAAGAAAAAGGACAGGTAAGGAACACAAAGCAGAATGTGAAAGAACACATTCTAGGTGTTGATTAGAATACCAGTCAGGGTTGAAGCAGAAAAGGTAACTTCTCTGAGCATGCTCCAGAAAGGAAGTTTTGGGAGCTGGAGATTCAGTTGGCATTTTATCTCATCTCCAAGTCCTTGGGGAAAGAAAGCAAAGGGGCAATGTTGAGCAAACCCAACACAGGTCTCCTTGCTGCTCTTCTTAGTCTCAGTTACAGCCTCTGAAGCTGCTTTGCATACCCCCCCCTCCCCCAGCTGAAAGAGTCATGTAACTGAGGGGAAATGTTGAAGAGACATCTGAGACCTCCCATCTCTTTTAAACTTCTAGCAGCTATTTGTGTGTACTGGGGGAGGCAACATGCATTTGGACTGCAGCCCGAGCTGAGAAGAGGTGGGATTAATTCTTCCCCCTGGCAACTTTTCTGGAGCTGCTGTTTGCCCTGACCGGAAACAGAGGAAAATGTATATGCTTTTCTGCTTAAATAGAACCTTCAGGGAAAGGGTGCTGGGGAAAGGGATAAATCCTCACCCATCACTGTTGTTCTGATTCAAATAAGGCCCAATATGGCCACTGTGTCTAGACATTTAAAGAGACAGGAGATTCAGTCTTGAACTACCAACATCTTGGAAATTTAGAATCCAAGTACATATACCTGTAAGTATAGTCCAGTGAATTTTAGAGAATGATAGGCTTGGATTCAAACTAACATTGCTGCAGAAGCAGGTACTTCAGTCTATGGACTGTGATTTTCTCCCATCCACCCTCCTGTGACAGCCCAAAATCCCTCCCAAAGTAAGGAAAGTAATGATAGTGCCTGCATGGATAATAGATGAGTCCATGATATGTACTAGTAATAAGGCCCATTGTGGAAAGAAATGCAATGGGCCTGGGAGAGTGTGGTGGCCTGCAGCAGTCGCCCCCCTCGAGCGCCATGGCCAGATGACCACTGCCGTGGTTGGGAGGCCAGGCCTCGCTCTGGGCAGGATGATCGGTCTGCTGCACTGAGTGCAACACATATGACTATCTGCCTGCTGGACAGAAGTCATGGGTGTGTGGTTGGTTCAAGGAGTCCCTTCATTGCCTTGAAACTTGTGCCACCATCATGGGTGCGGCAAACTGCTATTGCCATGGCCCAGTATGAGATGCCAGAGGTCACCTCACACACACAGAGAGACAAAAATGCCACCCCCCCCAAACTGCATACATCCAAACAGTACATGCATTGAAACAATCACAATCAGAAATACACGACTTTCTGCCCAGTCTCAGGCTGTGGCCAAATCTTTCTGGGAAGTAATTTCTCATGTCTGTGATGGTACAGAAATATCAGTAGACTGGAATCTCAATTAGTAACCTGCACCTGATCCTATGCATGCATACTTGAAAGTAAGGCTGTATTGAGGTTCCTGGATCCCCCATCATTGATCTGCCTGCCCGCCCGGCCTCTAAGTCACTCATGTTATCTCCTCTCTCTGCTGGGGCAGCCCCATCATCCCAGACAGCTCCAAGACAACTCCATCCCTCCAACCTCCCATGTCAGGACCACCACCGTGCCCTCCCCCCCAGCAGCAGCTGTGTCACCGCCACCCCCTCCTCTTCCCCGCCTCCTTTTCTTCCCCATGACTGCTGCTTGCATCAAGCAACAGAGCTGGCTCTGGATTGGGCAGCATGGTGGGCACCTGTCTCCTCTCCTCCACCTCAGCAGCCCCCGCCCAGATTTTGGCTGCACGGATTTTCCGCCCTCCCCCCCGCTCTGCCCCTCAGCCATTTTAAACAGTGTGAGGCAGGTAATGGAGCTGGTGCATGAGGCGGAGCCAGTTTGAGCAGCTGGAGCTGAGGAGGAGAGGTGAGCCGCCGAGGGGTGGCAGTGTGAGGGGGGAACCAGCCACTGCTCACTGGGTCCTCGCTGAGTCCTCGCTCCATGTATGGGGCACATGAGGGATGGGGGTGGGGATGGGAGAGGACCAAAACGAGGACTCCCCTCCCCACCCCCACCCCTGACACTGCACATGAGGCAGAGGAAAGGAAGCCCTGGCCATCCCCAGACCCGTGGAGAGTCCTGTCTGTCCCTTCCATTGGTTCTATGCACAGTGAATGCAAGATGCTGGGTGCCACCTCTGTGGGCGGGTAAGCAGGACTCTAGCCACACTGCCATTGGCATGCTGTTGGAGTGACAAGTCAGGGAGTGAAAGGCTGTGGGAGTGTGTGGAACGTTCAGTAAAGAGTCACGCAAAAAGAGGATTATATATAAGGAGAGATAAAAGCCCAACATACTGGCACTTTCTGGCTCTTGTGTTGGCTGTGCTGTATGCTCCATCAGCCATTGGCCCATCAACTGCCACTCAAGAGTACTCGTGTGCCATTGGCTGGGTGCTGGATTCACTCCTCTCCCCGTCCATTGGTGGCTTGGCCATTCTCTATCTGAATAAACTGCCAAAACTGCTGTGTGGCTCAATTTCCTGTCAGTGGCTGCTGCTAGGCAATCAAACCTGGTTCGGCCAGTAAAAAAGCAGGGGTGGGAGGCCCTTTCTAGGCCTACTTTGGCCTTTGTGGAGAACTCATTGAGGCTAGTCCTGACTAGGGTTACCAGCTCCAGGATGGGAAATTCCTGGTGATTTTTGTGGTGGAGTCTATGGAAATCAGAGTTTGGGGAGGGGAGAGGCCTCGGCTGAATAGAATGCCATACAGTCCACCCTCCAAAGCAGTTATTTTCTCCAGAGGGAGATCTAGGTTCTTGCTGTGGAAGCTGAGTGGGTGATTTTGGATCAGTCACAGACTTTCAGCCTAACCTACCTCACAGGGTTGTTGTGCAGATCAATAGGGGGAGAAGAGAATGATGTAAGCTGCTTGGGTCCCCTACTGCGGAGAAAGACTGTACTTTTCCTTCTGGGGAACCATTGTTGCCAATCTCAAGAGGAGGGCTGGAGATCACTCAGAATTACCACTGCTCTCCAGATGGCAGAGATCAGTGCCCCTGGAGAAAATGGTGGACTCTATCACTATACATTGCTGAGGTGGCCACCCCATGACATCCAGTGTGGCGTAGCAGTTAGTGCTTCAGAGCAGGGTGTGCCAGACCCAGATTCTTGCTGTGAAAGCTGAGTGGGTGATTTCAGACCACTCACAGACTTTCAGCCTAACTACCTCACAGTGTTGTTGTACAGATCAAAAGGGGGGAGAGGAGAAAGACGTGTGCTGCTTTGGTCCCCACAGCAGTGAAAGACTGTACTTTTCCTAGATAGAAGCTGCAGGAAGGGGGAGGAGATGGAAACCTGAAGTCAGGGGGGCAGATAATGGTACATTGATGGTTGGCTGGGAAGGAGATAGAGTTGCCAACTCCATGTTGGGAAATTCCTGGAGATTTTAGGGGTGAAGCCTGGAGAGGGTGGGGTTTGAGGAGGGGTGGGACCTCAGTCATGTACAATGCCATGGACTCCACCCTCCAAATCAATCGTTTCCTCCTGGGGAACCATTGTTACCAATCTTCAGGTAAGGGCTGGAGATCACTCAGAATTACAACTGCTCTTCAGCCAGTTTTGGCAGCTGCAATGGCGACAGCAATCTCCTGGGTTCCTGGAAGTCACTCGCCAATGCCTGTGGCTGGGAGGGGATGCAATCGTCCGCACCACCCCCAGAGCCCTCAGGTTGGGCTCCTCGCCATGGGGCACTAGGAGAGCCCCTTCCCTGGTGGCTGGCCAGTAAAGGGGAGCTCTCCCATCGCAGAGCATCCAAATGGAATGAGGCACGCACACTGGGACAAGCGTTTGGTGGCCAAACGTGTGAGCTTCTAAAGCGACTAAAGCGAAGATAACATTGAACTGTGAGTCAAAGTACAAGTGAGAAACACCGAAGTTAGCAGAAACCCCTTCTCAAAAGGCAAGGGGGGGAGGGAACTCTCCCCCACTAAGAAGAAAACAATTGAACCTTTTACTTTGTACCGGAGGGAGGGTGTCCTATAAAGGCATGATGGACTAAAATAAAGAATTAGTAGGAACTTACCAGGTTTTTTAAGAGTATCAGAAACTGTAATAACTTCTTTAAAAAGTAAACAAAATTCTCAACATGGCGCCGATACAAAAGGATGAGAAAGAGAAAATGAAAGCTAAGCTTCCTGCCAGAAATGCCAAAAGCCCAGCAAGTCCTGCTCGTATACAGGACATGACAGCAGAGCTGCAAAGGATACTGATGGAAGTGTTGCAACCTCTGCTGGAGCAAGTCACCGCGTTGCATCAGAAGCTAGATGCACAGCAGACCAAGCTCAGCGAAACAGCTAAGAAAGCAGAGAAAATGGAACAGGAGCTTAAAGTGGTCAATGCCAACTTCAAGGAGCTTCAAAGTCAACTGCGTTTGACAGAGAAAAAGAGACAAACTAACAAATCCCATTTGTTGTGGCTGGAAATGGAAAGGGTGAGCTTTTGAGAGCCAGTTTGGTGTAGTGGTTAAGTGTGCGGACTCTAATTTGGGAGAACCGGGTTTGATTCCCCACTCCTCCACTTGCACCTGCTGATGTGACCTTGGGTCAGTCGCAAGCTCTGGCACAGCTGTTCTCTCAAGGACAGTTTCTGTCAGAAGTTCTCTCAGCCCCATCTACCTCACAGGGTGACTGTTGTGGGGAGGGGAAGGGAAAGGAGTTTGTAAGCCACTCTGAGATGCCTTTGGGCAGTGAAGGGTGGGGTATAAATCCAATTTCTTCTTCTTCTTCTTTATGTCTTAAGATTCCAGGGGATCCCAGAAGCGAAAGCAGAGAATCTGAGACTGATTATGTGTGAGGCGTTTGCCCTGTCGGCAGGTTTAAAAACAGAGCCAATACAAAGCAAAATTGATATGGCCTTTAGATCGTATTCAGAATTTATAAGAAAAAATAATTTGCCCGAGGAAGTGATTGTGAGATTCTCTAAAAGACAAATTCTAAAAGCGTCAAATGAGGCCCCTCTGAAAATCAAAGACAAAGAAATAAAAGTATTGAAAGAGATTCCATTTGAAACAAGAAGGAAAAGAAGGAAATATAGGGATTTGATTTTATTTTTACAGGAGAAAACTGTTGCTTACAGATGGATCATACCCGAAGGCTTAATTTTTAAATTTACAGATAAAAAAGAAAAAGTGGACTCTGTTGGAAAGATGGCCAGCAAAAGGAGGAGAAGGGACAGAAGACAACAGCACCAAAGAAAGTGAAGAAGAGGGTGCAGTGGCAGCTTCTGACAAGGACTCAGATTCTGCAATGGGGGTGGCAGCCCCAAAAACAAGTTATCGATTGAGAAAGAAAAAGATCAATGAACAAATGGCTAGTTGTTATGCTCTGAATCTCTTGAAAGTAGTATAATGACTCTTGTTTTGCTTACTTTATTCTTTATTAAGGCCAAAAGGGTGGAGGTTTTCAAGTCAGGGACTTTAAAAAGACTAACAGATGACCGCATTCAATGTTTCATATGTGTAAGCCTTAATTAAGAAGCAAAAGCCATTCTTTTTATGGGGAAGCAGTTTGTATGACCACCATCTCTTGGGATTTTATTGGGTTTTCTTTTACTTTCTCCCATAGTATGTAGTTATCCCTTCCTTCTTTTATTTGTAGGTTTTAGAAAATGCAATAAAAAATCCCCTATGGGGGGCCAAAAAAAAAAAAAAAGAATTACAACTGCTCTTCAGATGGCAGAGATCAGTTCCTCTGGAGAAAATGGTGGACTCTGTGTCATTACACCCAGCTGAAGTCACCACAGCAAATTGATGCTGAGTGTCCAAGGCCAGGGAACGCAGAGCCTCTTTCTAGCACTTGTTGCATTTATTTCCACAATGGGACTTATTCCTAGTAAGGACATAATATAGCATCTGGAAGAAACTCTGGCAGTCTAAAACATTTTGTTTCTATTTAAAACAGGTTTCTTCTGCCTATTACTGAGCAGCACTTAATGAAATCTCAGAAACCAGAGGTAGACCAGTGGTCTGGTGACCAGAGTACTGGGTTTCAAGGTGCTGCCTAGCTCCTAATTCCATCCCTTCCCCAATGTAACGTAATCAGGTAGATGTACCCAGATGCATAATGTATTTGCATCACCAAATTCAACTTGCTCTTGCTGCAGAATCTGTATTAATTTGATGCAAAATATATAATGCAGTTTTCAGAGGTAGAGAAGGAAACTTGATGGTAAAGATAAGATGGTTTACAAGTTATACACTGGGTGTGGGAGTGAGGCAAAATAGTCATGCATTAGACTCTCTGCTCTTCAATTATTCTGGTCTCTTTCTTAATTAGGCAAATTCCTTCACTATACTTACAATGAAGGGCATTTTAAACTTTTGTGGAACAAGAATACTGTAGTGCACAGAGTCCAGAATTAGCTAGCAATGCTGCAACTGTCTATTTATTTCATCACATGATTGTTTTAGTGTTATTTGAAGCACTATTTTGGAGCCAGACATAATCACATTATACAGTTCCCCACCTTATTAACTGGCAGAGAACCATTCCCCATTAGACAATTGATCCTGGGTAGATGAAGCCATTAAAAACAGCACTAATTAGCTGAAGAGAGGAGACAGAAATGCAGGGCTGTATCCCTTCCTTTCATGCTCCGGGAAGTTCATGTTCCAGACAAATAATAATTGATGTGTAGTCTTCCTTAATTGTGGATGTTAACAGCCAGTGGTATAATGACAGGCTGACAATCACCATCTAGCTTATTGTACTGAACCCATGAACTGCTGAGCAGCATTTTTGGCTTAAACTCAGATTTCAGATAATACACTTATAATATTGTCATAATCAGAGTTGGGCAGCCTACCTTAATTTATGAGTTATATATTATATGTGTCCAGGTGTTTGTCTTGGGAGATTGGATGCCATCCTTTACTGAGCGGTGCATTAGATGAAAAAAACAGATGAGCTGAGTGGAAATTCCCCCAAAAGCAGTTTTAGTTCAATACGGGAGGAACAACATATAAGACTCTTAACTATGCAGAATGTTGGCATAAGGCTAGGAAATGATACAATCCCATGAACAGAACTAATTTGGGTCTGGGTCACTGTCCCTCAGCAGCTCTTTGTGCTCCACAAAAGTAACTCCTAAGGGTCTTAAAGGTACAGTGTAGCTGTGATAAGGGTAAAAAATATGGGAGCATCTGAAACAGCTAAATGAGACCTAGGCTGAGCATTTGTCCCTTCCCCTCTGAAGGCCCTTTGCTCTTAGCCTGTAGCTCACAGTTGGTGGCCTTCTGTGTGCTGGGCTGGTGGAACCATCAACAGCTTGAGACATCCTTGTGCTTCTTATCTGCTTAAAAATTGTATGGGGTAGACATGTTATTGGTGTTACTGTAAATTGCATTTCTATGTTTCTTTCATTTTGTAATCTGCTTGAAGCCCTAAGCATGGAAGAAAGCGGGATGAAAGTTTTCTAAATAAATAAATAATCAAACAATCAAAGAGCTGAAAAAATCCAGTCTTGTTCTTGTTCCATGCACAGAAGAACCTATGTATGAGTGTGGAGCCATTTCTGCTGATTTCTCCATCTTGCCGCAGGCTTTCATGCTGCGTTCTCCAAAGTCTGCAAACCCTTAAATTCCTAGGAGCAGCTTTGGAACAGTTCAGAGGGCTACCCCAGGAAGAGACAGGGGGCAAAAAAATCACTTCTACAGACTTGTACCATTTATGGAAGGATTGGATCTAATATACAAACACAGTATAAATAGAGCACTTTCATTTTGTACTATCTCCAAAATAGAATAGTTGTACAGTGCCCATTCCCAAGAAATGAGAAGGTTATGGTTTCACTTCTCCATAGTCCTGCCCAGCATTGTTCCAGGAATGCAAGAATTCCATGAGGGAACAATAGGATTTTGAGCACAGAAATGTGAAATACCTATATATATATACTAGGGAGCAAAGCCCATTGTGGTGGAAGACAATGTGCCCTAGAAAAGAAGGGAGGGAGGTGGAAGGGAGAGAGGGTTGGAGAAAGGAAGGAAGGAAGGAAGGAAGAGGGGGAAGAGTGAAAGAAAGGAGAGAGGAAGAAAAGAAAGGGGGGAAAGGAAGGGAAGAGGGGCAGAAAAGGGCTTCTCTGGGCCCAGATAAAGCCTTTCTGTCCCCCACACACCGTCCCCTGGGCCTTCTATGGGGGCAGTAGGCAGTGTGTGGGGGAAAAGGGCTTCTCTGGGCCTACTGCCCCCGTAGAAGGCCCAGGGGATGGCGTGTGGGGGATGGAAAAGGGCTTCTCTGGGCCTACTGCCCCCATAGAAGGCCCAGGGGATGGCGTGTGGGGGACGGAAAAGGCCTTCTCTCGGCCTACTGCCTCCATAGAAGGCCCAGGGGATTGTGTGTGGGGGACGGAAAAGGCCTTCTCTGGGCCTACTACCCCCATAGAAGGCCCAGGGGATTGTGTGTGGGGGATGGAAAAGGCCTTCTACTGCCCCCATAGAAGGCCCAGGGGATGGTGTGTGGGGGATGGAAAAGGGCTTCTCTGGGCCTAGTGCCCCCATAGAAGGCCCAGGGGATGGCATGTGGGGGACAGAAAAGGGCTTCTCTGGGCCTAGTGCCCCCTTAGAAGGCCCAAGGGATGGCGTGTGGGGGACGGAAAAGGCCTTCTCTGGGCCTAGTGTCCCCATAGAAGGATGGCATGTGGCCCAGGGGATGGCGTGTGGGGGCGGAAAAGGCCTTCTCTGGGCCTAGTGTCCCCATAGAAGGATGGCATGTGGCCCAGGGGATGGTGTGTGTGGGGGGCTGGAAAAGGCCTTCTCTTGGCCTAGTCCCCTCATAGAAGGCCCAGGGGATGGCGTGTGGGGGACAGAAAAGGCCTTCTCTGGGCCTAGTCCCCTCATAGAAGGCCCAGGGGATGGTGTGGGAGGGCGGAAAAGGGCTTCTCTCACTTGCCTCAGCCTTGAGGGCCTGTCCCTGCGCTCACACTCCAGACGGTCCTCTCCTGTCGGAGGACTGGAGCAGACTGAGCTGAAAACACTGACCGGGGCTGACGTGGGCGGGACTTTGCGAAGCAGCCAGTCAGCCCTGGCCAGTGTCTTCTGACTGCCAGTTCTTGAGCCAAATCAATTATGGCAAGCATAGAATGCTGTGGAACCAAAATTCAAATATATATAAGGACAGGATTGTCATTATATGACTTCTATTAAGAATCTGTCAATGCCGATTGTTGAATGGCTAAGGCCTTTGAAAAGAATGGGGTCAAAATCTCAGTCACCCAGCATGTGAATACATCCCCTTTGTGCTTCTTCATACAGGGACTGATCTGCAACAGTGGAAATAATAATAATAATGCATTGTGTATAGAATAGCTAGGAGATCTTAAGAATGCCTGGCAGCCAGAAGTTCTAGCTCTTTAATGTTATGCACCACTAGGTGGCAATCTAGACTTGTTTTTAAGGCAAGAGACATTTCAGAGGTGGTTTGCCATTGTCAGCCTCTGTGTCATGACCCTAGTATTCCTTGGAGGTCACCCTTACAAATACTAGCCAGAGCCGATCCTGCTTAGCTTCTGAGATCTGATGGGATTGGGCTAGCCTGGGCTATCCAGGTCAGGATGCAGTAGCGTGAGTGATATATGGCTATTTTTTTCAGTGGTCAGATGCTTCTCTAGTTTTCATTCAGTAGCAACTGTAGATACCAGGCAACTTACATTCATCTCCATATACAGAATGCAGATGAACAGATGAAAATACAGATGAAAAAGATCTTGGGGTCATAGTGGATAGCTCAAAGATGTATCAACCCAGTGTGCTGCAGTGGTGAAACAGTCAAACTCTATGCAAGGGATTATTAGGAACGAGATTGACAATAAAATGGCCAATATTGTAATGCCCCTATATAGATCTGTGGTGTGGCCTTATTTGTGAATATTGTGTACAGTTCTGTATCACCATATCTCAAAAAAGATATTGTAGAGCTGGAAAAAGTACAGTGGAGAGCAACTAAGATGATTAGGGGGGTTGGAGGTTTATAAAATACTAAAGGTTTATAATATAGAGGTTTATAAAATACTAGAACTTGAGGGCATCCAATGAAACTGATGGGCAGTAGATTCAGGACAAAAGGAAACACTACTTTACACAGAGAGTGATTAAAATGTGGAATTCACTGCAGAGGATGTAGTGATGGCTACAGGAATAAATGGCTTTAAAAGGGGATTAGATAGATTCATGGAAGATTAATCTGTCAGTGACTACTAGCCATGATGGCTGTGGGGAACCTCCACATTCAGAGGCACTAATACTCTGAATCCTAGAGCCAGGAGGCAACATCAGGGGAAGGCCTTGTCCTCTATGCCCAGCTGGCCTTCCAGAGGAACTGGTTGGCCACTGTGTGAGACAGGATTAGTCTGATCCAGCAGGGCTCTTCTTATATCTTTATGAACACCCACTGTGCGTTGCCATGACAGCACTGCCAGCTATTGCATACACATACCCTGACTGGTCATTCTTTTAAATCAAACTATTTGAATATTTGTATTTCTTTCCTCTAAGGTACTTCTACAGCTCAATTAGAAAATGCCTGCTGCCACCACATCTTAATATTTACTTTGTATCGGTGATGTATTAGGTGCTGTACAGAACAGAAAAACAATGTGGCCACCATCCATGGTGGTGCACCATCTAAGGCTGCAGTCAGACGGGCAGTCTGGCTCACTATGGTTGCTGGTCTTGAATGGATTAAACCAGCTAGTTCCCACAGCCACTTCTGCCAGCTGTCCCCCAGTTGTCTGCACCCTGTTGGAAGATAAGTTGGAGATGGGATAAATAGACAGCAGTTCTTGGATATCTGAACACAGGGGAGTGCAAACAAAATAGTTTGGTGGTGTGAACCTGCCAATCCATTCCGGGTGGGGTTTTTTTCAGTCCATACTCTATGGTGCGCATAAACGCATGTACCAGGAACTTTTTTGGAGAAAAAACAAATGCCAAACTGCACATTGTGGATGGTGCACAGCAACTGTTTGAATAATCAATTGCCCCCTGTGAGATATAATGGCACGTCGGGGTGCGGTTTTGACTGGGAATCTCCATTCCTGCTTGAAATGGAGGTATTTGCACTGCCTCCAAAGTGCCGCAAGCTGCCAGTCTGTCCGCAGCCAAACACTACTTATAGGATTGGTTATTTGGCACCCAATGGAACACTGTTAAATCTATTGCATTAGCAGAGAAACTTTCACCCCAAGTTTGGAATCATTGGCAATAAATTATGAAGAGTGAGAAGCTGAAACCTTGGAACAAGAGATACAATATGGCACTGAGTATCCTGTGCAGGTATCACTCTGATCAGTGCTTAGTTCAGAGAGGCAGAAGATCTTACCATGGGATAGAGGAAGTGGAGTATGCAAGAATAGTCAGTCCATTTCCCTAAAGCATCTAAGAGAGCCAGTTTGGTGTAGTAGTTAAGTGTGTGAATTCTAATCTGGGAGAACCAGGTTTGGTTCCCCACTCCTCCATTTGTTCCTGAAAGAGCAGTTTGTGTTAGAGTTCTCTCAGCCCCACCTACCTCACAGGGTGTCTGTTGTGGGGAGGGAAAGGGAAAAGAGTTTGTAAGCCGCTCTGAGACTCCAAGTGAAGGGCGGGGTATAAATCCAATCTCCTTCTTCTTCGTCTTCTTCTTTGGGAGATGCCCCTTACATATGATATGATAGATAGTTGTGTGTGTATGTATATATGTAGCATTGCATATCTGGCATTCAGATCACTTTAAAAAAAAAAAAAGTTATGATGTGTTATTTTGAACCACCCATTATCAGAGAAAATAGCATATTACAGATACTCTGTTTGACTGATGGCACCTTTGAAGCCGCATCAGATTAATACAACCTGCATAAGGGCCAAGGCACAAGGACATTATGATTCAAAGAAATAGGAGATAATTGGAACCTGTCCTGATGTACATTCAAATCTAAAAAAGCCTGATAGCTATTAACAAAACAGGAAGTTTAATGTCAAATATCAGCATCCAGCAAAACTCTTCAGAAATAATGAGTTAAGCTGCTAAGGTAGGACACTTCTCTTTTTACAAAAGGGTAAGAAGTAAAACCACCAAAGGGGGAGATGCTGCATGAAGTTAGAGGAAGAAAAAACATTAGGAAGATAAGCTGCCTGTTTTATTGGTCATTTCTGTCACAAACTGAGAGTCTTGACCAAGCATCGCCGGAACCCTGAGAGAACCTTAACCTCAAGTTCAAATGGAGTAGCAGGGCAAGATGCTATTCCAATGAAGAACAGAGAGGAGAGTCAGTTTCTACGAGAATGTATAAATATCCCGTTATTTATTTGTTTTCTTATGTTGCCACTATGAACCTTTTCATTTTGCTTGTTTTCTTTTCTGGTATTCCCAGTCATTTTGTTGCTCTGAATCCATTTTAATGCTTTTTATACTGCATTTTGTAGTACTTCTAATATTGTAGGATTTTTATGGCATTTGTATGCAAGTAGGAGAAAAATGCTAAAATTGTGTATATTTAATGGGGGAAATTGAAGAGGAGAAAAATGGTGCAAAAATGAGGACTCCACCTGTTCAGTTCCTGTGAAGGAGGTACAAAAATGAAATGGATTTCCACAGTGAAATCTGGCACCGTCCAGCAACTGGTCTGGGTACATCTCTAGTAATTGCTGAAGCTAAGTTGAAATGATCAGTGCTTGAACAGGAGACCACACTGAGCTTTCTAAAGGAACAACAGGATATAAGTATAATAAAAAATACATCTAAGGGCTCATGTTATATTAATATGACATGAAGCTGTCCCAGATCTGACTCTTGTGCAAGAGTTCACTAAGAAGTGAGATACATGACTTACCACCAAAGCTGATGTTAAAACTGCCCAGTTACTTTTGACTCTACACATTTTTTTTCTTGTAGGTAGATATGTGTTAAATCATTTAAGTATGACATTTTAAAAGGATTTGAGACAGGAAATGGACTGTTCTGAGTCCTCTTTCATATATTATGTGTGTGTAAAGTGCTGTGAAGTCACAGCTGACTTATGATGACTCTGGTCCTTTCTGCATTTGCTGGCCACTCCAGATTTTCTCAGTGTTCGAGTCGAGTCAACTTAAGGGTGATTCTTCATCTAGCATTCGCTCCACATTTTCTCAACTGGGAGGAAAAAGTGCAGCTCAAAACCACATTCAAATACCTCAAGGCAATGCAAAGTCACCCCTGAACAGCCATGAATCTATGCAGAGGGTACCATAAAATCCGATGATCAAAGAAAGTAAAAGTGGCATGGAGTGTGGAGGCTACCATGAAATCCGATGATCAGAGGAAGTGAAAGCAGCATGCAATGCAGAGGGGAATTTCTATTCCAATGTGGGTTTCATAAAACAATGGAGGGAAAAGCCAGTGCAGAATCAGCCGAAGTCCATGGCAAAATAGCATCCAAATAACTCAGGGCAACAGCAGGCTGAAATTAGGCTTTCCACTGAAGGGAGGTTATGTAATGCAGAATGGAGGAAAAACCCAGAATAAAAAGAAGGTTGAACAGATTTTAGTGCAGCATGGGGAGAAAATCTGGATTAAAAAAAAAGTTTGAATTTGATTTAACGCAGAATTGCTTGGAGGACACGGTGGTGAACATGGATTAAAAGGAGAGTGCAGAAAGGGCCTCTGAAGGGTTTTCAAGGCAAGAGACAAGCGGAGGTCGTTTGCCATTGCCTGCCTCCGCATAGCAACCGTGGTCTTCCTTGATGGTCGTCCATCCAAGGACTAAGTGGAGCCGATCCTGCTTAGCTTCACAAGGTCTGATGAGATCAGGCTATCCTCAACCATCAAGAATTCCATATATTATATACAGGTTTTCAAACAAATAGAAGCTACTCCCAGTTCTTTTTACTTATATGATAAAGTATGTTTTCCAACACTTGTTTGTAAAATTCTCTTCAGATTTTTAAACACCTAAAAAAATCCCTCAAGTGTAAACCTAAATAAGCAAGCAGCATGTTTCTTTCTCATAAAGGAGTAATGCTTGAGTGTGGGGGATCTCGGAGGCTCCAAAGATGTCTGTTTCTCCCTCAGTTTGCAAGCATGGGTAGAGATGTAGGCAGTGCAACAGGATTTTATGGGGAATGGGAAATGAGTGCCTCTCATGTCCTGTTGCCTCCCTTTCTTTCTCCTGAGTCAAGCTGTGCAAGCTGAGGTCTATGGAGCTGGATGACAGTATGGGCATGTACAGGCTCGGCTTCCCTCTCCCTAGTCTGCCTTAGTACATTGCCTAAAAACACATATGCATCCACACATGTCAAGGGCTTGGTAGAAGAAAAATGGGCAACACAGAGATTCCTTGGAGTGCAGGCACTGCACTGCACATGTGGGAAAGGATCATGCACAATGTGTGAAGAGGTTATTCATTAATGTATGTGAATAAGTAACACAAATAAGCTCCTGTAAAAAGAAGCCTGTGTACAGGAGTGGACACTCTGGAAAATAAAAAAGAGATGAGAAGAGGATTCATTTTCTATTTTTTTTCTCAAGTGCCCACTTTTGCCTGCTATCTCTCAGCTTCCATTTACAGGAGCTTATTTCTCTTACTTGTCATTCAAATACACCCACTAACAGAACGAATAAATGCCATGAAAACTAGCAAGATGACATAATGAATGAGTTACTGTAAATGCCTCCAGCATAAAACAATTATGTACCTGCTATTGTCAAAAACATTCAACATTTTCTTTTGTTGAAAGGAAAGCAGCTATAAATTATTCACAGGGGCACTGAAAGTATTTCTTTCTTTTTTTTCTTTTGGGCTGCTTCCAATTAATTTCTCCCTGAACATCCCTAGATATTTAGTTAAGGACGGAAAATTTACATGCAGAGTCTTGATTTTTTGCATGAGGTTATCTAAATGAATACACATACTTATAATGTGAAATCCCAACTTTTCAGCTACAAACTGAGATCTGTTGTGTGCAGTAAATTGGGCTTTATTTGCATCAGCAGTGCAAAGGCAAGGAATCTGAGCATATTTGGGTGTTCATGTCATCCTTGACTTTTTGAAAATTAAGAACTGGAGAGTTTAAAAAATACATACAAATGAACTGAGTTGTAATTACACCTGCTTCCCCCCTAGGGTTGGCCAAGCCCTACCTGCGATCCAGCAGGGGGCTCCTGGGTCCTGGCTGGGTTCTTCTGCCGCACATGCAAAGTGCATGGGTTTCCGGCTCAACGCAACCAGACGCCTTTTGATTGAGCTCTGTCACAGATAAGTGATTTTAATGCAAAATGCATGCAGTGCTTTGACGTCACCCATAAATGATGTCATCATGTTGCTGACATCAGGGGGTGATGCTCTAGTTTTTGGGGAAAACTCTATGTTTTTTTGCCTTCATAACCATAAAGTTTGCCCGAAAACTAGAGCGTTACCCCCTAATGGTGGTGACACAATGATGTCACTTCCAGGTGATGTCATCACATCAGGCACATCACCCAGTGACGTCCCTGATTGTGGATGGAGTTTCCCCCACCAGCCAGCTGGTTGGCAGTGGAGTGAAGCCCTGAAAATCTGGAGAACCCCTGCCCAGGCCAGAGGTCTGGCAATCCTATCCCACCTGCAAAACTGCCCCTGTTAATTACAACTCACATTATTAGTGGGGCCAAGAAATGTAGAAAACTTCACACCACAACTCCATATAAGTCTTTTTCTGCAGATGTTATGAAATGGAGAAGAAAACTCTTTATATGTGATTATATGTGAGCTGTAATTAATTAATTAAAGTATTAATTAAGCTGCTGAGAGCCAGTTTGGTGTAGTGGTTAAGAGCAGTGGACTCTAATCTGGAGAACCGGGTTTCATTCCCCACTCCTCCATATAAAGCCTGCTGGGTGACCTTGGGCCAGTCACATTTCTCTCAGAACTCTCTCGCCCCACCAACTTCACAAGGTTCCTGTTGTGGGGAGAGGAAGGAAAGGCAATTGTAAGCCACTTTGAGACTCGGCAGGGTAGAGAAAAGCCGGGTCTAAAAGCCAACTCTTCTTCTTTTCACTAACTTTGCCATATTATGTGCCTTACAACCATTTCTTGTGATCTGGAATTGGTATCTAATTTAGTGAGCCATCTATTAATGTTTTCCCCACTTGTGCTCTGTCTGGATAATGATCTTCTTTTTGAAAGCAAAATAGCTCCTTGTTCTCTTCTGTCCCTCTCTTTTTCAGATCTCCTTGTTTCCAAAAAGAAGTCTTGTATTTTGTCTTAATAATACATGGGAAGGCTTTGTTTGAAAAACCTCATTCTGACAGAACTGAAGAAACCCTGGTCTAGCTCAGTCAATGAACTGAATATACAAATTAATAATAATTTAAATTGAAATGCTGCTTAAAATAATTCTGGAAAAGCACATCATTATTAGATACTAAAGCCAATGGCCACAGCTCACTATATGAAGCTGTAATGACTTCCCAGCAAACAACAGTGAAAACGAACACTTCATCAGCATAATTTATTTCGGAGAGGCCCGTCTAATATTAGTCCATGACTACTTAGGAAAATGAGAAAAGAAACTGTAAAAATCCTAAAAGGAGAAACCCACTTCCTTTCTGAGTCTCAAGAGGGAGGGTTGGGTTGTTGTAATAAAGCTTTGTTGTCAATTAAGCATATTTTTCATACCCTCATTAGTGCAAGCTTCTTTTTCTAGGCAAGTTTTCCAGTCAGTGTTCAGCTTTAAGATTTAGACTTATGTTGGCTCCCAGACACTCTGCTTTAAAAAAAAAAAAGAATGAGAAAAGGAAAAAAAAATCTTCCTTGGGACGTGTGCGTGTGAGTCCTGTAACTGTTAAGTGTAATTAATAGCAGCACATTGGTAGAAAGTCAGACATAATAATTGATTTTTTCTTTTTACTGTGCTAAAGATCAAGGGAACATATCCTTCATCCTCCATTATGCACGCACAGCAATAGCAGAATAGATCCTCTGGGAGAGTTTGAATATCCGGTGCTTTGCTGCCCACAAGATCCTTATTATAAAAGGTGTTGTAAGCCAGCCAAGATGGAGGAAAGCTGCTGCTGCTAGAATTACTGAAAAATGCTTAGCTCTGAGTCCTTGTTATACAAGGCAGGAAGTGAAAAAAAACAACAACAGCACCCCAATAAAGGAGGTTATTAACAAATGGGAAGAAAATCAAATCCTGTGAATAAAATAAATCTTTAAAACTCCAGCCTGTGGCTGCTTTGCAATACAGTGTTACTCCAAAGGCCAAGCCATATGTGATGTGAGGGATCCATACTTGTGCTCCTGGCAGCAAGATGCAGGTATCCCTACTATGCCTACCCTTCCCCCAATAGGGCTTAACAGTAGCCGTGGCCACTGTGTGAGACAGGATGCTGGACTAGACAGAACCCTGGTCTAATCCAGCAGGGCTCTTGTGTTCTTATGGGGTGTTTTCAACTGGGGAAATGAGACTGAGGGGAAGAGTTAACCCTCTGCAGTACTCCAGCTCCAATCTATATTGGGTTCTCCCTCGTGCATCAACCTGCAGATCTTGAAGATCATGTGTAGTTTTAACATAATATGTCCATCCGTATAACTAGTTTTACCCAGACAAACTAGCATTGATTTTAGTGGAACTTAGTTCAACAATGTAAGCTTCTGGGTGCAACTTCAGGCATTTTTGGTGGATACACCTGGAACATGGATTACAAAGCCTGAATCAGAGGGTTCATAAAGGCAATGATTTTTCTAGATAATCTATCACATATTTTACCATGCATCTGGATCTCATGTGTGCTCAAGTCCTCTTTATCAAACTAACCTCAGGAGTGCAGAGTGGATGCCTGAGTGGGCAGTGCACTGTAAGCTTTTCTTCTGCATTAAGGCTTTTAGAAAACAGGGTGTCTGGTTCCTTAAGAGGAGGTGGCAACGTCCACACCTACTAATTTACGGTGCAATCCTAAGTAAAGCTATAGTGGTGGTGGTGGAAAGTGCTGTCAAGTCACAGCTGACTTGTGGCGACCCCATAGGGTTTTCAAGGCAAAAGATGTTCAGAGGTGGTTTGCCACTGCCTGCCTCTGTGTAAAAACCCTGTGCTTGCTTGGTGATCTCCTGTGCAAATACTGACAAGGGCTGACCCTGCTTAGCTTCTGAGATCTGGTGAGACTGGCCTAACCTGGGTTACCCAGGTCACGGGAAAGCTATACCATTCTTAAATTCATCAAAGTCAATGGAAGAAGAAGAAGAAGTAGTAGTAGTAGTAGTAGTAGTAGTGGTGGAGTTGGATTTGTACCCTGCCCTTCACTTGGAGTCTCAGAGCAGCTTACAATCTTCTTCCCTTCCTCCCCCCACAACAGGCACCCTGTGAGGTACGTGGGGCCGAGAGAGCTCTGAGAGAACTCCTCTTGAGAGAACAGCTCTTAGAGAACTGTGACTGCCCCAAGGTCACCCAGATGGTTGCGTGTGGAGGAGTGGGGAATCAAACTTGGTTCTCCAGATTAGAGTCCACGCTCTTAACCACTGCACCAACTGGCTCTCTGTGCATGTAACAATTTAAGACTGCACTATTAGCTGTCACCAATGAGATATGTGGAACATGGTTTGGATTCTTGGCAGAGTTCAGAAACAATCCAATCCATGCTTTGGAGTTTGCTTTCAGTAACTCTGTAACTTTGTGAGATTGGAGAAGTTGTCTTTGTCCCTGCAAGCAGCAGTAAATGAAATTTTGTGAGATGTGGCAAGAAATGGACGCATAGGAAGACATTCTATTCCATCTTTGATAAAGCAGTGATGGAAATGAACTCAGAGGCTGGCAGGATTCGTTAGCTAGAACAGCAGTGTCCCTGAAGTCGCACATTGTCATCCTGCAAAGTAAACAATTTGCGGTTTATCGCATCTCTATGTTTGAGGTTGAAATATTTGGAAAAGTCTATATTGGAAGCTTACATATTGTGAATGGACTAATTGGTGGCACAGAGAACTTCAAAAATTGGTGAACTCTATTTTTTATTGGAACTTTTATTGGACTATGAACTTAGCGTTGCACCTTACTAAGAGTCTTTTTGTTGAATTTATGGATGATTTTTCTGTGGCATAAATTGATATTAATATATTTGTTTACATTGCTTAGTTATTGTTCCACAGTTGTTTCTTTTCTTTGTTTCTGTTTTGTCCTGTGATAGTCTCCATTGTTATACTTCACTGAATTTACTGCAATAGGATTTTGCAGAAAGACAATAACTGACTACAATCCATTAATACAACAAAGAGGCCTACAGAGCACAGGCACTAACACATACTACTACATAGCAGAGAAAGAAAAACAAGAGGTAGGCTGAACTACAAGAGAAAAACATTCAACCAACCCTAAACATTAGAGAATGCTCCACAGCTCCCCCCAGGGTACAAGTGGACTAAAATACTCTATCAGCAATATTTACAAAGTTTGAGTCCAGTGGCACCTTTAAGACCAACAAAGTTTTATTCAAGGTATGCATTTTCATGTGCAAGCACAAATTTTGCTCTACTGCTTCAGACCAACATGGCTACCCATCTGGATCTAGCAGTATTTACAGTAATTAGACTTTTTAGCAGGCTGTCGCTTCTCCAACAGCCCTTCTTGACAGCATGTGTACTATTCCACCATGTTTAATTTTGCTAGAAGGGTCCAATGACAGTTTCCAGGCAATGGTTTCATGAGAGCATCAGCAGTTTTTGTGCCTAGGTGGCAATTTGGTGAGTGTCTTATTCTTGTGAAGTGATTGTATCTCTTCTGCTGCTGCCTCCCTCCACTTTTCTGGCTTTACTTTCAGGCCGCCTGAAAATATCTTCCCAAGACAAGGGCTCAGGTATTTCCCCAGGTTTGGCTATATAGGATAGTCTGCAAGGTGGTATGCCTTTAGTTCCTCAGGTTGAGCATCTGAGGGCTATAACTTTGTGTCATCCTGCTTCCTCTTGAAATCCTGACAAGTTTGTGCTGAATTTCACCTCTACTTCATTTGGTCTTGCTGTCTCTTGCTCACTTCTTAATGAGTTTTATTTAACTTCTGCAGATTGCATCAGATTTAGTCCTGGGGTCTTGTCAAAGTATACCGTACCACTTATTGCAACCTTGTCTGTCTTCGGAAATAGAATTCTGTATCCTTTCGAGTGATCACTGTGACCCACTAGTATTCCTTCTATGGCTCTATTGTCCAGCTTTGAGCATTTTTCATTGGGAATGAGGGAACAGATTTTGCATCTGAACACTCTGATGTGCTTGACGCTTGGCTTTGATCCATGCCATAATGCACATGGAATGCTGTCAATTGTTTTTGATGGTAATCTATTTTGTAGATATGTTGCCATCATAACTGCTTTGCCTCAATACTTATTTGGCAATCCAGCATCCAGAAGCATGCATGCATCTGGCCATTTCAAATATGGTGCAGTTCTTCTTTTCTGCTGTTCCATTTTGTTCATTGTTGTCTGGGGCTCTATATCCTGTTTCTTTAGGTACTGCTCCACTTCTTTACTTGTATACACCCCCCCCCATTGTCCATGCAGAGTGTTTGTGGCTTCCTTTGGAACTTATTGCTGGTTGCTGCCACAAACTCTTGGAGTTTCCCAAGCATTTCACCGTTCTGTTTCAGGAGATACATGACAGTGTACCTGGAATAGTCATCAATGAAAGTGATCAGGTATTTGTTTTCTCCTGGTGTAATAATTCTCATGTGTCCACAAATGTCACTATGCACTATCTGTAGGGATGTGTAGACTTGCTTTCACTGCCTTTAGGGAGCAAGGCACATGTAGCTTTTGCCTTTATGCAGCACATATACTTCATATATGTTTGACATGACATCATCTTCATGTCCTTGGTTAAGCCTCAGTTTTCTTTTATGGATTGTGGGTGTCTGTGTCCTAGATGTCTGTGTCACAGGTGGATGCAGTTGCTGTGACAAACTTGTATAGTGATTCTAGCTTCTTCATTTGGTAGGGAAAGCTTATACAGATGCTTCTTCATGATTCCTCTGAGTATAACCTCCTTCCCCTTCTTAATTTCACATCAGTTTCTTTGACTTTTCACTGTAAGACCATTACTGTTGAGGCCCTTCACAGACAGGAGGCTTCCCTCCAGTTCTGGAACATACAGGACATTTTTTCACAAGGAATTTACAAGTTCCTTTAGATGGCCTACAGCACTTTAAGAATTCATACCCAATTCCTTCTGCAGTGATGCTTTTCCATCTGCATGGAAGATCTTCTCCTTTGTGCAGAGATACAGATCTGAGATGAATTCCCGGTTGTTTTTCAGGTGGCTTGTGATACTTGAATCAATGTACCATCCACTTGACATGTTGCTCTGTGTAGTTTTTAGACATCCATCCCATTCTTCATCTACAGATTCACTTGCAGCTTTCTTAGCCTTTTCTTTGGGTGATTATGTTATTTGTTTTCTCTGTTTAACTCTCCAAATTGAACAGCTATTTTTCAGGTGTCCAGCCCTTTTGCAGCAGTAACACTACCTGGTTTCTGTCCTGTGCTTTATCGCCTCATTTACCTTGAGAGCTGTTTCTGGTTTTTCAATGTCTCCACCTGCCTGTAGTTCTCTTCTGTGATTATACTCATCCATTAACTTGCCTTTAACATATTCAAGTGTTAGATCGGTTTGTGGTCTAGTCTCAAGGACATTGATGAGTGGACCATAGGAAGTTTGGAAGACTGCACAGTAATGATCCCTCTATCCGATTGTCTTTCATTTCTTCTCCAAGCCCTTGCAGCTGTTCTACAATTTCTAGCATGGCATTTACATGTTCATGAATATCTTGCTTTCTGCCAAATCTCATTTTATACACTTTATGCAGCAAATATAGCTTGCAGTTTAAGTTGGAATGCTCATGCACTTTCTGGAGTGCATTTCACATATCTTTAGCTGTTTTTTCTTTCTTTATGTGGATCAACTGATCATCTTCCATGAACAAGTTTATAGTTGCCTTTGCTTGCTTGTTTTTCTTGTCCCATTCTGCAGTATCATTGGCTGGTCTGTTAGTGCTTAAAACATCCCAGAAGTCATCTTCCCACAGCAGCATTTCCAGTTTGAACTTCCACAGCTGATGACTGCTATTATTCAGTTTGGCCACTGCAAACTTAATAAGTCCTCTGTATTGGGTGTGCCCCTCCTTTCTCTTACTGACTCACAATTATAGTTTTCTTGCAATTTATCCTGGGGGCTGGGCCCATAACCTGTTGGCAGAGTTCAGAAATAATCCAATCCATGCTTTGGAGTTTGCTTTCACTGAATTTACTGCAACAGGATTTTGAAGAAAGACAATAACTGACTACAGGCCATTAATATAACAGAGAGGCCTACAGAGCGCAAGGACCAACACATACTACTACATAGCAGAGAAAAAAACAAGAGGTGGGCTAAACTTCAAGAGAAAAATATTCAATAAACCCTAAACACTAGAGAATGCTTCACAGCTCTCCTTAGGGTACAAGTGGACTAAACTACTCTATCAGCAGTATTTACAGTACTTAGACTCTTAGCAGGCTTCCCAGCATGGATGCAGTGTGATAATAAACACATAGGCAGAAATACTAGAGTACTAATTACCACACAACTCTTGTTTTCCACTTTCCAGCAAAAACAAACCAGCAACTAACATGGGACAATACAGGGCTAGCCATGATTGGTAGAACAACTTGAAACTTAGTAATTCAAGGGCACTGCTGTGCACTAATAATACTGTGCCTACAGTTAACCTGGGCTGAAAATGGCCCTACCAGGATAGTTTGGTCAATTGTGCAGCTTTGCAATGTCTTCTAGAAACTATACCTCCACCTTTTCAGTTGTCTTTCTAGCCAAGGGGTGGAAAGGATGCAAATTGGTGCTATTTAATCATCATAACTGAGTTTTTAGAAGTTATTATAAGCTTTTGCTAATCTTTCAGGAATCTTAGAGTAGGATGGACTATACCATAGATACGTAAATAAATACAGTGGGCAGCCACTTCTATAATACTGGTTGATGTGGCAGAGTTGATGGGTATGCCAGTAGGAAGGGAAGGTAAAAGAGAAAACTCTAGGGTAAAAAAAATGTTGAACAGCAGCTTTTTAAAAAGTTTTCAGATATGCCTCTGTGCTGTTGGCAGTCTGCGTCCATGGAAGACATTTAACTGGCCATTTATAATCATCCCAGTGATTATACTTTTCTATTTTTCCATGAAAACATTGGCTAGATACTTTAACAGCTGGACAAAGAGGAAACA
Organism: Gekko gecko; assembly: GCA_029375565.1. Lineage (NCBI taxonomy): Eukaryota > Metazoa > Chordata > Lepidosauria > Squamata > Gekkonidae > Gekko > Gekko gecko. Next base: position 112,092,818 of record JAPDNY010000009.1, read on the forward strand.
TACATGGGATGGGAGGGAACTGTGTATCTCTTTCAGCCATCCTGGAACACCTAGCTAGGATAAGAGAAGGGTACCAGTTTACAGGGTCAGGTCTTTTGTGGTGAATAGAGTCCAGATATAGGTATGGGGGATGAGTATTGGTTTTCCCCTTGATATTTGGTTAGATCCCAGCTAATATACTGGGCTGTAGCTCTCACCTGGATAACTCAAGCTAGCCTGTTCATGACAGATCTTGGAAGCTAAGCAAGGTCGGGCCTGGCTTGTAGTTGGATGGGAGATCAGCAACGAATACCAGGGTTGTGATGTGAGGCAGGCAATGGCAAACCATCTCTGTATGGTTTGCCTTGAAAACCCCATGGAGTCGCCATAAGTCAGCTGTGATAAATAAATAAATAAATTCAATGGATCACAAGCTGATCTTCTCTAATGGAAAAGAACTATCCCATCTCCCCTCTTCCCCAGTGTGCTCCTAAAATGCTGCTCTTGAGGGTCAGGGGACCACCATGAACAGTGCTTGGCATGATATAGGATTCTGCAATGAAAGGAAATAATGGGAGAATGGACTCCTTTACCAGCAGAAAGCAAGTGTTGGATATAATCTATTGTTGTGTGCTCCCACTTTACCAAGTGAGGATCCAGGGGCAGTGCAACAAGATTTAGTTTCTTTTGGATGCTTTTAGTATCCTTGTACAATTTACATTGCCTTTTCAAAGCAAGCAGATATCTAAAATCAGCTTCAGATTCCCAGCCTCAACAATCCAGAGAGATCTCCTGCATTACCAAATTACTAGAGAGCTCTCCTGCATCCCAAGGAGCTTTGCTTTCAGTTAACTCACATCTTTCTCTCTCTCTTTCTGCATCTCTATTTATTTATAGTACGTTTTCCTCCTCAATAAGGACCCAAGGCAGCTTACAACATTGTTTCCTACTGTTCCATTTTATCTTCCCAACAGCCCTGTGATCAGGCTGACAGAGAGTGGCTGGCCCAAGGTAACTCAGCAAAATTGCATAGCAGAGTGGAGATTCTCAGACTGCAGATCTAGCTCCAGGCTGTTTCTGCACCTCTTCCTCTGGTTCTCAAGGGAAAATTTTTATTTCAAGCCCTGAGGGGATGTAGTCCCTAATAATTAATAGTTCTTAATAATTAAAGCCTATCAAAGGTGAGCTAAGGATTATTAAAGGTGGGCTAACCAAACACAGAAAAATATGATTAATTATCATAATGTATTTTAGAAATAATATACTTATAAGTCTACTGAACATGACTTTTGTATTCTTTGTGGCAGAATAAACTGCTGACAGAATATCATTGACCTGTTTAATTTTGGTGGTTTTGCAACCACTTATGGTAAATCTGACCTGACAGATAACATATAGAGCAAATACAATGAGGCTAAACAACAACTGAGCTAGTGGTTGATTATTTCCACCATGATTAGTATTGGTCTTGGTTGTTGTGGTTACTTTCTGTGAGATGTATCTAGGAAGAATACAGAATTTACCAGAAGCAAAAGTATCTAAGGATCTAGTGTTACAAACCCCATTTCCTCGCCACATTTTTCTTCTCTGAGCCTAAGTCTACATGGACATAAACAAACTGTAAATATTTGAGAGAAATATGCCTTTTTCAGTAGCACATGAGTACTGTGAAAGTAAAATTTGTTCCTTTTCATATCTTTTTTTTTAATACATTGTGAACCTTTTGGTTCATCCAGTTTCATTGTTGGTGTTTCCAATGTGTTTCTCTTATGGCATTTTAATGACCTTTATACATTAGCTTCCACTGACACAAAAATAACATAAAAATGTGTAAATTCAATGAGAAAAATTCACCCGGAGGAATAAGAACATAGCACAACAATAAAGACTGAAGAGTTTGATTTCTGTAAAGGAAAGGTTAAAACAAAGCAGGGATTTCAATTGAAATAGTATGCCTACAACCTTTGCCACCAGTCGGAATGAAAAGATGGACACCAATATGGATTTAACAAGGGTCACTTTATTAATTATTTATAATCAAACAACTGGCAAGGTGCTGCTAAAAATATACTGAGGAATATGACCGGTGTCAAAGTTATGACCACTTTCATCACCTTCTGGGCAATGCACCTTCCCCGATCTTGAGCCACCCAATGTAGCTCTCAACCAGCGGCTTGGCATATTTAGGAGAATCCCCTGGCCCACCACCCCAGAAGCCGCAAGGCCTGCTGAGATAGGCCAGACCAGATTGTTGTAAAGAAGATCACCGCTTCCCGGCCTTGAGCTGCAAAAGCCCAAAAACCATTCTTGGAGGACCCTTTAATTCCTTTATAACAATGCCCAGGTGCTCACCTTTTTCAACTTCCTTATTGTGCTACCCCGCCATAGCAAAGGCCAAGCCTCTGCTTAGGCCTTCACCCCCACCAAGTGATCCAGCATCAACAGCACCCCTCACCTCAAATCTGCCAGAAATATAGCATTGCCCTTGTCAAAGAGGTGCACCATGTCCCCCCTATACAGGTCTGTTAACTTGACCCGTATATCAGGGTGCAACAAGAAGAGGCCCAAGCCGCCTTCCATGGCATTTCTAAGCTGTCGATTGGCATTTCATCTCACCCAGCCCAAGGACCTAGGAACCCCTAGGCTATACCACACCACCATGGCCTGCTGTTCCCTAGCCCCCTGCCAAAGATGATGAGCGCTGCGGCCGCACGCCAGGTACTAGCTGCTGCCTGTCTCGGACCTCTGCTGCCTCCCGCTGGGCCTGAAGCCTACAAAGGCCTGGGCCCGCACTCCCTTCCTGCATCGTGCTCCGAGCTGCAACTCGCTCCAAGCATGTCGAAGAACTGCTGAGGCAGAGGGCAGGAGCCGAGCCTAAATAGGCTGGCTCCGCCCCCTGCCTGGCGCTGCACTTTTCGCAGCACCGGTGCTCTTCTCTTCATGCCTCACGAGGAGGCAAATCAGCCCCCTCCCTCCAGCACAGGCTCACATTGTTTGCTATCATAATGACTCATAATAATAATGAGTATACTAATGTTATTTTCTCTACACAAGAATTACATTCAGGCTGGTTGTAAATGATATTTCAGTGTCTTTTCCTGCTTCCTATATTAGTTAGCACATGAGAAGGAGGTTCATATAATATTGCATGAACAAAGTGTTCAGGAGAAAGAGGTACTATCCCATATTACTTACAAGGAAAGGAAAGGTTAGGTATGAGCTCAGTTTACCAGGGCTTAATCTTTGGAATCTCCTTTCAGTGTCAAGACTTGCCTTCAGGCAAGTGAAGTACTAAGGAAAAAGAGTGTGCCTTTAAGCAGTGTACTTTTCCATCAACCAAAGCAACAAGTATGCATCAGGGATGCATTTGTGCCAGAAGCTGTTGATGTACAAGGTTTTCTTCATCTTGACCACTTTTAATTATAGAAGATAACAAAGTACACAGGAAACTTAAGGTACAACCATGAGTAGCTCTGTTCAATGGGGCTAACTCCCAGGAAAGTGTTCTTAGGATTACACTGTTAGGCTTACCTTTGAGTAGGCCCGATTAAGATTGCACTGTAAGGGTTCTATCCAGACTAAATTGGCAATTTCCACAAATTTGCACATCATGTCCCTGCTGTGCTCCATCCCCTACCCAAGCTCTGCTCTCCTCCAAATCTCCAGGAACTTTCCAAGCCAAGGTTGGCAACTCTACATGCAACTCTGTAATACATTTGTTAATTTCACATTAAGACATAAGAATATGAAGCTCTTTGAAGTTTACTTCTGAAGACTTTTTCATAGAAAGAGGCCCAAGTATCATTTCCAAGATCCTATAGAGAAGAAGAAGAAGAAGAAGAAGAAGAAGAAGAAGAAGAAGAAGAAGAAGAAGAAGAAGAAGAAGAAGAAGAAGAAGAAGAAGAAGAAGAAGAAGAAGAAGAGGAGGAGGAGGAGGAGGAGATTGGATTTATACCCCACCCTTCGCTCGGAGTCTCAGAGTGGCTTACAATCTCCTTTCCCTTCCCTTCCCCACAACAGACACCCTGTAAGGTAGGTGGGGCTGAGAGAGCTCTGAGAGAAGTGCTCTTGAGAGAACAGCTCTGAGAGAACTGTGACTGACCCAAAGTCGCACCAGCAGCTGCATGTGAAGGAGTGGGGAATCAAACACAGTTCTGCCAGATTAGAGTCTACACTCTTAACCACTACACCAAACTGGCTCTCATACAAACCATATTCCCTCCCTGCCACCATGACCTTATGCAACTACACTTTCATGAATCATGAAGGGGGGGGGGGAATCTATTTCTTAAATGACATAAGTGTATCCATTTTCCTTTCCATGCTGCAAACCCTGTTAATACTTTATGCAGACACACAGTCACTAAATGCCCACTTCAGCCAATCGGAGCTTCCCAGTAACTGCACCAGAATGATACATGCAGGGCTGCGGAGAGCCACAAAGGCCTTCCAGACAAAGGTTCTCTCTGCTCTCTCCCAACACACATTTAAAGAATGGTTGTTGTAGATTTTCCGGGCTGTATGGCCGTGGTCTTGGCATTGTAGTACCTGATGTTTCACCAGCAGCTCAGAGCTATAACACAGAAAGATGGAGTACTCTCTGTGTCAATGTGAGAAGAAGAATGGTAGGCAGATAATTTATATCTACTCAGGAAGGTGGGGTAGGACTGAGTCATTAACTTGTAGGAGTTTCCCAGACTGTGACATGCTAGTAGAGGAGCTTTCCTGAGGAAGTTCTTTTTGCCTATGGATCGGCTATTGAAATTCTAATCTTATCTGTAGTGCCTTAAAACACACAATTAAAGAAGGCAAGAACAAGATACCCCCAAAAAGTGAACGCAATAGGATGTATTTTTTTTACTCCTTCTCAAGATGCCAAAAGAAGGAGATATCCACAAAGGGACTCACCATTCCACGAGAAACAGAGCAGAGAAAGCTGTTCGAGGAATTCCGATTGTTTCATTTTTGCTTAACTAGGAAAATTAGCAAATGCTCCCTTGCATTGCTGGAGGACTTGCTATGATTTTAAGACAAGCAAAGTGCTACATTGTAGATTCTTTGAAAGGTTTCCAACTGAGGCTGAAACCCAAGATTGGCCAAGACCAGCAAGTGTTGTGTTGGCTGATCCCTTGCACTCAAACTGAGCAAGGCTTCCTAGGCTGAGTGAATTTTGTATGCCTATTCCTCCCCACCCCCCGCTTAGTGGCTCTAGATATGTGTCAGTGGCATGCATCTATTGTATTTACAGTTTCATTCTGAGATATATATAGTTTTAAAAATCTCAAGAATATACCTACAAATAATGTGAAGTGGCCAGTGTGGAGATGAGAAATATTATGGAAGAATGCATCAGCCTCCAGAGCTCATTTGAAGACAAATAGCAAACATGTAATATAGATTTGCATTTTCTTCAGCTTTTACACCAGTGAGTTTAACTGTAGTAGTGTTATATATGAGTTTGGCCCATTCCATTTAAGAAGCGATTCCATGAGACAGAAAGAATACATAGATAAGAACAAGACATGAATAATAAAATGGATGTCATTATTGAAAAAAACAACCCAAACCCTTGATGATCTCTCTTTAAATTCAGGAAATAGCAGGCAGGTCTATGGAAGCTTTCCCCCCAACATAGCTGAATATCCACAGGGAGCTTGCTGCTGCTGGGTATAATACTGTGTCAAGTTTTACATTTTAATGCATTTCACGCACATAACACACAAATACCTAAAATGGAGTGTTTTCCTGAGTGCGTAAAATATTATGGTATTTATGATGTTCTGTCTAATGAGCCTTGTCCTTCACAGCGCAGTTTGTACAGTTGATAATGGTGATGTCAAACCATATGGACTATGCACACTTCAGCCGCTCATCTACTTTTGTTAAACCTCAAGCTGACATGTGGGATAAGAATTCTGTCGGTGAGAAGTCATGTTTGTTTGTTTGTTTTTTAGATTTTGAGCCATGTCAAGCAATTATATGTTTTTACTTACCTCCTTCTTGTTACTGTTATGAGATCAACCACTGTATGTTACCAAACTTTTAAAGTACTAATGGCTTTTCAAAGGATAATCAGATCATTCTTTTCTCGTTCTTTGCATCACAGAAAGTAAGCTAACTGGCTTACAAAATGTAAATGTCACAAAAAAAAATCAAATCAAATCTTATGACAATAAAAAAACACAGAACTATCAGAAATAACCACACGCAGTTAACCTTTACGTTCTTCCAAGGCTATCCCCCTCCGAAAAATCTCTGTGATCTAAGTCCTCATTCCAGTAGTGGTAAAATGCATACAAGTTCCTTAAAGGGCCTTCATAAAAAGGAAGGTATTGCAATGCTTTGTTTTAAAAAAATCGCAGCCTTGGGTAAGGCTGCCAGCCTCCAGGTGGGGCCCTGGGGATCTCCCACTTTTACAACTGATCTCCAGCTGACAGAGATCAGCTCCCCTGGAGAAAATGGCTGCTTTGAAGGGTGGACTCTATGGCATTGTACCATGTTGAGGCCACTCCCTCCCCAAACCCCACCCTCTCCCAGTTCCACCCCCAAAGTCTCCAGGTATTTTCCAACCCAGACCTGGCAACCCTAGTCTTGGGATCAGCCAGATATCTTTGGGAAATACATTCCATACAGCTGGGGCTGTGACCAGGAGCTGGGGCCGTGACCTGGTATGGGTTGACAAAAATCACAGCTGGAGATGGATGTAGAGAAATGGGGGTTTGATCCTGGAGAAAAAAATTAGCTCAGAGCTTGATTCATTTGGGGGGTTCTGTTTGATTCTGTCTCTGTTTATGCAAATAACTATTGCTATCTCTCTACCTCCAGCCTATAAATCTGTAAATAAACAGGGTTGAGATTTGTTTTTGTGTGTGCAAAAAAAGAGCCTTCTTGAAGAATCTACTCATTTTTTTTCTTCAAAAAGAAACTAGCCTTACAAACAAAGCCCTGAATGTCCACTACTCAGAGGAGGAGCAAAACTTCCAGGCCAGAAGAGTACACATGGCACATCTGATTCACCCAGAAAAAAATGCTGAGCCAAGAGGACAATTGTTATGTCCAAAATGGTAATTTTCTTCACAGATATGCTTTCTATCTTCCTCACCATCTGTCTGGGATGAGGAAAAAAGTTCTATGACTATGAAAGTGCATCATATTTGGAATTAAAATGTGCTCGGAGAAAAATGATGCCAGTCGTGAAGGTGGGGGGGGGGGAGCTTCTGATCAAAGATAATTCCATAATATTAATTTACTGGAAACCCCTCTTAGGTCTTTTATGAATAGCTGGCTCACAAAACATACTTTCTATCTAACCCAATGCCAGCTATCTGATCTTTGATAATGTGTATTAGCCTTTGAAATGTAGCCATTATTCTGTGTTATCATCATATTTATATGGGGGTCATGTTGTACGCTGATGTAATATAGCCTAATATACACGAACACACATTGTATGTGAGAATGTATATTTTTAGTTCTGACCTTGAGCTAATAGCAGGTTGATAGCAATTATCTGATCTAAATTACAGTTTCCATTTTAGAAAACCAGAGCCTCTGGGAAGATTTTTCTTTTCTTTTCAAAATTCCATTAATAGTTCACAAACACAAGCATCATATTGACTGCACAGCTCTATACAAAATAATCTACAACAAATGACTAGGAGCATTCAAGGAGCAGCCATTTTGAGTGTAATGACTTTAACATAACCCATTTCTCTGAACTGCTGAAATGGGTCCCATTTTTACCTGGAATTTTGAAAAAGAAAAGAAAATCTGAGGCAATGAGGCAGGTTTCTAGAATATATGGGTAAGAATTTTTGTTTTGTTTTCTCTTAACATTTGCAAGATTAAATACTCTTCTTTTTTAGTGAGCTGATTCTGTAGACAACATAAAAAGTCATAATTTTTAAAAATCTTTTGAAAAGAAAAGAAACTAAACAGCTCTGGAAAGTATTCAGTGCAATCCATTTGGCTCTTGAATTCATCTCTGCGCCTCTCTATTTCTCACTTTGGTTGCTGCAGGTGTGAAGTAACTTCAAATACTGAAAACAAAAGAGGAAGATATGTCCACTTCAAACGGGCAGCAATTACATTATGAAATGATTTGAGAGAACCTTCTATTAATTAGTATATCATTTAAATCTCATTGCTATCCATGCAAAGCAACATGTGATTAGTTAGCATGACATCACAACTGGGCTGTGAACCTCGGGAATTCTAAGCTTCCCACTGACATTTGGTTTTCTATGACATTGAATTTTGGGAGGTATTATTTATTTATTTGATTTATACCCCGTCTTCCCTGCCAAAGCAGGCTCAGGGCAGCTAATGTTACAGTTAACAATTCAGTTACACAAACTCCACCTGCAGTCTGAAGTGATACAGCCTAGACATAGGTTTGAGCCTCAATGTGAACTAGGTGTGTGTCATGAGCCAGAGCATCTGTCTATAACTGTCCTCTCCATTAGGATCATTAATTCATTTCTGATACCAATTAAAGCAATTGTAGGCCAACTCTGTCTTGACTGGATGGCCCAGGCTAGCCTGATCTCATCAGATCTTGGTAGCTAAGCAGGGTTGGCCCTGGTTAGTATTTGCATAGGAGATCACTAAGGAAGTCCAGGGTCATTACTCAGGTGCAGGCAATGGCAAACCACATCTGTTCGTCTCTTGCCTTGAAAGCCCTACAGGTTCACCGTAAGTCAGCTGCAACTTGATGACAATTTCCACCACCAGGCCAGCTGTATACATGTGGGAGAATGAGAAGTAGGATTCTGAGTCGAAAAAATGGACCACACCACATCATATTGCTGGTGGATGGGTCACATTTTTAACATTCCCCAGCATTAAAAAAATCCCCACAAATAAAACATTTTGCACATCAGAGTGAAAGATTTTAGTCTAGCCCTTCATATATATTGCTAATTTTCTATTTGCAGTGACATATTAATGTAGAAGAACTCTGAAAAAAAATTACCTGAAATCTGTAGTGGTACAGTCTCTTCTACTACTTTAGCATTCTGCCATCTCATTACCACCTCATTCTACTGCAACTCTAGACCAGGATTTGGTTTAGGGGCCATTCCACATCTTACACAGAAGTGGGAAATAGACCTGAGGTAATAGAATTATAAATCGATACGTAGTAAAGTAATACTCTCCCATGACAGGGATATCTCAGCTAATCTTGGAATTAAATAAATGAGGAATATTAGTGTGCACACTGAGGAGTCGCTTTGTGAGAGAATGAGTATTCCTTGGATCAGTGTGAGTTGAAAAAATGGATCTGAAGAAAATCCTTTGGGAGATGATTACCCTGCTCACTGATGTTTAGGAGGCTTGTAGTAATGGTGACTTGGCAAGTCCTCTCCTAACATACTAGCAAGTAATTGTAAATAGTAATCTGACTATTCTTGGTCTTATAGCCCAGGGAGGCTGCCCAGGCATGGAAGACAATGTCTCCATTGTACTGGCCAAGTTGATATCCACACTGGAGATGGGGGGTGGGAAACTGGGGATTTCTTGGCCATTGTATTAAAGTTGTGACTCATGATCAAACCTCAGATTGAATGTTGTACAAATGACTATCATAGACATATGTTTCACATTCTGATCCATATGATACAAATTCATAGGTTACAATATCAAAGCCGAAATTACTGTATCTCAGATTTAAAGAACAGAAATCTGGATTTATAGATTCATAGGGCAACCCTGTTAAGGGCTGCACTGTAGTTTTGTTGAATGAAATAACATTATTCTAGTTCTCACATATGGCCAGAAAGACAATCTCTATTTAGCTAGGTAGCTACTTGTACAGAGGAGGATTATGTGTGTAATGTACACATTCTTACAGAATTTGCATGTACAAGTAAAGTGATCAATATACAGACAAATAGATGCCTTAATGCCTGTGATCAAAAACAGCAAAAAAATAAGAATGAGTGCATCTAACCATTTTAGTTTATTCAAGGGTTATTGCAATTAGACTAAACCTTAGGTTTATAAATCTCTAGAGAACAAAACACTGCTCTGAGCATGTTGTTCCCCTGGGGAAAGGACAAGAACAAGAATGAAATATATATATATATCAGATGCTTTTCATGTTCTTCAAGGGCTTATTATGGGAAGAGACTTGAAAACAACAGCAATGAGTGCCACAGAAGGATCTGTGTAAAATAGCAGCTTTTAGAAAGAAACCCGGGAAATTCGGACTGGCAGCCCAATGCTATTCATATTTACTTAGAAATCTCATTAATTTCAATGGAATTTAGTCCCAAGTAAGGGTACTTAGTACTATAACTCAAGGAAGTTTTGACAAAAAGAATACCTTTTAGTCTGGAATGCATCACTTGTGAATGTTGCTAATGCGAAACAGAAAGTGGAAGGGAGCTATTTTTAAATTGAACACACATTCTAATCAACATTGGATTTCATTCTGTGTTCACAGAAAGGAATTACAAAAAAAAGAAAAAGATGAAAGGGTAGTAAATGTGTAAGGAATTCAAGCATGTCAAGCTATTGCAACATCAGTGTCCCTAATCCGTGCTACCTTTTAAACTCCACCTCTCAGCTTTTGTATGTCCTGTTGCTATGATCAGAAGTCTCCTGGGCCAAGGTGATGCAATGAACCATTACATTTCACCAGAGTTTTGGAGATGACTAATATGGCCTACAACTAGGAGAATCTGGGAGGGTAGGAACAGGCACACTGATGTGCAACATCACTTCCAGAGAAGAACCGATGTCATGACATTGGGGCCAATGTTAGGCTATGCCAATAATTCTATGGTTAAACAATAGAGTTTGGGGCAAATCCTGGAGCATTGCACTTGAAGTCATGGTATCACTTGTGGGTTTTGCCAGAAAGTGACTTGGCATGCCGGCATACTGCTGGTGTGCCTCATTTACCCCCATTTTTCTCTGTTGACCTTTGAAGTGCCAGCAGAGAAAGGAGGGATCATCAAGAAGGGCCCCCTGGAGAAAACTACAGGAATACACCAGAACTCAAATTCTAATGGTATATTTGCAGATGTATCTAGAGCAGAGATGTTAGGGTTGCCAGGTCTTTCCTCACTGCCGGTGGAGGACTTTTGGGGATGTTCCTGGAGGGGGTGGGGACATCCCCAATGTGATGACATCACACAGAAGTGACATTATCACATTGGGGATTGGCGCCCCATACGCCTGAACTCCAAGTGGCGAATTCACAGTTGGAATTCAGGAGCCCTCCTGCTTCTTGCAAACAGCATTTAAAGGGACCCATCCAGTACCCATCAGCTGGTACTGGGCTTGTTAGTGCCTGGGAAGAAACCAGTCCCAATCAAGCACATTCCTAAGTGATGGAATTATTACCACCTGTGCATTGGAGTCAAGCGGCCCCTTAATGTGATAAGTTTAGTTTCCCTTCAAGATTGTCTATTATGGGGTGTCATGAAGCCATAGTAACAGAAAAGACTGACATCACTCTCCTAGCTTTTGGTTGGTTGAAGGCCTGAGCTGACCAACAGCTACCATTTTCTATAAAATAAGGTTTTCATTCTGAGAGAAGTGTGGTTGCCTGGAACTATTCAGACCTTGTATGTCATTTGTTCTGAGCAACCCAGGACTTCGGCAATGCATGCTGTCTGCCTGGATGGGCTTGTTTGTTTGATTGTGCTGTGGTTGGATTACTACACCTTGTAACCTGAAGGTAACTTTGCAACTGCATTGTAAGTTCTTAGTAAAGCTGGTTAAGCTTAGGTTCTTTTATTTTGTGTCCTTACTGTTTGTCTCATTTTAAAATCTGTTTGCACCTTAATAAAGTTATATTCTTTTTTAGCCTGTTGTGGTTTATGCTCTGTGAATCTCAAAAGGCTAATTCCAATTGCCTGGACTTGGGACCACTACTACCACAAATATTTTTTGCATATGAGCTCAGACTGTAGCTCTCGCTGCAGAACTAACCTTGTGTTTAAGTCTCAGTTTCGGTCTGAAAGTTTGGTCTTTTATTCCAGGACTGTGAGAGACTGACTAAAAGACATGGTGGCAGCCTACTGAATGCTTAGGGGCATGCTATATTCCCTTGAGTACTTTGTAAAGTGCCATACAGCCTATTTCTTGTAACCCAAGTGTCTGACCAGAGGGTTAGGCATTTGTGACATCTTAGTCTTTCTGTTTCTTGACAGCATAACTCACTGCATGTGCCCACTTGCCCACTCCCCCCTTGAGCAGCCTCCTCTGTTCCCTCCCTTGCACCAGTTGCCTGTAGACTGGATAAGAACCCTGGATGGGTCACTTGCAGCCCCCGGGCCATATGTTTGACAGTCCGATCTAGAGTATTCAGAAAGGGGTTGAAAGCTTTATGGATCCTCTAGATGGATCATCTGGATCTGCTTAATTTTCTTGTAGTAATTCAAGTTCTTTCCAGTATACCGCTGAGATAGCCCCCCACATCTACTTTGCTTGTACTATACACTTTAAGAAATAAGACAGTAACTAAAACAGGATGCAAGCTGGGAAATAATGAATCCTCCACCTGTTAACAACTATTGGGACTGGCCTATGACAAGAATGAATACTAACACACATGGACACATACGTAATTCTGTGAAGTGACAATCCCAAAGACAGGATCATAAAACTGATTATTTGATATCAGCATACCAGTAACACTTAGTAACAAAAAACATTTCATTTTGTTTTGCCCTTTTCATTTCACTTTTGTCCTGGAAAAAAAAATATTGCTCAGACCACTTTTAATAGACCCCAAAGGTAAAAGACGTTCACTTGGATCCAAATCTTGTAATAGCAATCTAGTTGTGATTTCAGCACTAGATTAGTTTTCTTATATAATAAATCTATAAGAAATCTGCTTTTTTGCCATCAAGTCGTGGCTGATTTATGGAGACCCCAAAGGATTTTTAAGGCAAGAAATGTTTAGATGTGGCTTGCTATTGCCTCCCTCTGTATAGCAACCCTGGTATTCCTTAGTGATCTCCCATCCAAATTGGGCTAGTTATAACAGTTTAAACATTAGTGGACAGAACAATCTGGGAGATAAATATATAATTTTATACAATATAAAAATATCTAACATTGCATGGATTTCCCATAAATCCATCAGTCTAACAATCTCAGACATGCATGGATTTCCCATAAATCAATGAGTCTAATAATCCCAAATATAGACAGCCTTACTATTGTGTGAAGCATTTCTATATTCCTGCTTCCAGCCTCCAGTGCTAAATGGGTTGTGGTTCAGAGTTGGGGCACCATTCTAATTCTATACTTCAAAGGGTTGCCAATTCTGACTTGGGAAATTCCTGGAGATTTGGGGATGGATTTTTGGAAAAGCAGGGTTGGGGAAGGGAGGGACCTCCTCAAGTCATAATGCCATACAGTCTACCCTCCCAAGCACCCATTTTCTTCAGGAGTACTGATCTCCATAGTCTGGAGATCTGTTGTAATTCCAAGAGATCTCCATGCCCACATGAAGACTGGCAATTCTACAGGAGCAATAATATTTAACATCACCTCTGTTCCCAAACAGTATGTTGGTCATGGGCTGTTCTGATTTACCTAGCTGACAGGGATCGAAGTCAAGCTTAGTGAAAGTACCCCACCGGAAAGCCACAAGCCAGTGACCAGTATGGGGCACTGGCCAACCTGCTTGTGAAGTGTTTGCTATCTTCGAGTTTTATACAATCTCCAAGGTGTGTTTGTGTTTTAACTCATTGCATGCAGTTCCAAGTTTTTGTTTATCATATGTCTGCATTGGAGAGCATCCCTCGTTGGACTGATCATAACCTATGGTATATGAAATGGACATTATAATCAGAAAGGAGATTTCTAAATTGGTTGTGTGAGTCATTTCACAGCCCTTTTACCTCTTAATTTGCACTCTCAGCAATGTTTTGCAGGTGTTTTATATGACCCTATCATGTTTGGAAATGAAATGTAGCAGCACTATGTTGATAATATTCCAAAGTAATTTGTTTCATCCTTTACAAGGTTATTAAAAGTGAAAAGATCATTCCAAGCAATTTACTTGCTCCAACCTCACACCCTCATTGAAAACTGTAATTAAAATGATACATCAGGGGACTGGGTGGATTAAGGGTTGGAAAAATGATACAGAGGCTTTCCTCCTTCCTTCCTGCCTCTTTTCACTCAAAGTGCTGGCTTAAGCCTTATTCAGGACAATAATGTGAAAAAAGTATAGTCAGTTGGTCTTGTTGTTTATAGATCCAGAAGATGATTTATTTAGAAGCCATGGCTCAGTTTCTTGCCGCTATTCTCAAGATGTCCATTTTTGAAATATAATCTCCTGCAACCATAATTCTGTGCCAGCAACTAGATGACTGAATTTTAGTCAGCCCTCAAGTCTTTTCATTGTCTCCCATAGGAATGATGATTATTTTGTGGGTTATTTTGTGGATTGAACTATGGCGAGCATCTGGATGGAGACTCTTGAGACAGGATGCTGGACAAGATGGACTATTTGCCAACTGGTTGTTGATACAAATACCATAGAAAAGGGCACAAATGTTGCCCTGCAAGGCTTTTGAGCCTCTTTATGACTGTAATAAAATAATAAACAGTGCCAGTGTGTGTATAAGGGACTGAACCACATGGTAACCCACCCAGATGCCAGCAGAGACTGCACCCAGCCAAGAGACGCTTCTCCTGACCTTTCCAGCAGCTCCAGTGCCCAGCATAGGTTACCAGCCTGCTCCTCATGAAGGAAAACGGAACAGAACCAGTATACATTAAAGCACAGTACCATGCCTTGATAAAATACAAGGACTAGGAACTCCAAAAATGCCATTGAGAGTTCCTTCTACATCAGGCAGGCAGCCTCTTTCCCTCCCCCCTCACCTGCAAGACCTCACGTAGCCCTGGCAGAGTCTATTCATCATTGCCTAGTAACTGATTGATGGCTAATGCCATCAAGAAGACAATAGAATCAGCCGGGTGACTCATCCTAGCTGCTACCAGGTGTCAGACATGAGCAAGTTTCTAGCTCTCAGTATTGACCATCCCTCAGGCACACCTCCACACACCTCCCCTACATCTTCCAACCAATAGGGTGTTTTCAGGGACGGACTTACCAGGAGGCAGGATCAGAGGCTGGAATCAGCCCCCACCCTCCTGCTTATAAGGAGATGCCTGACCACTGGCCCTCTCTCTGCTCTCTGCTCTATGACCCCTATCGAACCTTTGACCCTCTTATGTCCAGCTTGCTATCCCCAACCCCTGCCTCCATCTTTAAACTCTGGTCTGCAGCCAGAGTTCCCATGTGATTACCTGCCGGTCAGGCCGCATGGTCCCCCATTTTCTTAGTTTCCTTCCCCTCCATTTTTCCTGAGGAACACTCTGCACAATGGACTAGTAAGTATTGCCCACCAACAATTTACCTGCTAATGCAAATATGCTCTGCCTCTCTCTGTATTTCTTAGGCCTTGAATAATTGTGTGTGAGCTTGTGTTATTGTTTGCTTGTGCAGAACTTCAGTAAAAGACTTTATTTTTCAAACTACAAAAAGTCTCCTGGTCTGTTACCAACACCTCCCGGCGGGGCTGACCTCTGTATACACAGGTGTTCGCTCTCGCAGCCGATTGCTTATTAATAATCAATCATATTCCCCTTGTTATAATTCATAATAACGTGCAATCAGGCTAACACATGTTTGGAATGTAGAAGGTCCCTGCAGGTTCAATATCTTGTAAAAGGATTTCTGGTAGCTGTTCATTAGGAAAGACTTTTATCTGAAAATAGCAGCAGCAGCAGTTGAGTTGAGTTGGAGGGAATAATCTAGTTCCACAACTGAGCCCCAGTAAAGAGAAATACAGTGGCCTTAGCTGTGAGTGTCAAAAGGCAGCAATGGAGCTGCCAGAGCCATAGCTTTTGTACTGTACAAGTGCGCTATTGCTGAATGGCTTGCAGAACTCAGTATGAGGTAGTGATGTCAGCTGCTGGCACTGAGCTCTGCTTCTGTGTGCCCACTCAGTACTGCAGCCATGGCCTAAGCAGTTTTGACTCCATGTCCCAGTGCCCACTTGTAAGGGTACCCCATCCTCCTCTTCCTTCAACAGCATTCAGTGGTGGGGCTGGGATCTTTCATCTGCTGGATTGCCTCTGCTAGTCAAAGTAGACAACAATGAGCTAGATGGCCCAATCAGTTGATATGGTATAAGAGACATATGATATGGCATAAGAGATATATTTACAAGTGGGAGGCCTGCAAGAGTAATGAGGGGGAGAGAATCCCATCTCCCCCCCCCCATCAGAATCCAGGCCCCACCACCCACCTGCGGTGACTGTGACAGTACCTAGGGGCTGCTCCAAGCCCAGAACAGCTCTGCATTCACCACCATGGCTGGCCCCAGAGGCTTTCCTGGAGTCCTCTGCCATGCAACCAGGCAGGGAGCACCTTCCATGGTGCTCTGCTGGTGCAGCCAGGCTTGAAACCTCTCCCAGCATCCACTGTGGCAGCAACTGGGATCCAAGCTGCTCTTGCAGTCCACAGCCATGGCAGCTGGACCCATAGCTGCTCCTGGAATCTGCAGTTACAGCAGCTGGGTCCATAGCTGCTTGTGGCATCCTCCACCATGGCAGTCGAGCCTGGAGTTGACACCAATGGTGGCAGCCACCGCCAGCTCAACTGGAAAGTTCATTGTCTGTGCATGTTCAGACAATGCATTTTTTAATTGGGGGGGGGGATTTAAATTTCCCATGTATTTTAAAAAAAACTTTCTGGATTTTTCTGCAAACCTGGGGAGTGCCTCAAGTTTGCAGAAAAATACGTTTAGCATTGGTGTGGTCCCAAACTGCAGATTTAAGTATCCACAAATGGGGCCACCTGGCACTATTAGATATATAGATATGCCACATTCAACTTCACAGAACCATTGCAGTGTCTGGTTACTCGTACTAACTCCCAGTTGTTTTATAGTGACCTCTGCAAATATATTCACTGCCACATACATAATTTTGGTGACAACTGATATCCAGTAAATGAATAAACTCTTTTATAAAAGGCACCCAAGTCCTATATGTTTTTGAGGTGGGAATCCCCTCTTTGTCAGAGGATAACAACAATTTTAAATACATCTCTCATGAAGGGAAATGACAGCATGTCCCCTCAAAACATAGTTTCCATGTAGTAGGCACATAGCTTCTTTCAGATTTTAAATATCTGATTCTGCATTAGGAAAATGCAGGTTTTACCGAGTTTTGTTGTAGAGTCATTACAATTTTTTCTCTTTAAGTTTCAGCCTTCTACAAAGCAGGTGGGGCTTTGACTGCCTCTGTCCCTCAGAATCTCTGGTCAGACATGGATAAAACAGTCAGGTTTGTTTAACTAACAATACTTCCCCAGACACAATTTAGTCTTGTTCTTGGACTCCCCGACACCATACATGAGGCAGCTCATCATCACAGTACCTTGTACTTGGTAGCCTGCCTGCCTATAAACTGGAGGGTATGAGATGAACTTGTCTGATTTAACTTGAAATAAGGCCTCAGGGAAATTCAGGAAAATAAGCTGTGAGGCTGTGGGAGCTATGGTGGTTAAAGTACTTGCAATAAATGTTTCAGGATAGGCCAGTATGCATGATTCTTTGACATGTAATTAGCTACTTATATTCTAGTTAGTCTTCTGTTATGCCAGACTAACCACCCTTTAACCTATGAATTGCAATGAGCTTCCCCCTCCCTCCCTAGCAGGATTCTGAAAAATCATTGCTACGAGTTGGGTGAGCCTTATGAACAAATTGCCACGTGGCACATAAGGCAAAATCATCTCTTCTGCTGGCAGAAAACATGCTCTGCTGTAGTATCTAACCCCCAAAGTCTTCTGCCTCTCTACAGATTAACAAATTTTATTGTGGCATAATCTTTTGTAAATCAGAGCCAGCTATGCTGGAAGCAAGAGTGGCTATAGTCAGCTGGCAGATTGCATACACACACAGAAGTACAAACATTAGCACAGCACTGAAACATACAGTAGCTACAGAATTCTGGCATGCTGAGTAATCTTGCACAGATGCTCTGCACAGATAATAGCCATGTTAATGAGACACAGATCATGTACAAAGTTCCATAGGCAAATTATTTTGTCTCACTAGTGTCACATTTAAATGAGGTACTTACAAACTTTTAAGTTACAGTACTGGAGTAAAGTCGGAAGTGACTACAGAAGAGACACAAGTATGCTACTTCTATGATGCACCTCCCAAACCCCAGCCATTGACTATGGTGTAAATTAGCATATTTCCATGGGAAAAAAACACACTTGTTGTTTTCACTATCTCCAGTGTGTCTGAATCCATTGCTCATTTCACACCCATTAACATTAAATTATGGCAAACTCTAATGCCAATAAAACAGTGGGTTTCTATGAGCTTGTGCAACCGATATGATGTATGACAGTTTCTACAACATCAGGACAATAGATTCCGAATGTAATTTGTTTCAAAGAGGTTGGGTATGCAAATAGTTCCAATGTGAGTATATTTATGCATGTAATGAGTAGCTACACTTCTAACCAATGTCATCAGTGCTACTTCTAGTAGCTGTGCATTTGGATCCGGCACATCCACATGCATGTCACCAAAATGAGATTATATGTGCAGAAGCTTGAAGTAAGGTACGGCATTCACAGTTCATCAGTTTCTGCCATTTGTGTTAGACAGTATCAATTGCTGGATTCCACCAAACCCTAAGCTCATTTCTGTAATATTTATATTGTCAATTTGTCCACAACACTGGGGCACTAGAGCAGAACTCCCAGCTGTAGATGGTACTATATACTGAAAATTGCATTTTTTCTTTTTTTCTGCACTTAACTGGCAATACCATTATATATAAAACAAGAACATTTTAGTAAACAAGGGCTCTAAAACAAATGCTGTACTAAAAGAAACTTGGAAAACATTTTTCCATTGGAAAAGATTCTCAGTATTTGTTTCTCAAGAAAATAATATCCGTATTAATGCAAGGCATTATTACATTTCCTTTTTTGGGAAAGGGGGGGGGTAAGCCACAAGGCAGCCTTGCACTATTGCACAGAAAATTCAGGGAAATATTATAGGTCATATTTTGTATATTATTTGGCCTCAGGCATTATAAAAAAGACCTATGCTGAAGCAGACTTTGTAATTTTTAATATTTAGCTCTGTTTAGTATAGGTCATTTTTTCATTTAGCAAAAACTATACTTTATTCAAAAATTTGTGTGATTAATGCATTGATTTAGTTTCCCAATGTGCACTGCTGCTAGGCAGATTCCAATATTATTTATTTTTATTAGTTTATAATATGTCAATTTTTCTTGCTTATCTGTCAGCTCCCACTAAAATTCATAAATCAAAAATATAGCAATGTGGACACTAACAAGGTATAATTATTGTAGGGCCTGTCCCCTTTTAAAGAAAAATACAATTGCCTACCAGTATGTTGCTTAGATTAGGTCAAAATTTGCATAATACTGACTCATATTTCCTTAACAATTTTAACGTAAGACAATAGGTTTGGCAAATCTATATTCCTTTCCCCCTTTCCCATTTTTATTTTCCAGGTTGAAATAATAAGAAACTCAGTCAAAACAAGATAATTGTTACAGCCTATCCCTGCAGAAAACTTTAATTATTCCATGGCACATTTGTAGGATTAAGTCAGACTTTTATAAGGCTGAACCACTTTAAAAAAACAACAGCAACAATTACCAATTAAGTCTGCCAAACTATTGTTTATTAAAGTGAAATGTATTCAGCTTTTCCATAAATAAATACTTAATAGAAAAGAACTCTATCATTGCAGAAGATTAAAAAAAGAATTTTATTCCAATGGAACCTTTAGAAAGACAGAATATATATACATATATTGTCTTGGCTGCATGACCAAATAGTAAATGAGGAGATGAAAACAGTGGAAAGTTTTAAACTCTGGCGCAATAATAGCATGTAAAGCAGAGTGTTATGAAACCCCAAAGCAGTGGACTCTGTAACGAACAATCCTTCCTGAAATAAGGCAAAACTAGGGCTGAGATCTAGGGTTAAATAACTGTGATATATTTATAGAGGGTAAGGGATCATCATAAAATAAAGCAGCAAATAGTAAAGAAGTCAATGTAAAAGAGAGGCCAGGGATTTAGGGTATAGAGATCATAAATTTTCATCGATATAAACAGCCCATGTACCTCAGGAGCTGAGGTTTAGCTATAATTTCAGGGCTGACCTATAGGCTTTTGGTGCTCACAGTGCATGCCCGATCAAGATGCCATCTAAGGAGGAGGAGGGAGGGAGGGAGGGAGGGGATGTTGCAGATCTCTGTGATTTACTCATTTAATCATCTCCAAATCCACCCCAAACACAACAGCACAGCGCTGAATATCAGTACTTGAGAGAATTTTATTGTCCCAGTAAATTACATTTAATTCTTACTACAGCATCACATATAAACAAGAATAGTGAAGGATTTCTTCCCCTGAGCAGGAAAAGAGGAAAGAAACAGTTACAGGGAACACATAGATCTGCCATGTCGCTCATCATCTCTGCATCCTTCAGATTATCCAAATATACCAAGCTGGCTTTTAGTGGAAATGGATGGGAGTCTTCCTCCCCCTCCCTCGCATTCTCAGCACTCACATGCATACACATATACATGCACAGCCTGCTTCGGGAAGATGCCATTTCCATATTAATAATAATTAATAGCAATAATGATAATAAAGGATGATGGCATCCACAGGAACCACTGATGCTTTTAGCTCGGTCCTAATTGCCCTTAAAGAGAATTCTAAATGCTTTCCAAATGACTCAAATGATCTGGCTAAACAGCTTGCTTGCTTCTTTCTATTAGTTTGAGTTGGAAAACATTGTGTCAGCACTAAGTGAGCCTTTTCTTCTCATCTCCATCCTAATGGACACTCAGTTTGTGGAAGACACCTCACCCACACACTTATAGAAGTGGGAATAGTTGATGGTCAGGAGTCTAAGTGTGTGCATTTGTGGGGGTGGGGAGAGAAAGAGTTGCTAGAATCCTTACTGGAAATAATCGAAATTTTGATGGATCTGTGAGTTGTCTTGAGATCTTATAATGGGCAAAAGATGATACATTATTGGGTTGCCAAATACATTCATGTTCTTTGTTGTCTATGATTTTACACTACCTTTCCAGAATTAAAAACCAGATTGCTGAGTGCTTTGTTATCCAGGGCTCTTTTTGTAGCAGGAACTTTTTTGCATATTAGGCAACACACCCCTAATGTAGCCAATCCTCCAAGAATTTACAGAGCTCTTCTTACAGGGACTACTGTAAGCTCTTGGAGGATTGGCTACATTAGGGGTGCGTCACCTAATATGCAAAGGAGTTCCTGCTACAAAAAGAGCCCTGGTTATGACACTGCAGCTCAGTAGTGGCAAATAAATCCAAGGATTACCAAAATGCTTATGGAGGACTTTGGGGGCCTGATGTATATCTCTTGTCCATAGCGTAATTCTTGCTCATATTAGACCTATGGATTTCATCAAGTCCACCCAAGTAAATTTGAACTGCTGTGCTCAGAAGACACCACAGGGGGATATTTCAAGCAAGTACCCATTGATGATAATAACGCCCCCAAATGGTGTTAATCATTCATTAAGTTTTTTGGAACTGTTTAGAGTTTGTATACAAATACTTATGTGGTTATCTTTACAAATTCTAGTGAGTCAAACATTTTTAAATGGAAGCGTGAGCATTTGTACAGGTACTGGCTTTCAGAGTAAACATCTAGGTGAAACAGCAAAAGGCAGCTAGCTCTCCATATGCTTGTTGAAACTGACTTAAATTCTGGAGCCACTAGGCTGTGCTGTTGTATAAAGAACATGCCTGATTCTTTTGGCATGCTGCATAAGAATGGTGTCACACTGTGCAGAATCTTGTTAATACTATTTTACAGTTTTCACTAACAACAGAAGTATACAAGATCAAGAGGGAAAGACTGTCATTTGCTTGCTTCTCAAAGCCACGTCCAGGACCTGGTTTTTGTTAGTTGTTTTTGTGTTCTGTGTAAGGTACCCTGAAGACTCCTATGCCAGGGTATAGAAAGTGGTTTTATGTGCCACTAAGACCAAATATTTCCTCCTAACAAAGCCTTAGCTTGACGTGTATGTTCCAAGAAGACTCTCCAAAGTGGCTGCAGAACTTCCAAGGCCCCTGAGCTTACACATTTCTTGCCTTCCTTGATTTGGTGTTTGCCTACACAATGTACTTTTTATTGACTATACAAAGTGCTTTACCATTCTTTCTCATTTCATTCATCAAAGCAATTCTGTGTGATGTCACATGATGAGACGGAATGACATGCTCTAGTGAGTTTCATGGCTGGGCGGAAACTTGAAGCTGATCCTCCCATTTCCAAATCAAATACTCAAATCACCGCGTGGATAGCCTTAGTATCAGATGCTGCTGTTGTTTCATTAAACACAGTAACTGCTTCCCAAATGTGCAATACATTTGGCACACCCACATATATTGTTGTATTTCTTATATTTAAAAAAACTTAATTGCTTTCCTCTTTACTCATATTTTCCCAATCCCACTGTCCAAAAGAAAAAAAAGTTCCCTTCAAAACAATATGGTTTTGGTTTAGGCAGCCTCGCTTCCTAACCTGACATCTTGCAAACTCTCTGCAAGGAGATTTCATTCTACTTCTGCATGGTTTTCTGACATAGGTTATGTCTCCATACGAGCTGTGTTTTATTAAACATGTGACTTGTAAGATATTTAGAGTGGGTGTGCTTGGGTTTCATTTCTGTTCTCTATATTTACACAGCTTTGGTGTAAATCCTGTCGTATTTTGCTCCATGGATTAGCACCTTCCCCATCCTTCCTCGTCTTCTCTTTAGAATGGTAAGCTGAGACAACCATAATGAGGAGCAGAGCTAGTGGCTTTCTCTGTACCAAAGCTCTATGAGAGAATAAGGTCATCCCTGAAGACCTGAGTCTGCAGTTGGTTAGCTTAGTTGGCCTGGTACAAGCCTTACATTTGGGAACTATCAGCCTCAGCTTTTGAATCTTCCAGTAACAAATTCTCTTCCTGCTAATTACTTTCCAACTGCTGCTTTGCTTTAGAAAAAAAGGAACTTTTCTCCCAAAAGACAACAACATTGACAACAACAAACTGTGCTTACTATATGAACAGAAATTGCATACAATTAACCCGTAACAGCACACTGCTATCAATAACAATGCCACCAAAGGAAAGAGAAAAAAATGTCAAGAAACTGAGAGTACAATGTTATCACTCAGTCACTGAAACCTTTTGATACAGCTTTAGGGGAATTGTAAATCACTGACTAAATCCAGGTGTTCTCTCTACTGAAGCTCACAGCAGGCCAGTAAGTTCTACTTCCTATCTAAATACTGGACACTGAAACCCCAAGTGGGTACTTATGTAGCAGAATGATGCAGGGACTAAGTCTCCACTAAGAACACTGTGTGAAATCCAGACTCAGGACTACAAATGGAGATCTTGTTGCTTGATGCAGGTGTCCAGCCACATGCCCTGTAACCTTTGGCATATGCAGTTCTCAGTCCTGGTCTCTACTTTACATCTGATGAGTAAAATGATAACACAGCAACAACATAGCCTCACATTATTTGAAAGGCTTCGTTTATGCCTGTGCTGTACTCAGATTCATAATTTTACTTGGATATACATTTGTAGTATCACAGGATTACAATGCAGAATAGGGGAAGATGGCATCAAATGTGATTATAAACAAGGATTTTATCAGGACAGACTTAAATTAGGGAGCCTGTGTGCCAAATGGAAGTAGGGGCTTCAATATATACGTAAATAAAGTACATTTTTTTAATCACATGGGAAACCATTACTTGATAACCAGGGCTGGCCCCAGATTTTTTTCCCCACTAGGCAAGGATACGTTCTGGCGCCCCCCATGTGTCCCCCAATTTCTGGCGCCCCCTTCTGGTGTGGTGCCCCCCCAAGGCCAGGGGATGCCGCTAAAGTTGTCTAGAGTGGCAGCAGCAGCAGTTCCTCCCCAAATAAGGGCTGCAGGCTCAAGCCACTGGTTGCCATGGCCAGGGAGGAAGGCTTCAGTGTGTAGGAAGAGAAACGCTTGTCTCTGCATAAAGATGGGAGGGGTGGTGTAATAAAGGAGAAAAGAATGGGCAGGGGGGAAGGTGGCAATAGGGAAACTGAACATGACGCAGAGTTGGTAGGAAAGGTGTGCCGAGGAAGGCTGCGGGGTCTTGGGCGAGGATGTCCAAAATGTGGCCTTCATTACGAGTTTCCTGGAAGGGCAGCCCCGAGTAGCTTTGGGTGCAGATCACAGTCTGGATGGCCTCCAAAGACGGTTTGGAAAGAGGCATGGAGCAAGCACCATTGGTGGGCACCAAGCACGGAGGCAGCGTCTGGCCAAGGACAAAGGCTTGTGCAGGAGAGGTGGGTTCTGCTGCCATCGAGGGGTGGGCCAGGGGTGGGTGCTGCAGCTACAGCAGGTGGGCTGAGACGGTGAGTAGCAGCCAGGCTGGAGGAGCCGCTGGCATGGGGAGGCACTTGCTGTTCACCACATTGCTCCAGCCATGCACCCTGGCTGATCTGCGATGAGGCACCGTGCCTCAACTTCTCAGCCAAGGACTTGCTGTGCTGGGAGGGAAGGGAGGGGAGGGGAAGGCAGGGCAGCAGGCAGGCCAGAGTGGTGCCCTCATCAAACCGGCACCATAGGCAACTGCCTAAATTTTGTCTATGATGAGCCAGCCTTGTTGATAACAGTATATTATCCAGAAGGGCATTTAGCCAAAATTTTAATTAACAAGATTATTTTGTTTTAAAACAAGGCCTCTACTAGTTTGGGGAACCTCTAAAAAAGAGCTCTGGATGAAACATTCTGTGCATTCAGTCCTGGATTCTGCTGAGTATGTACTCCTAAACACACACATGCAAAATCCATGTACCTGGATCCAATATACAAAGTGTATATTAATCTAACCTTTTGGGATTTTTATTTAAAATTCACAAATGAGGATGTATCTCTGGAAGACTGGTTCATTTCACATTGGTTGAAACATCATCCTTATTGACCTTTAAAAGCAAATAACCATGTATGAGAAAAACATCTCTCCTAAGCATGCAATTGCTATTAGTTCGGATAAAAACTAGTATGGTCAGTGCCAAAACCTCTCTCCCTTGCATTAATATATAAGATATATATGTATATATTTGTGTGAAGTAGACAATAGATAGACATGACTAATTACAATGTAATTATCAGAAGAGATCTTCTGTCTCCTTGTTTCCACCACAACCTTTGCATAATTTCCTCTGGCTGAAACTAGCCTGTACTATAATAATAACATTCACTTTCTCTATTTCTATTTAGTCAGGGAAATAAGCAAATGGATGGATGGAAAATTAGTCCAGGGAACTTTCTATTTCAAATGCACACACATACGCATTACTTGTTAGATGGCAGAGGAAATTTAACCTGTGACTTTCCTCACATCCTTATTCTAAGAGAGCCAGTTGGTGTAGTGGTTAAGTGTGCGGACTCTTATCTGGGAGAACCGGTTTGATTCCCCACTCCTCCACTTGCACCTGCTGATGTGACCTTGGGTCAGTCACAGCTCTGGCGCAGCTGTTCTCTCAAGGACAGTTTGTGTTAGAGTTCTCTCAGCCCCACCTACCTCACAGGGTGTCTGTTGTGGGGAGGGAAGGAAAGGAGTTTGTAAGCCGCTCTGAGACGCCTTTGGGCAGTGAAGGGCGGGGTATAAATCCAAACTCTTCTTCTTCTTCTTCTTATACAAGCTTATTTCAGTCTCATTTTTACTCTGCATTGCTTTGTGGATGTGGCCACGGCTTCTCATTAGAATTCAAGGAGGGGGGGAATGAGGCTGTGTAGAGACTGCTGTGTATATTATGCATACAAAGTCATTGTTCAAAAAGATTTCTACTGCATATTCCCTTGTAACACCTCTGTACTTGAAATGTAGTGCTGTAGTGTGCCTGTACCAATCAGAAAATGGAGTGATCATAACCTCTTTGCTTACATTGAAGGATAAAAAAACACCTCCTGAATCACTGGATTAAAATTCCCATTTTATTGAATAGACTTAGAATATTTGTCATAAAATGATAAATACTAACAATTAGATGTGAGTTAAGTTACATGCTTTGCAGTGCTTTAAAAGCATGGGGGGCGCTTTAGTTATCGTCAGAGAAAAGAATTGCCGGAAGAAGAACATGAGTATGTTCATATACTTATTGACGTACTGGAGTATATCAGTAATATACATACTGAAGCAGTCGCACTTAGGATGCAAATAAAAAGTATCAGTGTTGGCACAAAGGGATTACTCAGGCCCATGCTGTCCTGTTGGATGCTAAATCTATGGGGCTGCCTCTCCTGGTATACCCCCAGAAGAGCGCTACACTCTGGAGAGAAGAACCTCCCGGTGATCCCTGGCCCAAAAGATATCCAGCTGTTCTCAACCAGACCCAGGGCCTTTCCAGCCCAAATGCCAGACTGATGGAACTCTCTGCTGAATGACATCCGTGCCCAGCAGGACCAAGTACAGTTCTGCAGGGCTTGCAAGAGAGAGATGTTCTACCAGGCCTATGTTTAAGGACAGCAGCAGTCTTCCACCAAGCCTGGCTTCCCCCATCTTTCCCCCCCCCATGGGACAAGGACAGAAACCAGTCATTAAACACCATCTGAAATAATCTTAAGAGCTTGTCATTGTTTTAACTGTTTTAAGTTGACTGTAAATGTATTTATTTATTGAGATGTGGTTTTCTGAAATGTAGAGAAGAAGAAGAAGAGAACAGATTGAATTTATACCCCCCTCTTTACTACCTAAAGGAGTCTCAGAGCGGCTTACAAACTCCTTTCCCTTCCCCTCCCCACAACAGACACCCTGTGAGGTAGGTGGGACTGAGAGAGCTCTGACAGTAACTGCTCTTTTTCAAGAACAGCTGTGCCAGAACTATGGCTTGCCCGAGGTCATCCAGCAGATGCAAGTGGAGAAGTGGGGAATCAAACCTGGTTCTCCCAGATTAGAGCCCACACACTTAACCACTACACCAAACTGGCTCTCAATATATTTATTGAAATGTTGTAGACCACTCTGAGCCCTGTGTATAGGGGGAAGGCGGTCTATAAATCAAAATAAATAAATAAAATAAATCTGCCATGGCACCAATAGCTATTGCCAGTGCCATGCTACTGTCATGTCTTCTAATGTAGCTTTGTTTGAATGTACAAAGTTATTTACCATCTTGATTATATCTACCTCTAGAACTAGCCTGTGAGATATGGTATAAATGATCCCCTTCTACAAATTAGGAATGACGCAAAATGTTATGGAATATTTATAAGACATCTGGCTGTCCTTGACCAGAGCCAGGGCATTTTCAGCCCTGGCACCCAGGTGGTGGAACTCTTTGCCAAATAACATCTGTGCCCTGTGGCACCTTATGCAGTTCCACAGGTCATGTAAGGCAGAGATGTTCCACCAGGCTTTTGGTTTCTCCCACTTACTTTCTACCGCTTTGCTTTCTCCTGCCTTCAAGACAATAATGCATACCGTATTTATTTTGTGCCATCAAATGTTCTTTAGTTTTAACTTGACCATTTTATTTTTGGTTTTATGTTGTATTTTTTGTTGTTGTCAACTGCCCTGAGCCCTTTGGCAATATATACATTGAAATTATAAATAAATAAACAAATAAATAATATGGAATAGGGTCCCAGATAAGGTTGCAGATGGATTAGAAACAAAACGAAATATCCTGCATTACTTTTTTGTGGGTGGGTGGGTGCTTTCTAGAGATGGGCACAAACTAGAAAAATGCAGTTTGAGTTGATCATGGCCAAACTATGAACCGAACCATGAGGTTCATTTACAAACCAAATGGATTTGTGGCTCCACAAACCCCATTGAAAGGGACCACAGTTCCTTTAAACAGGTTTTGCAGAAAGCCCAAAAAATGGCTCAGCTGTTTTGGACTGTTTTGTGTATTCCCTTTCAATGGAGTGCACAAGAAAGCCCAAAATACAGCCGAGCAACAGGGAGCAGCTGCTCCACACTGCTTATCTGTTTTTGCGGCTTCTGCAGGGCACAGAAAGCAGGAGTCCCTTTAACCCCCTGCTTTCTGCTCTATTCATGAATCACCAGGAACAACCACAAACTACTTTAAAAGTTCATGGAAGTATGTGACAGTAGACCCGAGCTTTGGTTCATGAACCACAAACAGGGCAAGATTTGTGATGAATTTTGCTTAGTGCTTTGGGTTTGTGCCTATCTCTAGTGCTTTCCAGCCAGCTGCTAGAAAAGGACCAAGGGTACTTTTTTCCCTGTTGAAATATTTTATGATTTAAAAATTTTAACTTTATATTTTTCCTTTTGGTACAAGTGTGATTGCACCACAGATTGGGAGGGCAGGGAAAGTTTCTGGCTGCTGTGCAAGTACAAACCCAATCAGTTTGGAAACTTCTTGGCTCTCTCTTTGTCCAACTCTTGTCAGTGTAGCTGTTTGAGTCTGGGGCCTAGACTGATTTTAACATTAGCAGCTCTGCCTATAACATTGCTTCTTTAATATCTGCTCAGCTTGAATACCTGTAATGTCTACTTAAGCTTCTTTAACATTCTGGATTAGTTTTAGTTTTCCTTCCTACTATGGTAGGGTTCCCAGACCCCCAGGCCCTGCCCCCAAGCAACTGATCAGCTGGCCAGTGGGGGGAACTTACCAGTAGAAAGAATACAGGCCAGGCCACATTGCCAGTGATGCACAAGAAGTAACATCATCACATTGCTGAATTCTGGGTGACATTCTGGTATTTGGGCAAAAATTCTATGGTAGAAGCCAGTTTTACCATAGAATTTATGTCCAAATGTCAGAGGGTCACCCAGAAGTTGTTGGCTTGATGATATCACTTCCTGTGTGATACCAGCAACATAGCCTGGACCTTTCTCTTTCTCCTGGTAAGCCCCCCCATCTCCCACCAGATGCCAGGAGGGACCTGGCAACTCTCTACTAAAGTGAAATTGTGTTATGTTTGGTTGAGTTGGAATGCTTTCAGTCAGCTTCTTCAGTATTCCTCAGTTGCCTTTTTATGACATGAAGAAACTGTAGGTGAGTCATTGGATTCTTTACAATGACAATACTGAATCCCTCCCATTGTCAAATGAAATACTTTACCTTACATTTACCCTATTTTTGGCAGGTTACCAATTTTATATAGAGACAACATAGTCTGTATGTTCTTATATTCTGTTCTTACAGACTACTGAGCATATGTGGGCTGAGTTCTGGCACCCCTTGCCTTTCCCTTTTGTATTCACTCTACACATTACCTGATAGGAGCTTTATCAGCTGACCTTTCCATGTATTATAACTGCATGTGGTTCCTAGGAAAAACAAAATAAAAATACTAGAGACACAGAGGTCCAAAACACTTCTGTCTTTTCTTGAAACAGGTGGAACATTTTGGTATCAAGGAAATTATGCCTCATTATCTTATACATGTTGTGATTTTTAATGCAACAGGTGGACAGCAGACACAGAGGACTTGTTGATTTGAAAACTAAGGTGTCATGTTTATGTTATATCCATTCCATTTTTTTCTGGATTCCAGAAAACCCTCCGTAACTAACACCAGGTCAGTCTGTTCAAGGTTTTACACAGGACTACTAGGACAGAATGCATTCCTAGGGAACCAGGGCATGGTGTGGCCTAATGTGAGTCTAGAAACTGTGAAGTTTATTTACAGATTTATACATCATCTTTCCTTGATAAGATGTTCAAGGTGACTTGAAAACATATTATTAGAAACAAACTAAAAATAAAATAAAAAGATTACACACAGTGGCCCAGGACAGACTGGCAATTTGCCCCGGTATCGAGTCGCGGCAAAAAACCCCCGGAGTAAACGATACCGGGTTTTCCCGTCCACACAGCGGGGGCCTCTGCCAGAAGATACTGGACGGAGGCGCGCGGGAGCGTTCAGACTGCCACGCCGGAGGCACGCTGTATTCGCTGTTTCCCCATTATTTCGGCTGTGGGCATATGTGCGGCATGAGCAAAAGAATCACTCAAATGCGCTCATGCGCATAAGTGCATTTTGGTGATTTTTTTTTTTTGCCCTGCAACGCCGGCACTGCATTGGGCAGTGGAGTGGAGTGCAGCCAATCACACCGCTGCTGCCTCATGCTCAACGCGGGTTGCTCCCGGCTTTTCGGCTGCGCGTTCAGACTCCCCGGAAGCGGAGAAACGCGCGACAAACGCAGGCTTTCAAGATCTGCGTCGGCTTTTATCAGGTGTTTTTTTAATCCGGCAGTGAAGCGTGAGAGCACCGGTAGGCTACGGGTGGGGGACGCCAGGCAGATGTGCCTGTGTGAACATTCCATTTAATCCGATATTGAGTCGTTGTCAGCCCGGGTCCCATCCCGCGGCAAATTGCCAGTCTGTCCTCGGCCAGTATTTCACAAACCAGTTAAGACTCTCCCGTCTAGGCTTGCCAGACTCCAAACAGTGGAAGGGGATTCCCACCCCCCAGCTCCTGTTGCCTGTCACCACCACTGCAGCTGGCAGTGGCAGGAGGAAAAAATGATGTTGGTGTTTGACCACTTTTGGGAAACACCCAGAAGTGACATCAGTCCTTTCTAGGAATTGCTGAAAACTCTATAGTTTCTGTAATGACAAATAATGGCTTTGAGCATATGCAGAATAACTATCCCCCTCTGCACAGCTTCATACATATATCCTCCACTACTGAATAACTACAATCATATCTAAACGTGCTTCTCTACTGGTTAAGGATTCATTTGTGTTAATTACCTAATGCCTATTTTTTGAAATTGTATTTCATTACATTTTTTCGTCTCTCTTTCAACAGAGGAAAAATTGACTTGCTCCAACTCCAGAATATACTTCAAATGCAAAAACTGTGTAAAATTTGAGTTTCCAGTTCAATAGTCAAAACTGTAATTTTTTAATTGAGGAAAAGGCCCTCTTTACTATTTCCTCCCCAGTCATTTGGGTATCTGGAATGGAAAATAGTCCATTATTTTTATTTAGCAGGATATAAACGTGAGAATATTTACCTTGTTCTGTACTCCCCAGACTGCTGCTATTACTACTTTGTCCCTTTATAGTGCCCAAACAAACATGATGTGGGAGATCCATGGCTGGAACACCTAACAATCCAATCATTCTTTAAAATCAGTCGGCAGTGGCTACAAATTATATTGGAGCAGCAGAGCTGTGGGATGGTTTTTAATTCCCTTCTGGCCTCTTTCCCAGTCAAAATTGCCCTTGTCCCTTGAAGCTGTCATTAGCCCCAATTGGGGGGGGGGAGGATAGTTGTATTATGACAATTAAATCAATTATAAACTAGCCACAACAGATCTGCCATTAGCACAGATGGCTTTCAGGGGCAGAGGTCATGACTGTGGGATGGTCTCGAACATGGCAGATCCTATGTTACAGTTGAATCCTAAAGGTATTTATTTAGGAAATGAGTTAGGTTGAAACTGCAGACAAAAAGCAGTGGATTTGGGGGCTGGTGGAGGAATGGGGGCTCAGAAATAAGTGAGAACTTGATGGAGTCCCGTATTTTCACTTCTGAGTGATGATGGACACTTCTTTTATTAATAGTTACATGTGAGTTAACAGCATCCCCCTCGCAGATGCCCCTTACCCACTCTAACATTCTCTACCAATGAATATAAATGACTAATCTAATCAGTTTCCCTTAACCACCTCACCATCTCTTATCCTGAAATTGAAATGCCTCCAGCAAAATTTATTTCTGCGCTGACCCCTACCCATTCTGACATACCTTATTTTGAATTCTAATACCACTTCTCTCATGGCTCTTATTTATAGGCTTTTTCCCTATTGTGCTTATCACCATAATGTCTCCGCTCTTCACATAACTTAATGAACTTTTTTCTCAAAATCAGTATGAGGGAGAAAAGCACTATTGCCTTCATTTTATGACTGGAGGTCCTAAGACACTGCAAGTCAGCCAATTTTATGTGAGAAGCCCATGGCAAAGCCAGTAAGCTCATTCAGTGGCATTAGGGGTTCCATTCCAGTGCCCAAATCCCTTTGGCGTGTTGCATTATACATGTAAATTAGCACATATGTATAGTGTCTGTCTAATATTCTATGATAAGAAGACATGACGGTGCTGTTAGAGAAATCACTGAGAAAAATATGCATTCCCCTGTGCAATGTGACCTTCTGATAAGCTGGCCTCAGGTTCCAAAAGTTATTTGGGTGGTCTGTTCAATTTATAAAAATTGGTATTTGCTCATCCAGTACCAAACTCACATGTTTCATTTTCTAGAAATGAAAGAGGGATTAAATATCTACATTTATATGTAGTTACATATGTGGATCTGTCCAGAAGTAGACTGGGAAGTGAAAATGGACCTGGAGGAAGCCAAGCTGAGTGGCCTCTGTGGAGCTACAAGCCAGTTTTTCAATGCCACTCAGCTCTGTGGGGCTGACAATGGGCTCACCTATTACATTCATTGGCAGCTGTGCAGGAGGATTTGTGAGCTGACACCAGTTGCCATAGCTGATGAAGAGCAGCTTGGTTCTGTTTGCTCCTGGCCACCAGCAGCCCTCTAGGGTAGTGGCCCACCTGGAAAATTCCCTGTAACTTAAAAGGCTAGTTCATCCCTCCCTCTGTCATACACTAAGATATTCGGAACTCATTTTATTAATTGACTGACTACTCACATGTTTACTCATACAAATGTCAAAATTGTATATAAACAGCAGATAGAACCCTAATTTGGTACCTTCAGACTTCAATGGATTTAGGTATAGAATAACTGGATACAGATAACTGGGTTATCTAAAAAGGGAAGTTTTGTAAAGGGACATTGTACCCTTTGCAATGATGTGCTCTGAGCCATATAACACAAAGGTTAGTTCAGGACTCCCCAGAGTGGCACCTATGGGTGCAAAGACACCCAGTGACACATTTCTGGGTGACTGCCAAGTGTATTTCTCATAGGGTTGCCAACATCCAGGTGGCACCTGGGGATCTCCTTCTATTACACTCAATCTCCAGACTAGCAAGATCAGTTCCCCTGGAGAAAATGGCTGCTTTGAAGGGTGGACTCTGTGGCATCATACCCTGATGAGGTTCCTCCCAAACCCCACCCTCCCTAGGCTCCATCCCCAAAATTCCCAGGTGTTTCCCAAACCAGAGTTGGCAACCTTATGTATTTGGAAAGTAGGTGAGGCCAGGTGGGCATTTACCCAGCAGGACTTCTGTTTGGCCATACAAGATCTGATTGGTTGAACAGATTAAAAAACAAACAGTAGCTGCCATGGCAACGCAAGGAACTTCACTGTGTGATGGAAGGTAAACTGTGTGTTGGCATGAAAATATTTTGAAACAATATGTTCAGATTAAGGGACATCCTCTTAAGTGGATGATGGCTAATAAGCTGAAAATTCTGATGAAACAGAAGGAGTGACCCAGTAATCAAGGTATCTCCTTTTGTGGATGGGGTTGTATTCCTACTAATGGAGCAGGTTACTAGGTTGGGGATGGCTCCTGCTGGAAACGTAGGTGGCAGAGGTGGCCAGGAGTGCCTTTCATTACCTTCAGCCTTTCCTGAGCAAAAAATGGTGCATGCTCTGGTGGCAACTAGCTTAGACTACTGCAATGGACTGTATGTGGGGCTGCCCTTGAAGAGTGTCCAGAAACTACAATTGGTATAGAATGCTGCAGCCAGAATTCTGGGTGAAGTGGGTCATAGGAACCATTTCACTCTAGCCTTGTTCCACCTACACTTGCTACCAGTTTTCTTCCAGGCCCAATTTGCTGTGCTAGTATTGACCTTTAAAACCCTGTATGGTTTGGGTTCTGCATACCTTGAGGACTGCCTTCTCTCATGTGAACCTATCCAACCACTGGGTGCCCCTACCACCTGTGGCTTGATAGCTGGCATCCTGGGAAAGGGCATTTTCTGTTGTGGCACCATAAGTATGGAATTCCTTCCCCAGGGAGATTTTTCTGTCCCTTTCTGACAATTGTCTTCTGAGAGCAGGTGTCTAGTGTTCTCTCACCAATTTTCATTGACACTTTCTCCTTCTCATGTGTTTATGTTCTCTTTAAAAATTGTTTTTCTATATTTATATGTGTTTTGAAATCTTATTTTAATGGTTTTATTGTTTGCTGCTTTGGAGACCCTAAGTGGGGTGGAAAGGCAGCTTAAAATATTTTAAATCAATCAATAAATAAACATTTCATACTTAAAATGGTCTCCTCTCCATATTCCAGTCATCACAACTGTTTATTGTTGCAAGCCACCTCAAGCTAGCAACAATAATCAGTTGTAATGAGTGGAATATGTACATTTTCTAAATAAATAAATACATGTTTCTGTCATCAGAATTTTTGCACTTTACAGTGTACTTCATACATCACTGACAATATAGATACAGGTTTCTTGGTCACATTCCAACTATGAAACTCCTTCCTCAGCTATGTCCCTGATAGTCATATTGAATTATCTCTTTTTTCCCTGTAATACATTTTAGGGATTTATTTATTTCCCTTGATTGCTTCCTTGTTCAGTTGGAAGGGACGGAACATATTGCCATTTATCCATTATTAATTTTAACCCCCCCCAAAAAAAAAACCTTGGAGAAAGACTATGGCTGCTTCCACACTAAGGATTTCTTCTACGCCCCCCACCCCCCACCCCAGACCACTGCAGTTATTTTATGGGCTTCCACACAACATTGTTATCTCATTGCTTCGCTTCCAGGTTTTTTCCAGCTCTAACTTTCCTCACACCTGCTGTGTTGTGATATTTTACTACAAGATCGTAGTCACAGTGGATTAGGGGAAAAGGCGGAGAGAAAGGTGAACACCTCCCTGCCCACATCCAGTACCATTTCTCCTCCTGGATTCCATTCCCTCCCTTCTCCCACTGCTAGAAAACCATTTGTCCCTTTAGAAATAACTGTAGTAGATATATTGCTATAGTATTAAAGCACTACAGCAATATACAAACTACCAAAACAAAACAAACAAAAAGCATAAAGCACAAACCAAAAAGCACAAACAAATTTATTTATTTATTTATCAAATTTCTACCCTGCCCTCCCAGCCAAGGCTGGCTCAAAATGCAAAAAGCACAAACCATATAACATAATCAGTACCTTAAAAAAATCTGCTAGATCTAACTAATATATTAAGACAAGTCTTATACAAAAAGAATAATTGAACCAACAGACCATAAGCAATTAAAATTCAAAGACAGGGGTGCAATCCTAGCTTGCTTCCTTGTGGTGCACCTTGGATAACACTAAAGAGCTAGAACTTCTGGCAGTCAGACAATTGTAGGATCTCCTGACTATACAACACACATGGAAACAAACTGTCCTCAGGACTACTTGACAAGGGGTATAGGAGACTGCATCTGGATCTGCCAGATGAATATTGAGGATATAAGCAAGGCTAAATGCCAATGCCTGTAATGGATCTTACTGGCCAAGAAAATAGATTTAGCTCTTCTTCAAGAAACTCATTTTGATGATGAAAATCAAGCCTGAAAATTGTGGGATACAATGTTACTGGCATCACATATCATCATACCTATGGCATAGTGACTTATGCCCGAAGCAACATTGAAAATGTGAAGCTGGTATTTGACCAACGGCCACAATGACATGCACACAATTGTAGTAAAAGCTGGAGCAGTACATGTTGTTAGCATCTACAAACCTCCTGCAGTTCCATGGCCAACACATGGCTTATCAACCTACCCTCATCCTTCTGTACACGCAACCATGGAAATTGGAGTTACATGGTTAATGATAAGAACAGTGAGGCACCTGTTGACTGGGCTGAAGAACATGGCTTGCATCTCATTTTTGACAGAGGCACCTTCAGGTCAGCAACATGGAATAGAGAGTCCATCTCTGATTTAGCATTTGTTTAATCTGGAGAAGACATCCTTTTCCTATACCTAGACGTACTCTTGAGGCTTTCCTTTACAGTCAGCACTGACCTATAATACTTCATCTAGGGCTCCAAATACCAGTTATCAGGTCTTTTCCAAGACCATGTTGAAACTTTAAGAGGGTGAATTGGAAAGGTTTCAGTGAAGATCTGGATAGGTTTCTTGGATTGGTTCTTCCAACACATAAAAACTATCACCAATTCATTGGAATTGTTATATCTGTGGTGAAAAGGCATATTCCTTAAGGATATCAGAAAGAATATATTCCAGGCTGGAGCAACCAGACTGAGAGGCTGTATCAAAATTTCCTTAACAGCAAAGACCCAGAAGTAGCAGATGAACTCAGTGCTGCGTGAAGACAAAAAAGGACCAAAGCAAATGTGAATTTGGATTTCAGACATTCCAGTAGGAAAGCCTGGAGCCCCCCCAGGTGCTCTTATCCTTTGGAACAGACCAAGCAAAAATATTAGACAAGCAGAGAATCGAGGATATAGAACACCAAACTGATCTATCCAGCTTACAAAACTTTATGATGAGGGCAAACATCAAAAATACTGTGGAACCAGCAAACTATTTAACATCTCTTGAGGTAAAAAGGTTTAGAAGAGCCTTCACTCTGGCTAGGTGCTGTGTCCTCCTTTCTCCTGTACTTGTAGGAAAATACAAGAATATTCCTTTCACAGAAAGGCTTTGTATCTGCCCATTAAGGGAGGTTGAGACTACAGAGCACATGTTTTTTAGATGCCCATATTGTAAGGTTGTTATGTATTGTGCATACACACAATGCCTGAGCTGCATACATACAGGCTGGTATCGTAAATTGCACATTCTGATTGGCTACTCTGTGCAGTAGACCAATCAGAGCATAAAAAATGTTCTGTAGGGAACTACAATCATTGGTCATTATGTAAGCCTTGTGATTGGTTATTATTTCACTAGGGGGCGTGGTTTTACATGCCTGGAAAGTTTAAAAGAGAGCCTGTTGCTCTCCTGTTTGTTGTTGGTTTCTGTCATGTTCAAATAAAGCTGAATCACTTGTTTAAGAGCTGCCTGAGGTCTCATACTTAACATTGACAATGAGGATGGGATTATAGCGGTTAGGCAGCCCCGCTGAACCAATGCCACTGTGGCAGATGAACCTGAACCATCTGGGGCATTGGCCTTCATAAACCAGCACCCTGCCAACCCACTGCCAGTGCCGACTTAAAGGATGGCAGCCAGCACGAAGTTCAAGGTGTTCGAACCAGAGCCGGAGGACTGGGACTCATACATTAACTGGTTTGAGTTTCATCTGTGTGCCAACCAAATCAAGGAAGAAGCCACAAAGACAGCAATGCTCCTCCATTTATGTGGCAGGACCGTCTTCAATGTGGCCCGAACCCTGGTGGCACCTGCGGATATCCTGACCGTCTCACTGACAGATATAAAGAGCAAATTACGAAATCATTTCTCTCCTAAGCCCTCACAGATCGCCTGCCACCATGCTTTCTACAAGTGAGACTAGGGGGCAAGTGAATCGATAGCCGACTTCGTCATGGCACTATGGAAGGCAGCAAGGACCTGCAACTTTCCCCACTTGCTCGGCCAACTGGTGTGCATCCTGCGGAATGAGAAACTGCAACAGCGGTTGTTCGTGAAGTCGGAGCTGACATATGCCACGGCCTATGTGGAAGCTATTGCAGCCGAAGCTGCAGAGAGGTCAACCAGAGAAGTGTGACAGCCGACCAACCCACCCAGTCAACGACCAGAAAAGGAAGTGCACCACAAGTGTGTGAGCGACTCCAAGGGTGAAGATGATGATGTCCATAAGACCCGAGTGACAAGGCCCAAGTGTAGAACAGACAAACCAGTGATAAGGCGAACCTGAGTGGGGTGTGGTAGAAATCATGATTGAGACTGTTGCGGGGCCTGTGACATGAAATACAGGACCTGTGACAAACGGATCCAGTTGGCCAGAGTATGCCACACTACTGGTAAGAAGAAATCACCACTGCCTTCTCTGTGGCAGAACTGTAGAGTATGGGAAGTGGGTTCAGCAAAGCCAGCAGACTACCACAAGACAACCTGTTGTTCATGTCCTTCGACCGTCCTGAACAAGGGGACGTGGACCAAGAAAAAAATCTGAGTAACAGTGCTGCTGTACTGGGAGTCGTGCGAGATGGAGGTTGACTCAGGGTCGGTGATGACCATCATCTCTACAGAAATGCTGCATCTCCTGTTCCTGAACAGGAGCCATTGCTGCTTGGCGCCCAGCCAGGTGCATTTCTTGGACTTCCAGGGTCGACGCATTCATGTGGCCAGTATGGCATCATTCGAGGTACAGTTCAAGGGGTTCAAAGAAACACTGAGTCTCCTTGTCGCTGAAGGGCACAGGACCAGTTTATTAGGTCTGGACTGGTTCGAGGTGTTTGGCATAGCTGTAACCAGGGTGAATCAAGTCTGCCAAAGTAAACTGAGTTCAATTTATTCTGAATTCCCAGCAGTTTTTGATGGGTCACTGGGAAAATATACTGGTCTTCCTGTGACTTTTGACTCAGATCCCTCAGTGGTGCCCATTAGACTGAAGTATCGGCGGGTTCCAATTGCTCTTCAACCCTGGATCAAAGCAGAACTTGATAAACTTGTTGCCCAGGGTGTACCTGAACCCATCTCTCATGTCAGGTGGGAGATATCTATTGTAATGCCAGTTAAACCGGATGGGTCCATTCGCATTTGTGCCAACTACAAATGCACCATCAATGGGGTGTTACAGCAACATGCATATCCTGTGCCTGTAATCAGTCATGTTTTAGTGTCTCTGGTGGGAGGGTGGGTATTTTGCGAAGTTGGATCTTGCCCAGGAATACCGGCAAGTGGACCCGAGTGTATCAGAGGCGCAGACCATCATTACACACCATGGGGCATTTAAGGTTAACTGGCTACAGTTTGGTGTAAATGTAGCTCTGGGAATCTTCCAAGATTTAATGGAAGGGTTGCTCTGGGATATACCGGGGGTGGTACTGTATTTTGATGATGTTCTGGTTGCTGGTGCAGATGAAACAGAACTGGCAGAACACCTCAGGGCAGTGTTGGGTCGGTTCCAGGAGGTGAGTCTCAAAGTCAAACAAAAGAAGTGTCAGTTCGGGGTTCCTAAGGTTGAATTCCTGGGGTTCTTAATGGATGAAAATGGTGTGCACCCAACTGATAGGAAGGTCGCAGCGATACAGCAAGCACCACAGCTGAAAAATAAAAAAGAGCTGCAATCCTTTTTAGGTATATTAAACTTCTGCCATGCCTTCTTGCCCCATAAGGTGTCCATCGCAGAGCCGCTGCACAGGTTACAGTAAAGGGGGCCAAGTGGGAGTGGGGGTCACAACACGACCATGCATTTAGGGCTATTAAAGAACTCTTGGTCTCTAACAGGGTACTCACTCATTTCGATGAGTGCAAACCACTGGTTCTCACCACAGACGCCTCCCCCTTCAGCATTGGTACCATCCTCAGTCACGTCATGGCGGACAGGCGGGAAGCGCCAGTGGCGTACTATTCTAGAACTTTGTCATCAGCCAAAAGGAACTATGTGCAGATAGATAAGGAGGCTCTGGCTTTGGTCGCAGGCGTAAAAAAGTTCCATGATTTTTTGTATGGCTGCCGGTTTCTCATGATCACTGATCACAAGCCACTATTAGGACTGTTCGCACCACACCAACAGACTCTGCAAATCCTATCACCACGTATGCTGCACTGGACCATGTTCCTGTTGGCCTACAACTATGACTTTGTACACCGCCTGGGCAAGGCAATCA
Organism: Gekko gecko; assembly: GCA_029375565.1. Lineage (NCBI taxonomy): Eukaryota > Metazoa > Chordata > Lepidosauria > Squamata > Gekkonidae > Gekko > Gekko gecko. The sequence continues at coordinate 112,132,569 of JAPDNY010000009.1, forward strand.
GACATGCAGACACGTTGAGTAGGTGTCTGATTTCCAGGCCAGCCGTTGACCCTGCGCCAGCCTGTGAGGTGATGGCGATAGAGGAGCTTCCACAGCCTTCAGTACATGCCTCCGACATTGTGGCTGGATCAGCCAGGGACTCCACACTCACCTGAGTGCTAAACTGGGTGTGGAGGGGGTGGCCAATGGGCCGTTTTGATGCTGAGTTTCAGCCTTACAGTTCCCACCAAAAGGAGCTGTCAGCTCACAAGGGCAGTTTATTGTGGGGAAATAGGGTGGTCGTTCCTCCCAAACTACACAAGCAGGTTCTGGAGGCTTTGCAAGCAGGTCACCCAGGTATAGTTTGCATGAAGGCTCTGGCAGGAGCTATGTGTGGTGCCTGTGCATTGACCAAGACATAGAGGGATGGGTAAGAACTTGCCAGCCTTGCCAGAACTCTAGACCAGACCCTCCACATGCCCCCATACATCACTGGGAGAACACTCATCGACCATGGTCCTGATTACATATTGATTTCACGGGGCCATTCCAGGGGCAAGTGTTTTTAATTGTTGTGGACTCGTACTCCAAGTGGCCGGAGGTGGTGCAAATAGCTAAAATGAGCTCAGCCACAGTAATAAGAGCTATGCATCGCTTATTTGCCACACATGGCCTGCCGGACACTATCGTGTCCGATAACGGAACTCAGTTCATGTCCATGGAGTTCCAGGACTTCCTAAACAACAACTGTCAGAGGCATGTACTCAGGGTTTTAAATGATTTATTATATTTTATCATGTGTAAAATGTATATTGTCCATCAGTTTTGTGGAAGCCCCCCTGAGCCCGCCTTGGCGGGGAGGGAGGGGTAAAAGTTAAAGCAATAAATATAATAAATAAATAATTAATTAAGCATATTACATCAGTGCCATTTCACCCATCCACAAATGGGCAGGCTGAATGAATGGTGCGGACCACAAAAGAAGCTCTCTGCAGGATGGTCCATGGGGATTGGAACCAGAAGCTGGTATCGTTCCTGCTCTATCAACACATCACTCCACATACGGCAACCGGAAGGAGCCCTGTGGAGCTCCTGATGAACCACTGCCTGACGCCACTCCTTGATCGGCTGAACCCAGACCTGACAACTGAAAAGCCACCATAGAGGGAGACCCTGGACACACCTTGCTCGTTCCAGGTCGGAGTTAACGTTTTTGCCAGGAACTATGATGAGAGACACCTTTGGATTCCGACCTTGGTCACTGAAGTCACTGGCACGCTCTCTTACATGATAAGGACAACAGACGGTTGGGAGTTAAGGCACCATATCGACCAACTTCGGTGGCGTTGGGCAGACACATGCATCAAAATCTGCTCAGAGGATACCGAGGGCCCGAGGCCAATTACCGTACAGTTAGAGTCTCAGAACTCTGAGGATACCCACAACCCCATGAACTTAGAGCCAAACGCAGAGTTGGGGATTGGACAACCCTCGATTCCAGACTCAGACCATACCGGCCCATTGACACCTAGTTCCCCCATTGACAAAGGTAGTCCGAGAACTGTGGAAACTGCAGCACAGCCTCTAGCTGGGACATTAAGGCAGTCACAACACAGTTGGCGTCATCTGTCCCGCTTAACAGATCTTGTATGCTCAGAGATTGATTTATCTTAGAGGGGAGGGATGTTATGTATTGTGCATACATACAATGCCTGAGCTTCATACATACAGGCTGGTATTGTAAATTGCACGTTCTGATTGGCTAGTCTGTGCAGTAGATCAATCAGAGCATAAGAAAAGTTCTGGAGAGAACTGCAATCATTGGTCCTTATGTAAACCTTGTGATTGGTTATTATTTCACTAGGGGGTGTGGTTTTACATGCCTGGAAAGTTTAAAAGAGAGCCTGTTGCTCTCCTGTTTGTTGTTGGTTTCTGTCATGTTCAAATAAAGTTGAATCACTTGTTTAAGAGCTGCCTGAAGTCTCATACTTAACAAAGGTAGCTTGTAATAAAATAATCTCTCAATTGATTAAAGAAATTCTGGGCCTTTCCAAAAAAGGTAGACTCGAGCTTCTTCTATCTGATAGAAATCCCAAGATTACCCACCAAGTAGCCAGTTTCTCTATGGTGATACTCAGATAATGGAAATTCTATGGCAGTTAGGTAGTTATGGCAGTTAAATATGACATTAAATTTTAATCTTCTTTTAATGTTTTACTGATGTGTTTTAAAATCTTGGAATATTGTAAAAGTGTACTTCTTTTTGTATGACTGGTCTAAGGACTGTAGAAATAAACGGAACTGAACTGAACTGACTGGGTTCTCAGCTTAACAACTTTCACTGAGGCAGGGTATCAGAAGTGTCTTAAGACATCAGTCTGTCAATCTGACTGCCACTTATGACAATCTGGAGGGATGGTCTGTTGTACAAGTTTTTACAAATTTCCCCATACAGAACATTATTTCGACTTCTCAATAACATGCTGAATGATAGAACGTCTCAAGTAATTATGGGTCAATCAGCAAGCAGAAGAAACTGAATAACTGTCTACCCCAGGGCTTGGTCCTTGTTCCAGATCTTTTCAATTTATACATCTCTGATGGTCCTGAGATGATGTCAAAGAAATTTGCTTTTGCCAATGACATGGTGATTGCAGTAAGACATAAATCAATTGAAAAGACTGAGAAAATATTGACTAGGGACCTCAAAATTTTGGCCAACTACTACCATAAATGGCATCTTATCCCAAGTCCAGGAAAATTTGGCTCTACTTGAAGCAGCCAATTGCATGCTTCAGGAGGGCCACCTTTGCCTCCTCATGAGGAGGAAGAGGAAGGGCTGCAGTTGTGGCCAGGCTTCTGGAGGGGGGGCGGAGCTGGAGTCTCTTTAACAGCTGGCTATGCTCCTCCCTTCTCAGTTGTGGCCTCGTGCTAGGAGAGTGGAGCATGACGATGAAGCTGTAGGCTTACCTTTTAGGCCTCGGGGCCCAGTTTTGTTGGTGCAGCACCAGTGGAGCGGCTGTGGACGGTGAGAAGCTGCAGTGAGCAAGCAGGCTGCCGGGAAAGTGTGCGGTGGCAATCATGGTAATGCGGCTGTGGAGCCAGAGGCCTTTAGGTGGTGGTGTGGGTCCCAGGGTGGCAGCAGCAATTTAGGCTGGAAGCTCCTGGCAGCGGTGGCAAAAGGCTCCCGACAAAGCCCCAGGGGTTGTGGCAAGCAGTGTTCCCTCTAAGCTGAGTTAGTGTGAGCTAGCTCACAGTTTTTTAGCCTCCAACTCACACATTTTTTCTTAGCTCAGGAAGGATGGTTCCAGAGCAAACTAATTTATGCAGTAGCCAAATTGCTCACTCACAACTTTAATGCCTGTAGTTCACAAAGTAGAATTTTTGCTCACAAGACTCCACAGCGTAGAGGGAGCATTAGTGGCGAGCTTGTGGCGGCAGTACAGTGGAGGTGGCCAAGGAGTCTCTGCAGCAGGCCCACCATTTTTTGTTAAGAAAGCAAACACTCGCCCCCTTGTTCAGTCAGGACTGGTACTCATTGGGAGAGGGAGTACCTCGGGGCTTGTTCTTGTGCCGATGGCCCATTTATGGTAACAAAAAGAAAAACCACAAGGAAAGCTGCAATGACATACACTTATATAATTACAAAAATAGATTTCACATCAAGTGAAAAAAAACAAAAACCATTTACAGTATATTGGAATAATCAGAACAATAAATCTTATTAGACAGTGTAACAGGTGAGAAAAACCATAATAGTATGAGTTGTTGACAAAAATCTCCGGAGTTCAAATTCCGTTTTGAAGAGACTTCCTCTGAACATCATCAAACTTTTAGAGTGGCAACTAACCTACATGGATCACACAATAAAATACATATATCATATATCATACTTAGAAATATACATTCACAGAAGACAATGTACCAATTTTTCACAATAAAAGATCTTACAACAAGATGTTTTCTTTGGTTTCCAATAAATATTCATTCCAATCTGATGGTATCTGTAAACAAGGTTACAATTTTAATGTCAGGCATCATATGGTTTCAACCTATTAGACATTTTAAAATTCAAAATATACAATATTACTCACAAGGAAGCAGAACTACTGCAACTGTAAGAATAATGACAAAGGCAAGAATAATTACAAAAGCCAGAAGCAACTCACCCTGATCCATGGTCTACAAAAATATCTACTTAGACGGGCATATTCCCTAGTAACACCTTGCCAGGTGTTCTTACTCACTAGCCTTATATGCAGGTATATTGATTAATTTTAAAGGTGTATACCTCTAACTACATCTTACCACTACACAACAGTTATACAGAACAGTTATAAAGAAAGGAAAAAAATTATAAAAAACAGGCTAAATCCAGGGATACATTCAGTCTGTGGGGTTGACAGAAAATCCAAAAAGCCTCTCTTTGGAGCAATAGTTGGTGTATGTTCCTTCTCTCATATTTCTGGGGATGGATTATTTCTAAGACCACTACTTTAAACTCATCAGGTCTATGTCCCATTTCTTTGAAATGTTGAACTAAGGGTGTGTCTTGGCATTGATGTTTAATCCATGATTTATGTTCCAACATGCGAGTTTTTAAAGCGTGTGAGGATTCTTCCACATAATTTAAGCCACAGCTACATCGCAAAAGATAGACCACCCCCCTTGTTCCACAGGTGGAGAAAAAATCAATCTTTTTCTTAAAGTCTACACAAACATAAACCTAAATACCTTGGCATTACCCTGGACAGGACCATGAACTATAAACACCATTTTACCAGTATAGCAGCAAAAATATGCATGTGACACAATATTCTCCCAAAATTATGTGGTACAACATGGGGTGCATCTGCCACAATGTTCAGCTTTGAGGCTGGTGAATAGTACTGCAGAATATGTGTGGCTCAGCACCCCCTATATTCACAAACTTTATGTCCAACTCAACACAACAATGAGAACCATCAGTAGATGTATTAAACCCACTCTGACTTATTGGCTACTGATGTAGTGCCACATTGCTCCCCTACATCTTTGAAGATGCTCTTCTTTGTGAATATAGAAAGATAATTGAAAACAGGGAGTTCAAGAGGGCCTCAGAATTTGACTTGCCACATAAAGTATGGAAGATGGCTAATAGAATATGAACTTTGGCAGTTGTGCAGAACTGTTGTTTAAATCGGGCAAAATACCTGAATGCAATTGTAGTGCAGACCACCAAACTGTTTTCCTTCTGTCACAGGAATGTGAGTATCTTGTTTTCCAGGGGGATGTGATGGAGCTCTTTAAACTCTCCTCAGCTGCAAATGAGTGGATTAAGAATCTAGGTATTAGTATTTAGGGGGATTGCCCAACTAGTTGGCACATCTGTTGTATCAACCTGGTTACATGTTTTATATTATTATACATTTCCTGTGTGTAACTCCGCCATACAATAAGTAAATAAATAATCCAAAGACAACCAAACAAATAAAAATGGGGGGGGGACCCACTCACTTAAAAGCCATCTTACTGGATGCTTATCCACTCTCAGTCCCAACCTCTAAGGCACAGAATTTGACCTTTAAAGCCCTTAATGGGCTAAGAGCCAAATAATTAAATGACTTCCAGCATCCATATAATCCTGCAGTCTTCATTTCGGCCCACATGTCTGAGGTGAGGACCATAGCCCAGAGAGATAGGGCCATTTTTGATTGCTGTTTCCCAGATATTACTGCTATGTGGGTGGGTGGGGGGGGGGCACGAGAACAAGACTTTAAAAAATAGATCTCTCAACACTGAAGTGATATGTGCCCAAGAGTCCTCCCTAGCTAGTCAGCTTGCTTCTTCATATTCAATTAATTGACAATTCCAAACCACCTTCAGAGGCATACGGCTACTGGAAAACATTTAGAATAGTCATAATTACTTATGCCAAATAAAAAGGAAAATAAAAAAGGGAAGGAGTTAACTTTCCTCGCCAAGTTTTGATAATGTTGTGATTCTGGTAATGCATTGCAAAGCTAAGTGTTTTAGAAAGAGACATGTTTTTCAATACACAAAGCAGACTCACCTCGCTCCCCAATGGATAGCATCTCTTATTATTTTTTTTTTTTGGGGGGGGAGTTCATACTGGAATTCTTTTTGCATCTGTTACCAGTATGTTCTTGTTCATCATGATCCCTCTTGTAATGAACTACAGAATGACAAAAATACAAAAGAGCCATTTTTTTTTGCTGCTTCTCAGCACATAGCTCTCTTTTCATTCACATATTCAGCATGCTTTTTAAGGAAGAATGCATTTACAACATCATTGTGGTGGAGCCTTGGCAATAATAACATCTCAACAGCCAGAATCACTTAAAAAGGGGTAGGTGGTTCTGGCCCTGAACACTCAGTTAAGTGGAGTTTTTTTCTCCCTTAACACACTCCCTGTGGTACATTAAATTTTACTGATATCTAATAGCTTCACCATCTCTGGCCTTGATTTTATTAACCTAAAGGACTAAAGAACAAAAGACATATATTGCTGACAGGTTAAAAATTCCTTAACAAAGGTATCATTAACAACTCATCCGAATATGCAGTGAAGCGACCTATAATACTCATTCTAGCCAACATTTATTATTTTGGAGACAGTAATTGTTCAAGAAGGATGTTTGGATGGGTTTTAAACCTTTATGTAAAAGGCTTCAATAGAAAGTTGTTGCCTATGTTACAAAAGGCACACTTTTTTTCTTTCTTTCTTAGAGCTATTATTATAGATGAATCTGTAGTGAAGAGTGATACACATATGATAACTAGCAACTTTGGTCTAACAATGTCAAATGCTATCTGATAATCGATACCTTGGCTTGTGAATGACGTGCATGAGCTTCCAAGCAGAGAATTACCTCTGGTTTTCAGCTTCAGGGTCTCTCAGTAACATCATCCACTACTAGCAAACCAGTCGACTGCTCCTAAGACCTCAGTGGGTGGTTCTTGCATTATTTAGATCCTGATGTGGCAAATGTACACATGAAAACAATTAGGTGTCTAAGAATGAACTCAGGGGTCAAGCACAGGCTTCTCTTCATTTCTATTCTTCAATCACTAATGAGATACACTTCACTGATAATCTTATAAAGGTGGATCCTGTCTAGTCCAAGCAGAACTGTGCTCGTGAACCTTCCTGCTGCGCTCCATGCTGCAATCATGCCTCAGGGTTCCCTGGGAGCAGCAAGCTGGAATACTATAGCAGGAATGGGGGAATCAGTGTTTTCAGTTCATTGTAATGGGAAAATGGGAGACTGGGAACAGTTCCCAGAGTGCCATGGGTGTCAGATATTGAAGAATCATAGTTTCAAAAGAAGAAATGGAATTAATGCCGTTGATGTAACATTTGCAAAACTTTACTCCATTTTATGAGGAAAATGCCAAATTAAAAGAACACATGGAAATAAGATCTGGATATTAATAATCATAAGTAGTTTAAAATCAATGCATGTTTTGTATTATGGAGAATGGGAAAGAAGATGATATGGGTTAGATTCAAAGCTGGCTTTCTGAGAGTGGAAGGTAGGGATCACAATTTCTGTGGATTCCTTACTCAAGCTGCAGGATCCCTCTCATTCGTTACATTCCACTGTGTTCCAAAAGTCTCTCATTCTCAAGATGAACTTTTCAAATGCTGCAGAGGTGCAGGGCAGGGCAAGAAAGATCTGTTCTGTGAGCTCCAGTTGTGATTCTTTTGATGGAACCATATGAAATTATGGAAATGATTCATTTTTGTTTATTGGGGTGGGACAGTAGAATTGAAATTTTGTGGTGGATTGATATGATGATGTATTAATATACTATGGAAGATAGATATAGAGTGACAAAATAGTTTACTGTTTCTTGGAAATGTACAAATGAATATATTGGTGGTATAACTAATTGGTCAATAGGCTTTCTGATATAAATTTACTTGGGTTTAAAACTCACCATATATTCTAATAGTGAATGTGGCCCCATATGCATATATCTAAATCTGCAAATTGGAGCCACACAGAAAGAACACAAATGCTTCTGTAAAGTTGAGGGCCTGCCCAGGTTTGCAGAAAAACCTGGAAAAAAATTGTGGCAGGTTTAATCCCCTCCATACCAAAACTGCTGTCTAAGTAAGTGCAGAAAGAGACAGAAATATAGTGATGGGGTGGGGGCAGAGAGGAGAGGGAAAGTAACAGGCATGGCAACATTGGTTTGAAGCCTGGGGTGGGGGGAGAGAGAGAAAGAGAAGGGGGTGGTGGGAGAGAGAAAGCTTAGAGACAGAGAAGGAGGGGGAGAAACAAAGATGGGGAGAATGGGATGGCTGCTCCTGCAGGTTTCTTGTAGGTTCCCACTTGTAGGAATCTGCCCTGAGTATGTAGGAAATTCAAAAGGTTTCTGCTAGTCATGTGACAAACTGAATATTTGACTGTTCTGTCTTGCAGCTGATCAGTCTTCAGCATATCATCTGGGGGGGGAGGAAAGAAGAAATATGAACCACTTTGTTTGAGGCACTGACAGTGGATGTCTGAATAGAGTGATCAGACAGCTACATTAAGACCTGGTCAGCTGCAGCACACTTAAAATTCACTACATTCAGTTTAGAAGAACAATCTCCAGACATGTAAGTTATCCTAACAGGGTTGGGGGGCATATCAGTATTTTAGAACAGCACATGTGGCTTGAAGACCACATGTTAACCATCTTGTCCTAGAAACTGTGTGAATTAGGACTGCAGAGGCAGACTTTTGCTTTATTCTAGAAAGATACATTGTGAATAAATCAATGTCAGGACACACTAATTCCTGTGATTAGTGTGGTCTTTAAACACCGACCTCTATTTAGTTCTTCACTTGACATTTCCCATCTTTAGTGAGATGCGGAAGTTAATTTTAGAATCAACTCATTAACCTGTATATTTTAATTCACTTTATCTGCTTTTACTGAACTTGATCTGACTGCAGCTAATGTTAATTTTGTCATTGATTTGTGCAAACAGGATTGCCATCCAGTTTATATATCCTGTTCACTTTCAACAGTGCAATCTATTGGAAGAGCAGTTCAGGGGTGGATTACTGAACATTAGATAGCAACACTAGTTGGCATAAAAGGTGCATAAAGTTGTTTTCAACTCTCAAAGGAAATTTAATGCTTCTGTTATTAAAAAAAATGTTTTCAAAAGTTGGAAGAGAGTTTATTTCACATTTTATCATATTTCTCTTTCAGTTTTACTTGGAATGCTGAAACCATACTGTTAGCCAAATTGCCTTATTTCTTTAATAAATGTGGGGAATTATGAGTATTAAATGGCAATGGCTTAAATAAGGGAGCAATAACCTGTGTATACCACAGTCCAATTTATCCAGATCCCCAGAAATAGATGCAGAGGCTAGGTCTTAAATAAAATGATTTGTTTTACTAACAATTCTCACACGCTCACAACATAAAATGAAACAATCACACACTCAAGCAATGCAGAACTAAGAATGTAGACAGAAAGGTACAGTGACAGTTGCATTAGCAGGAAGGTATTGTTGATTGGGATGATACTTTACCTGTCCGACGTGATGAGGTGATCCTGCAGCAAAAATAGGGAAAACACTAGGGAAGGGGTTGTGTGTTGACCAGCAGCACACATAGTAGACTCCAGACAGCGCTACAAATGGAGTCAATAAGGTAGGATGGAGTCAGGTAGGTAGGAAAGAGAGGGAGAGAGAGCAATGGGCAGATGCTCTTCTTATATACTGTAGAAGTGGCTTGGGGCATGTGCCCTAGAAGTCCCCAGGAATTCTAGAAAAATCTAGTTACTAATGGTCAGAAGATGATCAGGAGAATAGGATTAATGGGAGGGGAATTGCAAAGACATTCAACTAATGGTGACATCTTTAGAAAGACAAAGGGAAAAAAAAGACAAGTAATGTTCCAGTTTCCTGGATGGTCGTTAGGTGTAATGGCCCAATGATCTGCAGCTGTGTTATCAGAATGGGCAGTGGATGGCTGAGCCAGCTGCTTAATTCATTCACATTGTAAGTCCTTTTGTTTTACAATGGAAAGTGCATGCAGCATCTGCAAAGGTAGGTGGGGGGGAGGTGCCTACATGCTGGAGAAGAAGTCCTTCTATGGAGTCCTTGCAGGAGCACTCAGGCTTCTTGTGTAAATCATGGCTTCTTCATAGGGAACCGCTGCTGGCTGCTATGTGTTTCTGGTATCAGGGAGGTTGGTTTGCCTCCTGCAGGGATGCAAGGGTGAAAGGCACTGGATATGTCCATGGGTCCACGTCTGGCTGGCACACTGCTTCAGGGAGAGGTTTCCCTTGGCTGAGCATGTGTCCACAGTCCAGGAGGTTGGCACCATCATCAGGCTAACACACAGTCCAATCCCTGACACACTTATTAAACAGTCCAGCTTATAGTCCATAGCCTTATAGATGCTGTGTAAGGCTTTTGCAGAGTAACAATACCCAAGTACAAATGCTTCATTCCAGTGAAATCCCACATATAATTATGAAACAACATTATACCTTGAAATATTTTGGAGTCCAAATAAGAAATAGGTAATTTGCTTCACTGTCATCTTTTTATTTGTGCATATAATTTGGAATAAAAGTATCTGATGAAGCAAATGACATTCCAGAGCCCAGCCATCGGCTACCTGTGATCTACAGCAGTTACTTTCAGATCTTTCTCATTTCATGATATGTATGCAATCAATTTTTGTGACAATTCCTGGAAGAGATTCAGACCTTCTTTGTATTTTCCAAGGATCCTGATTTGGTAGAAATCTTCAACCGATTCCACAAAAGCAGTTGTCCCGCCCTTGGTCCCCCATTTTCCCCGGTTGTACTGCTCACTTTCCCACTATTTGCCGCGCAGCTGCATTTTGACCTGCATCTTCCCCTGATTACCCCCGTGTCTTCTTGATCCTTATTTTTTAGGATCAAGGTGGGACAACTGAGAGTGGGACAACTGCATTTGCAGAATCAGTCTCCATCTCTTTCTCACATTCATGACAGCCCAGGTTCAGAAAGTCTCCTTTGTAATAATGTAGGAGTTGTGATAAGCTGAGTTAAATGGCTAGGTCTGATCCTAATTCTATGAATTGCTGTGTTGAGACCACTCATGCTTTTTGCCATGCATAGTGGCTCTTCATAGACAAAGGATGGCCAACAGGATGGCCACTTAAGCAGCAACTCATGGCTGCTTACTGGCTGCACACTAAAGATTGTATGGCAACTCTCTGTTATCATTTCCTAGTAGTAATCAGTTTCTTAAGGCCTAGGGCTAGGACACACAAATAGCTGCTGTAATCCAACTTCTGTTTATACTGTAGGAGTTAAAGATCCATCATTGACCTGCAGTTTCAAGACTGAATGAGTAATGGTAAGTTCCTCAATAATATTTAAATTTATGTTATTAATCAACATTTGATCATATTATGTTATTGCATACCAAATCAGACCATTGGTCTGTCTAGCCTCAAATTGTCTACTTAGGCACTGAGTATGTAGGTCTTTCTTAGTTAGGATTGCCAACATTGGGTCAGGAAATTCCTGCAGATTTGGGGGTGGAGTTGGGAGGGGGGAAGGAGTAGGGGAAATTCAGCAGGGTATTTCAGCAGGGTATAATGCCATAGAGCCTACCCTCCCAAGCTGCCATTTTCTCCTGCGGAATTGATCTCTGTAGTCTGGATATCAGTTGTAATTCCAGCTTGGAGGTTTGAAACCTTGTTCTCAGCCAATGTTCCCTCTAAGCTATGGAATCCTGTGAGCAAAAATTCTACTTTGTGAGCTCCTGGTATTAAAGTTGTGAGCAGGTTATTTGACTACTGTGCAAATCAGTCTCCTCCGGAGCCATCCTTCCTGAGCTAAGACAAAAAGGTGTGAGCCGGAGGCTAAAAAACTGTGAGCTAGCTCACACTAACTCAGCTTAGAGGGAACACTGTTCTCAGCATGATCCCTGATTCAGTTTTTATAAATAAGGTATTTTGAAAATGGAACTTTCTTTGCTTGCAATGCCTATTTCCCTCCCTCAAGTTCACCACCTCATAAGAGCACATTCATGATCTGGTCAGAAGTGACAATGAGCAGCATTTCAAGTGGTTTCTCATCTGTGCAGTAACAGCATTCAGCTAGGTGATTGACCAGGTAGTTGCTACTGGCACATGCTCATAATTTATTTTGCAGATTTGCTTATGTGTGCTTTTAGGTCATAAAGGACAAATCATATTATCATTTAGAAACTGCTACCTTTTGAACATGCATATTACTTTTGTGCTGTGGCACTGGATGGCATTAATCAGCAACATTCATCATGTAGACCCATTTTTAGAATTTGCCAAACTGAAGTGTAATTCCCTGATGACAGTGTAAGAATGAGCCAAATGTCAGTGACTCAGTTTAGAACATTCAATTACCAATAATACAATTGGGATCCAAATGGTTAAAGTTGAAATAGTAGAGAATTGAGATATGCTACTGCTTCTCCACTGAGAAAAGTTTGATTCATGGAAGTTCCTCTTTTGTAGTTATTATTTTTCCTGCTAGGTAGGTTGGGTGGGTAAAGATGGAGAGGGGAAAAGGCATAACCCTAGCAAAGTAATGTAGAATACACATGTGCAGAATGTTTGCAATAGGGTTGCCAGGTCCAGGTTGGGAAATACTTGGAGATTTTGAGGGTGTAGTCTGAGGAGGTCGGGGTTTGGGGAGGGGAGTCTGTCTTTCAAAGCAGCTGTTTTCTCCAGATCTTTATCACCTGAAGACCAGCTGTAATCTGAGTAGGGCTGCCAGATCCCCCGTTTTGGTGGGGGTTACCCACTTTTGGGGGAGTTCCACCAGCTACCTGGCCAGCTGGGTGGTGGGGAAGCCCTGCCCCCAAGCCTCAACACTTGCAGTCACCCCTCTCCCTTCTCTCTTGAGAGAGAGGAGGGAGAAGGGTGGCTGAGGGCCATGCACCCAATCTCTGGGCAAGCGGGGCCCTCCAGCTGCAGGCGCTTAAAGGGACCCCTTTAAGTACTCACAGCCAGTGAGACAGGGCCCTGTGTACCCGATTTCTGAGTGGATGGGTGGGGCCTTTGGCTGTGGGGCCTTAAAGGGACTCCTTTAAGTGCTCACAGCCAACGGGACCCCTTTAAGTGCTTGCACGAGGGTGGGGCTTGGAGCTGGGACATCCCCAATGGCAACCCTAAATCTGAGATCTCCAGCCACCACCTGGAGGTTGGCAAGTCTAGTTTGCAATACATTTTTATAAGGATTTTGAAAATTTGAAGAACAAATTTTCCAGAATTTGGAAATGCTGCTTGCAGTCTGCAATCAAACTACAATTTGATCAAAGAGACAGATACTGTCTTACTGCTCAATGCAAAGCACATTTTTTGACACAAGCTATGGCCCCTCCATAATTTCAAAGTTAGAAAATGGAGCATTAGTGCATTAAATAATTCTGTGAAACTGACTGAAAACCTACCACATGTTCTCTGTATTGTCTTTACTATAAGTTTCAGTGTTTTGCTAATCAGAATCCAGCAGTCTCCTTTTTATATTGCTTTCCAACATTTTCACCATGAAATTATATTATGAAACTTATGTTTTGCTTTGTTTGATGGAACAGGCCAGTGAGCAACTCTGGTTTCCATACTTATTGGTGGACACTGGAGTGAAATCTGGCCTAACTTGGTAATGCAAATGTACTTTAAATGTTAACTAATAAATATTCTTCACTCAGTGTTTTCTTAGGATGATATTTAAGCCTTGGAAAATGTATATTTCACCTTCTGATCAATCCAAATGGTAAATGCAGCTCCAGTCATACCAAATCTAATTTTCCACATTAAATCACAATAGGACTCGGGTTTTGTATTTTTTTAAAGAAAGGTCTCAAGGTGTGCTAGGCTTGAAATTCAAGCCAGTTCATAACATGGTTGTGGGGGGAGGAAAGCATTGTACTAATTGCAGGGGGGGGAATTAATTTGGCTCTATTGTTACAAATGAAGGTCTGAGATATTGTTTAAAGTGGGCCTGAACTCCAAGTAGGTCATTAGCAACCATATCTAGAATCGCCAGACTTTTCACAAAAGGTGAATCCTTCTATTTTATGTCTTTGATGAAGCGTTACAGCAAGTGGTGGATGTGTTCCCGATTTGCCTCCCCATTTCCCCCAGAGAGGATTCTGTCAACCCAACTTGGCACTGACCATTCTTCTTTGGGACACTAAACTGTTTCTAATTGTTTTCTTTTCCTGCCGCATGCTTCTTCCTGCTATCCTTCATTTCTGATATTGATACTTTGCTTCCCCTTCTCCCGTCTAATGATGTACGTGTCAAAGCAGACCACCTTTCAAAGCTACCCATGAATGAACCAAGGGAGGGTGCAAGCCAGCAGCAGTCAGCCTTTGAAAAATGGAAATAGAGAATTCCTGAGCAAAAGGCATAATGGCAATTGTCCAATTAACGACGAAACCAGGAAGAGGTGGAAAATAGACTCTGCATAGCGACAAAGGGAGAGAAAGCCTTGCGGTTTTCTACTCTCATCACACCACATTTGTCTACTGTTTTAGCCCCTGCTTCTAACCTCATTTCTGTAGCAAAGGACTGGAAAATGCATCTTATGTTTGAGTCTTTGCTCCTCCTGCTATAGGATCTCCACATTTATGAAAGCAGGGCAATATGCAACCACTAGACTGTCATAGAACCCTCATACCTACCTACTATAGCCAAATTAAAAAGAGACAAAGTAGCAAAACCCTTCTTAAAATAAAGCACTGTTGGGTAAAAGATCAAGGAAAATCTAGGTAACTTTTAAGTGCATTTCAAAGACATAATAGCTGTTTTTGTTTCAGAGACAATAGGGATAGAGAACAAAAGTCAATATAGAGATGATCTGGGCATACCATTTATTCTGCCATAAGCATTCATGAGTCAGATTTCATGCATTTGATGGAGTGAGTTCTGATTCACACCCACTCCCCAAACAAAAACATTATAGTGCAATAAATTTGCTCAGTTTTTCAGATGCCACTGGAATCCAGTTTAATTTTGTAGCTGCAGGCTAGTGCAGCTGCCCTTCAGGAATCCTCATCATGGCATACAAGTAGCTCTCCCAAATTAGAAAACACATGGGGAACAGTGGGTCTGGATTAACCATGAATGACAGGCTTGCCAATTATTTTGCTGCCCAACCAAAATACCAGAGTGACTCCATCACACTGGATGATCTGAGCTCATACGGCCTGGTTATGTCTTGTCGAACTTCTTTTACAACTTCATTCCTCCTACAGCTCTACCCAGCTCTCCAGAATCCTGTTTATGCCATTCCCTCATACCTCATCGTGGGCCTCCAGTCCACAGAAGCTGTAGCAGCTCACTCATTTGCACTTCACACAAGTTCCAGTTTCAATGACCTCTTTGCCTGGTGATGAGTCCACCCCCCGCCCCCCCTCATAAATAGCAAGCCACTTGACTTCTCCCCTGCCACACACACACACACACACACACACACACACACACACACACACACTGTTGTTCCTCAGTAGCACACACTGTTGTTCCTCAGTAGCAAAGGCATGTATAGTGCTCCCTCTCTTTCTGTGCTTAGTTCAGGGATTCCTCTCTCTTCCTTCACAACAAAAGTGGGAGGGGAGGTGCAAAATCATCTCTGGAAAAAAACACCTTTGCTATGAGAATGTCATCTAGCCCTTTCTGTTGAAAATACACACACTTGCTAAGAGAGCACTGTCGCTTTAAAGCAGCCCTTGACACTTACATCAGCCCTGACCTGTATAACCTAGGCAAGCTGATTTCATCAGATCTTGTAAGCTGAGCAAGGCCAACCCTGGCAAGGATGGGAGACCTCCAAAGAATACCAGGGTTGGGAGGCAGAGGTAGGCTATAACAAAAATGCAAAATGCATAGGCACACACAAAAATGCAAAAATACCCCCCCCCGGCATCTGCAGTGCAGTCCTCCCTTATCTTTTGGCAAACGCTTCCTCAGGAAAGTGGTATTGTGGATTGTCTCTTGTCAAGTGGCCCTAGCAAAACTAAAGTGCACAGTGTGATCCACCTCTTCTCAAACTGCTTGTCAAGAAAGGGCAGTGGTTCACAATTGCGGCAGTCATTATGAGGCCTATTCTTTTCTCTTAGGTCTGTTCTCAACCCTTTAACTTTTGGAGATGCTATTATCAGCACACATTTAATCGCTTGTCATTGTGTTTTTGGCACCAGAATTTAAAACTGTTTCCTGATTTATTTTAATTTATTTTCCAATTTATATTTACCTACAGGACCAGATCGCCCATTGGGCGAACTAGGCGCTCGCCTAGGGTGCCCCCGGCCTCAGGGGCACCAAATGGCACCCCACTCCCTCCAAAAGTGCCCCCCGCCGCCCCTAACCGGGTGCCCGCTGTTGCCGCCGCCGCTAGACCCCTGCCCCTTCCCGCTTTCCCGGGGACCCCACAGCCGCGGAGGCCCCGGGAAAGCCGGCTCTGGAAGGGAGGGGCGGCAGCGGCAGCTAGACCCCCCGCCCCCTTCCCGCTTTCCCAGGGACCCCACAGCCATGGAGGCCCCGGGAAAGCCGGCTCTGGGAGAGAGGGGGCGGCGGCTAGACCCCCCGCCCCCTTCCCGCTTTCCTGGGGACCCCACAGTCGCGGAGGCCCCAAGAAAGCCGGCTCTGGGAGGGAGGGGGCGGCGGTGGCGGCTAGACCCCCCCGCCCCCTTCCCGCTTTCCCGGGGACCCTGCAGCCGCGGAGGCCCCGGGAAAGCCAGCGCTCCGCCCCTGGTCTCCAGGTCCCACCGGGAGGTTGGCATCCCCAGTGGGGGGCGCCCCAGGCTGTCCTGCCTAGGGTGCCCAGACACCTGGAGCCGGCCCTGTTTACCTATCAACCATAAGAAGCATTGAACTTCTGACTATAGCACGTTTGTTATCATTACGTTAAGCACTTTTTTTAACTGTAACTTAAAAAAGACAGTGTATATATATTGATAACACTGTTTGTTTATTGAAAATTCTCACCAAAAAAAAAAGAGAAGAGAAGAGAAGAAAGGGCAGTGCTGCAGATTTGCCTCCTTTAAAGTGGCTGCAACTCTTGCCAGTTCAGGAGACTTAGGGCTGCTGTACTCCAGATGGAGCCTGGAGTTCTCCCAGAATGACAGCTGATCTCCAGAGGTCAGTTCCTGTGGAGAACATGGCAGCTTCAGAGGGCAAATGCAACCACATCAGATCCCCACTGAGCTCCCGCCTGCCCCTAAATTCTGCTTTCCCCAGATACCACCCCCAAATCTCCAGGAATTTCCAAAGCCTGAGTTGGCAACCCTAGAGGAACAGTGATGCAGAAGATCTCTGTGAAAAAGGCAGCAGTCACCCTAAAGGAGACCATCATTTTCCTTCTGGTGCCTCTATAAATGTTGCTGGAATACCTTTCTCACATGGGATACCATACAGGCCCAAAATCATTTATTGGGGGAGGGAGGGAATGAGCAAATTATGTGTGGTGAGCAAATTATTATTTCTTTACTTTATTAGGATGTAGTGCAAAGTCTCTACAAGGGATCATTCTACAAAGAAAGTTAAATGATAATTCATTTTGTTTAAAACAAAATATCACCTCCCTTTATTCATATGTGATGAACGGACGCCTAAATGCATGAAGATCCCCCCCCCATTGTCCCACTTCTGCTTCCTGGGTTTCAGTGTGCCAAATGGGAATCCTCCCCAACAATGTATCACCATAAAAGTGTCTGTTTCTTCCTCTGAGAACGAAATGAGGCTGTGGTAAGAGACTTCACAGAGAAGGTGCATTTTCTTGGATGGATGGCCCCTTTGATTCACAACACCATCTTCCATTGAACTCCCCCCCCAAAAAAAAAGACCAACCCCCTGCTCTGGTTTGGCTCCAAATAACTTGCTATAGGATGATGTCCCATTGCAAGCTGTCTCGGTTCTGTTGAGGGCCATCTCCGAGTCCCAACAGATGGGACTGGAGGGCTGCCTCACTGCCCCCACATGCCACCGCTGGCCCCAGCCCCACACTGCCGGAGCCCAACATTCCTGACAGCCAACCACCCAATTCGGCCTCCGAGCTGGCAGAAGCCACGCCGAACAATGGGGCACAGATGTGCTGCCTCACCACGGGGGATGGTGAGCCGTGTTGCCCCGTCCACCCCACCACCGAGGAGCAGCCCACCTCAGACAGCCCCGGCACCAGAGGCCCAGAGCTAGGAACAAGCCTGGCAGCCAGAGGGCCGGAGGGAAGCACCAGAGGGAAGCACCAGGACATGGGAACGGCCTGTACCTGTGTCACTCAGGAGGGTGTGGGCCAAAGAAGGCGCTGCCCAGATGCGCCTGGTGGCAACCCAGAGGATGGCATCCCAACCACCGGCAGTCCCCAACACTGGAGCTCAGCTTGCCTCATTCCAGGAGGGAGGGAGAGGGCCAGAGAGGGAGGTGGGAGCTGAACCCCCACAGGCCCTGCAAATATGCCAGCATCGACTCAGCCTAAAGGAGGGAAGCAGCCAGCCAATGAAGCAAGGAAGCCTGTGAGGGTCAGAAAAAGGTTGGAGGGACAGGCCAGGTGTTGGTGGAAGGGAATAAAAGAGCAGTGGAGGCCAGAACCAGGGAGGACACAAAAGGAGACAGGAGGGAGTTGCCTGCCAGCTGAGAGAGTGAACACGCTCCCTGTGAACACGCTCCTGGTGGAGAGTAGGCACCCAGTGGTGATGTAACCCTGGACCCTCTCCTGTATCTGAGGTTCTTGGCTATACCTCTCTGGAAGTCTCTTTGACCAACTGGGCTCTAGCCGAGTTTGCCCCGCCCCCAGGCTGGATGCGGGGCATAACAGATGACTTAAGGATAGTTATAGGCACTCAGGCTGAAGTGCAATAGAGTTGCCAATGTCCAGGTGGGGCCTGGAGATCTCCCAGAATTACAAGTGATCATCAAACTAGAGAGATCACTTCCCCTGGAGAAAATGGCTACTTCAGAGGACAGGCTGATTAAAGTCCCTCATTAACATCCGTCCCCCACCTTCCCCAGGCTCTATCCCCCAAATCTCCAGGAATTTGCCAACGTGGAGTTGGCAGCTCTAGCAATTATGTGCACACAAGCTTTTCCTTTGCAGCTACAGCCTGCCTGGCTTGCAGGGAAAGGGCAGATTTTTTTGCTTCGCACAGATGGGAAGGGGAGCTGGGGATGCTCCCCGATACAGATACAGAGACTGACTTCCCCCCTTGCTGAGCCAAGTTAAAAGAGGGGGCAAAACTGTTGCCAGCACCAATTAATTATCACCATTTTATAGTGATTTTAAAATGCTGAGGGCTTGTGGTGCAGAACTCTTTCCTCCCACCCCAAGTGCTTTCAAGGGCCAAAGCAGCTGCATGGGCACCCACACACTGTAAAATGATCTTAAATCCACTTGTGAAAGGCAGAATACAGAGGCTGCTGCTGCCACCCATGCCCTCTGATTCTAACCACCTTTGAACACTCCCCACCCAGGGTTAAAATAGAGCAAAAAAAAAAAAAAAGCTTCTTCCTTAATATGCTACAGTGCTGCAGCACCAGCTAGCAAGTGAAGGCAGGAAAAGGACTGTCACATGCTTCAGAGCACAGCAGGAGCAACTATTTTGTTCTGGAAGCAAAGTCCAAAGGGAAATTCTGGGAGGGAGGTGGGAGGAGGGAAAGACACTTGTTTTCTCATTGGCAGAGCCTGGGAGGGAGGCAGGAGGAGGGAAGGAAACACCCTATCTCATTGGCAGAAGGCTTGTGACAGATTTCACAACAACACCTAGTGCTGATTGGAGGGGCATGTCAAATGATTGGTGGGGTTCCACCCGTTTTTTCACCACCATGGCCATGGGCCTGGCACCATGTCACATTAAAAGGGTTAGGATTTTGGCACAGCCTGATTAGCCGCTGTAAGTAGTGTTTCCTTGAAAAACTGTTACCACACACAAAAAAGGAGTTCAAGCAAATATTAGAGCTTTTCCTCCTTATTTTTTTCCTTTGCATGCAGTAGGATCTGCACCCATATGTGACTGGGTCTACAACAACATTTTGAGTAAACATTTTGAGTAAGCTGTGTATGTCCACTGCTGCCAAGGTCAGGCCCTGAGTGGCTCCCTGTGTCCATAGTAGTGGCAGCTGGGCCCCAAGTGGTTCCTGGTGTCCATTGCCACAATGGTTGGGCCCTGAGCAGGCCCATAGCCAGGATTTTTTAATTGGGGGGGGGGCCTTTAAATAAGTCAGGGGGCACCCCGCACACACAACTCCAAGGGAGTGCCTGGGCTGGATGGGAAGTCAGGGGGCCTTGGCTGTAAGTCAGGGGGCCGGGCCCCAAAATGCCCCACTGTAGCTACGGGCCTCTGCTGTGGCCAAGTTCTGAGCAACTCCTAGCATGTGATGCTGCTGCAGCTGAGCCCTGAATGTTTCCTGACATCCACTGCCACTCCAGGATACCACTGCACCTGCTGCTGGGCTCCAATGGAGCTCCCAGTCACCGCAGAAGCAAAGTAATTTTTTATTTTACCTTTTAAATTTTTCAACTTTTTATTTTACTTTGGAGGAAATTTAAACATTTCAGATTTCTCTGCAAGCTTGGAGGTTCCCCCAAGTTTGCTGGAATATCTCTTTTGCTTCTGTATGACCCTGATCCGTGGATTTAGCTATCCACAGATGAGGGCCATAGGTGGCTATTAGAATATAAGATTTAGTATACTTTTATCCTTCTTTTCTACTCAATGAGGAGCCTATGCAGCTTGCAAAAAAAATACTTTTAAATAAATTTGTAGAACACAATATAAAAAATAGAAGAAAAAAGACCAAAAATTTGACAGGACATCCTGAGCTGATGTCCATAAGGTCAAGCCTATGGACTGTGAGCCCTGGGCTAAGAGCCAAAGTCCAAGAGCTCTTAGTCTCTTGCCCTTCTGCTCATGCCCCCAGCCACACCCAGGCTTTACAAACCCGCAGCAGGAGAGACAGAAACACTCAGCCAGGATGGTTCAAGCCAGCAGCCATTTCGTCTCAAACTCCACACCTGCTGATAGAACTCTCAGCCATGCCGAGGCACAGATAAGAGTTCGGGGAAAATGGTTCACCTGTAGAGTGAAATCTGAGTTCTTTCAAATGGAGTATGAAAATAGCTACGAGCGTAATGGAAATATTGATTTTGTTTAAAGACAGGGAAAAAATCCTGGCAGTAATCAGATGAATAGTTAAATAGTTTCAATTGTGGGAGGGGGCAGGTTCTAGAAGCTTGTCAGAGGGTGCAATGCAAAACAACCCGTATAAGAATATTTGCAAGAACAATGGGGAAATCTACTGATAGGGAAAAAAAAAATATTTATTTGAGTTAGCTTCCTGGTTCTCATTTATTTGCCCCAGCTGCACTCAGTTTCTTCCAAGGTTCCTTTTTCTTGTATACTTCCTTTCTTGTGTTTTTCTTTCTCCAGGCAACCCCCAGGCCTCTGACACTCTGGAATCTTCCGTCTTTTTCCCCAATCCACCTGCATTGGTTCAGATCTCTTTCTTCCCTTGTTTGTTGTTATTTACTTCAACTTTCCAGTTTACCTGGGCCGTTCTGTCTTGACTGTCACCTAAATTTCTTCATTTGTCCTTTTCCCTCCCTACTATCCTCTTCTACTACTGATACTACAAAGGAATGAATCTGCTAAGTTTCCTTTGAAAGTCAGTGGGAGGAAACAACCTCGGCACCTTGAAGGAAACAGCTCTAAACCTTACCTTGGCAGGATCAAATTCATGCCTCTGGGAGGAGGGTGCGTGCCTTTTCTTCTCCCTTTAATCTCTTTGCTGACTACTTTTCTTATATTTGTTTAACATATCTTACCCCTTTTTTCTCTGTTTCTCCACCTTGTCCGGTTTTATTTGCAGTATGTTTTTCTAAGTCTCCTTCTGTTTTTTTCTTCTTCTGAGAAAATACAAGCAATAATAGCCAATCAGAATTCTTTCAGAAATAATTTTTTACTTATGGAAAAACAGGCTGTTGAACTAGACCTTGCTAGACATTAAAGCACATTTACCAAGAATTTATCAACTGTGCATAATGGAAGCAGGCAGGCACTACCTGTGGTCCTCCCACTATGCACTGTTGACATGTTTTGTGAACAGGGACAAAACATATATTTACCATGAGTCTTGGTATGCATGAATGCAAACCCTGAAAAATCCAGTGGTCAGTTTGTATATACCAAAACTGTATGTCCATACAAAATATGTATATAGCCCATTCATACAACATAGTCACCACACATTTTGGGAAGATCATAGGGTTGCCAACCTTCAAGCGGGGCCTGGAGTTCTGGAATTACAACTGATCATACTTCAGAGATCAGTTCCCCTGGAAGAAATAGCAGCTTCAGAAGCATTTCAGAAGGATTCCATGGCATCTTTGGTAAATTCCCTCGACAAACTTTAGCCTCCATGGGCTCGGGCCTCCAAAGCTCCAATAATTTCCCAAGCCAGAGATGGCAATTCTAATCATGTGGCGTATATTTCATGCTTCTGGGCTGGCTTTAACATGATTATTTTTGTGCATAGGGGATGCTGGGGGGATGTCCTGTATTGATTTCCCAGTGGTTATCCTGGCTCCTGACTATCCTTGGCAGGCAGAGGCCACTCCATAAGATTTGATTTACAATAGAGATGGCCCAAGAGTGGGCTGAAGGTGTTCTAAATCTGAGGTAGTGTAGCAAGAAAGGAACATAAGCTGTTTATACAGTGATACATGTTCCCTAGGCCAGCAACCAGAGGGACACTCATGACTGATGGTGGGTCCTCGCTGGTGATGTAATGATGTTGCTGGCAACATGCTGACATCAATTCTGGTGTGACTGGAAGCGACATCAGAGTGTCACCAGTGATGCTCAACCATTCTACCAAAACTCTATTTTTTAAGCAGAGGGTTCTAACTGAATGCTAGAGCATCGACAGCAATGCTTTGATGTCACTTCCTGTCATGCCAGAAGTGACATCAGCATGTTTGGAGGCTGGTGATTGCCTCCCAATTCCTTCTTATTTTTTCCTCACTTCCCAGCTGACCATCATCCTGTGGCAATGAATTCTACCACACAAGGACTCCTGAATGAAAAAGTACTTCCTTTTATCTGTCCAAAATCTGTTGCTCATCAACTTTACTACTTGCCTTTGATTTCTAGCATTATGGGAGAGGGAGAAAAAAATGACTTTATCCCCCCCCCCCTTTTATCCCATGCATAATTTTATAAATGGTTCCTGAGGCTGAACAATCGGCAAGTCACTGTGGGTGACAGCAAAGGTGTGTCAAGTTAGCTAAAACTGTTTTCAGCTCAGTTTCAATAAATCAATACACAAACCTCATATCAGCCTGCCTTCCATGGGGACAGGCCATGGTTGAGTAGCAGAGCATCTGCTCTGCAAGCAGAAGGTCCCAGGTTCAGTCACTGGTATTTCCAGTTTAAAAGGCTCATGTGTTAGGTGAACTGAAAGACCTTTGCTTGGGACCCTGGAGAGCTACAAATGGTGCCCATCTGCCTAGGCCGAGACTGTTGCCATCAAGGGTGGAGCTGCTACCCTAACCCTGCCTTACCTGTGTATTAGCTTGTTGACAGCAGGCAGAATTGTTAACTTGGGTTTATATTTACATTTTTATGTTGGTGAGAGTGGCACTATTTTAAGCAATTCAGAATCCATACTGAGTAGAGAAAAGTAGGTTAAAAGTGCTCAGATGAATAAATATATTGTTTACCTATTTGTTTCCAGGCTCAGTTGAAATGTCTGGTTTTTACTTTTCAAGCCCCTCATGACCTTGGTTTCACAAACCTTGGGGACCATTAGGGCCTGCCCCCAGCCATGGGGTAAAAAAAAGAATAAAACCAACTTTTTATCCCTCTCCCATAATACTAGAACTTAAAAACAAGTAGTGACATTGATGGACAACAGATTTGTAGACAGATTAAAAGATGTACTTTTTCACTCAAGAAGTAATTGTCTGGTGGAATTCACTGCCATGGGTTTAGTTGACTTTAAAAGGAGATGAGAAAAATTTAGGGAGGACAGGTCAGTCAGTTGCTAATAGCCATGAATTCTCCATGTTCAGAGAATTTTCCATGTTCAGAGACAGTAGCTCTGAGTAATGCTGGGAAGAAACCACAGAGACTTTGACCTCTGTGCCCTGCTTTTAGGGCTTCCACAAATATCTGGTTGGTCACTGTGGGAAAGAAAACACTGGACTAAATGGTACATTGAACTGACAATCCAGGGTGCGAGTTCTAATGATGCTGCAACCTTGTTTCTTGAAATAGCAAGCTTGGCAAAGTTGCTCACAAAACAGATCCACCTTGAGGAATCTGTTTTGGCAGCCTTTATTAGCTGATCTACCACCTCTGTAAGCTGATCTCTCAGAAAATAGTTTCCTGGACCACTAGATGTACTGTTCGTGTTCTGCCCCTTTCTTTCTGGATGTTTAATTTTATGTCTTGCAAAAAATATAAGATGGAGTAATCAGAGACCAATGAGATACAATGAAGGGTGAATTGAAAGAAAACAGTAATCAAGAGACACAGTCTTGTGTAAGAGCTATGCTATTCTGGTACAGGTACAGTGTGGGTCTCGGGGGTGGGGCGGTTAAGGGTTGGTATCTTTGTATCAGGCCTTATTTGGTTGATGAGAAAGAATGCAGCTTCCCAGCTGCAATCTTCAAGTGGATTCTATTCCCACTGACAAGCTCTTAGCACATCAAACTGTTATCAATATTGTAACTAGTAGAGAGGAACCAATTGTGTTGAGCCCCTTCCCAAATGAACTCTGTTCAACCTATTGTTTCAGAAACCCAACCTAGTTAGAGATTCCCAGACACAGTTTTTTTTAATTTTTGAACGTGTTCCCTTGTGAAAGAAGACTGAGTGGCTGAAGATGGTTGGTTGCAAAGAGGGCTAGTCATCATTCACATCACCATCATATGTCTTGCATTAAACACTCTCTTTGTTTGAGCCACCTGGATATAATCAAATGATCTGTATCTAAGTACTTACTCGGGAGGCAAAGAGAAAGCTGCTAAGAGTGGAATATCTCAGAATGGTGCCTTGCATTGATACTGTTCATGATAATAATTTCACCCATTTACAATAATTTTCGATTTTCCTCTGCTCTAAGTAGCTTCCTTTCCCAACCTTCTCCAGTCCTTGAGCTCTTTAATGATTCAGATTCGAATGTGCGTTTAGCTGCTATTTCTTTCTCGGCATGCCTGGTGTTCTGCTCCATGCAGAGATGAGCATGTGCAAAATGTGTTACCCCATGTTGCCATAGTAACCTACTTATGTATATTTCTAAGCCAGCAAAAACAGCCCCTCTTCCCAAAGTATTAACTATGGCAGATTAAACACATATGTCTAGCTGCCTGTTTGTTGGGTGAGGTTTTGCTATTTCTTTCATTTGCTTTTGTAATACAACTGAAAACACATCCTATTATCTCCCACATCTGTACTTGGAATGAAATTTCTTCTTACTGGAAGCATTTCTAGTTCTCCATGGGAGGAATCTGGGTACCCAGGCCAACTGGGAAAGATTTGTTAAGCACGTGCCCATCTCTTTTACAGGCACTTGCAAAAACCGAAAACTTGCTAGAGGTGTGAGCCTTTGGCTCTTAGCATGTGGCCCAGTTTGAGCTATGTTCATAGGAACCAGGATATCATGGCATCATGAATGGACACATTTCCTCACTGGTGCATTGCTGTCAAGAATTGTGGCTCCACTGTCTGCCAGACCATAGGCAAGGGAGGAGGAGTATATATAGAGTGGTAGACATCTGGATCAAGCTATTGTTGGTCACTACCATTGGCCTGAGTTTCTGAACCAATCTGAAGAACTCTCTAACATCTGTTAGGAAAGGTGGTGAACCATGTCTTCTTGCCTTCCTCCTGTGTTTTTCTAAAAAAACGCTGCACATTTGTTTTTATTGCAGTATTGTTTTAACTTATATTGGGGTGGCCAAACTGCAGTTCAAGAGCTGCATGCTCCTTCACATAGTCTAATTTAATGTTAATAAAAAGCAAATTTGCATATTTTTCAATAAAAATGTGTGTGTAATATATTTTCATGTCTTGTGGCTCTCAAACATCTGACATCTATTCTGTGTGGCTTCTATGTTAAGCAAATTTGGCCACCCCTGACCTATATTGTTACCTGCCTTGTGCTCTTTGTCCCCTCAGATGGAAGAAAGAGTCAGACAACAAGGTTGGATGAAATAAGGCCACTTTATTAACTTATTAAAATAACAGCAAGGGCAAACATGAAAACAGCGGCACGGCACGGCCTGGTGTCGCTTTGACCCCATCCTTAACCGTATAAAAGGCAAGACACTACGGCCCTGGGTTGGAGCCAACTGTAAGTTGCTTGCAAACCCAGCTGAGCCAATGATTGGGATGCGCCTTCAGGAGCCCTCAAACACCACCACACAGCCAGCGCTGAGTCTCCGTTGTGGCCACCCCCCTAGACAGTCTGCAAACCTCATCCCTGGCTGCACGGCCGCAGGGTTGATCCCGCAGACTCCTCTACCCCCCCAGGGGTTATTAATTGGTGCTTACATAGCCACTGAACTTTATTTAAACCTAATTCTGCCACCGCAAGGGCAAAGCCTCTGCTTAGGCCCCTGTGCCCACTCAAATACCTAAAATTAGCTTAAGCCCTTGCTGCAAATCCTGAAGGAAAATGTCATTTCCCTTCTTGGAGAGATGAACGCCATCCCCTCTATACAGGTCCAGAAAATCAAGCTGAATCTGGGGGTGAGGCAAATAGTGGCCCATACCAACCTTCAAAATATTATGGAGCTCCCCATTGGCCTTATGCCGAGCCCTTTCGATCCCTTTGTGGTCCCAAGCGCCACGCCATACTAGGCGTGGGATCATGGCCGACCACACAATTACTGTGTCAGGCCATTGGCACTTAATGTACTCCAGGTCATCCCTGGCTTGCCACACAAGGGCCTTCCCCTTCAGGAATCCCAAGTCGTTATCTCCCAGGTGGATAACCAACACATCTGGTGGCAAGGCAGAACTGTCCCCAAACAGAAGAGGGAGGAGGCCCAGCCAACATAGGCCCCAGCACCCCCTCCACTCAACTGTAGCCCACTGGCTGAGGCCCAATTGCGAGCCAATGGCCGATTGATTGGCCCGATGAGCCGCCCAGAAGATGTAGCTGTGTCTGGAGATGAGAATCCGTCACCTGCCACAAAACACAGCTCCTAGGAAGAAATGACAGTGAACTCCAGAAACCAACAGTGCAAACAGCATTGCAAACAGTAACTTATAGTACGGGAAGAGGGTGCACATAATGCTTATAGACAGCCGATCACCACCTGCCTACCCTCTGAATATCGGCTGTGGGATAACCTAAGGCTGCCACCGTGGATGCTGCTCCTATTCTGAATGAGTGAGAGCCAAACTTCACTCCAGAAAGGTCCAACAATCCCAAAGCCTGGGCAGTAACAGCCCAAAACTGGTGCTTTGTCAGCAGGCAACCATCTGCATGGAGAAAGAGGTATCTGTCTGCATTGCCCCTGAAAGCCTGTACTGAGACAAAGCCAATACAGGACATAATTCAGAGTTGGAACAGAGACCCAACTTGACCACCGACCCTTTATGCTGCTGGTCAGTTTTGGAGCCCCTAATAGTGATGTGCACTTCCTTCCCTTTAAATTGGAAGTCCCAATTGTGCAATGCCCTGCCAGACTGGTCAGTCTTGGACAGCGCTACAAGCTCGCTCACTCTAAGCACTCCAAAGAATGCCAGCGGTGAAGCCGCATGAAATAGGCAGGTTTCAAAATCGGAACTGCACACTCTGGACCAGGTTGCTTGCAACCCTTTAAGCACCATCAGTGAAATAGGACGTCTAAGGTCCTTTAAAGCCCCTCCTTCCCTTGTCCAACCCTCCAACATCTTTCTAATCTGAAAGTCCCCAGTGACTTCCGAAAAACCTAGAGCCTTGCTAGTGAATGCAAGGGCAGAAAGACGACCCATATAGAGTTAACCGCCAAACCTGCCTCCTTCAAGGAAACAGAATAATGGATCAGCTGCTCCACCGGGATGGGCCAGACCCTGGGATAGCCCTCCTGCTTCCTAAACTCCTCGAATTGGCAAACTGACCATTCATAGCCTCTTCTATTGCCCTGCAAGCCTCGGCCCTCCAACCAGCCATAGCTCTAGGGGCATCCTTGCCAGCTGAAGATCAGCGTCTGGAGCAAGCTGATGAAACCTCACCATCTGTTTGCGAGAAAGAGCGTCAGCTACCCCATTATCCACCTCCGACACATGCCTAGCTAAAAACAGCTTGTTAAGCCGCAGACATTGCAGCATAAAGGCACGAACCAAGCTCATAACCCTTGGTGATTTAGATGTGAGGGAGTTGATGATGTGGATCACCGCCAAATTATCACACCAGAAGTGCACCATGTGATTTGCTAACTCATTCCCCCACAGCCAAACCACCACTAAAATGGGGAAGAACTCTAGGTATGTCAGGTCCCTGGTAACCCCAGCAGTAATCCAGTCCTCAGGCCATTTCTCTGTGCACCAATGTCCGCGGAAATAAACCCCAAAGCCCTGGGACCCTGTGGCATCTGACATGACCTGCAGCTCAGCTTCGAGCTTTAAGTCCTCCCACCAAAAAGAGACTCCATTAAAGGAAGTCAAAAATTCTTGCCAAACCCTGAGGTCAGCCCTCATCACGCAGTTAATATGCACTCTGTGGTGTGGCAGGTGAAGCCCTGCCATAGCATCACATAGCCTGTACAAAAAGGCCCGGCCAGGGGCAACCACTTGGCATGCAAAGTTAAGATGTCCCACCAGCTGCTGGATTTCCCTTAAGATAGCCTTCCTTCGTGTAAGAAATGTCAACATGCAGTCCACCAGGTTTGTGATTTTTTCCCTGGGCAATCGGGATGTCTGGGCAACTGTGTCCAGTTCAACACCCAGAAAAACTAACCTCTGTGCTGGGCCTTCAGTCTTTTCATGGGCCAAAGGAACCCCTAGCTCCACAGCCAAATTCTGAAACCCTTTCAGGAGCTGAGCGCATCTACCTGTTCCTTGAGGACCCACAAAAAGGAGATAATCTAAATAGTGTGCAACATCCTGAAGGCCCGTCTTAGTCTGCAGAGCCCATTCCAGGAATGAACTGAAGCGCTCAAACGCAATGCATGACACAGAACATCCCATGGGCAAGGCCCTATCCATGAAGAACTGGCCATCAAAGGAGAAACCCAGCAGCTCGAAATTATCTGGATACACGGGGAGAAGGCGAAACGCAGAATTAATATCGCACTTCGCCAAGTCTACCCCCCGACCACAGCACCACACAACCTGGACTGCTTGGTCAAATGAGGTGTACCTCACAGTGCACAGATAATCAGGTATGGCATCATTAATAGAATCACCTCGCAGATAAGAAAGATGGTGAATTAAACGAAATTCACCAGCTGCCTTTTTAGGCACTATCCCCAAAGGTGAAACTCTCAAATTTGGAATGGGTGGCAAAGAAAATGGGCCCCAAACACGGTTTTCTTCCAATTCCTTGTCAATCCTTTTCCTCACCACCGACTCCATGCGCTGGACTGATTTAAGATTAGAAGCCATAAACGGGGCCCTAATTCCCTGAAAAGGTATACGAAAACCAAACGTAAAACCTTCTAATAAATAAACTCTGTCCTCCTCCTTAGGGTACCTCTGCAGCCAGGCTTCAAGTGCTTTCAGGTTTATTGTGCTGGGGCTACCCCCTCCTCTCTGTCGCAGACTCCTATGGGGCCTTCCTCAAGGACACGATGGGAATGAGTGGGGTCCTCCACATACTGGGCATTCATGCCTGAATGTGCATGACTTCCTGCTACATACCCCCCTGGGACTCAAAATCCCAACAGAGCAAGTGGGGTTGAACCGCCTGCCCTGTGGCACCACGGGAAGTATTAGCACCCTGCAGACGTTGCACAGTGTGCCCACTATGCGAGGATTCAACAGAAGATAAGCCGGGCATAGACATAACCCGAAGCCACAGATGAGAATGCATTCTATCCCATGGGATTCATGGCAGCCCTCATCTGAAACTCCTCGTCATATTGCATCCATGCTGGGCCAGGGAAGCCAGTATAGGCCTTGTAAATTATGTCCAGATCCTGGAACAATGCAGGGGACGGCAGTGGCTGAGACCAGGACAACAGGCCAGCATAAATTAAATATCCTGCCAGCCAGTTGGCCCGGGTCCGGTCTACCTTCTTTCTCTTTAGGATCTCTTTCTCCTTATCATCCATTTCATCTTTATCCTTCTTCTCCAAATCCTGGTAAAGAAGGTTAAAGAGGTCAATGTATTCACCTTTACAAATCTTCTCCCATGTTGTGGGTAAAAGGTGATTGCCCAAAAGTAAGGCAATATCCCCAAAATGCATTGACGATGCTGATGAGCATCATAGGGGTTCACCCAAGGGGGGTACATCCCAGACTACCCCAAGAACCAGTCGGAACTGCACCCCAAGGGGACTGCATCACCTGTGAAGGAGGGCCCCAAGCCCAGGATTGACTGGGTGACACTCCAGAGCAAGGCAGGTGACACTCCAGAGCCAGCTCCCTGACCCCAAGGCCCCCATGGCCACATCAGACTGAATTGTAATGCAGGATCCCACGTACCACTGGGACCCGGCTGGTCATGCTCCACAACTTCCCCCAGCGGGTCATCTGTTTTGGCTGCAGCTGCTCCAGACACCCCGGTATCAGGCCAAGCATCAGGCGACCAACTGACTGGGGAGGGCAGAGCCAGCCTTTAAGAACCAAGCTGGCTCTGCTCCCCCTCTTGGAGTTAAGGCTGTACCGCCTCCCTTCCTTCATTTCTTCTCACGAGGAGGCAAACCTGGCCCCCAGGAGGCATGCTGTGGGCTGTCTCCTGTGGGGTCAGATTCTGATACAGAAGGAAGACAAGATCTAAATATTTTTAAATAAATAAATTTAAAGCCTCTACCTTGACCTAAAAAGGTGATATAATATGTAATAGAAGCAAGGAATGTTATTTACTTTCATTTTAGGGAATGAAATGCCAGTAGCTCACAAAGCAGAATTTTTGCTCACAAAACTTCTTAGCTGAGAGGGAGCATTGTGGGGCTGTTCAGGGGTTGGATTCCCCCCCAACTGCCAGCTGGCTGGCAGAGGATTTGGGCCTCCGAAATTGGTGGAACCCCTGCCCCCATCGGGCAGCTGGGAACAATAGCAAAACCCATAGAAAAATACCAGTCACAGTCTAATTATTACTAAAATGCTGAACCTGTTTCTGGACTGTACCACTTTAGATTGCAGATGGGGACAATATTACTGAAAAATCCTCCACTTAAAAATCCTTCATATAGGCCAAAAAAATAAATAAATGTCAAAGTGAAGATTGGAATAGAACTATTCTCCCTGACAGGTTTGGTTTCTGTGTGGAGACAACTTTTGCTTTGTTAGGACATTCAGTTATGTGGACCCCCATCTGAAGTGGTACTGGCTGCATGGGTTTTTGCTCAGCATGAGAGAACTAGGCATAAATCAGGAGTACTACCTTCATAGAAAAGAGTAACACAAATGCCAACACATCTGTCCAGGATTATTTACCTTCTATGAATTCCCCCTGGAGAGTATAAATTATGGTTCCAAAAGGGTAGCCATGTTGGTCTGTTGTCTTGCAATTAAGCAGAAGTCCAATGGCTCCTTGAAGAATAACAAAATTTATTCCAGGGTAATTTTTTGTGACTCAGAGTCACTTCATCAGATTTGTGAAGTTTACACCTGTAGCAAGATGCATTTGTACATAAGATTACAAACAATAGAAAGGCAGAAGTGGGGGAAGGTTAAACATAGAAATCAGTCTGAAACAATAACCAAAAAGAAATCAATCAATTCAAAGTAGGTAAGGATAGCTCCCATGTGTCGACAGCTATTTTTATAGTCAGCTTCTAGCCTGAGAAGAATTTTACAGCTATTAAAAATGCTGAATGTTGTTTTATGCTGTACTTATGGCTTGCATGACCCCTCCCTGGGGTGGGGAATCGCTGCCCCCACTACTGATCAGCTGGCTTCCTGGCAGCAAAACCAAGCCTTTGATGGCAACATGGCATTGCCACTTCTGGTGCACTCTGGAAGTGACATCATCACATTGCCAGCAATGTGGGTTCACTCTGGTATTTGGGCAAAGCTCTATGGTAAAAATAATTTCTACCATAGAACTTTTGCCCAAATACCAGAGCATCCCTGTTTTGCCAGCAATGTGATGATGTCATTTCCAGTGTGTACTGGGAAGTGAGGTCAGCATGTTGCTGGTGATGCTGGCCTAAGGCTTCTTTTGCTGCTGGTAAGTCACCTCCACCACCCCCAGCCCCCCGCCAGTTGTCAGGGGGCACCTGGCATCCCTATCTTATGCTGTTGTCTTTGCAATCATTTTACAATCATACCATACTTACTTGTGAATCACCTCAAGCAGGTCTCTGGAGATACATAATATATAAATAAAAATAATAAGCAGATCAGGCTGATTAATCAACTAAGACCATTCCTGCATAACGCAGGCCTAGATGGCCATTTGTTACACATACCTTGATAACGTTCAGATTGTAGCAGTATAATCCTCCTTTTAAAACCCTTCATATTTATGTAGTTCTCCTTGTAGAAGTTTACTTACCTTACTGGGAACACAACAAGACTAGGGTCCTGGCTTTCTAGCCCTTCCTGGGCTTCTTACAGAGCCCCTAGTCTAAGAGTCTCTAGGCTAAGAGCCACAGGCCAACTGCCTCTGGTGAGGTGCAGCCTTAAATAGAGCCTCACCCAGCAGAGGGCAGGGCCAGCAGCTATTCAAATTACACCCAGGCAATCCAATTACAGTCAAACAATCACCCTTTCTCAAGCAGCCAGGACTCTGTAACAACTTAAAACTTACCCACACACTCCCAAAGACAGTCTTCCCACACAGTACCCTCAACTAAATCACCTCAGTTGAAAGCAAATAAAAAACATTCACCCCTCTGGCAGCTCTGTCTCCTGCTGCTTCACAGTGAGCCCTATTTATTCTGGGCATTATGCTGGAAATTGAACATGGAGGGCTTTTAAAAAAAATATTACTAAGTTTACTGTTCTCACTCATTTAATACTGAACTGCTAGATTTGTTCCTTTCCCCTGTTTATCAACATTATTCATTTATAAAATCAGGTTATCCAGTCACTTCTTGCTCTTCCCTTTCCCTACATTTTGTTGTTTTTTGTTTTATTTGACAATTTGTGTTTAGTACAACCAAATACACAAACATGAAACATATTACAAAGAAATAACATAACAAATTACAAAGAAAACTAGATTAAAAAGTAAATAAACAATATGAAACATCAGATCTTGCAACTTATAAACATCCTTAATATGGCATTTCAGTTAAGTACTTCAATTTTGGGGGGACCACTCTCATCTGGATCAAGTAGTCCAATATCATTGGCCACACTTCTACAAAATTTGAGGAAAGAGCATTATTTTCAAACTGATTGCATTTCATGCTCATATACTTATGATAAACTGTGAAATTTTGCTGCTGTGCCCAAGTTCTTTAAAACTATTTTCTGTGTGAGGAAGGAGAACATGTCCTGGTCTTTAGTTAGTTTTAATGATGATTATACTTGTTGTACCATTATTGACTTTATGTAAACACATATTTAATGGTTTTAATGGGTGCATTTATTCCTATCATTGTAAACCACCTTGAGTGCTCTTGAGAGCAAAAGGGGAAGGACACAGATTGTCCAAATAAATAAATAAATAAGTAAATAAATAAATAGACAAACAAACAAACAAATAAATAAATACTGGTACAGTGTGGTGAAGAAAGTCTCTATTTCTAGTGTTCAGCCAATTGTGTGCATATCTGTGTGTAGTACAGTGAATGGAAATGCTATAAGTGTCTTTTAAGGATCCTGTTTTAGCAATAATGATAACCCCCAGTTATACCAGTGGGGTTCCTCAGACAGAGTCCCAGGCTCCATCTCAATGCTTGCATCTTGTGAACACCATGGTTTCAAAGATAACCAACCTCGTAGCTGCTATCTAGTTATTAGTGGGTCTTATTTTTCTGTATGTACTCTAAAAGCAAACAACAAAGGGGATCTGAAGCGAAAAAGCAAGTATGGTAGAAAAAGGAGACCCTAAAATGAAACTCCTGTGATACACAGAAAAAAAGTAAAAGCGTGTACTTATTAGGTGTGTTCCCTATGGATTTCTTTAAAAAAAAAAAATCTTTGTTGTCACAAGTGGATATCAACTACTTGAACATTTTATCTAAGAATTTTAAAATACATATCTAGATATCTTTAAGTAGGTTACCTGTGAACTAAAATCAAAAAAATACATTATCTATAGAACTGCGACATTAAAAATATGGACTAGAGTTCAGATCTCGCAGGTCTGAGCTGCAGTCTTGTTATGAGCGCAGGGAAAAAAGGAACACAGATAAAAGAAATTGAGCAATGATTAAGAGAATGCATGGATCCAGAGAGTGTAGTATTTTGAAAAGTAAAAAAGGTGTTCATTTGATCAAAAGGGTTAGGCTAGGCAAATGAAACTATCTCAAAGATTACATTTTTGACATTAAAACTCTGTAACCTGTAGAAACAGAAAATAATGAGGACTTGCCGTTCAGGGTATCAAAAGTAGAATCTGCAAACATTTATTTAAAGAGAGAGGGGAAAAGAGAAAATGATAGTATATGACATTCATTTGGATTACGGTGTTCAGCATTATATAGTTTGTAGAAAAATATATTTTAAAAAGTTTCTTTAGAGAACAATTTTGGATTGGAGAGGATGGCCTTTTTGACTTACAGTATTCTGTTTGAATGCAATTAAAATCTCCGTTTGTGACTGCATGCTGGATCCCTGTCAGCTACCCAGATATCACTTTGACAGTTCAGATATCTCTTTATGGTCACACTGTATGAAAGATCATCAAAAAACAATTATTTTGTATCCATGGTTGGGAACAAAAAATCATTGCAAATAAAATATCTCAGTGAGGAATGTTTTGCTTTGCATGCTGTAATAATTTATCCCTTGGTGTGCATTTTGAACCCTCCCCATGAAATTGTGTGCTAAATAGAAGATGCTCTAAGGCTCATAAAAAGAGCAAAGTAAGCTTAAGCTATATTTGAAATGGAGGGAAAAGCCCAAAATGTAACTGGGCTGTCAGAAGGGTGAGATGCTGTGCAGAAACCAATTCAAAACTAGTGTTATCTAGTTCAGAGGGTTTTATGCTACCTCATCATAGCTACCAACAAAATTGGCCATCCTTTGCCAGGTATTTCAATTTAAAAAATGAACTTCCCTCCTAAATGCCATACAATCACATCTTACAAAGTGATCTGTGATGTATTAATTTCCTTCCCAATTACCTCTGGTAAGCATTATTATTCATACAGAGATATCCTTTTCAGTGAGGTCAAAACAAGATGCAACAGGCATAAGTTACAGAAGACTGAGAACTCATTTCACATGGTTCCTGAATGAATGCCAGCATGTGGACAGATAGCACGAAGGATGAGACTTTGTGCCACTGCAAGGACCTTATATAATTGTGATTTTGCAAGGAGTGCCCACATTTGATTACATCTATTAGAAAGTTGTGCAGCTGTATGGTAAAATGTAACGATGCCTTCAGGGGAAAAGTCATATTGTGGGGTTGTGGTAAAAGACTCACCAGACTCCCATGACTTCATAGGAACTGAGGCTGCAAGCACCAGAGGATTACCATGGTCTTCCATAGCCCAGTGGGTCTTTCAGCTGGACCTCATTGCATCATGTCAGAATTAGTCATGAAATTCTCTGGATTTTGGCTGCTCTTCATACGCTTCAGCAAACTAGTTTAGGTTTCAGGTAGCTGAAATGCAGGGGGATCTGTGGCCAGCTCTTCTTTACATTTTGTAATTAGAAGCTGCAGGAGGCTGTGATTCAGCATGGAACAAAAATATGGAAAACTGTGTTTTACCAGTTCCTCCCATGTCATTGTATTAACCCCAAATGGCCTCATGAAACTGCTGTCTGCTATATTCAGGAAAGCAGGCAGGCAACATTAAATGAATGCCTACATATTTTGTCCAGTGGGTCAAACACCAGGTCTGAGGAGTCATTTCAAGTTGGAAAAATGGCCTGAGTGAAAAAAGTTAAACCCACTTCAGTCTTGAGCAAAATTATGGCCTTGTTTAGCTATTTAGAAAGACAAATGCTTGGGAGGGCTTTACATCACATGTAGTCAGGGATTCCCACCTCCAGGTGGGACCTGGGGATCCCCTGGAATTACAGTTCATCTCCAGACTACAGAGATTAGTTCCCCTGGAGAAAATGGGTGTTTTGGAGGGTGGACTCTATTTCACTGTACCCCACTGAGGTCCCTGTCCTCCCTAGGCTCCATCCCTAAACCTCCAGGAGTTTCCCAACCTGGATCTGGCAACCCCTGCTGGTGGCCAGACGGGACCTGGCAACTCTGTATCTAGCTGTGTCTCCAGAGTTAAATGAAAACCCCCATTAGATTCAATGTTAGGAAAATCTTCCTGTATATAATACCATATCTGAGTAGCAACAACAACCCCAGCATATAAACAGCACATCACATATTGACAGGCAGGCAGTTGGATCCAGCAGTCTGTCAGTGAAAGATCAAGGATAGGTGATTTCACCTTCTTTGCCTTTTAAGTGCAGCGTATGGCCTGTGATTCCACAGGGCTCCGGTGAATCTCTGGGAATCAACTTTTGGAAGGGACTGCGTGTGGGGGAGTGGGGGTGCGTGTGTGTGTGTGGAATGCAGCGAATGTCCATGCTCCTTTGTGCAAACAGATAGTTGAATCCAAGACATCAGGTGGAGAAACTGAAAGTTTTACTAGTCTATGATGATATAAATGAGCCTGAAAGATTTTGTAGCTGTTTCTTTAGGTCCAGGGAATGGACACAATGACTTCCAGTTTCCTGTCTTAAGCCGTAAAGTTCTTTGAATTGTCACTTGCAGTGCTGGGGGGGGCGAAATCTAACCCTGAACGTACCAACAGTGATCCATATTTTGAGCCCCATTGCACCCACTGGATTTAATGTATGTATGCATCAGCTGCATCAGAATACAATAGTCTGTTCCTGCTCTATGCTATCACAGCCCCAATAAAGCACACATCATATATGTGAAAATTGGAATGTCATGGATTTTAGCCTCTCCCCACTAGCAATTTACAGTGATATGGCAACTGTAATGCAGAGACCATTAGATCGCAAACATCCCAAGGCTTAGTTTCATGTGTTCATTCTTCTCTTTCTTTCTTTTTTTTAAAAAAAAGTAAATGAAGGAAAGTGCTACTGCATCAAGAGGAAGAATAGACCATAAAATTAGAATTTAAAAATGATCAAGAGCTTGGATTAAATTTCTTTCACTCCTTCCCCCCTCCCTTTCTTTGCTGTAATCTTTGTCACTGAAATACAAATGTCATGAATGTGAGAATAAAGCATCTTGGGCATTAGGCTTCAATGATAGCTCATTCACATGACAATGGCTGTGCTGAGAACAGAACATTTCACAGAATGGAGCTATTCTTGTGGCAAAGATTATAATGACAGGGAGAAACGGTGCAAAATTAACCAATTCTTGCATCTTCAGAGAGTAATCTTACAAGCCTCCTTGTGCGCTGTATAATGAGAGGAGACGAAAGTACGGTCTGCCTTCCAGAACAATGAAAGTTGGCAGCTCATCCAAGCTGTGGGAAGCCTGCAGTTGAAGGAACCGCCACCAGTAGGTGCCACTGCAATCAACTAAAAATGCCTAAGTGGTCACAGAGGAGCTACGGCTATACTACAACAACATAACAGAAATTAAGAAAAGAGGAAATTTGTTATACACTGTCTCATGTATTTGGGTTTTTTCCCCAACACTGGATATATAATCTTTTCATCATTTGTTGTCACTGTTCAGGGCCAGAACAAAGGCACTGTGGAACTAGATTTTTTGAGCCACATCCCATACCTTTGCAGGTGTACAAAGGGAACTTATTCCTCTCTCTCTCTCTCTCTCTCTCTCTCTCTCTCTCTCTCTCTCTCTCTCTCTCTCTCTCTCTCTCTCTCTCTCTTCTTGCTACAAGGTATATCAGATGGGACCTTTGGCTAAGGATGAGAGGACTATCCTCTGAAGTTAGAGGCCACAATCATGTGCAGAGGGTATGACTCTTGGCCTATTTGATTCAACCGTTGTAAGCATGTGCAGATTTTTATTGGGTACAGCTAAAGCTGGCAAAGAAGAGATAACAAGAAGATTGGTCAGTGCTTTGCCAGTACACAAACCCACAAGTGTGCACAGGGGTTTCCTCAGTGGGCCAAATAGTACATCCCCAGGATCATTACAGATGGTGGTGGCTGAAGTTCCTTCTGGGACCCAGACCCCACATTTGTACTCCATAATGTGTGAATTGTCTGGTGCTGATTTTGTCAAGTATTTTGTCTAGGATTCTATTTTCCTGGTTCAAAAAATATAATGACTTAGGTTAGACAATAGGAAGTATTTCTTTAAATAACATATCATTAAATTGTGGGACTCATCACTGATCAGCGGAGGTTGTGTTTTCCTAGGGATCACCCCAACATAATTTAAAATTAAATTTCAGTCATGTAGGTTCTTGATTTCAGTTGGGGGCTGTGTGAGGAAGGAAGAGGGGAATTAATCCTTCTAATCCTGCATGAGTTCAAAATCTGTCACCCTTCCCACTTTGCTGCTATTAGACTTGAAAAATAAAATTAATGGCAGGGACCAATTTTTAGACTATTTCTCCTTTTAAGGCTATTTATAGTATGCCTTTCTGTCTGTGTGTGTGTGCATGGGGGGGGGGGGAGACCAGTTTCACTGGAAAGGGTTAAAGCACCTGTTTCCTTCCTGCATGGTCCTGCTTTGAATTTGGATCCCACATGGCTGAAATTTAACTTTTAAAAGAAAGAGGGAAGATCCGATCATACAATCATAGAATGTTGGAAGGGAACTTGCAGGTCATCTACTCCAACCCCCTGCACTCTGCAGGAGCATAGCCGAAAGATAGCCCTACAACATACCCAAAAGATGGTTGTCCAGCTTTTGCTTGAAAACATCCAGTGAAGGAGCATCCACCACCTCCCGAGGCAGTCTGTTCCACTGCTCAACCACTCTTACAGTTAGGAAGTTTCTCCTGTTTTTTAGCCGATAATGACTCCCTTGTAATTTCCACCTATTAGATCTAGTCTTGCAATCCGGAGCAAAAAAGAATAGATCTGCTCCATCTTCTACAAGACAGCCATTCAAATATTTGAAGACTGCAATCATGTCCCCTCTAAGCCTTCTCTTTCCCGGGGTAAACATACCCAACGCTTTCAGCCTTTCCTCATAAGACCCTCTCACCATCCTGGTTGCCCTTCTCTGGACACACTCGAGCTTGTCAACATCCTTCCTAAAATGTGGTGCCTAAAACTGGACACAGTATGCCATGTGAGGTCTGACCACAGCAGAACAGAGTGGGACTACCACCTCCCATGATCTGGACACAATGCTTCTGTTAGTGCATCCTAAGATTGCATTAGCTTTCTTCACAGTCACATTGCACTGCAGGCTCCTGGCCTTCCCAAAATCTTGAGTGTTCTAAACTTCAAATATTTATTTATTTATTTATTATCAAATTTATACCCCGCCCTCCCCACAAAGCAGGCTCAGGGTGGCTTCCAATTGGCGTAAAATACAAATAAAACATACACAATTAAAACACAGCAATTAAAATAATACAATACAAAATGCAAAATGCTGGCAGCTGTTAAAATCCATTGAATAGGGTGCTTCAGATGGTGTCCACAAAAGCTGGGTGTTCTTCTGCTTGCCAACTCAAATGACAACTGCTCGATGGTGTCAGTCTACTCATCGGCTCTCAAGGCAGCTGCTTGATGATAAAGTTATGGGCTGGGTGCTCCAATGGCGGCAGCCCCTAATTAAATGCCTGGTGGAAGAGCTCCATCTTGCGGGCCCTGCGGAACTGAGAAAGGTCCCGCAGGGCCCTGATCTCCTCCAGGAGCTTGTTCCACCAGGTAGGGGCCGCCACCAAAAAGGCTCTGGCCCTAATGGCAGCTAGCCTGGCCTCTCTCGGGCCAGGGAGGGTCAGACGGTTTTGAGACCCAGACCGTAGTGCTCTCTGGGGTATATGCAGGGAAAGGTGGTCCCATAGGTATGTTGGACCATATAGGGCTTTAAAGGTGAGAACCAGCACTTTGAAGTGGACTCGGTATGCTATCAGCAGCCAGTGCAGTGACCTTAGCACAGGCTGGATGTGCTCCCATCTAGGGAGGCCCATCAACAGCCTGGCCGTGGCATTCTACACCAGCTGAAGCCTCTAAATCTGCAACAAAGGCAGCCCCACGTAGAGAGTGTTATAGTAGTCTAGTCTTGAGGTGACCATCGCGTGGATCACTGTAGCCAGGTCGGCATGGTCGAGGAAGGGAACCAACTGCCTAATCAGCCTAAGATGTAAAAGGCTACTACCTGTGCCTCCATGGTAAGGGAGAGATCCAGGAGCACTCCCAAACTCCAAACCTCCAGCACTGGGACCAATGAGGCCCTGCCAAAGGTTGGGAGTGGGATCCCTGCCCCCGAACTGCCCTGACCCAGGCACAGGACACTGGATTTAGCTTCAGCTGACTCAGTCTAAGCTAACCAGCCACAGCCTGCAATGCCCGGTCAAGGTCTTCTGGTCCGAGTGAAGGTTAACTAAACAAAAGGTTAATCAGTCCTTCAGCACACAGTTCTGAGCTGAAGAAGCAGCAAGCACAAAGCAGTTAGTAGCAGACAAAGGCCTTCATCCTATATACTGGGATTAGTGCCAGATTCACTGGTAGGCAAGCCTTCACTTATACTAAATCAGATAGGCCACCAAGCTTCATGAAGAAGATTTTTCTAGCTACAATACCTGAAACCCCTTTAACTAGAGATGCAAAGCATGTATTTGGCCAGTGAGCTATTGGCCTTTTAAAAATGGAAGAATGCCAGACAAAAAAAATG
Organism: Gekko gecko; assembly: GCA_029375565.1. Classification (NCBI taxonomy): domain Eukaryota; kingdom Metazoa; phylum Chordata; class Lepidosauria; order Squamata; family Gekkonidae; genus Gekko; species Gekko gecko. The sequence continues at coordinate 112,173,582 of JAPDNY010000009.1, forward strand.
AAGCGAACTATACCACTGGTTTTACAGTTCCTTACTTTTGCTATCAAGAGGAAGGAGAACTATGCACAACAGTCTGTCATGTCCCCATTTATTTTGACTCTGCATATCTTACATGAAAGTATATGGACTGAATGAATAATCTTTCCATGCATGTTAGCGATGGGGGTGGGGAGAGAAAAAGAAAACAAGAAAAGAAAAGAGTCACCAAAAGAGTAGGAGAAGAAGCATATTTCAACAACATACATTTAACTAGTTTTCCTTGATGTTGATGCAAAAGCTGTTTGATGATGAGCCTCTTTAATACTGCCTAATTAAGCTCAAGATTGATTTTCTTCCAAATACTATGAAGATATTTCTGATTTTTGTGCATTAGAATTCATCCAACAATATCTTATAGGGAGTACCTTTGTGTTAACTAGAATGAAATATTAAGCTTGTCCGGAGAGAGCACTTTTTTTAAAAAAAATTGTCCCTTGAAGTGCTTTCTAAAGGAGACAGCTAGGCAGTTCTTTTTTATTCCAGTTCAAAAGTTGGTCCTGTTCTCATTTGTTCCTGTAGTGCTTTCCTTTGTAGTTAGCTTTCATTTTTCACTTTAGGACAAACTGTCAAATAGTTTAAACCCTGAATGAATTTGTGTGCATGGAGTTCTTTAGCCCAGTGGAGTAGTTTCCACAGTGTAGTGAGATGCAAGTGGAAATGGATCTGTCTCTTCAAATAGACTCAGTATGGTGTACTGGTTAGTATGTTGGACTATGCTGGGGATGACCCATCCTAGGTGCATGATTATATGAAGGAAGGGGAGACTCCTTTCCTTGTCCAGTTACTCATTTAAATCCATGTAATTTAGTTACAATTGTGAAGAAAAAAATGGAAGCAGATTGAATAGCCATTAAGGGGGTGTCACAGATATAACTGCTCTGGAATGTTGGTGAATGTATCTTGTAAATGATAACTGATAAATGAAAATCTCTTCTTTTTTGTGTATATTTGAGTTACATATAGAATATAACAAATACATAAACATTGTAACCATTTTGAGGGGAAATGATCTGTGTGTTCTTTTCCTCCTTGAATTTTTGTTCACAGTGTTATTTTATTTCATTAATATTTATTTACAAAATTTATACCCCACCTTGTGCCCTCATCCAGGCCATCAAAGCAGCGAAGACATTAAAAGCACATCTTCAAAACCGTTACAACCAAACAAGAAACACATAATTAAAACCAGGCTAAAATGCACATACAAAAATGTAAAAATAACAACAAGTCAGAAAGGAGGTATCACTGCGGGCATGCCAGAAGAAACAAGAATAGTCTCCACTGGCTAGAGGAAGATGACAACAGAATGGGACAGGTGATTCTCTCTGGAAAGAGAGTTCCAGAGTAGAGATGAGCTTGAAAAATATGGTTCAGTTCAGTTTGTGGCTCATGGCATGCCCGATTTGTGAACAACAGACTGTCACAAACTTTCTGGTGCTAAATGAACTAGTTCAGTTTCTGAGGTTCATGATGTGGTAGAACACCCCTCTGGTGTGCTAGCAACATCAAACTCACAGGGAATCTCCAGCAGACTTTCCTCCACCTGTTCTCCAAGTTTGGTAATGATTGGATTTATGGGGTCCAAGGTATAGCCACTCAAAGAAGGTGGCCACATCCTCCATTGTTTCCAATGGAGGAAGACAAAATAAAAAGCAAGGGCAATAAAAGCCCAGTAGAACAGAAATAAAGTCCCTGAGAATCTCTGTAGTAGAAACTGAAGGTGGGGGGCATTTTTGCAGGCCCAGCAGAACCAGTGCAATGTGCCCAACAGAAACAGTGCCACTGTGGCACCCGATATGTTCCCCAAAGGGCACTAGATCATCAGATAAGAACTTCCTGCTGGTTCCTGGCCTGAAAGATATCTGGCTGGCCTCGACCAGAGCCAGGGCCTTCTCAGCCTTAGCCCCAGCCTGGTGGAACTCTCTGCTGAATGACATCCATGCCCTGTCTGGCTTATTAAAGTTTTGCAGGGCATGTAAGGCAGAGATGTTCTGCCAGGCCTTTGATCGAGACTAGTGATGGTTTCCTACATCTGCCTGGCACCCCCTCCCCAAAAATCTGAATGCTAGACATGCCATCTGTTCTTGAAATGTTTTAATTATATATGCTGGCTGTTTAATATTGTATGCTTGTGGTTTTAATTGGTTTTATAATTACATTGAACTATTCTGTTGTAAACCACCCTGAGCCTCACGTAAGCAGGGAAGGGCGGTCAAGAAATCTAAATAAATAAATAAATAATTTAATAAACAAATAAACAAACCTAACATGACTAAGGTCAAGCCAGGAAAGTACTTTTGGGGGAAATGTCAGGCACAGGTTCAAAAGTGTATAGAATGGACCTCCTGCAAGCTGAAAACACCAAACACACAGGGAACCTTACCCTGCTGCCCGCTCCTCTACAATATTTCCAAGTTGGGGTCCCAGTTATGGACCCCCCAAAAGATCTCCCCAGTACTCTCTCTGGAAAACACAGCTGCAGCTATAGGAATCTATAGAAAGGCTCAAGAACAAGCCAATGGCGCCAAACTCATAGGGAAACTTCACTTGGGCAGACCCCTCCCCAGTCAGACACTGGAAGCAAGGCAAGCCCCCCCCCCCCATGCTCATAGTCCCCCAGTCTCCAAAGGCAGATTTGGAACAACAGAAAGGCAGACATGACAACCAATACTCTCTCTAAGCAGTGGAGTCTTGTGAGCAAAAATTCTACTTTGTGAGCCATTAGAGATGTGAGTGAGCAATTTGGCTATTGCATAAATTAGTTTGCTCTGGAGCCATCCTTCCTGAGAGGAGGAGGAGGAGGAGGAGGAGGAGGAGGAGGAGGAGGAGGAGGAGGAGTTTGGATTTATAGCCTGCCCTTCATTTGGAGTCTCAGAGCGGCTTACAAACTCCTTTCCCTTCCCCTCCCCACAACAGACACCCTGTGAGGTAGGTGGGGCTGAGAGAACTCGGACACAAACTGCTCTCTCAGGAATAGCTGTGCCAGAGCTTGTGACTGACCCAAGGTCACATCAGCAGGTGCAAGTGGAGGAGTGGGGAATCAAACCCGGTTCTCCCAGATTAGAGTCTGCACACCTAACCGCTACACCAAACTGGCTCTCTCTAAGACAGAAATGTGTGAGCTGGAAGCTAAAAAAACTGTGAGCTAGCTCACACTAACACAACTTAGAGGGAGCACTGATGACAACACTTCCAAGAGGGGCTCACCAAAGTAACTCCATGACAACTTGTTGGGCACCCCAGCCCCACCAGACAAGCAAAGGAAGCATGCTCACAACTCTCACCCCCTCCTTGGGATAAAACACTGGTGTATTTTTCTACTTAGCAGAGGAAACACATGTCCAGCTGGCTGGGCCACCCTTAATTCTTCAAAGGCAGATAGGACAAGACTTCCAACAGGGGTTCCCCAACTTAACCCCACAGCTTGGCAGGCACCCCTGGCAAGCACTGGAGCACAGTGAGGTATGCTCACAATGCTCTCAGTACCCCTCAGTCCCAAACACATAGATCCTCTGGCCTGAACCCACCCCAGGTGAAATTTCAGGTTATTTACCATTAGTGGAACATATTGTACAGATAAGAGACGACCTGTTGTGAATTCTAAAAATGCAATGGAAAGGGGTAGTCAAATGGGGGCTTGCTTGTATAGGCAGATGTTTGTTGAGGTAGATATTTACTGAGGTGGATATTGTTCCAAGAGGTAGATATTGTGTTATGAAGTAGATGTTATTTCATGAGGTAGGAGTTGGGTATGGAAGCCCACCACCACCCGGCCAAAGCAACCATCCTTCCTGCCAAACACTGAGGGCGCAACCTGCATGTCACATGCCAGATCACCCAGAGAGAAGGAGGAATGGGGGGACACGAAGGGGGATAACAGGAGGCCTGGATCTTACCCTGTGAGGTTCAGAGATGGTTAATCCAGCAGGGGGAGGTTGACCTTGAGGAAGGCCAACTCATCCACCCTGGCCGGATCCAGGTGAGAGTGGTGGGGGCTGAGAATACCTCCCAGATGGGTGAATACCCGTTCACTCTGGACACTGGTGGAAGGGCAGGAGAGGAGACTTATGGCCACACAATAGAGGTTGGGCCAGATGTCAGCCTTGTGAGACCAGTACTCCAGGGGATCGGCAGAGGCGGGCTCCGGGGGCTTGGAGAGGTACTCCCTCACTACCACCTCTGCCAAATCCTCTGCTATCACATGCCTGGCATCCCCATCGCTGCTGACCACAACTGACAACCAGTAGTGAGGCTTCTTCCTGGTTGGACTCTTTGAGGCAGAGGTGCCAGGCTGCAGCTTCTCCTCCTCTTCCTCCTCCTTCCCAGCCTCCTCCACTCTCTGTTCCCTCTGGCCATGTCTGCTGGCCTGTAGCCTCAACACTTTTTTGCACTGCTTATGCTTCTACTGCACAAGCTCTGCATTCTGGAGAGCAATGCTGTCTTTTATCTGGGGGTCACAGATACAGGCCAATTTATACTCCCCTTCCTTGCAGAGAGAATGCAACCTGATGATGATGCCCATCTGCAAACTCTGTACCAAGGCCTTGACCCATGGGAGAACAGCCATCCTTTTGGGGCCTGGCTCCAGTGTGGAAGGCCAGTGCCCAGTCCAGCCCTCGAATCAGGGGGATGACTTGCCCCCCCCCAGACTGGCCACATGTGCTTTCATTGGTTGTGTCCTGGAAGGGCTTGAGGACATGCACCATTTTGGAGAGGGTCATGTTGGGGCTGATGCTGAGCTCTTTTTTCCCATGCAGGTCATGCAGGAGATGACATCCTTCGCACCGCTCTTCTGCTCCATCAAACATGCAATCATGGTGAGGTGGAATTCTAGTGGATGGGTAAGTCATTCCCCTCCACTGGCCTCTTGTGAAGCAGTTGGGCAAACTTGATGCTATGTGAAAAGTGGGTAGCCAGGCACCGGCAGGTCTCCAGCAAGGAATGCATCTCGGGGTGGCACCATCCCAGTGGCCTTGACAATGCTTCCCAGCCAGAGAGCATCCTTCACCACCAGGTGATGCATGTGTGCCAAGCAGACAATGCCCTTGAGATGCACAGTTATCACTACTACCAGCATTTTGGTGCCTGCATCCGTGACCATGTAGCCATGGTCGATGTTCCTGCTGCCCACCCACTTTCTCAGGCTACTCTGTATCATGGCAGCAATGTTTTGTACCATGTGGTCTTCATCCATCCCATGCGTGTTGAGCAGAACCACTTTGTAACCCAGTGGCAGGACTGTCCCCTCCTGGGGCCTGGGCCATGCCACAACAGTCTGAACAGAGAGATCCTTTGGTTGCCATCAGTGGGTGGTGAGGGATGGGTAGCCATGCTGCTGGCTGCTCCTGAAGTCTGCCATGAATTGCATGGTTTTGCCTTGCACTCTGGAGAGCTCAGCCTTGACCATCGCTGCTGTGGAGTGGTGCATGGTGGGCAAGACTTGTCAGCTCATGGTCCTCCATGAGGGGATAGAGTTGCCAAGGAGCCAAGTGTTGCAGCAGCTGGCAAAAGGTACATCTTCCATGATGGAGAAGGGTTGGCCATCCACAGCAATCATCTCACCAATGAGGCAAGTGACTGCTTCCTGGGCCATCCATGTAGTCCTTTTGGATGGCACTGTCAGCATCCTCAAGGGAATGACCTCTTGCAGGGTGTCTCACCCATGGCTCCCTGAGTCAGCATCCTCAAGGGAATGATCTCTTGCAGGGTGTCTCACCCATGGCTCCCTGAGTGCGGGGAGCCTATCTTGGAGGGGTGTCCTGATTCTCCTCTGGTTCTCCCTGCTGAAAAGGAGTGGGTCTCTTCTTCCTTGCACTGTCCCCACTCTTCCCCCCAGCACAAACATTGTGGGGTGCACCATTTGCTGGTGCCTGCGGAGAACCAAGGAGGACAAGTGTTCGGGGTTTACACCCCTCTGGACATAGGTGCGGCATACCTGGCACTCTGCCACAGGGTCACTGGGGAGGGTGCAGAAGTATTTGCAAAGTGTGGGCTGGAAAAGGGGCACAAGGACTGGCGGAGGTGGGAGGAGGGGCAGCTGCTTTCTGGCACTGGGCTGGGCTGGGACACGAAGGGCTGGGCTGGGACACGAACAGCAGCAGGGAGTTGTATGGAAGGGGATGATGCTCCCCCCCCAAATCACTGCTATCAGAGTCCTTCTCTCCAAAGAGTGTTAGCAACTGCTGGTCTCTGGGCAGTGCTAACAACTCTTTTGCCTCTGTGGAGAGCCCCAGGAACAGATCAGGAAAAGGAGGCTCTACGACCTCTGGTGATGCCCTGATAGAGGCGAGTTCCAGTAGGCTGGCATGATGGGTTTGGTGCCCGAGGATGGAGGTCTGTGGTATGCATAAGGTAGAAGACATCTTCCCCCCATGACATGCAACCTTTGCACCCACTTTCACTCTCACGGCACAGTGGTGTTCGCAATCAGGAGGTGTAGAAGGGTATAAATGTGGGTCCTCAGCCAAGACACCCAGTAGCTAAGCCCTTCTGCTCAGCAGGAGCAGAGAGATGGGGTAGCTCAGAGCCCTGAGTCCACCTAACACCCCCAACCCCCAGCAGGGGAGAGGAGTTCACAATCAGGAGGGTATAAAATGTGGGTCCTCACTCAGCCAATGCACCCAGTAGCTGAGCTTTTCTGTTGGTGTGAGCAGAGAGAGAAGGTGGCTCAGACCCCTGAGTTCACCTAACACTCAAACCGCAGCAGAGGAGAGGAGTTCACAATCAGGAGGGAATGTGCTCTGCTATTCTGCTTTTAACAAGTTCCCTGCTCTCAGTTCATCTTTTTTTTAATGTTTTTAATTTTAACCAACTGTCATACACATAGTCTTTCCGTCATCACTGTACATGCTAGTGGTCCTGTAACCAGGCCTGAAAACAGATTGGAAAGGATCCAAAAATCTGCTTGATCCAGGAATCCTAACTACCATCCATTCAATCATCTTGCTCAAGTGTGGAATATTTGAGATTGGTTGATTTTACCTTTTATTAGATCTACAAATCTGAAATTAAATATTCTTCTAAGATTTAGTTGAATTAAGAGGACTTAACATTGATTAAGGAGCTGCGGTGGCTCAAGTGGTTAAGACACTGAACTGCAGGCTGTGGAAGGTCAGTAGTTCAGCAGTTCAAGACCCGAGAGTGCTGCATGACAGAGTGAGCTCCCGTCTCTAGTTCCAGCTCCTGCCAACCTAGCAGTTCGAAAGCAAGAAATTGCAAGTAGATCAATAGGTACCACTTTGGTAGGAAGGTAACAGCGTTCCGTGCACCATGGTATCTAGTCATGCCGGCCACATGACCACGGAAACGTCTTCGGACAGCACTGGCTCTTCGGCTTTGAAACGGAGATGAGCACCGCAACCTTAGAGTCGGATTCGACTGGCTTTCGAGCAAGGGAACCTTTACCTTTACCTTTAACATTGATTAAGAAAATAATGCTGGATGTTGTTGTTGTTCAGTCGCACAGTCGAGTCCGACTCTTCGCGACCCCATGGACCAGACTACGCCAGGCCCTCCTGTCTTCCGCTGTCCACTGAAGTTTGCTCCTGATGCTGGGTATGTTTTATTTAAAACTAGCAGTAAAGCCCGTTGTGAAAGCAATACAATGAGCACTAGAAAGATGTGATGTGTAACGAATGAATAGGCTGGAAGGAGGTATAGTACATATTAGCAGTCTGTAACTGAAAGATACAAACATTGAAGTAAAGTACCTCATGTTACACAATAGCTGGTGTCCAAGGTCACACAATATGGGCCAGAAAATGCAGCACACAGGGTCCATGGATGGATGTAGCAACCATGAGACAGTGGGGTTTTTGTGTAAAGATCCCCCTTGTCTGCCTTGGCCGAAGTGCGTTGTAAGTTCTCCTGTATTACGGAGCTAACTGGGTTTGTGACGTGTAGTGTGTGTCTTGCGTATTGTTACTCCTCCCCCCCCTTGTAATGTTTTGTATGTATATCTGCCTCTGACTGTTTCCCTCCTTAGTGAAGGCAAAATCAGGGCAATGGATCCGAGGAGCAGTGGCTGGTTATAGTTTCAACAGTAAGGCTAGTGGTGACCTTGGTTCCTGGTGTTTTTGTTCCTTTGCTTGCTGTAAAGATGTGTCTGGAGGTTCGTAGCTGCCTCTGTTGTTGTGCCTTGCTCTTTGGAATTGGTCTTCAGACCCCAGATGTGGCTGAAGGTTCCCCCCACTCACAGGCTGTATCCCACTGTGACACACTCTCTGAATGTTTGCAACGTATATGTCATGCCCCACCTCAGGCTGTTGTTCCAGGACTCCTCTTGTTTGTGCGTGGCTATATAGAGCTGGGTGTGAGTGTGTCTGTATTTCTGGTTTGCCGCATGGCTTGGGTGTGTGGCTGCTGGTTTTCTGTGTGTATGACCCCAATGGTCTATCTGTGCTTGTCTGAGGTCCCACCCCTCCTCAAACCTGTCTCTCTCCAAGCTCCATCCCTGAAATCTCTTGGAATTTCCCACATAAAGTTGTCAAGTCTATCCCCTCTGTAGGCAAGCATCAAGGTAGTACATGTATCTCCCCCTGAGTATTCAGATTTACATCCCCCCCCCGACCTGCAGTCGCATCCATGCTCTGAAGCTGTGAGTGCCACGTGACAGCGGCTGTTGTAGGGTTAGGAGCATGTGACATGTCCAGAAAGTGGGGGAGTTAGTCAAGGCAGCCAGTGGATAGGGACAGCCTCTGAGTGACACATCATATAGGCAAGTGTCTTAGAGCAGCTTCCTGTAGTCCCACAGGTATGACTGTAACATCAGTGCTAAGTCCCATTGCCCACATGAAGCAAACAGAAACATCTAATTCTGCCAAAAGCAGGATGTACTAAAAGGAAGAACAGGATTGCCCATTGGAAACAATGGGCGAGACTTGAAATAATGGGACCCAGGAATGCCAAATGACTTGCATGGGGTTAGCGGAGTGTTCTGGGACTGGAATGACAGGCTCCGGAGTGGAATGGCAGCCCAAGGGGCTAGGAGATATGTCCTGGGACTGAAATGACAGTCAATCCACTCTGGGGCCTGTCATCTCAATCCCAGAACAGATCTGCTACCCCACAGGGGCTGTCATTCCACTCTGGAGCCATTATTTCCAATGGGCCTTCCAGTCTCTCCCATTGTTTCCGATGGGCAATCCTGTCCTTCCTTTTAGTACATCCTGCCAAAAGCACCCAACTTCAAAAGCCAAGGGGGGGGGAAGGCAAGCATGATGTATTTGCATAACCAACTGGTGGTTTTTGTGTAAATCTATACTTCTCACAAAAGACTGAGCTATACACAGTAGTATAGACGTCAGTGACTCAGAAAGCATCCACATAAGTTCATGACTCATGTAACACAGTACAACCCGATTGCAACCCACCTCCCCTGTTTCTGGCTCAAGGAAGCCAGTCAGCCAAACTTTGGACAGGAGATGTTTCTGGGCCAGGCTGGCAGTTCCTCAACCCCCCTGCCCATTTCCTGCCCCTGTGGAAGGCAGGCAGCTGTAGTTCGGCACCCTTGGGGCACGTAAGGGAAGTGGATCTGCCAGAAGACCATCTTTTCCTGCCGGTCCCTGCCAGGCAATAGGAATGTTGGGGGGGGCATCCCTCCCCACAACCTGGCAGAAAGACAGGAGAAAGGCTGGCTAGTTACCTGGGGGAGTCACCTGGGCTCTGGGAGGGAAGATGTCTCTGGTGAAGATACCAGAGATGAAGACAGCATCTATGGGGGAAAGTGAGGGGGAGAGTGTTTGAGGGCATCCTGTTCCCACCAATGTATTCCCCATCCCCAGTCCTGGGAGAGCTTGTTGGGTCGGGCCGGCAGGTCCTCCACCCTCCTCTCCCCTGCCCCTCCTGGCATGGAAGGCAGGCGGGCAAAGCTCCATGCCGTCGGGATCTGCCAGGGAAGTGGCCCTTTTGTCATCGAAGTTTGGGCCATCCTGGTGCTGGCCCTCCCTGGCTGTGAGGCCTGCAGCAAGAAGATGCAATCTGCTGTTGGGCTCCTGCCAGGCAAGTGGGAATGACTGGGGGGGGAGTCTCCCCTTGTGACATGGCCGAAATGCAGGAGGAAGGCAGGCTACTCAGCTCGGGGAATTGTCAGGGCTCTAGGCGGGGCCAGGACAGGCAGCGGTGTGGAGTACAGGCTGAGGCTGGGCTGGGAGCATCAAGGAACAGCAGGGCCAGAGTCAGCGGGAAGCAAAAGGCCAGGAGTCTTCATGTTCTCTCCTGAGGTGAAGCTGCATTCTGAGGCCAATTTTGGTGGGCAGTGCTTCTGTGGGCGGGATGAAGACAATTCAGCCAGTGGCCGGGGACCCATTGCTGAGTAGCAGTTCAGGCAGCCAACTGATTTTGGTGCTCATCAAATCTTGCCACTCTAAAACAGGATTATTATATTGGAGAGATTGGTGTATACTATTTTCCAGTGTTTGTGTTTAGCTAAGTAACTAATTTGAATGGTCAGACTCTTTTTTAAAAAAGAATGTATTCAGATAAATCCATATTCCTTTTGACTGACTGTTTTTGCTGGTTTATCACTGTACTCCCTTGTATTAAAAATTGCCAGTCCAAAAGAAAGATCCAGTCCCACTGGAGAAACTCTTGGGTTTACTTGTTTTTAGAAGTCTGTCTCTTCTGAACAATGAGCATATAAATATTGTTTGTTTATGTTTTTCACCGAGGCAGCCAAAATAAGTCATGTCTGTTTTCTCATGTTAGCTATGTTGTTTTTGGCTCTTAATAGTGTGGGTGTTCAGACAACGGTTAATTCTCTTCTAATAGGACAAATTCTTCAGCACCATCTGAAAGTGCAAAATTGTGTCATGCATCTTCTAGGCATAGTTGGGTTTGATCATTATGTTTCCCTGAACTCCTATTAGTTCTCCATAAAATGTCATATTGATTTTTAAATATACCACTTCTACATTTAATGCTGTCCATAGCTTGGCCTCCGGTGACTTTGGGTCAACTGATAACTTCTATCCTATTTGTGACATTCTTGTATACAAAGGAACTTTTCTGAAACTATATTACAACTCAAGTTGTGGATTTTAAATACTATAATTTGTTTTAGTTATTGATAGATTTTGTCTGATGGAGTTTGAGTAATAAATTGTTAGTGAAAAGTTTCAACGAATAAATTTTAAATGCCTTTGTCGCACAGGAAATTTAAAATTATGGCTATGTCAAATTTTTGCACAGTTTTTTGGAGGAAAAGGAAAGTTTAGGAGGGAGAGGGGGGAAAGATAAAATCACAGAGAAAACTCCTTGCTTTTCTTTTTCAATTATGTTATTTTACTCTATTTATTATTTAGGTTAGTTATATGTCACCTCTCCAGAATCCTGCTCAAAATGGCTTACAATTAAAATCACCTCATAATATTTAAAATGAGCCACTAAAAAAAAGACGACACAAACCTATCTGTAAAACAGATGCAAACTTTTAAAAATCTGATAAAACCTCCAGTTAAGAGCCTGAATAAAATTATGTGTTTTGGCATGGCGTTAAAAAAAAAAAGGAAATTAGGATCCAGGCAAGCCTTAATTTGGTGGGCATTAGTAGGACTTGAGAGACAGATCTTAATAGGCATACTGGGATAGTGTGTGAGCAGGCTGTCCTTCGGATATCCAGGCCCCAAGCCATTAATGGGCTGCTTCTTTAAAGATTTCCTTCTCAGATTTGTAGTTTCTAAGCCATTCTTTACCCTCCCCAAAAAGAAGAAACACTAGAATTGGTGGCAATGCCAGTCAATCAGAAAATATGTAGGCAATGTGATAACATCATCATGTCATCACCAATGTTCACTCTAAGCTGTGGAGTCCTGTGAGCAAAAATTCTACTTTGTGAGCTGCTGGCCTTAAAGTTGTGTGTGGGCGGTTTGACTCCTGCATAAATTAGTTTGCTCTGGAACCCTCCTTCCTAAGTTGAGTCAAAAAGGTGTGAGCTGGAAGCTAAAAACTGTGAGCTAGCTCGCACTGACTCAGCTTAGAGGGAACACTGGTCATCACTTAACCAATCATGTTATGTGTGTGTCAATCTCACAAAGCTGAAGAAAATTAAAGACGATTACACTGGCCACAATCTTCAGGCCTCCCCAGAAAATTCTCTGCAATGGGACAGATGTGTATATTGATGTAATGGAGATTTTTCTCAAAATTTAGTCCCCTTACATGTATCAGTTTCACAAGTCTTTAGTTATTCAGTGGTTTGGATCCTGAATTTTGCATTCTGAAAATTTTCTGCTGATGGAAGGACTTCCCTGCTGCAACCTTCTATTTCTTGCTTAGATTGATTCATTTTCAGGTTGGTGCTGGGAAGAAAGTCATTGAATGCTAGGTGGAATATATCTGGGGCTTCTTTACCATGTGTCCAAACAATAAAAATGTCATCAATGTATTGAGCATTTTGAGGTATCATTTGGAGGAAGAAGGGGAAGCTGCTCAGGCTAGGACTCAGGGTTAGAATGCCTTTTGTGGAGCTAAGAACACCTTGGGATGTACCATGATCCTTGACCCAAAGACTAGGGAGAAAGAACACGGTGCTCATCCTTGAGCATCAGTAAATGCTTGGCAAGAAGGAGCCTCAGCGATATGCAATTTGACAGTTCGGACTCAGAGACATGGTAGCTTTTCCCAGAGTACAGGAATGCACAGATAGAAAAGACCTGACTCTTCAGCATCCAATCATTTCCTTGCAGTATGCGTTTTGCCCATGGATGCAGCCAGGGGTCTTTTCATAGAAAAACAGCTACAGGAGCTCATTAGCATATGGTATGCTAATGAGCTATTAGGCTATTAGCATATGCCACGCCCCCTGACATCACCGGAAGTGATGTCAGAAGGGGAAGCAAAAGGGGGGGGAGGCATCTTCAAAAGCCTCCCCTTCCCTCCCCCAGCTGGTCTGGGTGGGGGAGCTAAGAGAGAAGGGTTTAAAGTTTAAACTCCTTCTCATGAGAGTTGGGCCACAGAAGGAGGAAAGAGGGAAGGAAAGAGAGAGACTAGAGAGAAGGAAAGAAGGAAGGAAAGAGGGAAAGAAAGAGAAGGAAAGGGGAGGGAAAGAAAGAGAGGGAAGAAGGAGGGAAACAGGGAAAGGAGGAAAAAAGAGAAGATAAGAAAGTGGGAAAGAAAGAAAGAAAGAGAGAGAGAAGAGAAGAAGGAGGGAAAGAGGAAAAAGAGAGAAAGAAAGGAGGGAATGAAAGAAATTTGGCAGCAATTTGGCCCCATTATATCCTATGGGCCATTGAAGTCAATGGTGAAAACATAGGGTATATTCTGGGGGCTGGAGGAGGGGTTTGAGGGAGAGGCTCCAACCTCACCGGTTAGTTGATGGAAGCCTCTCCCCAAGATACCCACCAAGTTTCAAGAACATTGGACCAGGGGTCCAATTCTGTGGGCCCCCAAACAGGTTGTCCCTATTCCCTCCATTGTTCTCTATGGTGGGAAAAAGTTACTTTTCCCCCACCATAGAGAACAATGGAGGGAATAGGGGCAACCTGTTTAGAGACCCATAGAATTGGACCCCCTGATCCAACGTTCTTGAAACTTGGTGGGTATCTTGGGGAGAGGTTTCAGCAGCTACCCTGTGAGTTTGGAGCCTCTCCCTCAAACCCCCTCCCCTCCAACCTCCAGAATATACCCTATGTTTTCACCATTGACTTCAACGGCCCATAGGCTATAATGGGGCCGAATTGCCTCCGAATTTCTTTCATTCCCTCCTTTCCTTCTCTCCTTTTCCTCTTTCCCGCCTTCTTCTCTTCTCTTTTTTCCTCCTTTCCCTGTTTCCCTCCTTCTTCCCTTCTCTCTCTTTCTTTCCCTCCTTCTTTCCTTCTCTTTCTTTCCCTCTTTCCTCCTCCTGTGGCCCAACTCTAGTAAGAAGGGGTTTAAAGTTTAAACCCCTTCTCTCTTCACTCCCCCACCCTTGCCAGCTGGGGAAGGGAAGGGGAGGCTTTTGAAGATGCCTCCCCCCCTTTTGCTTCCCTTTCTGACATCACTTCTGGTGATGTCAGGGGGTGTGGCATATGCTAATAGCCTAGTAGCTCATTAGCATACCATATGCTAATGAGCTCCTGCAGCTCTTTTTCTATGAAAAGACCCCTGATTTTACTGTGTGAACTGGCAAAATCCAGTTGGAAAGTGCATTGAAAATGGATTATTTAGTGTGTGTGATTGCAGCCTATGTCTGGGCTGTACTAATTCAGGCTGCAAGAGGAGAACTCAAATGTGCCTTGGCCTGGACTGGCCAGGCAAGCCCAGTCTTATCAGATCTCAGATGCTAAGCAGGTCTGACCTTGGCAAATACTTGGATGGGAGATCTCCAAGTAATACCAGGGCCAGGATGCAGAAGCAGGCAATAGCAAGCCTCCTCTCTGAAATGTCCAAATCCCACTAGGTTGCCAGAAATCAAACATGACTTCCAGGCTCTCTCTCTCATGCGTACACACACACACACACACACAAATACACAAAAAAGAGAGAATTCAAATGCTAAAAGAAAGCTAGTCATCAGTACAAAAGATTCATTCTAGCCTGCTATTTTTCTACAGGTAAGTAACCCATTTTTTTCATTGGTGAATAGGGTTGTCAACTCCAGCTTGGAAATTCCTGGAGATTAGTGAACAGAGTGTGGGGAGGGTGGAATCTGGTGAAGGGAGGGAGTTTAGCAGAGATATGATGCCACAGAGTGCACTCTCTGAAGGTGCCATTTCCTCCAGGGGAGCTAATCTCTGTAGTCTGGAGATTAGTTATAATTCTGGGAAAACTCCAAGTCCCACGTGGAGGTTGGAAACCCTACTGGCGAGCATATTGTCATATGAATAGGGTTTCCTGTAGCTGGCAACTGGTAAGACTCTGGGGGGCTGGGACATGGGGGTTCTGTTGACATGATGGTGAAAACCCAGAAGCCGTGACACTATGCTGTAGGTTTTCCCAGGAGTGATGTAACACCATTCCACCAATGCATTTTTTTTCTCTCCTGCTGGAGTGGTGACTGGAAATGAGAGTCTGGGGCAGGACATGTCCTGCCTCCAGTGGGTACGTGGCATCCCTAAATCTGAGGCACACCCACAGTCAGAAGATATGCCATTCAGACTGCATGTCTTGCATACCTGCTTCTCTCTCTGTGCTTGTAACCCCAATCACATTTTCTAGAGAAGGGTGCAAATAAATATGTTTAAGATCCGGTTGTAAAGCATACCTCAGGCAATACATAGAGAGCTCTCTTCCTTTCACAATCAGATCTCCCAGCAAAATTAATGAGAACCTTTTCCTGCATAAGATCTCCATGTTTGGAGGCCTGAATGATTTAGGATGCTTTGGATCAAACCATTTTTTTTTCTTTTGGCACCATACCATTCTTCTGTCATTCCTTGTCAGTAAACAAAAACAGTGGAGAAACTTGGTGATAGCAGGACTGAGTCGAAAATGTAGAGCTGGCATCACTTGAAATAAGAGCAGACTCTCTGGAAGTAAATATTCTGACATTGCAAATGTTAAAATTAATTCCCACTTCAAACAGAGCTCTTTAATTGGGAAACATCTCGAGCAAAAAGACTTCAGATCCTAACTAACACAACTATTACGTTAATTGCCGTGGCCCCCTTACAAGTCTTGGGTGGATCTGAAGTAAGTAGTTTGTTATTCTGGCCTGCTTTTCCAACCACACTCATTTTGCTAAATTGCATTTCTGTAAGTGAGTGGGCTGATAGGCTGCAAGTGTTACTAATTCCATTGGATTTTTTTCCCTCCTCCTTTGAAACAGAAGATCAAAACCTCAAGCCACTTTTTTATTTTTAAATGATGTGTTTCCATAAACAAAACTAGACGTTTGAAATAACCACTATATTAAGATTAGGTGTCCCTGAAAAGGAGCCCTGTTTTTCTACTGACCGCAACACAAAATTATATGCAAATCTTTGAAGTACGGTTTTTAAAGGCTATATAAGGATTTGAAAAAGGACAACAGGGAAAGACATCTTGGTTAGATGGATTTTTGCTACCAGCTCTTACTTTTTACTGAAACATATTCTGAACCTTGCTCCTGTACAGCAAAGTGAATGGGATTGCTTTGGAGAAAATGCGTTGTATAAATGATAATGTTATGTGTCCAGATAAGGAAATTATACCAAGGACACTTTGAGCACATGGATAGCTTCCCAGTATGAAGGTTAAGAAAAAGAGGAAGGAGATGGTGCTCCAATTAGATTACTGCGGGTGGGGGAGAGAGATGAAGCTACAGACTACTATAGCACAGAAATCATATAGGAAACAATAACACCCATCGTCAGCAATTAAAAATATGGTGCAAAAGAGAACACCATGGCAGTATTTTTCAAGATTCACTGCAAGCCATATTATTGGTTACTTTCCAACTTCTTGCCTCTCTGTCTGCCTAGGAATCCACCTACACAAACCTTTCAAAAGGTCCGCTGCCTTGTAGTTCTTACTATATTGACTAAGCTCTGAATCAGCTACAGAGGCTGGGCTGCATGTTCTTTTGAATGTAAGGGCACCTTCAGTGACTTGACTGTGAAATTTCCTCTTTATTTTGGTTTGTCTGGCACCAAGCCTTTTGAGCTGTAGGTGCCAGGAAAGAAGATTTCTCCCCTCCCCCAGCTTTTCATTGATTTTTTTTGTCCTCCCTTTGATTGGCTTAGCTTTTATTCTCTTATGATGCTTCTTATTTTTAAAAAATCTTTTGTCCTGTGTGCTATTTTTTTTTAGATCATAGTGCACCTATATTTTTACCTTTTGGGTTTATTGCAGGTATTGAAATGGTTTAATTTTATTGTTGGTACTGTTTTAATCAGGAAGGAAGGTGGCATGGTATAGCCCGATCTTGTCAGATCTCAGAAGCTGAACAGAGTTGTTACTTGGAAGGGTGACTACCAAGAAAGACTCTGCAGAAGAAGGCAATAGCAAATCACCTCTACTTCTCGCTTGCCTTGAAAGCACTTTGCTGGGGTCACCATAAGTTGGCTGTGACTTGGTGAACTTTATATACAAACACACATTGTTTTAAGTGTCACTTTTGGAAGTTTCTTTGGGAGCAATGTACTCAGTGGTGAGGGATGCATATTTTTAGTCAATTATTATTATTTTATTTTTTTAAAAAAACTATGTTGGCAGAAATTGAGGGTCATTCCAAAATACCATTATCTAAAAAGCTATCATGGCCAAAGTCATATGAACATAAAAAGCCAAGTGTTCCTAATTTATGTTTGAGTATACATACACAAGATTGGTTTGTACACATTGTTCTACTGATTTCAAAGTGAGAATTTTATGTCTGTAGTTTAGGTTTGCCAGACCCCTCCCCAATGGAGGCAGGGGTCACCTGCTACCAAGTCCTGCCCCCCAGTCACCAATCAGCTGGCCAGTTGGAAGACTTACCTGGAGAAAGAAAAAGGTCTAGACCTCATCACTGGTGTCACATAGAAAGTGATGCCATCACACCAGTGACATCCAGGTGATGCTCTGGTATTTGGGGGGGAGAGCTGGTTTTACCATAGAGTTTTTGCCAAATACCAGAGTGTCACCTGGATGACACTAATGTGATGATGTCATTTCCTGTGCAATGCCAGCAATAAGGCCTAGGTCTTTCCCTTTCTCTAGGTAAGTCCCTCCATCCCCCATTGGTTGCCAGAAGGGATCTAGTGTAGTTAGCTCTCTTAATGAAACCAATAGGATTAGAAAGTGCTTAAAAATGGCTGGTTCATGCCCTAAGAATTTACTTATTTAACATCTATTTACTACTCTCTGTTGTACGGACAAAAGTCAGCTAGAAAAAATGAGTCTCTCAACTCAAGAAGCTGAGAGTCGATGCCTGCAGTCCTGTTTCCTGGGAGTAGGCCCCACTGAATAACATAGGACTAACATCTAAGCAGACCTGCTTAGAATCTCTCTCTTTGAGTGTATTTCTTGTACTTGTCACTATGGAGTGGAATTTATATAAGACAGAAAATCCTATCCATGGTAAAGCAATATGGGCCAAAATACCACACTCATCAAAGTAAATTTAAATTAACAGGATATTTTATGCTTAGGGTCCTCAGAGGAAGAATGACTGTTTACACATACAACCAGTGTGTAACATTTGGTTTATATATGTATAAAATAGTGTTGGGTGTGTGTTTGTTATTCCTACAAGGCTTAAAACTGCATAAATATAGTTCCAGTTAGTACTGAAGATGTGGTGGAATGGTCAGAGCTTCCATATATATTTGGTGGAGCTCTAATAGACTATGTCCAGAATTACAGTCTGAATGGCAATCTATGAACTTCTGCAAAAATTGTTCTAGTAAGGAGAGGGAGATGAGGAGAAGACAACACCAGGAATGTATGGATGCTCTCAGTGTGGGGCAAGTGATGTGCTGTATTCTTGGTGCTGGGGGGGCAACAGTGGGAGGGCTTCTAATGTCCTTGCCCCACTGTTGGACCTCCTGATGGCACCTGGTATTTTTGGCCACTGTGTGACAGAGTGTTGGACTAGATGGGCCATTGGCCTGATCCAACATTGGCTTCTCTTATGTTCTTATGTTCTTAAGTATTAAAAAGTACAAGTAGATTATGGAGATTTGCAAACTAGCATATTGCACAAATTAGAAAGACGACAGAATACAGCGCAGATCTTTTCAACAAATGGAACCATTTTATTGGATTCTGGAACACACACATTACATTGATTTTTTAATCATTCCTTTGAATTTCATAGTTGCAACAGCCAATTTGGCCTTATGGATTTCCTGATATTTATAATAAGGCTTTTATGAAACTTTCAGAGTGTAGGACAAGTCAGGAATTGGTCATCCTGCACCAAATGCAGCCACCACCAACACTGTGCCAGGCCTTTGACAAGAAACCCCGCATGTCAAAAACAGATCCTCTTCTGCCAGAAAATATCTGTCCCTTAACCTGTCAGCCAAACCAGCATGTTTCTGAAAAGTAAGAATCAGTCAAACTGAGCAGAGTGAGAAATACTTGTTATCTGTTGTGGAGATACCCTCATCAAGCTAATGAAGCTGGTATAAGGCTCACTCGTGTCTCTGTTAATGGCTGAGTTCAGACTGGCGGTTTGAAGTGGGAGCCAGTCATGGCAAAAAAGCCCTGGAACAAACTGTTCCAGGTTTTCCCGGTCACACTGTGCTGACTGATGCGGGAGCATACTGGGAGGAGGCATGCAGGAGCGTTCAGACTGTTGGCCCAGAGGCGTGGCTGTAAACGGCTTTTTCCTGGTAAATCAACTATATGCCCTGGAACAAACTATTCCAGGTTTTCCCGGTCACACTGTGCTGATTGATGCGGGAGCATACTGGGAGGAGGCGTGTGGGAGTGTTCAGACTGCTGGCCCAGAGGCGTGGCTGTAAACGGCTTTTTCCTGATAAATCAGCTATATGCGCATAAGCGCATCAGGCTGATTTGGGGAGGATCCTGTTGCGTCGGCACCTCATTGGGCAGTACAGCAGAGCACAGCCAATCATATTGCTGCTGCCTTATGAGCAACGTGGGTTACTCCCGGCTTTTTGGGTTGGTGTTCACACTTCCCAGAAGCAGAATGAAGCAGGATAAACAGGCTCTCAGGGATTTGCTACCTCTTTTACCAGGTATCTTTTAAATGTGGGAGTGAAGCGGAACAGCACGGGTTGACTATGGGTGGGGAATGCTAGGCAGATGTGCCTGTGTGAACACCCCCTTTAATCCGCTTGTAAAACATGGCTGAAATGTGGCTATAGCCGGGCAAACTGCTAGTCTGAACTCAGCCAATAAATCTCCTAATCTACCAAAGGATTTTTCATCACTATCTGTCTATATCCTGTATGTTTTCTTATAGGCATTCTTTGCTTCTGTGATATTGCTTTCTGGTTTCATTTACATCAATTGACTCATCAATAAGCAAAATGAATACTTTGTCCTTGCCTGGTTTGCTATCCTTAGTGTTCATGGTTTAATAGCTTTCTGATTTTCGGAACTTGTTCCAACCTGAGGGATCATGCTGGTTTTTCCCTCTTTTCAGGACACCCCCAAATCAGTTAGGCCTTTCTGGTCATTTGGCAACTCTAAGTTATGAAGACACATTTTAGAGAAACCAGAGATCATTCATGACCTCCTTTGTCTCCATTCAGTATACGGCAAATTTTACAAGAAGCTTTGCAGAAAGCTGTATATGTAGCTCTTTCATTTGTGGCTAAGAGCCTTTGTTGCCTTTTCAGATTGAGTTGGTTGCTTCAAAAAGAGATGGTCTGTTTTTGGAGGAGTTCCATAAAGTTCAGCGAGTTCTCTGCATAGTTCGCTGCAGTGCCTTAATTTTGTGGTGATGGTGGTGAGCCAGATAATACCTCTTGAAGACATTTACTGCATTCTTACAAATTACTCATGTTTCAGGAAGTTTGCTTCTAGTTTTTACTTTCTCATTTGGGGATATAAAGTTTTGTAGTATTTCTCCATTCTGCTTTTCTCAGACAAAGGACCAGCTCTAGCTCAAAGTCACCTAGGTTGCAACACTTGGGTATGCAGAAACATTCTATGATGAATCCATTTTACGTATCATGTACTGAGAATTTGCTCTTTGCAAAATGTGCTTTAATAGTTTCCTTGTTTGTAGCAATGTTTACAAGTGAATTTTCTTGTGCTCCCCCTTCCCACATTATAAGACGGCTCTGGTTTCCCAAGACAAACTCTGGATTTATATGAGGTTACACAGCTGACTATGTTGTTTTCGGGGGGGGGTCTTCATTTTTGCCTGTTGCTTTCGGTGTAGCTGCACACATTCTTATTACTTTAACCTAGTATTTCTCTAACTGTGGATGGGGGACAAGAAAAAGAGGAAATGGCATGAATAACTTTTGTGAGTCTTATGGGTAACAGGCAGATAGATGATCAAGGCTTTGAGGTTTCCAGCATGTAAGATGTGTCTCCAAGGGGATCACTGGAAGGAAATAGTTAGGCTAAAATGCAATTACCTCCAGCTACAGTTGAAATGGTATGGGAAGAATGGAGGTCTAGAATCCAGACATTAGAAGCAGCATCCAGTAATAGTACAGGAGTTAGACAGAGGAATACAGTGATGCAAGAGCATGCATATGTGTCGGGTAAGAGGTGAAGAAGCAATGAAGGAGGTGTACATGCTGGAATGTCTAGAGAGGTTCCTAATTGCAATGGTGTAAATGTTGATGTTTGAGAAACATTCAAAAATCTGCTCATGTACTTTAGAATATAGCTTTCCAGAGTTAATTCCCTGTCTTGTGAACTTTTTTATACAGTATCTGTTGCTGAACAGCAGTTGGGCTGGGAAGGGGCAGGGCTGGTCTTAAGCAATGGGCAACAAGGGCAGGTGCCTCAGGCCCTGCTGGAAAAGGATCTCTGTCAATTTTACTTTTTATTGAGAAAATAAAAGAAAGTGGGGAAAAGAAAATGAAAGAACGTACATGAAATAGAAGAGGGGTCTACAACAACTATAAGTTTGATTACAAAGTTTTTCTTTGCTCTCTATATAGAGAATAAATCATTCTCTCTGTTTATGTAGTTTAATCATCAAAACCACAAATCACCAAGTCCCTGGGGAAGGCTCTCAATGGGGGTGTCGATAGCAGGCTCCAGCTGCTGCCACTCACACTTCTCCTGTCTGGGCAACCTGCTCACATCAACAGCCACTCACAACTGCCCCTTCCAAGGCCTGGTCCTGCAGCTCAACAGCAGCCTTGTTCCTGCTCCATCCAGCTTCCAGCAACAGCTCCCACTGCCTTTCACAAGGCAAGGGTCATCTTTGCTTTGACCTGGCAGAGGGGGCAGTGGGGGCCAGTAGGGGTGTCAGTGATTGTGGGGGCCCATCCTGAACTTTTGCCCAGGGCCAAGAATCACAAAAGGCTGCCCATGGGGAGGGGACTGCCTTGGTGCTTCACAGCCTCAGCCAAATCCATTCTGAGGAATGTGCTTGATGTTAGGGCATAAGGCACACATTATTGTCTATTCTGCTACCATTGTGCTGTAGTAATTATTCCATGCAGGAAAAACCGGGTATGAATTATTGCTGTAGTGCAACAATAACACAATATCCAGTGATGTGCAGATACAGTGGAGGGCTAGTGAATTTGCATTCAGTCATCTGACTTTGCCTCCTTTCATTGAAATTAGTGAAAAAAATTGTTGGTGGAGAAGTTTTCCAAGAGCTGAGTTCACAAGGTCAAACCTAAATATTTGGCGATGTGGCTCTGTACCTTTGCATTCTGTATATCAAGAATCAAATTCTAGGGCTCTGAAGTTTTAGGGCAGCTTTTCCGTAGCAGACAGATATGCACAATAACAATAACTGTGCAATCCAAAGCAGAGTTACACCTTTCTAAGACTATTGAAGTCAATGGATTTAGAAGGGTGTAACTCTGTGCTATGAGTCATGTAATTGTAACACCAGCTAGGGCTACTAAAGTGATATCAAAGGCCTCTTGGGATGGAGTAGGAAGCCTGTCTTATATTTATTTCACTTAACAAGGAAGATTTTTTTTTTTTAAATCTAGTTTTCTAGGCCTGATTCCTAGATCAAAAGTCTTTTCAGATTTCCAGTGAAGATTTGGGTTACATCATGCCCAGCGACATACTACTGGCATACGGCAGACAGTACTCTGTCTAAAATGGCAAAAAAGGGAGTCAAAAGCATGTTAATATCCACATAGGATTCCGCTGCTGCTGCTTTAGGAATGTGGTAGAAAAGAAGGCATGTGTAGTTTACAAAAAGAGAATGTATTCCAGATGTTAACCATGCAACCAAGATTTGTATATACAGAAAGTGTTTTCCCATTGCCTATATTTAATTTCCACATGAAAATGGGGGCATTCTAAAAGCATTCCCACATGTGCTGGCATAAATCAGATGGTTTTCATCATGAATCACATGTCTAGAAAATCAGCTCCACCCACATGTGCTTGCATTCATTTATGAATGCTTATTTGTTAAGGTGAAAAAAGCCACTAAAATTGTATTAACTAAATCTGTTTCTCCACCTTTTAACTCATGCTTATTCTTAGGACGAGAATAACCCACATGCTCTAGCAGGGTGGCAGCTAGTAATGCGGCAATCCTTGCTCACTTAAACATCAAACTTATCCTGCTCCTGTGTCCATGTTACTTCCAGCCATTCCCCTATCCTGTCAAATTTCCAATATGTTTGTAATTTAAAATCAGCTGTCTTTTGAGTTTAAGAGCTGCATTTGCATCTGTGCAGTCAGCGGCATTCGCTGTCACACTATCGAGCAAGCTAGTAGCCTCTGTGGATGCATGGTTAGAAGGGGAGTCTTAGTCACCATCTTCAATTCTACCAAATTCCTTCACTTGGCAAGGCGGGAACCATTCTCCCCCCCCAGTCACACATGCTGTATAATTTCTCAGCTCTGAATCTGCATCTTTTTTGAGAGCTCTTTATTATTTGAGGGACTGCTAACTACTGAATATTTGTCATGCTTTCAAAGGTTTACATCCATGCAAAACACTGCCTTAGTAGTGAGAACAACATCTTCAATTTTCAAGGTATACCTTCATACCCATTCAAACTTTGGGTATACTAAAATCATCTTTCTTTTCACCATGCTATAGAAACTGAAGGCTGGGAAAGGGAGGAGAAACAGTATTACAGCTCCAAGCTCCATTCCATGTGTATGTGCATTCACTTGTGCAAAGTTCATATTAGTATGCACATGCATATTTGTATATACTGCACTCTGTTCCTGAAATTAGGATGGAACCCTGCTTTTCCAGGATTCTCAACTGAACAAAGAAATGCCCACACATATACAGTAGAATGCCCATGAGACTTCTACACAATTTCAAGTGAACATGTCCATCGGGTGGAGCTTGCTGCCTTGATGCCATTCCCCCTTGCGTTCGGTCTCCTTGATAAGTCAAGTGAAAAGGACTAAAGCCTTCGCCAATGAGACTTGCTGATCATTCATTTCTATAAATTATAGCAGTTGAACTGGTGAACTGTTTCGGGGGATCTCGTATAACCACAAATACCTCTTTTCATGTTGTAACATACTGTGCAAATGCCATCCCACTGAGACCGTGCTTGGCCTTGTTTTACTGCACTTCACCCTCTATAAGTGATTTTGTTTTACTGGTATTGACTTTGCATTTGCTACATCATTGTTAATACACTGTAGTAATTCTTTTTGTGCAAGGGATTTTTTTTTAACCAGCCAATGTTGTTCAGTTTACTACATGTCCTTGTTTTTGCTTTCTCTAGGCCTGTTTATAAACACTTTTTCCCTCTTGCATTCTTTTAACAATAAAATAGAATGTCAGATACATTGCAATAAAACCCATCCATGAAACATACTGCAAGTCTGCAACTGCCCAAACAAATAACTTACTGCAAAGATTGACATGACTAAGACCCTATGCCTGGAAATGCTGCCTAACTAAAAAGGCCACCTCAAGCAACTCTCTGAAGTCAGCAAAGAGCAACATTGAAAGAAACTGCTCTAGGCAAAGGCTGGAATGCTGTAATAGCCAAAGGCCTTGCTCCTATACCAGATGGTTTAGCCCTCTTTCACACTGTGAAGCTTGGCTTGGACTGCTTCAAAAGACCTCAGCAATCAGAGAGTGGTGGTGGTCATAGTAGTGGTGTTCACACACCAGGCCTGTTCTACTTGTGACCCTCCCAGCCTTATGCAGACTGATCATCAGGGGCTTGATAAATGTCCTGTTTTTGCTGCAAGAGAGAAGTACATGTGTATGATAACCCCCTTCCCTATCTCTCACTCAGAGGCAAGATTTTCCCTCCGTTGCTATTTGCCTTTCTGACACAGCAGTCCTAGTGGTCTGTTTTCTTATTTCCTGAAGAACTCTGGCTATTCTCACCCTATGGCTCAACTCAGGAACCTGAAGGAAGGGTCGGGATTGCCCTTTAACTTAAACCACTGAAAATGGCATTTGGGACATTTTGAAATTCAGAATTAACAAAATATTTTATTCAACATAGAAAGGAAAGGTCACATGAAATCAGGAGAAATTTCTGTGGTAACTCAATACAGATAACTCTGAGGTAAAATCACTACATGCACAGACTTTAGTTCTTATGTTTCAAGCTAATGAGAGTTTCTTAAGCTATTCAAAGTTACTTAAATCTTTATGTTGAGAGGCTTTTGTTCCAGTGTTTTCCCAAACATTCCAGTACACTTTCTTTGAGTAATTTCTGACTCTTTTGGTTTCCAGAAGGCTGGTACATTCCTTCCAGTACCCAGACCTCTTCTCTTGAAACACCAGTACTCATCTTGAGTTTTTAACGGACACATTGGCTGAGTTCAGGCTGGCAATTTGCTCCGCTATAGCCACTTTTCAGCCGTGTTTCCCAAGTGGATTAAAGGGAGCATTCACACAGGCACATCTGCCTGGTGTTCCCCACCCATAGGCAACCCATGCTGTTCCACTTCGCTCCCGCATTAAAAAGATACCTGACAAAAGTGGTAGCAAATCCCAGAGCCTTTATCCTGCTTTATTCCACTTCCTGGAAGTGTGAACGTGAAGCCAAAAAGCCAGGAGCAACCCGCTTCTATAGTGTGCACTGGGTGTTTCCGTGCATAAGGCAGCAGCGATCAGATTGGCTGTGCTCCGCTCTACCACCCAATGCGGTGCTGGCACAACGGGGTCCACTCCACACATAGAGGAAAAAGCCGTTTACAGCTGCTCCTCCGGGCCAGCAGTCTGAACGCTCCCATGTGCCTCCTCCCGGTATGCTCCCGCATCTGTCAGTCCCGTGTGACCAGGAAAACCTGGAACAGTTTATTCTGGGGCTTTTTTGCCATGACTGGTTCCCGCTGCAAACTGCCAGTCTGAACTGAGCCATAAGGTCTCTAAAGGTAGTTTTTAGCCACACAATGCGATTGGTCTCTCCACTCTTCAGAGCCAACTCCCTGTTTGACTGGGTAGGGAAATTATCCTCCCACTCTAGAAGATCTTTGGCTCAAATAGGAATCTTTGCCTACTTTCCAAACTTCCTTGCCAACTTTCCCCCCGTTCTCTGTCAGTATTAAATGGCTCTTGGCTAAGGCTGAAATCAGATTCAGCTCAGTCAAGGCAGAAATCTGACTGGCTCTCTCCTCAGCATGCAGCTCTCAAGCCTTTCTCTGTTCAGCTGATGCTAACCAATCAGAATGCTTGAAGCAGCCTGTCACTTTAGGCTCTCTAGCTCTGTGAAGAATTAACCCTTCACAGTCCTTTATTTGTTTACACAGCACTTCTAGGCTTTTAAAAGTGCAGTCTTTCACAGTGTCAAGATCACCTTGCAGACTGCAGTACATGTTGACCTCTGTGCTGTCTGGAACATAACATGTTCTACAGGCTTGTCCTACATAATACTCCATAGCAAGATATGTTTTACTGGCAATCTTACATTAACCACCATTCTGTGCCTTCCTCACATGTTTACAGTGGCTGCAAGATAGTGTTAACTATTCTAGGGATTGGAGTTTAAAGTAGCGTGCAGTCCCCCCTCCCTTTGTTTGCCCACATTCCTGATAAATTAGTTGGTGAGGATGAAAAATGTTTCCTTCCATTTTTCTTGAGGTGACCATCTCCTTGAGAGAACAGGACAGCTTTGTAAGTGACTTGGGACAATGCCAAGCCTCCCTCCTGAATCACCGTCTCTAGAATTCAGATAGCTCTTTGGTTTTATATTTGGAAATAAATCCTAATCACTAGTTCAAAGTTCGAGATGTGAGCCCAATATCATTTCTATCAAGGCTTGTAGAAGGAAAACTTTTTTTAAAAAAAAGAAAAGAAAAGGAGATAAGGCATGTTTAAAACAGAAAGGACCAGAATAAGTGTAGTGATATCTGATCCTTTATTAGCAAGAGAGTCCAAGGCTAAGAAGAATGGAACAACTCCCCTCCCCCCAAAAATAATCTGGGAGCAAAAGGCTTTCACTTTCAAGGTAGGGGCTGACAGAAGACCAGCAGGGTAAGCCCTCAGGGACTGACTAAGCAAATAGTGAGAGAGGAGGTCTGAGAGTTAAGCAGGACTAAACTGGAGCATTGCTTTGAAGGTCAGCAATGCAATTTCATATGTAATACTAGATTTAATGGGCTTCCAGGGCAGCAACCAAAGTGCAAGAGTGATGTGCTAAGAAAGCCTAATGTGCATCCAGTTGAAAGCCCTGGCTACAGCACTCTGCACTGAGGGAAACTGATACTGCAGAGAAGTAGCCAGCTGCACAAAAGAAGAGTCTGTGAGGTAACATGCTGTCGGTATGAAGAGGCAGCTAGCATGGGATCCATACTCAGAGGCCAGGGCATTTAAAAATGAGATGAAGCTTCTTACTATGATGATTTATAATTACTCTATCAGAGAGTGTGAGCTCCAGATTTCTGAGTAAAAGAAGTAAAATTAGTTTTTTCAAGTTCTCCAAACCCAAATCAGGGGCAGGTTTTCAGACATGCCCATGCAATAGATTATATCAGCTATCAGAATCTGGTCTGTTCAGAATCCTACTCAAGTCTGTTCAATTTACTTCCAGGAAAGCATGGCACTCTTACAGTGCCATGCAAAGCAGAGTTACACCCTTGTAAATCAATTGGTTTCAAATAGTGTTGCCAGAACCCCTGCCACCAGGCCCTGCCTCCCTAGCTGTCAATCAGTTGGCTGGCAGGGGACTTAACAATAGAAAAAGACCCAGGCCACATCATCAGCATCACACAGGAAGTGATGTTATCACACCAGTGACTTCTGGGAGACATTCTGGTATTTGGGCAAAAACTCTATGGTAGAAGCCAGTTTTACCATAGTTCCCCCCCCCCGATACTAGAGCATCAGCAGGAAATCATTGATATGAAGATATCACTTTCTGTGCAATGTCAGCAATGTGGCCTGGACCTTTCTCTTTCTCCTGGTAACCCCCCTCCCCCACCAGTTGCCAGGAGGGACCTGGCAACCTTAGTTTTAAAAAACTGGGACAGGTGTAACTGCGTAGGCTCTGTCTCAAGAAATACAGTTAGCGTTTCCAAATTGTGACATTTTGCAATTTGCAGTAATTGTTGATTCAAAAGTAAATCTGTGATACATACACACACGCACATTGTATCTCTCTCTCTCTCTCTCTCTCTGTAGTCTCTCTGTGTGAGTGCTTGTGTGGGGGAGGGGGAGAGAAAGAGAGCACCAGGAAACTGACTTGCATTTGGAAACCATCATGAATTCCACAGATTGTGCATAACTCATCTGACCCAGAGTAAAGGCAGTGAAGCCCTCGTTTTGTCCTATCTGAATAACTGTAATAGTTATAACAGAATGACTATCTGCTTATATCCCAATGGGTTTCTTTCCTATGTCAGCCTTTTCCCCCTCTGATGAGATTATTTTGTGTCTAGATATAAATAAATACATCTGCTTGAGATCCCATCTTTCCTTTCATTAACATCACTGATAATAATGTATTTGTCCTTCAAAGCCGTGCAAATAGGATCATCCAGTTCCAGATATTAAATGCTGGCTACTCTGATTATTTTCTTTCAATCATAAATGAAATTACTCCCAGTCCTTTCTGTCTTCACACCCTTTGTAAAATTCCTGGCAGAGAAAGAGATGATAGATTAAGAGATACATGAATCACTCACATACCCTGTAATTAGCACTTGCAGCAAAGAACTTACGGAAAACAATAATTCCTTGGTCATTTGTCTTTATTTTTGCTTTCAAGCCAACATAGTTTCCTTATGATTTCATTAGCAGTCTCTCTGTAAATGAGGTTTGAGCTTGTCAGAACTAGGTTCAAGTATTTGAACAAATTACTTAGTCTCTGATTTGTTACAGTTACTTTAAAACAAAGAGGTCTTTTGTTGGGAAAAAGAACTCTCAAAAAGAAATCTCTTTGTACCTCATTGACTTGCGATGGTAGTTCATTTAGTATATATGAGACATCATTGAGGTAAGAGCTGATCTGTATATTTAGAGCCCAATCCTATACAGTGCCAGGCATACTCATGCCCAGTTATCTTAGAATCATAGAGTTGGAAGGGGCCATACAGACCATCTAGTCCAACCCGCTGTCCAATGCAGGACCAGCCTAAAGCATCTCTGACAAATATTCATCCAGCCTCTTCTTGAAAGCTGTCAGTGAAGGGGAGCTAACCACCTCCCTGGGCAGCTGATTCCACCTTTGAACCACTCTGACTGTGAAAAAGTTTTTCCTAATATCCAGCCAATACCTTTCTGCATGTGATTTAAACCTGTAGCTTTGGGTCCTATCCTCTGCTGCCAACTGGCACAGCTCCTTGGCCTCCTCCAAATGACAGTCTTTCAAATGTTTAAAGAGAGCAATCATGTCCCTCCTCAATCTCCTCTTCTCCAAACTAAACATTCGCAAGGCCCTTAGCCTTTCCTCATAGGGCTCAATCTCCAGGCCCCTGATCATCCTCGTCACTCTCTTCTGCACCATCTCGATTTTGTCCACATCCTTTTTGAAGTGAGGCTGCCAGAACTGCACACAGTACTCAAGGTACAGCCTGACCAAGGCAGTATACAGAGGGCCTATGAACTGCGATTTCGATGCTATGGCCCTTTTAATACAACCCAAAACTGAATTAGCCTTTTTTGCCACCTCATCACCCTGATTGCTCATATTTTAAGAACATAAGAACATAAGAGAAGCCAATGTTGAATCAGGCCAATGGCCCATCTAGTCCAACACTCTGTCACACAGCGGCCAAAATATACCAGGTGCCATCAGGAGGTCCAGCAGTGGGGCCAGGGCACCAGAAGCCCTCCCACTGCTGCCCCCTCCAGCACCAAGAATAGAGTGCATCACCTGCCCCAGACTGAGAGTTCCCATCTATACCCTGTGGCTAATAGCCACTGGTGGACTTCTGCTCCATATGTTTATCTAATTTCCTCTTGAAACTGTCCATGCTTGCAGCTGCCACGACCTCCTGTGGCAGTGAATTCCATATGTTAATCACTCTTTGGGTGAAGAAGTATTTCCTTTTATCTGTTCTAACCTGACTGCTCAGCAATTTCATAGAGTGCCCACGAGTTCTTGTATTGTGAGAAAGGGAGAAAAGTACTTCTTTCTCAACCTGCTCAATCCCATTCATAATCTTATAAACCTCGATCATGTCACCTCTCAGCCGTCATTTCTCCAAGCTAAAGAGCCCCAAGCATTTTAACCTTTCTTCATAGGGAAGGTGTTCCAACCCTCTTATCATTCTAGTTGCCCTTCTCTGCACTTTTTCCAATGCTATAATATCCTTTTTGAGATGTGGTGACCAGAACTGTACACAGTATTCCAAATGAGGTCGCACCAATGATTTATACAGGGGCATGATGATACTGGCTGATTTGTTATCAATTCCCTTCCTAATAATCCCCAGCATAGCGTTGGCCTTCTTTATTGCAGCTACACATTGTGTAGACATTTTCAGCGAGTTATCCACTACGACTCCAAGATCTCTCTTTTGGTCTGTCTCTGCCAGATCAGACCCCATCAACGTGTATTTATATTTAGGATTTTTGGCTCCAATGTGCATCACTTTGCACTTGGCCACATTGAACCCCATTTGCCACGTTGACGCCCACTCACCCATCCTCAACAGATCCCTTTGGAGTGCCTCACAATCCTCCCTGGTTTTCACCACCCTGAACAACTTTGTGTCATCTGCAAATTTAGCCACATCACTGCTTACTCCCAATTCCAAATCGTTAATAAACAAGTTAAAAAGCATCGGACCGAGTACTGATCCCTGTGGTACCCCACTGCTTACCACCCTCCACTGAGAAAGTTTCCCATTTATACTCACTCTCTGTTTCCTATTTATAAGCCAGTTTTTGATCCACAAGAGGACTTGTCCTTTTATCCCATGACTATTGAGCTTACTTAGGAGCCTTTGATGAGGAACTGTATCAAAAGCTTTCCGGAAGTCAAGGTAAATAATATCTATTGGGTCCCCCTTGTCCACATGTTTGTTCACTCCCTCAAAAAACACTAACAGGTTAGTGAGACAAGATCTTCCCTTACAGAACCCATGCTGAGTCTGCCTCAATAGTTTTTGTTCATCAATGTGCCTACTAATTCTTTCCTTAATAACAGTTTCCACCAACTTACCCGGTATCGATGTCAGACTGACTGGCCTGTAATTTCCTGGATCTCCCCTGGAGCCCTTTTTAAAGATGGGAGTGACATTAGCTATTTTGTTTACAGTCCACCCTTACCCCAAGATCTCTTCCACATACACTACTCCCCTGAAATGTATCCCCCATTCAGGATTTGGCCTTGACATTTTTGTGGCCCAGATGTAATACTGTGCATTTATCTTTGTTGAATTGCATCCTGTTTGCAACTGCCCACTTCTCCAGAGCATTCAGGTCTTGTTGAATTTTAACTCTGTCTTCTTGGGTGTTTGCTACTCCTCCCAATTTGGTATCATCAGCAAATTTAATGAGTAGCCCTTCAACCCCTTCATCCAGATGATTGATAAAAATATTGAACCAAGCCCTGTGGCACCCCACTGGACACCTCCCTCCAATCTGACGAAACACCATTGACCACCACTCTTTGAGTGCAGTCCTCTAACTAGTTCCCAATCCACCAAACTGTCCTATAGGCCAGTCCACAGTCTTCCAGTTTTCCCATCAGAATGTCATGGGGAACCTTATCAAAAGCTTTACTGAAATCCAGGTAAATCACATCAACAGAGTTCCCACTATCCAGTAAGCTTGTCACACGATCAAAGAAGGAAACCAGGTTGGTCTGACAAGATCTGTTGGGAACAAAACCATATGAGGATGAAAACTGGGCTGAAAGATAGCAACTTGCTCAAGACTTCCTGATAAGTTGAGTGTGAATATGAACCCAAGGCTGAAGCATCCTGACATCTCTTTGAACTATGCATTTCAAAGGAAGGAAAGAGAACTTGTGATAAAACAAAATGGAGGAATCATTGTTTACAGATAGGATGAAAATCAACATGTTACAGCATGGGTGGTGGTAGTAAACCTCCTCCCAAGCAAAGGATTCTATTTATACTAATCTACTCTTTCCATATGAGGTGAAACAGTATTACTTAGCATGGGAAAAATAGATCCCATCTCTGCTTATCTTCTTTCATGATCTGGGCACTCAGTTTTGTGTTTAGGGGGTAGTTTTTTGGGACAAATCTTAGTTTATTAGCTCCCAAGTTGAATCTCAGCACTAGGAAAGGCATTGTAATGACTAGGGATGGGCACAAACAGAAAAAGTGGTTCAGTTCATGGCTCATGCCAAGTCCCAAACTGAACCCAAACCAAACTGAACTAAAATAGCCTCTGACAAACTAAACCAGTTCAGTAAATTCAGGATGCAGGCAAATGCCCCCAGGGCCATAGAGACTCCAAACTCACAGGAGCTCTCCAGCTGATTCTCCTCTTCCTGCCCACCAGGTTTGATGAAGATTGGACTTAGGGGATCCGAGTTACACCCCCCAAAAAGAAGGTGCCCCAGGAGAGTTCTTTCGAGGGAGATGTCAATTGTGGGTTCTGGAATGTATTGAATAGACCTTGTGCAAGCTAGGTGCATCAAACTCACAGCAGGCCTCCCCTGGATACCCCCTACATGCCCTTCAAGTAATGTGTGGATTGGACTTGGGGGGTCCGAGTTATGCCCCCCCCCCAAAGGAACCTCCAGGAAAGTGCCTTTGAGGAAAATGTCAAGCGTGTGTTCTGGAGTGTATAGAATTGACCCAGTGTGAGCTAGATGCATCAAGCTTTCAGCGTACCTCCCCAGGATGCTCCTCAAGATGGCGCCCCTCCCCCAAAAGCAGGCACAACTGTCACCAGCACTGTTGCAGGTGGTCATGTCCCAAGCTGTGTCCACCCTGTTTCCACTGACCTGATGACCACAGGCCAACCCCCTCCCTGCCCTGACCGGCACCAAGAGGCACCTGCACAGCAGGTGGCTGTGTCTCCCCAGGCCCATCCACCCACTTGCCCCAATTATCAAAGTGATTACAGGGCATGGCCAAACCTTCCACTTTGTTCTGCCTGGGTCTGGGAGCCACCCACATAGCAGGTGGCTGTCTCCCTGGGCTCTCCTTCCCACCACTCATGAGTGCAGGGTAGGGCCAACTCTCCCACCCTGCCCAGGCAAGAGAGCTGCCCACAGAGCAGGTGGCTGTGTCTCCCCGGGCCCATCCTCCCACCCGCCCCAACTGTCAAAGTGATTGCTGGGCAGGGTGAACACCAGCTCTCCTCTGCCTTGCCCTGGCTTGGGAGCACTGTGCTGTCTATCACTGTGTTTCCAGGGCTCACCCCAACTGAGAGGATGGAGGTGGAGGCTTAGAGACAGAGATAGGGGGAGAGAAATGGAAAGAACACCAACAACCAACAACCACATATAAGCAGCCCAGTAGGTGTGGAGGTTTAAAATGGTATGGAGGACTAGGGCAGTGTGTCACCCAAGTCCCCAAGGCTGGAGCAATTCCCTCAAGGCAGAGTAGGTGCAGAAAGGGAAACAGGCAGGCAGGCAGAGAAGCCCCCCCCCCAAAGAAAAAGCAGCCCAGTGTGTTTGGGAAGGTATGAAATGGCATGGAGGACTAGGGCAGTAACATCACCCCAAGTCCCCGAGCTTGAGCAATCCCCCAAGGGAGAGTGGGTACAGAAAGGGAAACAGGCAGGCAGGCAGGCAGAGAAGCCCCCTAAAGAAAAAAGCAGCTCAGTATGTGGGGAAGGTATAAAATGGCATGAAAGACTATGGCAGTGAAGTCACCCAAGTCTCTAGGGCTGGAACAATCCCCCACGGCAGAGTGGGTGCAGAAACGGAAGCAGGCAGGCAGGCAGGCAGGCAGGCAGGCAGGCAGGCAGAGAAGTCCCCTAAATGAAAAGCAGCTCAGTGGGGGGATATAAAATAGCATGGAGGACTAAGGCAGTAACATCACTCAAAAGGCTGGAGCAGTCCCTCCATGGCTTAACAACACCCAATCGCAGACCTGAAGAGTTGATTAGGTGGGTGGGGGTCTTGGCAGAAAGGGAAACAGCAAAGCAGGCAGAGAAGCCCCAAACAAAAAGCAGCCCCCCCCCACTAAGTCCCAAATCCCCCAAGCTTAACAACACCCAACTGCAACCCAAAGGGCTGATCAATGAAAGCTGTGGGGGTCTGAAATAAAATGGCAGCAAGGGAAGGGAAACCACCAAGGAAGCCTGGCAGCAGGAAAATTCCCCTAAACAAAAAACAGCTTAGTGGTATAGGTGGAATATTAGTCCCAAAGACATTGCAAAAACTAATAAAGAGTATAATAGGAAGTGCTGAAAATGTCAGAATACAAATGCAGCATTCTACCATATGTGGTGGACCTGCAAGAAAATATTGGATAGACATACATGAAGAAATGCAAAAGATATTAAAAGTCAAGTTTGTGATGGATCCCAAAAATATGTTACTAAATATTTTACCAAGCAAAATTACAAAAACATAAAGTGAAATATTTATGTATATGGTAATGGGGGCAAAAGTAGTATTTGCGGCAAAATGGAAGGCAGAAAGTTGTTCAGATCCAAAGGAATGGAACAATAAATTAAATGAATATGCGACAATGGTAAAATTAATATCTTATATGCACAGTATACACTCGTGGGATAGGGCAGGGTATAAATTAAATAAATAATAATAATAGACCAATCTCAGAATTTCAAGAAAAAAGTATTTTTTTTCAATTATATAGTTGAAAATCAAGAATAAATTTAAATTAAAATAGAAAATGTTTAAAAAAGAGTTTGATGACATGTTCATAATTAAATTATTATTAAGGATGGAAAAGATAGAATAAAGGTATTTAAATAGAAGTGAAAAATCAAGAGTATACATAAGCAAGTTCTATATAAATGCATGATCTCACTGATAATTGTATAATTAAATTATTGTAGTTTATCATTATGTTTTTTGTTTAATTCAGATAACTGTGTTTACATTTATCTTTTATGTATGATCTAGATGATCATAGACGATTGTAATTGCAGATGATTGTAGGTGTATAATTTAGATGATTATAGATAATTGTAGTTTATGCTTTATGTTTGTGTGTTTGTAAATGGAATAAAAAAAACATTTTAAAAAGCAGCCCGGGGGGGGGGTTGTGAAATGAGAAAACAATCCCTCCCACAGCACCCCCCCCACAACGAATGGGTAACACAAAGGAGGAACTCAGGGCAAAGCAAAGCCCCCTGGCCCCTGACTGAGCATGCAACCCCCCACACACCCAGAAAAGCTCTTCAGCTTTGTTCTCTCTCTGTCTCGCCACTCTCCTTCCCTCTCCATCTCGAGCTCCAACTAAAACCAGCAGAGGACACATACTTCTCTTGGGCTTATATAGCATCTGAATTTCATTGCGACGAATGGGAGCTCTGTTATTGTCAGGCAGCAGTGCCTGTCAAGCTTTGGAAGGTCCCCATTGATGTTTTCAAGGCAGGAAAATACCACCCCCACTGCTGCTAGCAGTTTCACACTGGGTTTTCTGGGATGGTTTTTGTTTCCCAAACCATGCTGAGCTGCGCCGAGCTGCTCCCAAAGTTCATTGATGTTCAGCGAGCATGTGCTCTACCAAACATCACTTCCTGATCCACAATCCAACCAAAATTTGGCAAAACTTTTGGCTCATCAGCTGGTTTGTGCCCATCCCTAGTAATGCCATTATGTGGTGTTTGCTCTCCACAGGGGAGAACCATGAGTTCTAGACACACATAGTTTTCATATCTCATGAGAAGTTACCTTTTGTTTCCATTTTTCCTGGGGTGGAAATAAGGAGGTCAGCAAGTGGACAATGTGATTCGGGAGCAGATGTGTGCCCGACTGAAACATCATCCAACATAATACCAATCACTGACTGTATTCCTATTATGTTGATGCTACCAACGTCTCGCCACCGCCACACACTACCACTTTATGATGTGTTTTATATTTATATTTTGACTTATTTTTATCTGCTTAATAATTTTTATGTAAGATGCCCTGAGCCTGCTTTGGCAGGGAAGGCAGGGTATAAATAAATAAATAAATAGATCATGTCATGCAGCATCATCCCTTATTGGCATTCATGTGATAATATTTTTCTCCTTTGATTTTATTGGCTCACTGCTTGGGCAGGATTCATATTCTGAACAATCTGTATAAGCTGGGCTTCTCCTTGCAAGAGTGTCATTTGAGCTACAGAGCATTGATCAGACCACAGGAGTGAACAAATGTTTTACTTACACCTGTGTAAAGTACTGAGCAGGATATCGGTAGTGATATCAGCTCATACTTTATTGGAAGTGAAGAACAAGAGAGAGAATGCCGGCTCGCAGGCCGGTTTATATCCTAAGGCAAAACCACACCCAAATACACACCCCACATTCATGATAGGATTATTTACAGTGGCAAGAGTTCCATAGGTCCTTTCTTGGATCCTAGCCCTCTAATAAGAGAGGGCTAGGATCCGCTCTGGCTATTGTCTTTGAAGCGAAGCTAGGGCTCTTCGCCTGACCATGTGCAGACCTGACCTCACACGTGGCGAACTCAGTACACGACACCCCTCCCCCCTTAGTCCAGAGCACACTAGCAGATGTAGTCTTTGAGGTATGCAGGTGCTTTCCTTTCTTGGGAGGAGTGGCAAAGTTCCAGGGCTTCTGGAGCTGGGGCCCGTTCACTCAGAAGGGCATCGGGCGGAGTCTGTGGTGACCCTGCTTCCCTTGTGTGCTCACTTGGAATGGGCATGCTGTCTGATGCCTGGTCTTCCAATGCCACCACAGTCATCCCCAGAAAGGGCCCCATCTGTGATGGCACCATGGCTTCCCGTGTGTCGGGGTCCTCATATTCGCAATAGTCTGGGTCAGCCAGAAGGACCCTGAGGTGCTGCTTCAAGAGTTGTCCATCTTCACTCGAGACCTCATATGACAGGGGCCCTGTTACTCTTACCACCCGCAAGGTATGAGTCATACAACTGTGATAAAGAAGCATCTACAATTATTTATCTCAAGTTTTTTATACAAAACATTGATTTCTGAATGTGATTTTTACAAGAAATAATACAATGGAAACAGAAGCGAAAAGGCAGGATGGTGGTCTCCGGATTGGTGCTGCCGTTTCGACAATGTGTCTTCTTCTGACCAAAAATTGTACTCTTATAAATAATTCAAAATTATGTACAATCAATAAAAAATCCATGGCAATAATACATCATCTAATTTTGATAACTGAAAACATTTTCTTACAGTCAACGCAAA
Organism: Gekko gecko; assembly: GCA_029375565.1. Classification (NCBI taxonomy): domain Eukaryota; kingdom Metazoa; phylum Chordata; class Lepidosauria; order Squamata; family Gekkonidae; genus Gekko; species Gekko gecko. The sequence continues at coordinate 112,210,804 of JAPDNY010000009.1, forward strand.
ATATGGAGTTCCTCAAGCAACAAAAAGCTGCATACTCATGATTTTTCTAATTCTTCTATAAAATACAAGAATTTAGCATTTTAGTGTCATTCATTATTAACCAAATTCAAACAAACAAGAAACATAATACTATTATCATATACTCACATAGCTTGAAAAGCAACATGTCTTATTCTAGAAAAAAGTTCTCCCAGAAGGGCTGAAGTCAAAGCTTAAACAGTGTGTTAAGCTACATTGCTATAAAAGCTGAATCACCCCCATTTGAAAACTAGTCCTGAAGTTACTTACACCATAGTTACCAAATACTCACATTCATCTCCTGGAGAGATGGAGGAAGCCCACAAGAGAGTGTGGGTGTGATGTTTGGCATCAAGAGAACACACACATACTCCATGGGGCACAGTATGTCAAGTTAAGAAAAATTAGCCCTGGGATGGTCTTATGTGTTTACCCCTGAAACAATGCCTTGATGGGCTTTTCAGAGTAAAACAATGTTTTGGGAGAGGATTAATGGTTTTCCCATGGATGGACAAAGACCTTGGGAAACTTGTGACAATTTGCATGAATAGTGCTAATGGCACTTGATGAGATTGCTTGATGTAAACTAAAAGTGTTAATGTTCTTTGATGACCCTTGAATACAGGATGGGAGAGGCTATCGAGTTGTATGAATAACCCATTAATTAAGGTGCATGGGAGAGGGAAAGCATGACCAGGTGTGATGAGGTCACATCAAGGTAGGGTGGTGTCCTCCTGAGAAACCCATTGCTGAGATTAAGGCTGAGTTCAGACTGGCAAATTTGCTCCGGGAGCCAGTTGCAGCAAAAAAGCTGTTTGTTCCGGGGTTTCCTGTTCACACAGCCTGGGCTGCTGCTGGAGCATACCAGGAGGAGGTGCGCCAGAGCATTCAGACTGCTGCCCCGGAGGCGCGCTGCATGCGGCATTTCCCCATTTATTCAGCTGTGGGTGTATGAGCGCTCATGCGCTCATGTGCATAAGCGCATTTTGCCGATTGGGGAAGGATCCTGCAGCGTCGGCACCACATTGGCAGTAGAGCAGAGCACAGCCATTCATACCGCCGCTGCCTTCTGCCCAGTGCGGGTTGCTCCCGGCTTATCGGTGGAGCGTTCATACTTCGAGGAAGTGGACAAACGCGGGACACAGGTGCTCTTCAGGGATTTGCTACCACTTTTATGAGGTATCTATTAAATGCGGGAAGAAAGTGGAACAGCCTGGATTGCCTATGGGTGGGGAACACGAGGCAGATGTGCCTGTGTGAACGCCCCCTTTAATATGGTTTTAAAGCATCGCTGAAACGGGGCTCTGCCAGGGCAAATTGCCAGTCTGAACTCAGTCTTAGTATCTCTTTTTGGGTAGGAGGAGAGCTATTAGCAAGTCACCTATCCTGAGTCACCTTCCCAAAATATTTTTCCAGGCTTGTCTCTGGCCAGCATCCATTTTCTTTGAACCAGCTCCATCTTGGTTCCACTTCTAAGCCAGGCTGTGCAGCACACAAGTGATTTTGGAAGTGATATTTAAAGAGGGGCATTTCCCCTAAAACTACCCATCTGCAAGAGCGGTCTGGTTGCTAACGCCAACAGCCCATGAGACTTCACTCCTATCTCACATGCTAGCCAGGATGCTGGTCCCACAGGTAGGTGAGTGAACCAGGCAGGGATTCCACCACGATGAATCAGCCCCTCCAGCAATGATGTGACAGGACCCACACAGCTGGGACTTCATTAGCCAAAGTGAAGAAATGCATTTTTCTTTGGGAGGTATGAACTGAGCAAAACCTTCACTTTGCATTTTCAAAAGTTATTCTTTCTTACCAGAAAGAAGGGAGGAGGAGGGAAGTAAATTCAATAGCTTTCCAGCCTCACCTCAGCCATCCTTTTAGAAATGCTAATAGGTCTAGCAAGAGACAATGGGATGGTCATGTCCACACACACACACATTGCAGGAAACAGAGATTTGGAGGAATTATGTGCTAGAACAATTTCAGGAAAAATCTGGAGACTTCAGGAAAAGCTTCTTTGACCTGATCTGACCTGGTCAGTGGGAGGAGAAAGAGAGATTATAAAACTCCTGGGAGCAGGAGGGAGACTTTCCTCTTCGTTGCTGATTCTGTCTAGGCAAACAGAACTCTTACCTGAAGTCTGTAGGAGGCAGCAATTGGCCTGTACACCTGAAAGAGGCTTGGAGGTAATAGAGTCCCTGTAGAACATCTGGTAACTTTCTAAGCTAAGGAGCCTGCCTTACATTTAACATCTAACATGTATAGGGAAGGGAGAGAGGAAATGCTCATTCCAGTGCTGTGGTGAGGGTATGTTTATGAACATTTTCTTTAAAAGAAATACTTTATTTCTTTTTCTTTTTGGCCCCACGAAGCGGATTTTTTATTCGCATTTTTCTAAATATTACAAACTACAACAGAAAAAGGAAGGGAAAAACATCTACAACTAGGGAGAAAGAAAAGATAACCACAACTAACTAAAACCTCAAGAGATGGAGATCTTCAATGATGCTTATATCCTTGTTAGTCCAATAAAAAGGCTTATAAAGCATTAAGCATGATCTAATAAACCCAATTTTACATCAGCTTAACTATTTTCCCAGTTCAAGGACCCTTCCCATATCATCTCGTAAAATAAAAAATTTATATGAACTTTCAAAGTCTCAGTTATTATTTCGCGTTCTCCTTGTGATCTCTCAGTTGGTAGATTTGTTTGGGAGCAGCAACCCCCTTTTCCACATCAGGGTCCTCATCGGAAGACATAGAGTCCAATTCGCCAATAGATTTGCTGTCTTCTTCTTCTTTTGTGTCCTCTTCTGGATCTCCCAGTTGCAGCCTCAGGAACTCATGTGCTTTAAAAACAGAGTCAATTTTTTCTCTTTTCTCCTTTATTTTGAAAGTGACACATTTGGGGATTAACCACTTGTATGCAATGCTATTTGTTTGTAAAAAAAAGAATTAAGTCATTGTATTTTTTTCTCTTTCTCCTTATTTCAAATGGGACATCTTTTAATATCCTGATATTGTTGCCTCCAATTTTCAGGGGTGTATTTGTAGTCACTTTTAAAATTAAGTCTCTTAGATGTCTCTTTGAGAATCTCACAACAATTTCCCCTGGCAGATTATTCTTTCTAATATACGTAGAGTAGGTTCTGTAAGCCACATCCGTTTCGCTTAATATATCTTCTGCTTTTAAATCTGCCACTGGGGCCAGTGCATCACTCAACAATTGCTTAAGATTCTCGTTGGGAGTCTCAGTCACCCCTTGGAACCAGAGTACCATATTTGCTCTCTCCATTTGTAGCTGTAACAGTTGAACTTCCTCCGAAGCTTGCTTCTTTTCTAGCATTTGCATCTTTTTTCCTGCTTTTTTTGAGCTGGCATCAAGTTCCAACACTTTCTCAGCCACCTGTTCTGTTTTCTTTGTAGTTTCCGAGAGTTGCAGTTGCTGTGCTGCAAAGTTCTGGTTTAAAGTTGTCAATTGCTGATTGATGTTAGTTATCTGGTCCAGTAGAGGGTGTAAAGAGTCTGCTAAGAGCTTGGGAAACTCTATGGTCTCTTCTGCTCTCGGACTCATACTGCCCGGTGATTTCGGTTTCACTCCTTTGTCGGGTCACCTCCCTGCCATCTTTCTAGATTGTTTACTTTAGCTGAAAGTTCTTAAAGTCTCTGAAAGTCTCCAAAACGCTCAAGCTTTTACTGGTAAGGTTCTTGAAGTTGATTTCTTAGCTTTTTCTTCTACTCCCCCTTGCTATTCCGCTTTTAAGTCTCTGCATGTGGGAGGGGCCCCTCCCCCGCTCACTTCCCATGGTGCTACCAAGGGGGGTGTTTTCTTTTTAAAATGCCAATTTTTTGCTTTTACTTAACTCACTGCTCATTGCTCATTTTACGACTTCGCTTGCGACCGTTTAATCGCTTGATCCCTGCTGCTTGTCCTGGCCGGCAGCTCTAGTTCCATGTGGATGCATAGCGGTCAGACCATCGGGGCGGAGGAGCACCTCAATTCCCCAGCAATGCACTGGCGAAGAGGCAGCCCCTCAAAAGCCCCTGGGCTAGCAACCTTTTCACCAAGGCTCCCAGGGGGTAGCGATTGCTCGCCCTCCCTCCAGAACTGCTACCGCACAGAGCATGCCCCAGGATCACCCCAGAGGCATGTCTGCTTTCGAATCGCCATTAAGGCCTCAAAACTTGGAAGGGAAGCTGGCAGTCTAGGCTCTCCCAGTGGGCAAGTCCTACAAAGGCCAGGTGGTGGCAGTAGGTGAACAAAGAGAGAGAAAAGCCCCTCTGGGTGCTGGAAAAACCTTGGAGGGCATGCTGGGATGGACTAAGGGTGGGGCGGGACTTCACAAGGTGGCTAATCCTATTTATTCTGCCCCCACACTTTATCTGGCTGTTCTGAGCACTTGGCTATTTAAAGCAGGTTGTTTCCTCCCAGCCCAATCCACAAGTGAAAATTTTAAGTGCCTCTAGAGTGGGAGTGGGGAGGCTTTTCACTACACATCTGAAAGTTGGAAGTGAAGGTGCATTGGATAAGGGGGATAGTTCCTGGTTGGTTGGGAGACAAACAAAATAACAGCTGGGAGTACACTTCACACTGAAATCAGTCTAAACAATACCTGAATACAGTAACAACTTGGAGCATACCATAGCAATATTCAAGAATCTGAACAAAGACTTGAGTGACCATGCACCCATCTAGGTACTGATCAGGCCAAGCTCTTTTCAGAAGAAATGGGTACTGAAAATAAAAATGATGACATACATTGTGTAATACGTTGGGAAAATGTAATGCAACTTCTGGTTTTGAAAAAAAAAACCTAGAAAACACAAAATATGAGACCACAAAAGTAAAGTTTTCAAATAAAGCCATTTTAAACATTATCTACAGAAGATAGGAATTATTTTTATGTGTTAAACATTTAGGGCATACTTGGTTTTTGAGTGCCCATGAACAATAAAAATTCAGATTATGCTGATATGTATCTTACACCCATGACTGAATATGTTTAGGTGGAAGTGTGACCATCAGTAAGGGAACTTAATGAATACTTGTTACTTTTAAACATAATTGAGAACAAGAAAACAATTTGACATGACTGTAAAATAATTATTGGCCATTCCCTATAAACCTATCAATCTTTTCTAGTTATCAGGGACCAATTGGTGAATGACTACTAATGTAAAGAATACAGCCTTGTGTGCAAAAATGTATGGAATACAATTATATCTGCTGTTGTATGTGTGCATGCTTTAACATTAAAGTTCCAGAAAGGCTACTAGAGGAAAAACCCCTAATGAACAGCCACAAAGGCTGATTGGGTATAAAAAGAAGAAGAAAATGATCGACAAGTGATACAAGATGCTGCTTGAAATAGGATGATTTTCAGTCCTGTGAGATAAGCTGAATCTAATGCACAGAGGGTAAAGAAAGAATAAAAAAATACATGCTATCATTTATATTTTATGGTGGTTTATTTCTGAGGTAAAAGTCTGTTACTGGCACTTCTTTTTGTTAAAAAAAGGAAAAGTCCCTCAGATGTAATGGGAGGACCTTTACAGAACATCAAGTAGCTCCACACAACATTTTTCAAGCCCTTATCTTTAAAGTTTTCCCCGTTTCCCAGAAGACTGATGAAGGGGATTGTTTTCACAGAACGTTGTCTAGTTTGTACTGACGTCAGGCTTGGCCTACTCACACAGTACTCACATTTGATGAAAAAGATTCCATGAAACCTCTGTGGTGTGGAAACAAATTCCATGGTTGGACTGTTGATTCTCAGTTTTCTATGATGGCTTGCAGGAGATAAAAATGCAGATCATTCTATAAAATATTTTAAGATTTTTAGAAACAACTTACAGGTCATGACTGCATCTGCACATCTGTGAATACTATGTCATTGCTGTGCAGTCATTCAGCTCCTGGATTGCTATAGTGCAACAATGTAACCAGGAACACCAAGCAGTGGCAGTTTTAGTTATGGGGCATCTAGGCACTTGCCCTGGGCCCTGTGCTGGGATCTCTACCTTGGAGGCCTCTGTTCTGGTCACCAATACAGGTGCCTTAGGTTGCTGCTTCCCCCTTCCCCACAAAACTCTAGAGGTGGAAGTGAGCAATGGAGGCTGGGGACTGCTCCCTTGTTTGCTTTGCGCAGGCTGCCCCTGCATGGTCTCCAGATCTCATGTCTGCACAGCCAGCCCTCAAAAACTACAGAGAAATCTTGTTCTGTGTCACACTCCATCCAAGGCAGCCCACCACTCTGGTCTTGCCTCGGGCTGAGTCACCAGGGTGGCATTGTGAGGAGTCACCAGGGTGGCATTGCCTGCCTCCTCATCTGCCTTGTACAGAAAAAAGCCTCTGTGGAAGAGGAGAAGTGTTTGCCCACTCCAGAAGCACCGATTTCGGGAGGGGGTTTGAAAGACCTGAATCAGATTGAGGTGAAAAGAGAGGAAGTCCTCCGACTGATGGACAATTAAAAAACTAATAAATCACCAGGCCCGGATGGCATTCATCCGAGAGTTCTGAAAGAACTCAAATGTGAACTTGTGGATCTCCTGACAAAAATATGTAATCTTTCTTTAAAATCTGCCTCCATTCCTGAGGACTGGAAGGTAGGTAATGTCACTCCCATCTTTAAAAAGGGCTCCAGGGGAGATCCAGGAAATTACAGGCCAGTCAGTCTGACATCGATACCGGGTAAGTTGGTGGAAACTGTTATTAAGGAAAGAATTAGTAGGCACATTGATGAACAAAAACTATTGAGGCAGACTCAGCATGGGTTCTGTAAGGGAAGATCTTGTCTCACTAACCTGTTAGTGTTTTTTGAGGGAGTGAACAAACATGTGGACAAGGGGGACCCAATAGATATTATTTACCTTGACTTCCGAAAAGCTTTTGATACAGTTCCTCATCAAAGGCTCCTAAGTAAGCTCAATAGTCATGGGATAAAAGGACAAGTCCTCTTGTGGATCAAAAACTGGCTTATAAATAGGAAACAGAGAGTGAGTATAAATGGGAAACTTTCTCAGTGGAGGGTGGTAAGCAGTGGGGTACCACAGGGATCAGTACTCGGTCCGATGCTTTTTAACTTGTTTATTAACGATTTGGAATTGGGAGTAAGCAGTGAAGTGGCTAAATTGGCAGATGACATGAAGTTGTTCAGGGTGGTGAAAACCAGGGAGGATTGTGAGGCACTCCAAAGGGATCTGTTGAGGATGGGTGAGTGGGCGTCAACGTGGCAAATGGGGTTCAAAGTGGCCAAGTGCAAAGTGATGCACATTGGAGCCAAAAATCCTAAATATAAATACACGTTGATGGGGTCTGATCTGGCAGAGACGGACCAAGAGAGAGATCTTGGAGTCGTAGTGGATAACTCGCTGAAAATGTCTACACAATGTGTAGCTGCAATAAAGAAAGCCAACGTTATGCTGGGGATTATTAGGAAGGGAATTGATAACAAATCAGCCAGTATCATCATGCCCCTGTATAAATCATTGGTGCGACCTCATTTGGAATACTGTGTACAGTTCTGGTCACCACATCTCAAAAAGGATATTATAGCATTGGAAAAAGTGCAGAGAAGGGCAACTAGAATGATAAAAGGGTTGGAACACCTTCCCTATGAAGAAAGGTTAAAATGCTTGGGGCTCTTTAGCTTGGAGAAACGACGGCTGAGGGGTGACATGATCGAGGTTTATAAGATTATGAATGGGATTGAGCAGGTTGAGAAAGAAGTACTTTTCTCCCTTTCTCACAATACAAGAACTCGTGGGCACTCTATGAAATTGCTGAGCAGTCGGGTTAGAACAGATAAAAGGAAATACTTCTTCACCCAAAGAGTGATTAACATATGGAATTCACTGCCACAGGAGGTCGTGGCAGCTGCAAGCATGGACAGTTTCAAGAGGAAATTAGATAAACATATGGAGCAGAAGTCCACCAGTGGCTATTAGCCACAGGGTATAGAATGGGAACTCTCAGTCTGGGGCAGGTGATGCACTCTATTCTTGGTGCTGGAGGGGGCAGCAGTGGGAGGGCTTCTGGTGCCCTGGCCCCACTGCTGGACCTCCTGATGGCACCTGGTATATTTTGGCCGCTGTGTGACAGAGTGTTGGACTAGATGGGCCATTGGCCTGATTCAACATTGGCAGGGGTCTTTTCGGGGGGGAGCCCACCGGAGCACTGCCGGGAGCTCAGAAGCCAAGCCCCGCCCCCAGCCGGCGTCCCGGAGAGTCTTTCAGGCAGCCGAATGTCAATTTCAGCTCCATTATATCCTATGGGCCATTGAAGTCAATGGTGAAAACATAGGGTATATTCTAGGGGCTGGAGGAGAGGGGGTTTGAGGGAGAGGCTCGAAATTCACAGGATAGCTGATGGAGCCTCTCCCCAAGATACCCACCAAGTTTCAAGAACATTGGGCCAGGGGGCCCCCTAAACAGGTTGCCCCTATTCCCTCCATTGTTCTCTATAGTGGGAAAAAAGTAACTTATTTTCCCACCATAGAGAACAATGGAGGAAATGGGGCAACCTGTTTGGGGGCCCATAGAATTGGACCCCCTGGTCCAATGTTCTTGAAATTTGGTAGGTATCTTGGGGAGAGGCTCCATCAGCTATCCTGTGATCTTGGAGCCTCTCCCTCAAATCGCCTCCCTCCAGCCCCCAGAATATACCCTATGTTTTCACCATTGACTTCAATGGCCCATAGGGTATAATGGGGCTGAATTGCCACTGAATTTCTTTCATTCCCTCCTTTCCTTCTTTCTTTTTCCTCTTTCCCTCATTCTTCTCTTCTCCTTTCTTTCTTTCTTTCTTTCTTTCTTTCTTTCTTTCTTTCTTTCTTTCTTTCTTTCTTTCTTTCTTTCTTTCTTTCTTTCTTTCTTTCTTTCTTTCTTTCCCACCTTCTTCTCTTCTCTTTTTTCCTCCTTTCCCTCTTTCCCTCCCTCTTCCCTCTCTTTCTTTCTCTCTTTCCTTCCTTCTTTCCTTCTCTCCACTCTCTCTCTTTCCTTCCCTCTTTCCTCCTTCTGTGGCCCAACTCTAGTGAGAAGGAGTTTAAACTTTAAACCCCTTCTCTCTTAGCTCCCCCACCCAGACCAGCTGGGGAAGGGAAGGGGAGGCTTTTGAAGATCCTTCCCCCCCTTTTGCTTCCCCTTCTGACATCACTTCCGGTGATGTCAGGGGATGTGGCATATGCTAATAGCCTAATAGCTCATTAGCATACCATATGCTAATGAGCTCCTGCAGCTGTTCTTCTACAAAAAGACCCCTGAACATTGGCTTCTCTTATGTTCTTATGTCCTTATGTTCCTGAAGCTATCCCTGCCAGGGCCAAATGACCTTAGCTACTAAACACTTCCGTGTGACTTTGTCACCTGCACAGATGGCCCGCGCAGATGGCCAAGCCTCATATCCATATGCAAGACACTTTGACACCTTTTACTAGAGCAAGGAGACATTCAGGCACCTTCTCACACATGGGAAAAGCTAGGCCCAAGACATCAACACATCAAAGCATTCTCTAATGTGATACAGAACACGTAGGCAATGGCTAGCAACTGGAGAGTTGGACATGCTCTCCACTCCCTCATGACTGGATAATGGCCATATCTAATAGTGACAGAGGAAGGGGTTTAATTGTGATCACCCTATGGGAAGAGTTTTCTTGGGAAGAAAGTTCTTTTTTGGAAGAGAGTTCCGTTTTGGACTGTATACTTGCAACATGGAATTTTACTGCTAGGCAGCCAAGCTGGTCTTGGTTGCCATCATCAACCATGTGGTTCATCCTCAATATTCCCTGGTTACACATTAGACATTGAATCATCTGATACCTCTGAAAGACTGGTAACTATGAATACCGTTATTGTATAGTTAGAGCTGATTATACTATAGACACAATTTGTTTTTGTTTACCTTTTGCTAGTCTCAATATATATGCATGCTTTTGCACTGAATAAAAGATAGTATATATAACCAATATTATCTGGACTTGTTTTCCTCTGTTGCAACTTGATCTCTAAGACTAAATCTTGTGCCTAAGCCTAAGAAGGCTACCACTGTGTGTTAATTAATTGTTTGCAGCCCTGGTACAGAGCTGATAAATTGTTAATTCCCAGAGACTAGACAGGAGTTGGGACCTTTGCTCCTGAGCACTGGTGGGAAACTTTTTGTGTCAAGAGGTCCTGGTGGCAGTACTACTGATACCCTAGAACATGTGCAGACATACACTTGGGGGCTTGTTTAATTCTTACTGAAATCATGTTTTTTTTCTAACTCCCATCCCTGGATTGGGGTGGGAGAGAAGAAATCCATGGCACGCCTTCATTTACTTCCCCTTCTGTGTCACATTCCAGCACGTTGTAGCAGTGATGGCTGCTGCCTGTGGGCTGGCAGGCAGCTCAGTCCTTTTCCTTCCACCACTATTGCCAGGAAGGAACAGCAGCAGTTGTAAGTGGTGAGCAAGGCCAATGGGAGGCTCCAGAGCCATGTCTTGGCACCTCCTCTTGCCAGGGCTTTCCCACTGGGGCACCTGCTCCTACCTTTGCCGGCTGCTTCCCTGAACAAATGTAATTCTTTGTAAGTTGAGTGGCCTCCATCCTACTATATAGTAGTGCATTTGATAAGTTGATTATACTGTTAAGTATTTCTTTTTGTTTCTTTTCATTTTAACTTTATCATGTTCAGGTAGCCACCACTTTTAGAGATCTGAAAAACAAATTATGCTCTCTTTCTATTAACTCTTTCCAAACCGCACTTTTGTAAGTTTCTATTATGTTAACACTTAGTTGTCTTGCCCTCCTCCAAGTATCCATCCAAATATTCATTTTAATTTGTTTTTCCCATCTTCACTTGATGGGGTAGCTGTCCTGTTTTTAAGCATGCAGTCACCACACCCCAAACACATCCCACTCCCAATGATAGGCTATTTACATAACACTGTTTCTCTATTGGTCTACTCCAGGATCCTATTAAGCTATTGTTTGGGGAAAAACAAGCTCCTGCAGATCCAGGTACTAGTTCAGGGATGACTCTGACTCAATACACAACACCCCTCCCCCCTAAGTTCCAAAGCACCTTAACACACATAGTCTCTTAGGTATGTTGGCTTGTGTCATTCTCTAGTTGAATGTCGTGGTTCAATCTGAGGGGTCGCAGTCTCTGGACCTGGGCTTTGGTCCATGATTGCTGGTGTGCTACTAGTGGAAGGCTGCGGGGCTGATGTGGCCTCTTGATCAGGTGTTTTGTCTCCTTGGCAGTCTGTTTTTTTTTAAAAAAAACACTTTATTAATGGATATATTTAACATGTTCCATATTATATAAAAAACAAAGTAAAATACATATCCTTTTCATTATACCCCTCCCTCCCCAATACAAGGCTTCCCGCAATGCTCTTACCCCCCTTATAGTCTCTGTTAAACATTTACTTTACTGATCCTTTTTAACCTTCATTATCATATAACGGTAACACTCTAACAATAAAATCATTTTAAAATTTCTTCTTAATAACTGTCAAAACAAATCAAGTTATTCTTAACATCCCAGTTTTTCCCCAAATAGTCTTGAAAGTCTTTCCATTCTTCAAAAAACTTTTCATCTTCCTCGTTGTTAAGCTTCCTTGTCAGTTTGTCCATTTCAACCATAAACAACATCTTCTTAATCCATTCCCATGTTTCAGGTGTCTTTTCTTGCTTCCAAAATTGTGCATAAGTCATTCTGGCTGTTGTAACCAAATACCATAACAATGTACCATAACATTTGTGGGTCTTTCTTGAAAGTACATTTCAAAATTTTCTATATCTCACTGTGTATCTGAGTCCAGTAGCTTATAGCTTTATCACAAGTCCACCACATGTGGTAAAATGACCCTTCTTTTTTTTTACATTTCCAACATTTGTTAGACATGCTTTCATTTATAATAGCAATTTTTTTCAGAGTCATATACCATCTATACATCATTTTGTAACAATTTTCTTTAACATTAACACAGGTTGAAATTTTCATTGATTTTTTCCACAAATACTCCCATGATGACATAGTTATTTCACTATTTATATTAACAGCCCACTTTATCATTTGTTCTTTTACTGTTTCTTCCTCAGTATACCATTTCAACAAAACCTTATACATTTTTGAAATCATTTTTTTACCTTTTTCAACCCATATATTTTCAATTTCATTATTTTTCTCCCTAAAACCATACTTTTTCTTATCGGTCTTAAATTGATAAAAAATCTGTCTATAATTCAACCAATCATAATCAAATTCAAGATCATCTCTATTTTTTATCACATAATTTCTCCCTTCCACTTTCAGAAGACTCTCATAAGGTAACCAGTCTGAACCTTGATGTCTGGAAAACGGTTTAATCACTTCTGCCGGCACTATCCATAGTGGTCTTTCTTCTGAGAAGAATTTTTTATATTTCATCCAAGTTTCGAACAGTGATCGTCTTATATAGTGGTGTTTGAAGAATTTGTCAATTTTTGACTTTTCGTACCACATATATGCATGCCATCCAAATTTATTATCATGACCTTCTAATGCTAACAATTTCATGTTGTCAAGGTTAATCCATTGTTCTAACCACGTTAAGCAGACGGCATCATAATAAAGTCTTAAATTTGGAAGTCCTCCTCTTTCCTTTGCGTCACACAATACTTTCATTTTAATCCTCGGTTTTCTTCCTGCCCACACAAATTTTGATAGTTCTCTCTGCCAGGTATCCAATATCTTACACTGTCGTAGTATTGGGATCGTTTGAAATAGGAACATTAAACGAGGCAAAATATTCATTTTTACTGTTGCAATTCTTCCCATTAACGATAAATTCAGGGTGTCCCATTTTTTCATATCCTGCTGAATTTTATACCAAACTTTTTCATAATTATTTTTAAATAGATCAATATTTTTCATAGTCAGTTCAATTCCTAGATATTTGGTTTTTGGCACTACTTCACATTGAATCTTTTCCTGAAGTTCTGTTTGCCTTTGTTTCATCATATTTTTGCACATTACCTTCGTTTTATTTTTGTTGACATAGAAACCAGCTATCTCCCCAAATTCTTCAATTTTCTGCATCAATTGTGGTATATTCTCAATTGGGTCTTGCACCATAAACATTACATCGTCTGCAAACGCCCTGTATTTGTATGAAATACCTTTCACTGTAAGTCCTTTAATATTGTTGTCCTTTCTTATATCTCCCAATAATACTTCCAATATCCAAATAAACAGTAACGGTGATAACGGGCAGCCTTGCCGAGTTCCTTTTTGAACCTTGAAATATTCTGTTCTCTCTCTGTTTATGTTCAAAGCCGCTTTTTGATCTGAGTAAATTGCCACAATCATATTTAAAAAAGATTGGCCTATATTCATTTTTTCTACCACCTGTAGCATAAAGTCCCAATTTAAATTATCAAAGGCTTTTTCTGCATCCAAAAAGAGGAATCCAACTTCTTTCTCTGGATGTTTATCACAATACTCAATTGCATCAATCACCACTCTTATATTGTCTCTTATTTGTCTATTTGGTAAAAAACCAGCTTGTTCTTCTGCTATGACCTCTGTCAAATATTTTTTCAATCTTTCAGAAATTACTTTCGCAAATAATTTATAGTCATTATTCAACAGAGAAATTGGTCTGTAGTTCTTTACACTAGTTAAATCTAAACCTTCTTTGGGTATGAGTGAAATGTTGGCATCTTTCCATGACTCTGGGATTCATTTGGTCACTCTTATATCATTCGACAAAAGTACCAAAATTGGGGTTAGCTCTTCCTTAAATTTTTTATAAAATTATGCTGTAAAACCATCCGGACCGGGAGCTTTGCCCAACTTTGCATCTTCTATCGCACTGATTATTTCTTCCTTCTTAATTGGACCATTAAGCATTTCTTTAATTTGTTGTCCCAGCTCTGGTACTGCAATGTTCTCCAAATAGTTCCTGAGTTTCTGTGGGTCAATACCTTTCCTTCTAAACAACTTTGCATAGTAGTTAAAAAAAACTCTTTTTAGGCCATTCAAGTCTATGATGTCTTTTCCATCTTCTGTTATCTTGTTTATAAAATTTCTTTCTTTTCGATTTTTCAACTGCCATGCTAAGAATTTTCCTGGTTTATTTGCACCTTCAAAAGATTTTTGTTGTAGTTTCTTCAGATTCCAATATAATTCTCGGTTTGACAAAATATTAAGTTGATCCTGTAGAAGATGTATCTCTTTAATAATTTTCTTCTTCCCTGGTTTTTTCTTTAATTCCTTTTCCTTTTGTCAAATCTTTTCGTAAAGGTCATTTTGTTGCTGCATCCTTTGCTTTCTGTCTTTAGAGTTTAACGAAATAAGTAGCCCTCTTATTACTGCCTTGTATGCATCCCACACGATCTGTATGTCAGTACCTTTATTCAAATTTGTTTCAAAGAAATTCTGCGTTTCCTTTTTTAGAGTCTCATTAATCAGTTGTCTATCCAACAAATCTTCATTAATTCTCCAATATATTTGTCTTGGTTTCTCTTTTGATATCCAAAGTAAGGGATTATGATCTGAATTAATTTTTGGCAAAATTTCAACTTTCTGGGTTTTTAAAGCCATCTCTTCTGACATCCAAATCATATCGATTCTGGAAAAAGAATTATGTCTGTTAGAATAAAAAGTATAGTCCTTAACCTTAGGGTTCCATTTTCTCCAGACATCTTCCAATTTCTCTTGCTTCATTAATTCAAAAAAGTTTTTCGGTAATTTCCCAGTCACTTCTCCTGCTGTTTTAGATTTTCTATCCAGTATATTGTTCACCGTGCCATTAAAGTCTCCTGCAAAAACCACTTGCTCATAATTTAAACTGTCCAGTTCTTTTGTCAAATCTTTAAAGAAAAGCTTTTTTGCTCCATTGGGTGCATATAAGTTCACTAGCAAAGTCTTTTTTCTATACATCGTTATTTCCACTCCAATATATCGTCCCTCATTGTCCGCAAAGATTTGTTTTGGTTCTAATTCTTTAGGAATATAAATCACTGTTCCTTTCTTCTTTTTAGTTGCTAATGAATAAAATTCTTCTCCCAATTTTTTATTAATCAGATATTTACTGTCTTGTTTTCTAATATGAGTTTCCTGTAAACAGGTTATGTTGCTCTTTTGTTTTTCTAGCCAATGATTTACTAGTTTTCTTTTATTTGGTGAATTAAGTCCATTAACATTCCAAGATAGCAGTTTGTATTCCATGATGTTCTAGTTTAAATATCTTTAAAATCATCAAAATTGTTTTCTTTGAATCTGCACAAGTCTCCTTCTGTTTTAATTGTAAATCGCACTGAGTTGTATGAAAATGAGAGCCCTTGTGATATCTCCCATCTAAACCTGATTCCCATTTCTTTCAGTTTGTCAACCAGTTTCTTGAATTTTTTCCTGTCTTGCAAGATCACTCTCGGGATTTCTCTTAAAATTATTATCTTTTTACCATCAATTTTCAACGGTTGTGTAAACTGCTTCTTGAAGATATCCTCCTTCATTTTTCTTGTCATAAACTGTACAATTACGTCTCTGGGTAATTTCTTTCTCTGAGCATATGTTGAATTTACTCTGTAAATTAGATCAAAGTCTGAATCTAAATCACCTTGATCTTCTCCAATGTATGCCGTCAGCGCGTTTGTCACTACCATTCGTATATCTTGCCCTTCTTCCTCCTTTATTCCTCTCAATCTCAGATGGTTTTGAGTTGCTCTATATTCCATCATAGATTCCAACCGTGCATTCTCTTGAAGATTTCTTTTAACTTTTTGTTCCATCTCATTTGATTTTGTTGCCAGACTTTGAATTTCCTTCTTAACTTCTTCTGTATCTTTTTTAATTCCTGCCACTTCTGTTAGTACCAATTTTTTCATTGCAGCCATATTTTTCTCTTGTATTTGAACTTGCACTTGCTCTATTTGCTCCAACTGTATCTGCATCTGTTGTTGCAACTGTGATTCCATTTGCTTTCCCAAGTTAGTCACCGCCTCCATCATTCTCTTCTCCATCGCCTCCATTGCAGCCTGCCACTCTTTTTTTTCCTTTGCAATCATTCTTGGACTTGGTGATGAGGCGGCTCTTGGACTTGACCTCAGATCCGTTTTGAAATCTGTAATACAACTAACAAGTCCTTATATTTCCAGTACAACAGCCAAATCTCCACCTTTAAAATTTTATTCCACTTATTTTTCTTCTTAAAAATAACTTTTTAAAATTTAGTCCTCAAAATGGCGGGCACAATTTCTCTATGGTTTTCTGGCTAGAGTAGGCTATTTCGAGACTTCCTGTTTTAATGCCCGTCCCAATAATCCAACTTCCGGTGTAACACTCTAAAACGTCCATCTCCTTCCAATTACTCAGTTCCTTTCCAAAGCCACTCTAGCCCCAGATTTGTCTTTTTTTTTTTCAGTCGGCACTTATTTTCAGTAACACAGAATCGCATCAGTTCCATTTTTACTACACAGAGTTTAGTCTTAGCTGACCACAGGAATGCAAAACAAAGTTATTTTTCTGCCGTTTTTTCGGTTTAAAAGACTTCTTTTTAGTTTCAAACCAAGCGGATTATTTCACTAAAACTTTGCTCGCTGTTCCGTTCGTTTTAACTTTCACTACGTCTTCAATCTGGTAAGCAAAAGTTCTTTGTTACCTTACTTATAATCCCGGGGTTTCGCATTGCTTCTTTTTGCAATCATTGATGATCTTGATGTTGAAGAGGTCGGTAGATGATGGGTTTATGCTGAATTCTCAGCCCGGCTGGTATCTGTAGTGCTGTTCTGCAAACTGCCCGCTTCACGAGAGGGGATCAAAGTGTAAACAAGCTTCCTCCGAAGCTTATCCACACCAAGCTCAACTCTCATTTGGGTTATGCTGCTTGCTGGTCACTCCCCCGCCTGGGGAGTGCTGCGTTGGGCCAGATAAAGCCCAAACTGTCAGCAGATACCGCCGTACACCCTGCACAGATCGCAAGGTGCGTTAACTCACCATTTTAACTCCGACCGGAAGCCTCCTCCTTGGCAGTCTGGCTGTGTGCTGTTGAACAGGAACTCCCTCATGGTCTCTGGTTCCTGTGGTCTCAGCAGTCTCATATCTCTGTCTTCTGCAACTGCTGATGGTGACTCTGGCTCTTCTGGGAGGAGATGGTGGCAGAGCTGGTCTATGTGTCTACAAAGGACCTGACTGTCTTCGGTAGATACTTCATATGACAAGGGGCTGGTAACTTGGATGACTTTGGCGGGAATCCAGGCAAGGCCGCTGGAAAAGTTCCTTGTGTAGATGGAATCACCGGGGGGAAATCCTCTGGGTGCTTCCTGGCTCTCCAGTGATGGGCGGTTCTCCAGGGCTCAATCTGGGTGCATCCTGTCCAGATGGGTGGTTAGATGCCTGCCCATGAGAAGTTCATCTGGGCTGTGTCCTGTGGTAGTGCTCGGGATCAGCTGGTGGCCAAAAAGTAAGGCCATGAGTCTATGGTCTCAGTCTCTGTGAATGATCTGCCAGAAGGACTCCTTCATAGTCTGTACCATCCTCTCTGCTTGTCCATTGGTGGCTGGGTGAAAGGGAGCAGAGCAGACATGCCAGATGAGGTAGTGGCCCATAAATTCCTGGAACTCCTTTGAGGTGAAGGCTGTCCCATTGACCTTCACTATCATGTTCGGCAGGCTGTACATGCTGAAGATACATCTGAGGGCCCAGATTGTTGCTTTGGACGAGGTGGAGGTGACAGGCATGACCTCCAGCCACTTGGTGTGTGAGTCCACCAAGATGAAGAATATTTGCTCTTGGAAGGGGCCAGCAAAGTCCAAATGTACCTGGGACCAAGGTATTTGGGTGGACTCCCAGGTGCCTGGGGTGGTTCTAGTTGTGTTTCTTGGCAGGCCTGGAAGTGCTTGACACAGGCCTCTATCTAACTGTCCATGCTGGGCCACCACGTGTAACTCCAGGTGAGTGCCTTCATCTGCACAATTCCTGGGTGAGTCTCATGCAGGGCTCACAGCATTTGCTGATGCAGGGGAGCAGGAACCACCACCCGGCTTCCTTACAGTAGGCACCCCTTGTGGGCTGATAACTGAATGCTGCAAATTCTAGGCCCACCTGGCTGGTGGGTGATCCCCTCCCCACCCAGTCCAAAACGTGGCAGAGGACCTGGTCCTTTGCAGTATGGTAGGAAATGTCCACAGCCTGCAGAAGACATTTGGGGAGCTCGTCCATGAGCAGGATCTGGTGTGCAGGAGCCAGATCGGGATTGCAGGAGCAGAGTGGCAGGTGGTTGAGGGCATCAGCATGCCACATTGCTGTCCCCGGACTGTGGAGGAGGGAGTACAAATATCCTGCCAAGAAGATGGACCAATGCAGTATCCGAGGTGAGAACATCTGGGGGGTCTGGCAATCTGGAGCCAGCAGACCCAGCAGGGGCTTGTGGTCTGTCACAATGGTGAACGGCCACCCGTAGAGGTAATTGTGGAATTTATTCACCCCTGCAACAATAGCCAGCGCCTCTTTGTTGATTTGCATGTAGTTGTGCTCGACAGATGACAGGGTGTGGGAGTAGTAAGCCACGGGGACCTCCCTGTCATCCAACAGCTGGTGTCCAAGGATGGTGCCAAAACCATAGGGGGAAGCATCACAAGTGAGGATGAAAGGCAGTGTCTCATCAAAGTGGGCTAGGACAGCATTGGAAATGAGCAGCTCCTTGACTGCCCTGAATTCAGTGGCTTCTTTCGGACCCCAGACCCATGGGGCTTTCTTGTCAAGGAGGTGGTGAAGTAGTTCTGCAAGTGCAGCTTTATGGGGCAGGAAAGAATGATAAAAGTTCAGGAGTCCCAAGAAGGCCTGGAGTTCTGAATTGAAGGTTGGCATGGGAGCATCGACGATGGTGCACGCCTTGTCCAAGGCCAGATAGATGCCCTTGACATCAATGGAGAACCCCAGGAATTCAACCCATGGAACCACCAGGAGACACTTTTTCTGCTTCGCCATGAGACCAGCCAATTGGAATCGCTGCAGGATAGTGCACAGCCTACTGGTGAAGTCCTCCTCCATAGGGGCAGCTATTACAACATCGTCAAAGAAAATTCCTTTGAGGAGAGAGTCCATGAGATTCTGGAAGATTCCCAGGGCTACACTGACCTTAACTGCAGCTGCCACACCTGGAACATGCCCCTGTGCGTTACTATGGTCTGGGCTTCAGCGGTCGCATCATCTACATGCAGCTGCTGGTAGTCCTGGGCCAAATCCAACTTTCCAAATACCCTGGCACCCGCCAAAGAAGCCAAGATGTGACTCACTACCAGGACCATGTAAGAGTGGTCCTGCAGCATTTTGTTGATGGTGCATTTGTAGTCCACGCAGATGTGGATGTCCCCATTTGGTTTAACAGGTGTCACAATTGGAGTTCCCAGAATGCATGCAGAACCGGCTCCAAAAACCCCTGGCCCACTAACCAATCCACCGCCTCTTCTATTTTTGGCTTCAGCGTGAATGGGATGGCATATGGGCTGCACCTTTGGGCTGAGCTGGAGTGAAATAGGTGGTCCAGTATAGCGACTGAGAGCCCCATTGAAGACAGCCAGGAACTCATCACACACTCACTGGAAGTCTTTCATGGCCACGTGGTGCATCCCAGTTACTTGAAACCCAGTGGCACAAACCAGGCTAGTCCTAAGAGACTCATGCAACTGCCTCCCACCACCAGCAAGTCCAAAAGTCCATCAAAATTCCGGTACTGGACCCAGAACTTGCCCACCCCTCTCACAGACACCTCATTCTGTTGGAAGTCCCGAAAGGTGAAACCAATTGGTCTAAGGTGAGGGTCCCCCCTTGGGCAGAGCCTCCTAAAAGTGTCCTCTGAGATTATGGAGATGGAGGACCATGTGTCAAGTTCCATCTTGCAGGGGTTTTCCTCAATCAAGACAGTCACCATAATTTTATCAGGAGTGTCCTGGGGCAAGTTCAGTACCTGTTGCTGCTGGATGGTGGTGGTGTGTAGTTCCGCTGTGTTTGTAGATGCTGGGGCTGCCATGGGTTGCCTCCAGTTTCTCTTGGAACGGCAGGCTCGGGTGATGTAGCCAACCTTTCCACAGTTCTGACACATGGCGTCCCAGAAATGGCAGGATCTCCTCCTGTGGGGCTCCCCATAGCTGACGCATGGCGTCGATATGGCAGTCTTGACAGTGCATGATGAAGCGGATGGGTGAGCACCAATGTGGGCTGGACACTGTAGTTGCAGGACCTCTTCTTCTTCCTCAGAGGAGTCCATGTGGTGGGCCATGGTGGGTAGTTTCCTCAAAGATGGCAGACTTTGTGCCTGCCAGTGCCTGCCCTCCACGGTGAACTGGTCGGTGGCTTCTGCGGTGAGGGCTACTTCTGTGGTCTTGCTTGGTGAGGAGCTTTCATTGAATCTGCTCGTCTCACAGTCCACACACCAGTCGGTCACGGAGTGCTTCCTCAAAGTCATGGAAGTTACAATGTCTGGCAACCCGTTGGAGGGCCATAACATACACTGTGAATGACTCACCCATGGCCTGTTCCTAGTGTGGAACGCATGGCAGATGGCAATGATGGAGGGCTTCAGCGAGAAGTGCTCCTTAAACCTGTCTAAAATTGTCTTGTACTCAGTGTCTCGGAGCTCTGCTGGAGCAAGCAGTGAACGAGCAATCTCAAAGGTCTGCAGCAGCATCGAATGCATCAAAGTGTCCTTGAGTAGCAGCCAAGGTCCTGGGAGCGATGTGATGCATGTGGCACTGGAGCGTGGTGTGCCGTGAGGTGATGCTGGGTGCTGGGCCGGCTTAACAGGATCCCATCATTGTTGCCAATGTTAAATACTGGGTTCTGGATGCATTGCAATGAAACCGCTCTACTTTATTAGGTGATTTCAGGAACACTACAAGAAAAACTCCAGAGCAGCTGCCCTGCTTTTAAGCATGCAATCACCACACCTCAAACACATCCCACTCCCAGTGATAGGCTATTTACATAACACTGTTTCTCTATTGGTCTACTCCAGGATCCTAGTAAGCTATTGTTTGGGGGAAACAAGCTCCACCATATCCAGGTACTAGTTCAGGGATGACTCTGACTCAATACACAACAGTACTATAATACTTTTTCTTTTCTTTTCAATGTTATTTGAGCTACTATGCAGATAAAGTCTTGTCGCTCCGCTACAACCTCCTGGCCACATTTGAGACAATATCTGAACTTGAGGCTCCATGCACGTTTTCTGGTCCCATTCTGGATCATTTCGGACCTCTCAGCCTAGAGGAAGTTGTTAGGCTGATCTCAACTTTACACCCAACCACCTGTAACCTTGACCTGTGCCCCTCCTGGCTAATTAAAGCTGGCCGAGAGGGGTTTTGAGGTGCCCTCAGGGATATTGTCAACAGGTCCCTATCTGAGGGCCATTTCCCTAGGGCCCTCAAGGAAGCGATGGTCCATCCTCTCTTAAAAAAACCATCCTTGGACCCGGCCGAATTGGCTAACTATCGGCCAGTCTCCAATTTGCCCTATTTGGGCAAATTAATAGAGAGGGCAGTGGCAATACAACTGCAGGCCTACCTAGATGACACTTCCACGCTAGACCCGTTTTAGTCCGGCTTCCACCCAGGCCACAGAACTGAGACAGCACTGGTTGCCCTCACAGATGACCTCTGAAGGCATCTGGATCGGGGCGGGATGGCGGTGCTCCTGTTGTTGGACCTGTTGGCAGTGTTTGACATGGTCGACCATCAGCTGCTCGCCCACCACCTCGCCGACGTGGGGATTCGGGGCCTTGCCTTAAAAATGGCTCGTCTCCTTTCTCCAAGTTCAGGGATAAAGGGTGGCACTTGGGGAGAAGCTGTCCTCAAGGCACCCGCTGGTTTGTGGAGTGCCCCAAGGGGCAGTTCTCTCCCAGATGCTATTTAACATCTATATGCGCCCCCTTGCCCAGATTGCCCGGAGGCATGGGCTAGAGTGTCACCAATATGCGGATGACACCCAACTCTATCTGTTGTTGGGCGGTTAGTCTGGCTCTAACCCAGAAGATCTGGACTGAGCGCTGCAGGGCATAGCGGGCTGGCTTAGACTGAGTCACCTGAAACTGAATCCAACGAAGACGGAGGTCCTGTGCCTGAATCGGAGTGGTACGGGGCTAGGGGTCCCTCTCCCGGCCTTCAGTGGGGCGCCTCTGGTGCCAGCGCCGAGGGACAGGAGCTTGGGAGAGGGCGTTCTCCTTAGCTGTGCCGAAGCTATGGAATGAGCTCCCGGCTGAGATCCGAGCAATACGGGATTTACAACAATTCCGTAGAGCAGTAAAGACTGAGCTCTTCCACCAAGCATTTTGATATGCTGCCACATGGCACTGCCGCAATAGCACCAGCACAAGCATTTGATATGCTTGCCCTACCGGTACCAACACTTTATACAGCACTTTATATGGAACGCCACCATATCTTAATGTATCTTAATGTATTTTAATGTATCTTAATGTAACCCAGCATTACGTTATTGGATTGTACTGAATTGTTTTTAGAGGGAGTAACATTGTGTTTATATTGTATACTGGTTTTAACTGTTGTAAGCCACACTGAGCCGCCTCGGCAGGAGGGCAGGATAAAAGTTCAACAAATAAATAAATAAATAAATAAATAAATAATTTCCAACATTTCTTATGGATTTTTTCCCTTTAAGGTACTGACATAAAGTATAATGTAGTATGGCCTGACTTGTGATTTTTGGTCAGATGGTTTAACCATGAAAGGAAAGGAACATAAATTTTCCAGAATGACCCAAGGATCTCTTTCTTTGATGGCTGCAGACAACGTTTAACCCCCCATCAATGTATATGTGAATTTAAAAATCAGGAGCTTTTTCACTTATTTACATACAGCCAGTGTTGTGTAGTAGTTACTGTATTGGACTAGGATCTGGGTGACCCAGGTTCAAATTCCCACTCTGTCATGGAAGCTTGCTAGGTGACCTTGGGTCAGTCATAAGTACAGTGTTGTTCTGAGGACAAAATGGAGAAGAGAAGCCCTGACCTGGATAGCCCAAGCAAGCCTGATCTCATCAGATCTCGGAACCTAAGCAGGGTCGGCTCTGGTAAATACTTGTTTGGGAGACCTCCTTGAAATACCAGAAGTGGGAGGCAGGGGCAGGCCTTATTCAGACACCTCCAGACCCCCAGTAGGGGTCAGTCACCAGAGGTCACCATGACTTCCAGAAGCACACATGCACACATGCATGCACACACACACACACGTGTGTATATATATATATAAACAACAACCCAGAGAAGAGGATAAAGAGGTAAGGTTGTTTGGGCCCTCATTTGCTCAATTATAGAGAAAGTTGGGGTATAAATGAAGTAAATAAAATAATTGAATCTTTCCTGACATTCTTTTTCCTGTTCAGCCAATTTGGAGACATCATCCTAAAGCTCTTCAGAATTTATTATCATGAATAGTTAGATGTCATCTTTAAAGTTGCTTTGTAAAAGTTACGGAGTACCCACCTTCATACCCCATCCTCCTCTGCTTCCTTCTCATTTTCCTCTTGCCTACAGTATTTCAGCTATGTTCTGGGTTAAATAGTCTTATGTGGGCTAACTTGGGAACCTAACCATGATCTGTCACATGTCTTTCTGTGGGAAAATAGCTTCAGGTGGTCTTGGTGGAGATGGATTACCTAGACCCATTTCAGTCTAGATTCAGGACTGGTTTAGGGATGGAATGGACTGGTTTAGGGATAAAAACATAAGGGAAGCCAATGTTGGATCAGGCCAATGGCCCATCCAGTCCAACACTCCGTCACACAATGGCCAAAAATACCAGGTGTGATCAGGAGGTCCAAGAGTGGGACCAGGACACTAGAAGCCCTCCCACTGTTGTCCCCCCAGCACCAAGAATACAGAGCATCACTTGCCCCAGACTGAGAGTTCCTATCTATACCTTGTGGCTAATAGCCACTGATGTACCTCTGCTCTATATGCTTATCCAATTCCCTTTTGAAGCTGTCTATGCTTGTAGCTGCCACCACCTCCTGTGGCAGTGAATTCCATGTGTTAATCCCTCTTTGGGTGAAGAAATGCTTCCTTTTATCAATTCTAACCTGACTGCTAAGCAATTTCATTGAGAACCCATGAGTTCTTGTACTGTGAGAAAGGGAGAAAAGGGATAACCAATGACTTTCCCCACAAAGTCCCTGTTCATTCCCCTGAACCTCTTAGTGGTTGTCAATACCATCAACCATGAACAGGGAGGAGCTGTGGCTCAGTGGAAGAGCTTCTGCCTTTGTCATGGGTCAGCCTGAGCTCAGCATAAAGTCCTCAGGGGAGGAGGACTCCTCAGGAGAAGGGGAGCCATGCATGCCTGGCTCTGAGTCAGCAGAAGCCAGCTAACAAGCTGATGAGCTATTGGCTGACCTATACTCACCAACAACAACTGATACAGAGCCACCACCCAGCTCTGATGCAGCAGGTGAGACTCAAGTGATTAAGACCAGTCTACCAGGCTCACCTTCATCCTTTGAGTGCTGGAGACAGAAGCTTAGAAGCTTGCTCTGCAAGCAAGGAAGCAGAGTGCACATCTTCTACCTCGCCACTATCTGCTTGCTGATAACAGCCTGGAGTAGATGCAGCAGTACTCCCAAGTAACTGGCTGCTAACAAGGACTTGTTAGAAAAAGCCTGTAAAACCCAGGGCTGGGAGCCTGTATGTTGTGGAAGCAACAAGTCATTCTGCTGGGCTCTGTGACCACAACTTTGGGCCCTGCTTTCTTTCTGTGACCTTGGACTGGCTTGGGACTTTGTGACTCTCTGGCTTGTGGATGACCCTTGGACTTCCTGACTATGCTCTCTGCTTCACCCCTTCTGGTAATGACCCTCTGGCTTGTGCACTTTTGGCTTGTGGACTTCTGGGACTGAACTCTGGACTTTGTGTGAGCACCTGAATGTGTTTGGTTTGCCTGCCTGTGCCTGCTACATGATAGCTTTGGTGCTTCAGTGGTTCTGTCTCTACTAGGCCAACAGATTCCAGATGGTTGTGCTAATGAAGGGATGCTTGGACCCATGGCTTTTGTACTATGGGGTCCTGCTATTTAACATCTACATGAGCTGCTAATAGAGGTTATCCAGAGATTAGGAGTGAGGTGCTGCCAATATGTGGATGACATCCAGCTCTTTCCCCCCTTAACAGCTGTGTCTGTGAAAGTCCTGAATATGTGTCTGGAAAAGGTAATGGGATGGATGAGGGTCGATAAACTGAAGATGAGTCCAGAAAAGACTGAGGTGATGTTGGTCAACAGAGAAGGTGCTTGGAGATTGCTGATTCAGCTTGTCCTGGAGGAGGCTTCACTCCTCCTGAAGGAGCAGGTTTGTAGCTTGGGGGCTGTATTGAATTGAATCAGCCCTGTGCTGAAAGATTTGCACTGGTTACTCATCTGTTTCCTGGCACAATTCATAGTGATGGTCTTTACATTAAGGAATGAATTGCTTGGGGGCAGAGTACCTGAAGGACCATATCCTCCCATACTATCCATCCTGCCAGTTAAGATCTGCTTCTCAAGCCTTTCTCTCTGTGCCCTAGTGTTCAGAGGTGAGTAGTTTTTAAATACTGTGATGCAGTTTTAATTATAAACCACCTTGAGCAGGACTCTGAAGAAGCTGCATACAAATAGCCTAAACAAATAAAGAAATAAATTGTGTTAGGAGTCTTGGACACCTGACTTACATACAGACTTCTGGAATGTAACCTACTTATAATGTGGAGATTTCTAGTATTCTTGTTTAGAGCAGGTTGGGTGGGAACAAAGGGGGTGTGGGAGCTATTGCTGACTTTCGTCCAGGGCCCCAGAATCAGTAAGACTGCCTTTGACAACAAGCACTAATAGAAAAGGACCCAGGAGCAATGGAAATCTACCTCCCCAGGATATGCCAAGAAAACCGAGTATTAGCATTTTGTTAAACATTTGTATGTACTTGATAATGTCATTTTGCCTATGCAGGTTGTGATGATGTCTCCCTCTTCCCATGCTCATGCAAAGGATTTTCCCCTCTGGTCTTCTTTCTTGCTGAGCAGCGCCTTTTATCTATTGTCTTCACACTTGTTTGTCTATGGCTGTCCCACCAATTCACTTTATTATAATACCTTTCGATTATATGGATATATTTTGATACTAGCCCAGCCCAAGGAACTGAGGGAAGAGATGAAATCACCTTCTTATATTCTGCTTTTGAAATGGCACATGAAAAGCATTTGAAAGTTCAAAATAAACAAAATGTTTTATTTAACTTGGAAGAGAAAAGGCCAGGTGGAATCAAGTGTGGGACATATGAGGAGCCGGTGTGGTGTAGTGGTTAAGTACACAGACTCTAATCTGGGAGAACCAGGTTTGATTCCCCACTCCTCCACTTGCAGCTGCTGGATGACCTTGGGCAAGCCATAATTCTGTCAGAGCTGTTCTTGAAAGAGCAGTTTCTGTCAAGAGCTCTCTCAGCCCCACCTACCTCACAGGGTGTCTGTTGTGGGGAGGGGAAGGGAAAGGAGTTTGTAAGCCACTCTGAGATTCTTGTGAAAGGCAGGGTATAAATCCAAACTCCTCCTCCTCTTTCTTCTCAGATAATAAAACTAAGGTAACTTTGTACAAACACCAGATAATTTGTTGCCAACAAGTAAGTGTTTCTTCTATTCTACAAGGTCTTTACAACTTTGAGAAGAGAGGCATTCTTTTTTGTTTCTGCTTAAACACTCAAGCATAGGTTTCTGGGTTTCACCAACATGTAAAAGTTTAGAAGGCAGGAACACACTACCAAGTTCCCCAAATCCTTCTTTATAAACAGACCAGGGATCATTCCTATTTTCTATAGGGTCTTTCCCGTCTTAACTGGGCAGGGATCACTTCCCTTTACCAGAACTATTTCCCCTTTTGGCTTTAATGGGGATCCTCCTTGATCTACTTACTCGCTTAGCCTCCTTCCCAGTCCACAGTCAGTACTTAACTGTCTCTTCTTCAACTGCCAGTTCCCAGCTGTCATTCCTTAACTGACTTTCTCAACAGAATTCCATTTGAACAGCCTGTCACTCAAAGGTTCTCGGACTCTGTTAGGGATTAACCCTTGACAGTCCAGCACACAGGTCTACTGGCAGCTTTTAGGTAAAGGTAAAGGTTCCCTTGCTCGAAAGCCAGTCCGACTCTAGGGTTGCGGTGCTCATCTCCGTTTCAAAGCCGAAGAGCCAGCGCTGTCCGAAGACATTTCCATGGTCATGTGGCCGGCATGACTAAACACCAAGGTGCACGGAACACTGTTACCTTCCCACCAAAGTGGTACCTATTTATCTACTTGCAATTTCTTGCTTTCGAACTGCTAGGTTGGCAGGAGCTGGAACTAGAGACAGGAGCTCACCCTGTCATGCGGCACCCGGGTCTCGAACTGCTGAACTACTGACCTTCCACAGCCTGCAGTTCAGCGTCTTAACCACTTGAGCCACCGCAGCTCTTAGAGACATATATTTGCTACACTGAGAGCCAGTTGGTGTAGTGGTTAAGTGTGCAGACTCCAATCTGGGAGAACCAGGTTTGATTCCCCACTCCTCCACTTGCAGCTGCTGGATGACCTTGGGTAAGCTATAGTTCTGTCAGAGCTGTTGTCTCAAGGACAGCTCTCTCAGCCCCACCTACCTCACAGGCAATGCTCCCTCTAAGCTGTACAGTCTTGTGAGCAAAAATTCTACTTTGTGAGCTAGCCCCATTAAAGTTGTGAGTGAGCTATTTGGGCATTGCATAAATTAGTTTGCTCTGGAGCCATCCTTCCTGAGCTAAGACAAAAATGTGTGAGTTGGAGGCTAAAAAAATTCAAGCTAGCTCACACTAATTTAGCTTAGAGGGAACACTGCTCACAGGGTGTCTGTTGTGGGGCGGGGAAGGGAAAGGAGTTTGTAGTCCACTCTGAGACTCCAAGTGAAGGGCAGGGTACAAATCCAATCTCCTCCTACACTGGATCACAACCATCTAGGAAGAGATTGTGCAAAAGACAGCTAAATGTTGGGGGAAAGGGAAAGCATATTAGTATGTGATTGGGGGAAAGATGTAGGTATAAACAAACAAGGCTGCTGCCATGACTTTTAGTTTGGCCCAGAGGAAGAGGAACATATTGTTCCATATTTCCAATTTAGTGTTCTTTGCATTGTTTGAAGACTATGGGATGGACTGTGAACATCCCCTAATGGGATGAACTCTCATAAAATCATATCCTTTGGAATTTAACATTGCCTTGAATCTGTCATTCATTGTTAAAATGGAAACAGTGTCATCTGGAAAGGCCTGTAATGTTGACACCATGGGCAGTGCTGCTATATCTCTAAAGAAAGCACCCATGCTTTGTGGATTCATGTTCCAGGAGTGCTTGCTTTACAGTCCTGTGCCTGAGAATGCTCAACACTTGATGGATATGTTGCAACTTTTTGTCAAGTAGAACATGTGATCTGAGAATGGGATATGAAAGGATGCATGCAATAGCCTGTGCACAAGGCCTGTCAACTAGCAAAGTGTGTCTTCTTGCATTTGATGCAACTTCATGGAGACCTTTGAAGTCTCACCTCAAAGAACTCATGCTCTCCAGCCAACAAAAAGACAAGGAAACCTTGTCACAACGTTAACATTTTAACCTTTTTTTTTCTTTGAGCCTCAAACCATTTTTGAACAAGCAAAACAATATGTATACACACACACAAACACACACACATGCACAGTACATGTATTTCTGAAATCAGAAAACTTTACAGAATGAAAAATAGGCAGTAGCTTTATAGAAGAAAATTAATGGAAAATGCCACCAATAAGACTAACAATTAACAATAGCTGCATATTATATAGTATGATAAAGTAAATAGCTCTGTACGTGGAATACAAATGGAACAAATTTCCAGGCAGTAGAATATAAATATTTAGATGCATTATTAGTACATTAAGAAACTTTCCTTAAATAACTCTTGGTGATTAAAACTGGCTGTTAGCAAGGAACTGGGCTTACTGCAAGTCAAAAGCCAACATTTCACAACAAAGACCTCTATATTTTGCAGGAAAAAAGTAAGAAAAATAAATCACACCAATTAGTCCAATTATATAAATATTATTTGATTTTTATGCAACTGGGAATGTCAGTTCCATTAGTAGGATGTTGGATACATTTATAAAGGGTATCTTGTGATTTTCATAGCCCAGAGTTTTTATTTTATTCCAAAAAAACTGTCATAAAATATTTCTGAATGCCAGTGTGGAGAAAATGGGGGTGGAGGAAGGGATTTTGATAGATGTCACAACATTCTAGATATTCCCTAGAACTCTATGGTAAAAGAGAGAGTGATACTTCAGATCAGAGTTCACTCTCAGGTGTGGTAGGGGGTGCCGACACACAAAATTTTAGATAGCAGCTCAGGGATTTTAGTTTCAGCTCACAAGTAAACTGAGAAGGCATTTGTCCCTCCACTGGAAACCATGGAGAATGTGAGCACCTCCTTCTGAGGGCCATAGAATTGGATCCCCTGGTCCAATTCTTTTGAAACTTGGGAGACTTCCGGGCAGTGGCAAGATACTGCAGGTGCTTGTTCAGGATGCTCCTGATTGGCCCCAATCTTCATTGCCCCCCTTGAAGCTCTGCGGCTCCTTGTGGTCTTTGTCAGGCTTCACCAGACCTCCCGAAGAGAGATCTGGCAGCATGAGACTTGTCCAGTCACCCTGCGAATGGCAGCAAGCGGGAGATGACCGAGAGTGTCTCAAAGCAGGAGCAGGGAATGGTACAAACATGGCCACCATGGTTTGCACAGACACGACAGCCCATTTTAGAGACTATCGAAACAAAACAAAACGTAACATAAAGCAAAGCAAAGCAAACAAGGAGTGCAATGTGAGTATGAGTTCATGTTCTGTCCTTTTGTTTTCTTTTAAACCTGACGATTTTGATTAGGAGACCCCCTTTGAATGCTTCCCAATATTTGAAGACCAGCCAGGAATAGAAACAGGAGTTAAAAATGCACAAATGTTACTAGGGGGTGTACAGCAGAGAAATGGAAATGGCTTTAGAAATTGTTGCAGAGGAAACGGAGGAAACAGAAGGATGGCTAAAAACAGAGATTGCACAACTTACGAACAATTTAAAAAACTTTTGTGTGATGAGATTCAACAAGTGGTTAAAACAGCATGTGAGAGTCTTCTGGAGAAACCACTGAATACTTGTCTAAACATGGAGGATGAGAAG
Organism: Gekko gecko; assembly: GCA_029375565.1. Classification (NCBI taxonomy): domain Eukaryota; kingdom Metazoa; phylum Chordata; class Lepidosauria; order Squamata; family Gekkonidae; genus Gekko; species Gekko gecko. The sequence goes on from JAPDNY010000009.1 coordinate 112,241,030, forward strand.
GAGCCTTTGCAATCTCATGAGGCGTTGACAAAGAACCTGATCATAGCTAAGGAAATACGTTACATGATACAGTAACTTTATCTATGACAGGTTTTGAAAACAGAATTAATCAAACACCTAGTCTACTAATAAGGGATTTCAGAAACTACAAAAGAAGACTGCCAAGCTCTACCAAGCAACAAACCGATTAAACCTGATAAATGGAAAACAGGGAACCACACAAGGAAACAAATGTACTAGAGTCCGCAAAGACTGGAAACCACTGGAAAGAAACATCCTAGATGCATTTTGAAAGTTAAATGGCAAGAACTGGAAATAGAACTGTATATTTACAAAGAACTAAGACATTTAAACATGGTTTTGGCAAAAAAGAAGTTACAAAAAATTAGGGAAAGAAAAATGCAGTATGACTTGAGCTTTAGAGTAATTTTTTAGCGTATGAGAATAAGGATGGAGAACTAATATAATGCATTTCAGAATAGGATGAAGGGAAGATGAATGATAACTTTAATTTGGAAATTCTCTGCCTCCTCCTCCTCCTAATGTTTAACCTAATTATTGCTATTTGTTTTATTTATTTATTTATTGTTCCCTTCATATGGGTACTGTTATATAGTGAATACCATTAGTTTTGAGTTGGATTATATTAGTATAAAAATGTGTAAGGCTGCAAAATAAGGAATAAGGAAGTAAGATATAACAGACTATTTGAAAAAGCAAGACAACTATATATTAAGTTGTGAATAAAAAATATGTGAGAAATTAAACATTAGGTTAGGGAAATAACAAATATGGTGGTTATTGGAAGTAATTAGGAACTTAAATAACAAATAGGTGAATAGGTGTTGGTTTCCATTTTAGAACTTAGAAGTCAGTAATATAAATAACTAACAATAGTATAAAACAAGAATGATGCGGGGGAGGAAATATAAGGTGATTTGATACCTGCTATGTGACTTTTAAAAGAAAATAGGTATTGTTTTTGGTGAAGTAATAGATATAATTCTCAGGATATAATTTTTTTCTGGTTTTTTGTGTTAAAGGTTTTGTTTTGGATTTGGCTATGTTGCTGTTCATATAGTAGGTAGATGGAACAGAAGTAATAGAAGGTAATTGCCATATGTCAAGTGGAAAATATATATTTGGAAAATGAATTAATCTGAAGTCAGACTATCTGAATGTTTATTTTGGATATAATATTAGGATGGGTAAACAAAAATTAACCTGAATTTACAGTACTAAGTTATGTCTTGTTAGAATATCTTAATTTGGAAATTAGTGTTATTGAATGTATTTACGGGTAATAGGTGGTGATTTACAGTATAAAGGATGAGAAAACAAAAGTTAATTTGAATCAGTGATATTATGTTATGGTTGTTAGGATACCTTAGAGAGGTTAAGATAAATCTGTCTCTTTTTGTCTATGTCCTTATTTATTTATTTTTTTTGTATTTGAAAAACCAATAAATATATATTGCAAAAGAAAAGAAAAGAAACTTGGGAGATTTTTTGAGGTGAGACACCAGCAACTCTGCTGCAAATTTGGTGCCTCTGCCATAAAAAACAGCCCCAGAGGCCCAGATACCCCCAGATTGATTCTCCATTATAGCCTATGGGAACCATTAACTATAATGGTCCCTATAGGTTATAATGGAGTCAGAAAAATAGATATATTTTTTTGCACACCCCGTTATGCTTTTCTGTAGGAATTGTAAGCTGCTGAGTCACAAGAAAAGTGGGATATAAATGAATAAATAAGTAGTTTAGGCAGTTTGATAACATTTAAGCGACTTCCTGTTTGTTAGATTAGACAGGGTTCTGATGATGATTGTTCCTCCTTTGTTATACTTGACCTGTAATTTGTCATATTTCACTAACCCCTGCACACAACATGGATTGCAAGAGCCCCCCCGCCCCCATGCAGGTATGTTTTCTAAGGCTCAGTGCAGGGCGACAGTCTGATGCCAGTTCTACCAATATAGTGGACTGGGGCAGGTAGACCTGTTCTCTGGAGGCCAGTTCTATCAATATATTGGAAAGGTGAGGATAGACCTGCTCTCTGGAGGCTGATCAGTGCCACTGTGCTCAAATGAAGTCTCCAAAATTCCTAGAGCAAGTGATGTTGAGTATTGTAACATCCCCCCACTGGGCATTTGAGCACTGGTAGGGATGGGGCAGTGTGGGGTTGAGTATGCTCAGTAGAACTTACAAGCTATGTTTCTGCACTTGAAATATAAACAGGGTTGCTAACTCCTAACTGGGAAATTCTTTGATATTTTGGGGTTGTGCCTGGGGAGGGTGGAGTTTGGAGAGGAAACTCAGCAGGCATGTGATTCCATCAAGTCCACCCTCCAGTTTCCTCCATAGGAACTGATAGAATCATAGAAGAGTCAAAGAATCATAGAGTTGGAAAGGACCTCCAGGGTAATCTAGTCTAACCTCCTGCACAAGGCAGGAAATTCACAAATACTTCTCCCTCCACACCCACAGTGAAGAGAGAGATAGAAGAAGAGACTGGATTTATACCCCACCCTTCACTTGGAGTCTCAGAGCAGCTTACAAACACCTTTCCCTTCCCCTCCCCTCCCCACAACAGACACCCTGTTAGGTAGGTGGGACTGAGAGAACTCTGACACAAACTGCTCTTTCAGGAACAGCTGTGCGAGAGCTTTTGACTGACCCAAGGTCACATCAGCAGGTGCAAATGGAGGAGTGGGGAATCAAACCCGGTTCTCCCAGATCAGAGTCTGCACACTTAACCACTACACCAAACTGGCTATTCCACACCCAGAAGATGACAAAAAGCCTCCAGGTTCCCTGGTCAAACCAGCTTGGAGAAAAATTGCTTCCTGACCACAAAGTGTTGATTAGCATTTCCCTGGGCATGTAAGAAAGGGCTACAAGAACAAAGCACTGAGGCAACCCTTCCTGCCCTCCCTCTCATGATCTGCCTAAGTTCACAGAATCTGCATTGCTGTCAGATGGCCATCTGTAGTCTGGATATCAGTTATAATTCTGGAGGACCTCCTAGGGTTGCCTAGATATAGACTGCTGTATACAGCTTGGTGGTATGTACAGCTTGGTGGTAAGTTCTCCTTGGTATAGAGAGCTTTTGGGATTCCCCTGCTTGATATATGATGTGTATCTGTTAAGTAATACATTTTCTTCATCATTGGAGGTGGCCTGATGAAGTCCTGAAAGGAATTGGATGGGAACCTGGGTGGTCCGTCACCACACCTCTTAGCAACTGTGTTTGTGGACATCTATCAAGTGTTACTCCTCTTAGTTTTGTGGACATTTATTAACTGTTAGGAATTTATTTATTTATTCATTTATTTCATTAGATTTTTACCCCACCCTCCCAGCAAGGCAGGCTCAGGGAGGCTTACAGCACAATATAAAACAATACAATATAATAATTCAATATACCATATAAAATCCAGTCATACAAAAGTTTAAAATCACAATTATACAGTTTATTAAAGTGCTAGTATTTGATTCCTCATGTACAATCTGCTTCTTAGTCTTGTTCAGATGTCCCAGGCACTCACTGGTGCCCTAAGCACTGGCCAATCTTGGTGCCCGCCTCCTTACCACAATGATCCAGTCCATTTTAGTTGTTGATCTGTCTGACCAGATATACAATGCAGATTGCAGCAATACAAAAATTTATTCATATGATAACACAATGTACTGTACAAACTAAGCCAAGACTTGGCTACATAAAGTTCTACAAAAAATGCAATACAACATCTATTTTAATATTTCACGTTAAATGTATCAAAGTTCCAATATTCATGACCTGAAAGGCATTTTTCTACATTTCATTTTCACAAAATCACTGATAACATCCTCGAAATTAATACTTCTCAGAATGTCTGCTTCAATTGTTAATATACACAGTCAGTTGAGTCTTTCTTGAAGCATAACTGATCTACTTGGGTTTTTTACACGTTTCAGTTGTGAGAAAGACCTCTCTGTTATGCAGTTGGTGACCATTAATGTTAAAAATATTCTTAAGGCAATTTCAACATTTGGAAAGGCACTCTCTAGTTTGTCTTCTGTAATTGTGTTGTAAAGTTTCATGTGAGTGAAAGATGTTTTCTTGGTTGTTTTAAACTTATGAAGAACAGATGAATGGAACTGCTGAAGCTCTGTAGACAAAGTGTTGCTCTTGTCATCTGGATAAGCATCAATGAGTGTTTGACAAGTCTTTGAGTACCTTTCACTTTCTGATAATTGGGAATTAGCACTGTAGTGCCATGGCCCAGCAATTACCACCAGGCCTCAAACTTTCCCTTGCCAACCTGGCAGGAGGTTGGGCTGGAGGACTGACAGGCCGAACACTTTGAGTAATTTGACCACCATCGGCTGCCACCAGACCAGCTTCTTCCTGGACTGCAAGGTACAGGTCAACCCTACATCCATTAGGACCTTCAGTAGAAAGCCCAACCCTCTCCAGGATCAGGAGTTCTACCCCTATATTATTGGTAGGGCCACAAGGGCAACTAGAAAAAGCTTTCTGCAAACCCCCAGACAAACACACCAAACCAGCATATAACAAAATAATTTATTTTAAGGTGCAAAGCAATACCCATACACTGTGCACAGAAAACAAACAAAAAAAAGTTTTTAATCTCTAATTAGTTACCATGGATATTATTGCACCAGAGTCCACAGGATTTCTTGTAGCATAAACAAGCAATCTGCCTTCAGCAGTCCAGCAAGGCAAATCACAAATCTCAGTCCCTCTAAGAGAGGTTCAGGGTTTCCTCCCAATGGAAAAACATTAGCACCCGGCAGCATACCCAGCTCCAAGTCTAACATTTGACAAAGAAGGTAAGAAAAGCCTTCATTTTTAACTTCCTCTCAGAAGACCTGGTCACAGGCACTAATTGGACCCTGTAACCAGATTCACTTGAGCCCGATCTTGGTCAGGAAGTCTAACATGTAAATGAATATTGGGCAGAGATAATTGAAGGTGGAGCTGATTGGGATCCACATGCTCAACCAGCCTCATCTGTCCAAGGTTACTCCTAAGCCGACAAGTCTTCATGGAGACAGTGCTAGGCAACCACGAGCTAATGGTATGCAGCTGGTCTTATTAGCACTGCTCCAGCTCAAGAATGTAAGCTAAGCACTGGCTTCTGCAAGGAACTACATACAAATAAACAGTTAAAAAATAAAATATCCCCCCCCGGTTACTACAAGCACCTTGTTGGGTGGCATTAGGAACATCTGTCAGACAAGAGAATCTATCTATTGCAGTGTACACTCATTTCTCATTTCCATTTCTAACTTTTCAACAATTACATAAAAAGTAGAGATACAGAATTTGTCTCTGGCACTGAGAATGACCTCTGGTGCATTTCCATCATTGGGCATTCTCTTTCTTATACGCTTACACATTTGAGTTGCTTTGTATTCTACATCAGGGAGCATGTCCTTTGCAAGTGATTCAGATCTCTCAAACTCATCTCTTGATGTGTGCAACTGGCCTGCCAATGATGAATACAAATCTGCACATGTTTGCAAGATCACATTTTCACTTTGAAGAAGTTGACTTGACAAAAAATTCAGCGTGAACACAAATTCCAGTTCTTGCAACTTGTTTACAATATTCTTTGCCTCCCTTCTAGTGTCACATTTTTGCAACTGGTCATCCGATAAATCTTCCAAAGCTTCAAGAATCTTGAAGGAAGAGTTGATCATTACGGCAGTTGCCGCAGCATGTGCTTCCCATCTGGTGTCTGAAAGTGATTTCAACACTTTTTCATTTCCAATGCAATCTTTGAGAATTCTCCACCGAGCAGTTGAGGCTGAAAAGAATGTGTAGAGCAGTTGTACAGTGGAAAAGAAATCTACTGCAACTTGACAGCAATCCACAGCACTTCGTCCAACTAAATTTAGTGAATGAGCTGCACAGGGTACATAAATGGCAAACTGATTCACATCCAAAAGTTGCTGCATGCCATTGTAACGTCCAGACATGTTGGCAGCATTGTCATATGACTGCCCTCTGCATTTAGAAAAATCCAGTTTACAATTATCACATAAGTACTTCAACACTTGCTGTGCCATAGCTTCACCAGTGTGGTTTTGTAATTTCAAAAATGTGATAGATCATTCAACTGGCTGTCCATCTTGCAAGTATCTGAGCACTATGCTCAGTTGGTCAACATGTGAAAGATCAGGCGTTGAGTCCACAGACAGACTGAAATACGCCAAAACATTTATTTCATCAATGATGACAGAGTGCACTTTCTTTGCCATTAACTCAATAAGTCCCTCACATATCATTTTGGACAGGTACGAAGGGTTGCCTTTTCCTGGATTGCCATACCATGATATGTGAGCCACCAAGAATGGGTCAAACCGACTTATCAATTTGAGTAGCCCCAAATAATTCCCATTATTGAGAGACCCAAATTTTTCCACTTTTCCTCGGAATGCCAATCCTCGTTCAGCCAATGTGCAAATGACTGCTACAACACGTCAAAGCACATTCTCCCAGTAATTGTACTCCTCTTCAATTTGCTTTTCCTGTGGCTGTGTCAAGTCTAAGCCTTGTTTCCGAGTTAAATATGTCAACATGGCATCTTGGTAAGTTTTATTTTTTCATGGTTGTCAATTACAGCAGCATTTTGCCAGTCACTGAATCACTCATTTCTAGCAAAATGCATTGACCCTTTGGGCGCAAATAGTTTACAAACAAAACAGTAAACTGATCCTTTTGAAGGAGAGTACAACAGCCATTCTCTCTTGTAGTGTTCACTGTTGGCTTTTATTCCAAAAAATATCTTCTGTGAACAGTATCTCTTTGGATTCCCACTGATGAAATTGTGACACGATTTGTCAAATGACCCATTGTGGTGCTGACATTCACTGGGTCCACAAGCAACCCAATAAGTCACATCATCACCATAAAATTCATCCCACAACCCTGGGTCCTTAGCTTTGTTCATTTCATCCTTAGTCAGTCCTCTAAACTCCTTGGACAATTCAAAAACATTTACACATCTTGTTGTGGAAGTAGGTCCAGGTTGTGGCACTTCATTCATGTGCAACGTCATCATGAAAATCTGGCCTTGCACCAACACTGCCTGTTTCTGATGAAGGAGATAGATTTGATTCACTTCCTGTCTCTGAAGACTGACACTGGTTTTGATCTGGATGATCTGGATCATCTTTCTCTGCAGTTTATAAGAAGAAATCTGTCAGCTTTCCTGTCTTGGCTACAACAGACAGATTCTTTTGCTCATTCTCTTTTGCATGTTTTGATGTTTACATGGGGCTGAAATTACAAAAAGGGCAGAGAGGGTCATTGAAATGACTGTCATGACAACTGAATTTGGTGCCATCATTTTACTTTTAAACATAGCCTATGACACTGCACCTCGCCAACAAAAAATAGAAGATAACCCTAGGGTACACCATGATCAATTTACACTAGTTTTATCAATTTTTTTTTCAAATCTTCATTTCCCCCCACACCCTTTTCCCAACTTTGTGGTGCCCCCTTTGGCCCTGGTGCCCTAAGCACATGCTTAGTCTCCTTAATGGTTAATCTGCCACTGGGTCAAGCTATACTTGGGGGACCCTTGAGGTTGGGCTCACTCTCCGTAACTGTCAGATGTCAGTGGTGGCAGTGGTGGTGGCAGCTCCAAAAGCTTGGTGGAAGAGCTCTGTTTTACAGGCCCTGCAGAACTGTAACAGGTCCCGCAGGGCCTTGATCTTCTCTGGGAGCTCATTCCACCAGAATGGAGCCACTGCCGAGAAAGCCCTGGCCCTTGTTGTCACAAGCCTGGCTTCCTTGATGTTTGGGAGGACCAGCCGATTCTGGGTCCCAGATTGCAGCGCTCTCTGGGGAACATATGGGGAAAGGCGGTCCCTCAGGTATGCAGGTCCTTGGCCATGAAGGGCTTTAAAGGTAATAACCAGCACCTTGAACCGAATCTGGTATGCTATAGGCAGCCAGTGCAGTTCTTTTAGGGTGGGCTGGATGTGTTCCCGCACAGGACAACACAGCAACAGCCTCGCTGCCGCATTCTGCATTAGCTGCAGCTTCTGGATCTGGGACAAGGGCAGCCCCATGTAGAGGGCATTATAGTAATCCAATCTCGAGATGACCATCACGTGGATCACTGTTGACAAGTCGTTGTGTTAGAGGAAGGGAACCAACTGCCTAATCAACCTAAGATGGTAAAAGGCCGACTTGGCAGTGGCTACCTGAGCCTTCAACAGTTGTTGAACTGTATTGGACTATTTACATTGGTGTCTTTGGAATGGATCTGAATGGTTATTTAGAGTACTACACTGTTAATATAAGAATGTTTTGAATCAAGTGTCAAGTATTTTTGGGTACAATTTTACAGTTTTTGACTGTGTTGTTATATGCACAGCCTCTAGGTGAGGGCTAGAGATCTCCCAGAGTTACAACTGATCTCTAGGCTCCATAAATCACATTTTATTGATTAATTGATTGAATACATTTATTCTACTTCTTCTGGAGAATACAGCTGCTTTGAAAGGTGACCTGCACAGTATTGTACCCTACCAAGTTCCCTCCCCTCCCTAAACCCCACTATGCCAGGTTCCACCCTCAAATATCCAGGTATTTCCAAACCTGGAGCTGGCAACCATAGGACCTCCCGGCCCTGCCCCCCCCCCCCCCGTGGTTGGCAATCCTAAGTGTAAAGATATAGGTTTTGGCTTGTCCTATTTATGCAGCCTCTGGGCCTATCAAAATTCTAAGTACAGATGATATACTTCTAGTATGCAGGTATGAGGCCCTCACATTTCTGAATTCCTGTAAAATTAGTTGCTGTAGATTTTCCGGGTTGTGTGACCGTGGTCTTGGCATTGTAGGACCTGATGTTTCACCAGTAGCTGTGACTGGCATCCTCAGAGGTATAACACAGAAAGATGGAGTACTCTCTGTGTCAAGGTGAGCAGAAAAATGGTAGGCAGGTAATTTATATCTACCCTGGAAGGTGGGATAGGGCAATGTAAAATTGTTTCTGCATATGATAAAATATCATGCCACAGCAGAAATATTTAGATCTCTGTCTGTGATACATCAGCATGGGTTAGAGCTATCTGGAAGCTACACCTACACTGCTCCTTCTAGTAAGAACAAAGCAATTGTTTGACTGTTAAATGCTGGAGTTGGTAGTTACTACCAACCCATAGTAAATGGAGGGAAGGGGTGGGCTTCAACAGATTGCAAAATGTTCAGTGAGATTTAAGTAGGTGGATTGTGCACAGGACTGAGTCAAAATGCAGGAACCAAAATGAGAATGTTAGGATTTTTACAGCATTTTGGTCACATAGTGGGGGACATCTCTCTAAGTAGAACATTTAGTTTGTGATTCTAAGCTTACAGTCTTCATCTTTAAATTCATAGAGCAAACACAGAGCAACATTTACTATTTTTCTCCCTTTCTCACAATGCAAGAACTTGTGGGCACTCAAGGAAATTAATGAGTAGTAGGCTTAGAACAGATAAAGGAAAGTATTTCTTCAACCAAAGAATAATTAACTTGTGGAATTCACTGCTGCCGCAAGTGGTGGAGACTACAAGCATAGACACCTTTAAGAGCAGATTGGATAAACATTGAGCAGTGGACCATCAGTGGCTATTAGCCACAAGGCATAGATGGAACCAGGGCATTTTTTCTAGAAAAAGCCCAGCAGAAACTCATTAGCATAATAGGCCACATCCAACAGCAGAAACTAATTAGCATATTAGGCCACACCCTGACATCACAGCTCATTAGCATATTAGGTCACATCCCCATGTTACCAGAAGTGTGGTCATCCAGCCACACCCACCTTTTGCTTCTTATTCTGTTTACCTTGTATGTTGTCAAAATCCAGCTTTTTTTGTATCAGGAACTCCTTTGCATGTTAGGCCACACACCCCTAATGTAGCCAATCCTAATAAGTTTCTGCTGTTGGGTGTGACCTATTATGCTAATGAGTTCCTGCTGGGCGTGGCTAACTCAGGAGCCAGCCGGAACTCCGTTCCTGTGCGTTCCTGCCCAAAAATACCCCTGGATGGAACACTATATCTGGGGCAGAGATGCTCTGTATTCTTAGTGCTTGGGGGACAACAGTGGGAGAGCTTCTGGAGTTCTGGCCCCACTGATGGACCTCCTGATGACACCTGGTTTTTGGCCACTGTGTGACACACAGTGTTGGACTGGATGGGCCATTGGCCTGGTCCAACATGGTTTCTCTTATGTTCTTATGGTTTTTAAACACTGTCTGCCTCAGAGTATAAATAAGTTTTGGGTCTATATATTCAAACTACTGGATCCTTGGAAGGATAACTGTATGATGTCCTGGAGTGAATGCTTTACTTTGTGCACTACAGACATTTTCTAGTTCTGGGCAATGCAGGCAATATAAAAGCACTGCTGGGAAGGACTTGACTCTTTACTGGTGGAACGAGCTCCTGGAAGAGACCAGGGCCCTGCAGGATCTCTTACAGTTCCACAGGGCCTGCAAGACAGAGCTCTTCCACCAGGCTTTCAACTACGAGCTGCCCCTACTATCACCATCAACGAGGCTGGCGCTCAGCTTACCATCTGGTTCATTCCACTGAGTGACTCAGGTCGACATTGAGCCAGAACTCAGAAGTTGTAGACAACTCTAGTATGCCATCACAAGCAATGAACTGCATAACTAATAGCATGATCTATGATTTTATCTGTATTATACTGTTTTACATTGTTTTATATGGTTTTATCAGCAATTGATGCCAATGTTGTAAGCTGCCCTGAGCTCGTTTGCAGGGAGGGTATAAATTGAATAAATAAATAAAAACAGCAAATCTTGAAATCCTGTCACAGCAAATAGCTCAGAATAGTCCACTGTGTGACCATTCACAGCGCAGCCCAAACAAAGCAGTCTTTTTTGTTATTATTCTTTTAAATGTTCCTTAAATGATAGAATTATATTATTCATTCCATTTATTCATTTGGGAAATGCTTGTAAATTATTATTTGGACTTTGTCTCATCTCTCCTTATGCCTCTTCCCTCTTTTTCTTTCTTAAAATCAACAACATCAAAACAAGGGGAAAGAGGGAACGTATCTTTCATTGCCAAGGCAACCAAGGTAAGCCTCCCTTGCCCCCATCTAGATGTACACAGTTGATTAGCTGAATCAGAATGTGAATATTTACATTTGGATATACATATAAATGCAACTGTTGTCTAACTGCACTTCAATGTTTTCAGTGGGGTTTCATTTGCATAGTGATTTTCCTAACATTCTATTTTCCAATTATGACATATTAATTTTTACAATGAAAAATGATCCATGAAAATATTTCCATCATTCTGTTTATCCTGACTGGGATAATTTACCGATCCCTGTGTATTCTTTAAGTTGCTTTCTTCTTGTGATTCTCTTCATGAAGATCCACTTATTTAAAAATACAATTTCTGATCCAGCCTAGCCTAGCCTCACCACACCTATTGCTGTTTGATTCTCTTCTTCCCATTCTAACTACATGTGCTCGTTCAGGTTTCTAACCGCATTCAGCTTATGTGGGGTAGAAGGTGGGGATATGTGTGAGAGAGCTGGCAAACTGGAACCATTTAATAACTACAGATGTTTAATTTTTGTCTACTACAGATGTAACTACAGATGTTAAATTTCAGTTTTAATTGGTAATTTTTATCCACCTTGAAAGCTTTTTAAGAAAAAAGTTTTACAGATTTCTTTTTAAAGGAAGCCCAATTTGGGGTTAATTAAACGGAGGGGGAATTTTCAGTGAAGACTTAGCAAGAGTGGAAATGGGTCAGTATTCTTCTCACCCACCAGCCCTCCCATATATGTGCCCCCTCTTCCTGCATTCAGATTTGGCAATGTATGCTTGCTGAAGTAATGTTTAATCATGCCATTGGCTGTCTGGGGTATTCAGAACTTTACAGGGCAGGAAAGCATTCTGAATTATGCTCCAAAATGAGAGAAAACTAATATCCTTGAAACTAGAATCCTTGAAAACCCAGTCCCAGGCATCTCCAGTTAAAGCTGATGGGAAATAGGTACTGAAAACAAAACCTTTCTATCTTTGAAATCCTGGAGAGCTGTTGCCAGTCAGAACTGACAATGGTGAGGTAGGTGGACCAATGGTCTGACTTGGGATTCAATCATGAGGCAACTTTCCACTTCTTAAGCAGTCCCAACTTGCACTGTGGATTGATACAATGTTGTCTCTTCTCTCTCCCACCCCACGATTGTCCCTACCTTTATGTATGCATATGTGCTTGTCCTTATGCTTGTATATACATTTGTTTTAAAAAGGGCAGTTTGTCAACTGCAGTTGTCTGACGGATGGCTCAGATTGTTGCAATGCAGGTAAACGCTATTGTGAGTGACACTGACTTTGTCACTGCGTGCAGCATTAGTTGGAGAATTTGAAAAGACAGCTTCATGAAAAAAATATGAATGTTGTCAGACAACCCTGCATTTTTTATTATTAAAAAATCTTGAGTGAATTTAATGTTCATGAAAGTGAAGGACAGCTCCCTCACACATCTCTTTCAATACGCCTCAGATCTGACCTGCAGCTCCTTTGTTCTGTCGGTTATGGGTGTTCAGAGCAGACAACACCCCATTTTAAATGGAGGTAGTATTGAAAAATGGATGTCTGACAGCTAGCACAAGATAGAAAAACTCATTTTTCAGTTGTGACCAAGATGCAATTTAATCGCCGGTCCTTTGAGACAATAGGTTTGTTCTAATATAGCACTAAAAAGGTCAGGGAGTTTTGCCTAGCTTGCAGTTCAAGTTGAAATGCTTTGGTTCATCTCTAATGAATGGTCCCACAAAGTGGAGAGAGTAAAAATTTTGGCCACCTTCAGGATGGGGTAAACACAGGGCTATATGGAATTTTCTCTGAGCCAAAGAAGTGCTTCTTAAGTGGCCAAATTATTTACTGAAGCACAACTCCAAAGCAGGGGACAGCAGTGTTTGTGAAAGTTACCTTCTGTTTAGGTAATGTATTCTGTCCACCTTTCACATAAAAATCACAATCTCAGTAAATGTTAAGAATGTAACATAAGAAGAGCCCTGCTGGATCAAACCAGTGGTCCATCTAGTCCAGCATCCTGTCTCACACCGCAGCCAACCAGTTCCTCTGGAAGGCCAACAATAGGGCGTAGAGGATAAGATCCTGCCCTGATGTTGCCTCCTGGCTCCAGGATTCAGATTCTTAGTGCATCTGAATGTGGAGGTTCCCCTCAGTCACCATGGCTTGAAGCCATTGACAGACTTCTCTCTCTCTCTCTCTCTCTCTCTCTCTCTCTCTCTCTCTCTCTCTCTCCCATCTATCTATTTTGACATCTAGCCCACCTTCCCTGCAAGCAGGCTCCGGGCAGGTAACAACAGTAGACAACTTAACTCAATATTTAAATATAGAGCCCTAATCACAGTTATTAAAACCTGAATCACAATAGAACAATTGATATCAACACTAGCAATCGATGGCAAAATTCAGCCAATCCATGTCCAGATGATAACTGATACTGGAGGAACTGGGGGATGAAAGACTATGCAGATGTACGACATACATGTGATGTAAATGCTTTGTCTATCAGGGCCCTGGGGTGCCATGTGGGTGTTGACCACAATATCTCTCAGGCAACCCCTGGGTCTGGGCCTCAATTTAGACTGGGGCTCAGGGTCACTCTGGTAGCGTGCTTCCCTTATCCTGAGTCCCCTTGGCTTCCAGAGCCAGCTGGCTCAGCTTAGGAGAAGCAAGGAGGGCACATGAACAGTCTCTACTGCCCAAAGACTTGTTCAGACTCCCGGCTTATAAAACATAAAGGTTTATTCAAGAGAAGTAAAAACAAATAAGGGGGAGTTGTGGAATAAAACAGACAATAGACAAAACTGATCTTAACTATCTAGCTACTATGAACATACGGTTTGTTGATCCTTTCTCCCTGAACGTCCGGCTCCCTCTGGCTTAGCCACTTGCTTCAGGGTTCACACAGAACTGCCAAGACTCACTTGCTTGCAGACACTGGCTGTCTTCTGAGCAGCTCCTGCACCCGGACTATACCTCATGGTGAGCAGTTCAGGAAGATTCTCGCCACAGCCTCTGGCTCTTCAAGGCCATGTGCAGCATTCCTGGCACTCATCAAGTTATCGAGAACCTCCGGTCTCACAGCTTCCTCCGAATGCGTAGATGTGTGCGTGTTCAGGTAAGTCCATCGGTTCTTCTGTTTTTTCTTTGCTTCTTGGACTGGATTCTTATTTTTCACTTCCCCAATCCCCGTCCTAAACTAATTAGGGATTGCTGCCTTGACCCAGCTGTCTCCCATTTGCTTAGCTCACTGGACGTGCTTATCCTGACTAAATTTACAGGCTTCTTCTCTGTAATGATTCTGCAAATCAGTATCTCTGGCATGACAAGATGACAGCAATGTAGCAATACAGGGGAGGCCAATATAAGTACATCTCTGCTGCTTCAACCATAGGCCTGGTGGAGCATCTCCGTTTTGCAGGTCCCGTGGAATTATTTAATCCCGTTTTTAAAACCTCTGTTTTGCAGGCCCTCCATGGATCTATCTAATCTTCTTTTAAAGCTGTTTATTCCTGTGGCCATCACTACATTCTCTGGCAACAAATTCCACTTTTTAATAATTCTCTGTGTAAAGTAGTATTTTCTTTTGTCCATCCTGAATTTCCTGCCCATCAGTTTCATTGGATGCCCTTGAGTACTAGTATTTTGGGAGAGGAGAAAAAATCCTTTTTGACAACTCTCTCCACTCCATGTATAATTTTATGAACCTCTATCATGTCCCCCCTTAGCCGTCTCTTTTCTAAACTGAAAACTCCCAGACTCTTCAGGCTTTCATAATAGGGAAGGTGCTCCAACCCCCCTAATCATCTTGGTTGCCCTCCACTGTAGTTTTTCCAGCTCTACAGTGTCCTTTTGGAGATACGGTGACCAGAATTGTACACAGGATTCCAAATGAGGCTGACTGATAGATCTATACAGGGGCATTACAATATCAGCCATTTTATTCTCTTTCATTGAGCTATCCACTACAACCCCAAGATCATTCCCCCTCTCAGCAAGTTCAGACCCCATTAGCCTATACTTACAGTTGGGATTTTTTTTGTCCCAATGTGCATCACCTTACACTTATCAACACTGAACTTTATTTGCCACATTGTTGCCCACTCATCCAGTTTGTGGAGGTCCTGTTGGAGCTTTTCACAATCAGCCTTGTTTTTCACCATCCTGAATAATTTTGAGTCATCTGCAAACTTGGCCACTATGCCAGTTTGGTGTAGTAGTTAAGTGCGCAGACTCTAATCTGGGAGAACCGGGTTTGATTCCCCACTCCTCCACTTGCAGCTGTTGGATGACCTTGGGCAAGCTGCAGTTCTGGCACAGCTGTTCTTGAAAAAAGCGGTTTCTGTCAGACCTCTCTCAGTCCCATCTACCTCACAGGGTGTCTGTTGTGGAGAGGGGAAGGGCAAGGAATTTGTAAACCACTCTGAGACTCCCTTGGGTAGTGAAGGCGGGGTATAAATCCAATCTCTTCTCTTCTTCTTCTCTTCTACTCACTCCTAGTTCCAGATCATTTATGAATAAATTAAATAGTACTGGCCCAAATACCAAAGAGAAGAAGAGAAGATATTGGATTTATACCCACCCTTCACTACCCAAAGGAGTCTCAGAGCGGCTTATAATCTCCTTTCCCTTCCCTTCACCACAGCAGACACCCTGTGAGGTAGGTGGGGCTGAAAGAGCTCTTTCGAGGACTGCTCATGCGAAAACAGCTCTGAAAGTAGCTATGATTGACCCAAGGTCACACCAGCAGCTCCATGTGGAGGAGTGGGGAATCCAACCCGGTTCTCCTAGATTACAGACCTAACCACTACACCATTCCTTGTGGAACCCCACTGCTTACTTCCCGCCATTGTGAGAACTGTCAATTGATTCCTACTCTTTGCTTCCTGTCATTTAAAGTAGTTTTTAA
The DNA here is from genome assembly GCA_029375565.1 of Gekko gecko. NCBI lineage: Eukaryota > Metazoa > Chordata > Lepidosauria > Squamata > Gekkonidae > Gekko > Gekko gecko. Next base: position 112,257,042 of record JAPDNY010000009.1, read on the forward strand.
TCCATGTTCCACCTCATACAGAGCAAAAGGGCAGTGTCCCTGATAGATGCCAGGGATACAATCCTGAGTGCAGTGAGGTGACCACAATTTATAGCCTTAACTCCTACTCATCCGGATTGATAAAATCATACCAGGATATGCTGAAGGGGACTTCAATAATGATTTCTAATTCCCCTTTGACTGAATGAGGTTTCCCTGAACTTCTAAAGGAAGCTATAACTTGATCCATGCTTTCTCTGGACAAGCAGGTAGTTGTTAACCATAGCCTGATATCTAACCTGCCCTTTCTTGGGAAGGAGATTGAGGGAATGGTAGCAGAACAGAGCATCCTCCACCAGATGATACATCTTTTGTTGACTCTTTTGAATCTGGTTTCAGATCTGGTTACGGAACAGAGATTGACTTGATTATTCTGGTGGACAGTCTTCATTTATCTGCTGATAAGGGACATGCTTCCCTTTTAATATTGCTTGGTCTCTTGCCTTTCCTTGACACAGTAGTATGCACATTATTTTTGAAGTACTTAGAAATTAATATTGGTATAAGGAGGAAGGGCACCTGAGTGTTTTAAATCCCCCTTTTCTAATTGTATGCAGAAGGAGAGAGGATTCTGAATCAGCCCCTTAGGATTTGTTCTGTGGGTACCACAGGGATCAGTACTGTCTTTCATGTTATTTAACATTTATATGAAATCTTTTAGTGAGGTAAGAGCATAAGAACATAAGAAAAGCCAATGTTGAATCAGGCCAATGGCCCATCTAGTCCAACACTCTGTCACACAGCGGCCAAAAAATACCACGTGCCATCAGGAGGTCCAGCAGTGGGGCCAGGATACTAGAAGCCCTCCCACTGCTGCCCCCCACCAGCACCAAGAATAGAGTGCATCACCTGCCCCAGACTGAGAGTTCCTATCTATACCTTGTGGCTAATAGCCACTGATGGACTTCTGCTCCATATGTTTATCTAATGCCCTCTTGAAACTGTCCATGCTTGTAGCTGCCACCACCTCCTGTGGCAGTGAATTCCATGTGTTAATCACTCTTTGGGTGAAGAAGTACTTCCTTTTATCTGTTCTAACCTGACTGCTCAGCAATTTCATAGAGTGCCCACAAGTTCTTGTATTGTGAGAAAGGGAGAAAAGTACTTCTTTCTCAACCTGCTCAATCCCATGCATAATCTTATAAACCTCGATCATGTCACCCCTCAGCCATCGTTTCTTCAAGCTAAAGAGCCCCAAGCATTTTAACCTTTCTTCATAGGGAAAGTGTTCCAACCCTTTTATCATTCTAGTTGCCCTTCTCTGCACTTTTTCCAATGCTATAATATCCTTTTTGAGGTGTGGCTGCCAGAACTGTACACAGTATTCCAAACGAGGTCGCACCAATGATTTATACAGGAGCATTATGATACTGGCTGATTTGTTGTCAATTCCCTTCCTAATAATCCCCGGTATGGCGTTGGCCTTCTTTATTGCAGTTACACACTGTCTAGACATTTTCATTGAGTTATCTACTACGACTCCAAGATCTCTCTCTTGGTCTGCCAGTTCAGACCCCATCAACATGTGTTTATATTTAGGATTTTTGGCTCCAATGTGCATCATTTTGTACTTGGCCTCATTGAACCCCATTTGCCATGTTGATGCCCACTCACCCATCCTTGACAGATCCCTTTGGAGTGCCTCACAATCTTCCCTGATTTTCACCACCCTGAACAACTTCATGTCATCTGCAAATTTAGCCACTTCACTGCTTACTCCCAATTCCAAATCGTTAATAAACAAGTTAAAAAGCTTTGGACCGAGTACTGATCCCTGTGGTACCCCACTGCTTACCACCCTCCACTGAGAAAGTTTCCCATTTATACTCACCCTCTGTTTCCTATTTATAAGTTTTTGATCCACAAGAGGACTTGTCCTTTTATCCCATGACTATTGAGCTTACTTAGGAGCCTTTGATGAGGAACTTTATCAAAAGCTTTCTGGTAGTCAAGGTTAACAACAACTATTGGGTCCCCCTTGTACACATGTTTGTTCACTCCCTCAAAAAACACTAACAGGTTAGTGAGACAAGATTTTCCCTTACAGAACCCATGCTGAGTCTGCCTCAATAGTTTTTGTTCATCAATGTGCTTACTAATTCTTTCCTTAATTACAGTTTCCACCAACTTACCTGGTATCGACGTCAGACTGACTGGCCTTTAATTTCCCGGATCTCCCCTGGAGCCCTTTTTAAAGATGGGAGTGACATTAGCTACCTTCCAGTCCTCAGGAATGGAGGCAGATTTTAAAGAAAGATTACATATTAATGTAAGGAGATCCACAAGTTCACATTTGAGTTCTTTCAGAACTCTCGGATGAATGCTATCCGGACCTGGTGATTTATTAGTTTTTAAATTGTCTTCAGTTGTAAGACTTCCTCTCTTGTCACCTCAATCTGATTCAGGCCTTTCAAACCCCCTCCCAAAATCGGTGGTTCCGGAGTGGGCAAGCACTTCTCATGTTCTGCAGTGAAGACAGAGGCAAAAAACGCATTCAGCTTCTCAGCCATTTCCCTGTCATCCTTCAGCAGGCCTTTTCCCCCTTGGTCATCCAAGGGCCCCACTGCCTCCCTGGCTGGTTTCCTACTTCTAATGTATTTGAAGAAAGTTTTATTGTTGGCCTTTATGTTTTTTGCAATATGCTTCTTATATTCCCTTTTTGCTTACCTGATCATAGACTTGCATTTTATTTGCCACAGTCTGTGTTCCTTTTTATCAACCTCAATGAGACTGGCTTTTCACCGCTTTAAGGAATCCTTCTTATGTTTTACAGCTTCCATTACTTTATTTGTATAGGTCACCTATAGCTTTGGAGTTGAGTGTCAGCTATTCAATTTTTATTGAAGCCTCCAGAAGCAGCAGTCTCTTTCTTAAGCCAGTGACTGGTGGCTGATGTCAAATGGCTAAATGAAAACAAGCTGAAGTGGAATCCAGACAAGGAGGAGGCTATGCTGGTTGGAAAGGCTGATGTTCTCGATGTTCCTGAACTCCATACTCTTGACGGAATTCAACTACCTCTTGCAGAATCAGTTTAAAAGGTTTTTGGAAGGTGGGCATTATTAGATCTTGATCCTCAGAAAATAAATGGGTTCAGTTACTAAGAGTGCTTCCTCCCCAGTTTTATCTTGCACAGAAACTGGCTCAACTTTTGGACACAGCTGATTAGGCTATATTGATCCATCCAGTGGTTATCTCAAGGCTGGGCTATTCTAATGCTCCCTCAGAAGACATGAGGCTGTCCTGGAATCCTATTTAAGAACTACAAGTGCTGCTAAAGGTGTCAGTCCCTTTGTGGGTTGATACTAGTTATAATACACATTATGATGGTGCAGGGAATATTGCATTGGTGGCCAGTATTTTTTTTTATTAGAGGTGTGTTTTTGTTACTTATGTTTCATATGAAATTTTTATCTGCTTTAATAATTTACTTTTTGCAAGTTACCTTGGATATATATGGAGAAATATGGGGCATAAATTATTTAAATATTGTATTTGCCTTAACTCTTGGGAAGACCCAAGAGATTTTATCGGTAGTGTTGTCTTACAAAGCCAGTATAAAGTTACTTTTTATTACCAACATCAAGGCAGAGGTGATTGTGTGAATGCAGTGCACAGGCAGTTTGTTTCTTTCCATCATCCCACCATAAACAATTGTTTTCAGTACTACTTCTAACAGTGTCTATACTAGAATAGCCCATAGCCAGGCATAATAGCCAACACTGTTTTATTTATATCAGCAAACCAATAACTTTCAGTATCTTTGTTCAGTATCCATTCCTAACAGTGCCCATAAAGTAGTAAACAGCCAGGAGAGATAGATTAGGATTACATCACTTTAAATCATGTCAAATATCTAAAACTATACCTTTATTTATAGTGCATAAGGCTTACTCTAATGGCTAAGACGACACTACTGATTGCAGTATTTCCCCCCTCTTCTAATGTTATCCAACTGCTAAAAAATGGGTAAATTTAAATCCTGCCACAACCTCTAATACACAGTGTCGGGTATGTAATGAAAACTTTGTATCCCAATCATTTTGGGAAGGGAGTGTTATGCTTTTCAATGAAAGGAACCCGTTGTCCTTGTAAGTCTTCCATTGCTTGGCTGGAGTCCACCATTTGCACGAGGTGCTGCTCTTAGCACCTGATTTATGATTAGTTTGAGTAGAGTTGCACTGCTTTGCAATTCTGATACCTCCATTAGAAAATTGGGAGGTGGCATTAAAATTTTACTGGGAAATGCTCTGTTTGCATTTTGCTCCACTTACCATCAAATTGCCTTGCTCCGGAAAAGAAAGTTTATTAAATTTTCATTAAAAGACTTTCATGATAGCCAAAATTCAGAAAATTAGCAGGCAGAGAAGACAAACACCAATAGAGAATGTTAAACGGATGCAAAAGTTTCACTGTTCAATATTTTTACTGAAGTGCTGTATTTAACATTGACTAGATTAAGGCTAGCCTCTTTTCCCCATCTGTGGTCTTTGACCCCTATCAACATGAAGAGCCCTTTAAAAATGCCCCATTTAGTGAAAAATTGTAAGTTTAAATGTGATCAAACTCTTTTTTAAAAACCCATAAATTGCCACTTATATATTGCTATTGTCTATTCTTGTGCTTTCTCCACATTGTTTTCCTGTCTGTCAAAATGTCTGGGGACTATTCACTTTCTTTATTAGATGATTTTGGCCTCCCAAATACTGCTTAGAATATGCAGTACAGCAATGTTTCTCCCCCCCCCCCACTTTGACTCTGTGCATTCAAATTTAATATCTGGAAAAAAAGTATTTAACACATTATCCAAAGAAAGATTCATAAAAGCTGATACAAAACAAATATCTTCTTATAAAATGACCGTAAAGGAATTTTCAACACTGCTGAATTGCTTTTGCTGTGGGGGTTGAGAGCCAACTGACTTTGAAACTTGCTTTTTCCAGTGAAAACCCTCCGGGCAAAATAAACAGTATTATTCTAGGACTAAACACACTCTCTCACACACAGAGGTGATAAGAAAATTATAATGTGAGAAGAAAGCTGTGCATATAAACGAGTTGTGTGCTCGTATGTTTTTATTTCACAAGTCTGGCTGCACTAAAATGCATGTTTAAATGATTGCATTTGACAAAGAAAAGACAAGGAAAAATGGTGGTGCATCTTTAATTTATTAGTTTACATGAGATGCAGGCAATTGCCTGTGGGTACCAGATTGTGATTTTTCTACTCAAGTAGATTCTCATGTTTTACTGATGAGCTGTATGCCAGACCCCTGTGTTCTTTATAGGAAGAGTTTCATGGAATATCTGCTTCAATTGCTCTACCCCTCATTTTTGTTTTGTCACTAAACTCACTTATACTACAGAGGTGTCGACTATGAAGGCAGCTGCTTTAATTCAATAGAATATCAAGGATGTGCTTTCTCTAATGCTTGTAATACAGCTGTTTATGTGTAATGTGCTCATAGCATACAACCTGGCTTGACAATTGACACGATATTCTGTCATACTTCATGGGATACACAGCTTGCTTTAACAGTCCTAGAATATTACCTATAAAAATAAGTGGCTCATGTTGCTCTCCTTCTTCTGCTACATACTAAGATTATGGTGCACATATGTACACATTCATGCATTATGGTATGTTGAAATAAATAATAAATACGGGATATGTAGTTCAGGATATTAGGCTGTATGTAAAAGGCTCTGGGGACAAAGTGTATCTTTTGCTCAAAGACAGCAGTTCAAGGGATAAAAGAGAGTCTACAAAGGTGACCTGCTCTGCTAAAGGCAGCTTTGATTATTCTGGTGCCATTGGAAACCCACTTTTTCTATAGTAAGAGAAATAGGATGAATAGTAATATGCAATTATGAATTTGCCATTTCGTTACCAGGTAGAACTGGTTACTTAAAGGTTATATTTTGCAAACTGTCTAGAATACTATGACAAGATAAATAAAACAGTACAAATATAAACAAACAAATGATGCTTCATAGCAATATATTACTCAAATTAGTCCCTTTTTGTGTACTCTTGAAAGGAATACCTGTAGGGCCAAACCAAAATCTCCTCTGGGGGCAGGTGGAGATTGGGGAATGAATGACACTGGACAAAGGGGACCTCACACCCTGACATTTTGTGATTGGCTCCGCCTCAGGACAGTCATTTTGTGGTTGCTCCCAGCACCCTGTGTCATATTTCTAAAGGTGTCAATTGGCCTCAGCAAGGATGGGGACCAATGCTGCAGACACTCCTTTACCAATCTGTTAATTCTCTGCACAAGGCCATGGTTTGGTGCTTAATACCACTGACGTGAAGGTACTTTTGCATTTCAGAAGAGATTAGTCTCTCATGTCATTGTCTGTCATGACTCCTTTAGGGAAGCCTTACCTGGAAAAAAAAAGGGAGACATGAATTTGATCGCTGTTTCTGTAGTAACCTAAACAGCCAATGCAACTTCAGGCCATTTTTGAAGGATGGTCTACCATCACTATGGTGAATCTCTGGGCTAGCTAGCGGCTGGTCTTTAAATGGCCCCATTATGTCAAGGACTAATTCCTCCCATGGGCAGGTAGGATAGTCTACTGGTGATAAAGGAGTACAAAAAGTTTTCTGTGACTTGTCATTACTGGCACAGAATACACAATTCTTCTCCAAGTTGTAATATTTCCTGGCCCACAGATAAGACTACCAGAATGAGGAATGGTTTGAAGTGTGAATATGAACATCAACTGGAACATCTTGTACAACAATCTTTAAGCCTTGTTTAAGAACAATATAAAGTCATGTGATCTCAAGACAAGTTCACAAATTACAGGATTCCTTAATAATGTAAAATATAATGAATGTCTCTAAATTGCAAATTCTGTCACTACACAAATCACTCCCCGTGGGGCTTTGTTAAGTTGCATACATGTTTGCAAGAATGTTTGCAACTTTCTGGAAAAAGGAGCTGCTTCACAGAACTGAAGAAGAGAAATGGCAGGCAGCAAAATTTTTAAGTGCTCCCCCTTCCCTTTCACTAATTAGCTCTCCTGAACAGTTTTATTTTGTAAAGAAAGCCATCAGTATGAGGATGTAAAGTCTCTATTATCTGAAATGTATATATGTATTTGCATATTGCAAATGTAGATATGTGCATATGCTATGTGGAATTAAACTTCCTAAATAATCACTTCCTTTCCCTGAGCAATCTCGGAAACTATTTCTGGAAAGGGGGCTGGTAGGGATCTTTACAGGTTAACGTTATGCATTCTCTCTCTTTAAAAAAAAATCTTTTGACTAAAAATTTTCAAGCACTGTACAAGTTATTCCACTCAGGAGGGGGCACAAGAGATAAGACAGATGAGGGCATACAATTGGCTATAGCTATGTATAGCCATAAAGGGGCCACGGTGACTCAGAGGTTAAGATGCTGAACTGCAAATTGAAAGGTTGGTAGCTCAGCAGTTCAAGACCCTAGTGCCGTGTGTCAGAGTGAGCTCCTGTCTCTGGCCCCAGCTCCTGCCAACCTAGTAGTACAAAAGCAAGAAATTGCGAGTAGATAAATAGGTACCACTTCGGTGGGTTGGACATGGCATCCAAATTATATGGGAAATACCTTCTGCAGAAACTAGAAGACAGGATCCTTGACAATAACATTATTCATCCCCATCAAGCAGGATTTAGAAAAGGCCTAGACACAATAAACCATTGTTACACCCTTTATCAATTGGCTAAATCAGCAATGTCAGGTCCTACCAAAGCCTTATATGCAGTATCTGTCAATTTGGCATCGGCCTTTGATTCGATCGATAGGGAGAGACTTTGTGCTAAGTTACAGAAGACAACCATAGACAAGAGGTTGTTGTACTTATTGTGAGAGCTTCATCAAGATACATATACAAGGATAAGAGTAGGCACTTCAGACTATCTAACATGAGAAATTCCAACAGGGAAGAGAGTAAAGGAGGGCTGTGTGCTAGCTCCTAGACTCTTCAATTTATATATAAATGATATAATTGTTAAGCAAAGTAGCCCTGATTTTGTTCCACCTATGTTGGGTCAACAGAAAATATCAATACTGCTTTATGCGGACGACATGGTCTTATTTTCCTTAACAAGAATTGGTCTAAAGAGACTTTTAGAAAAATTAGGAGAATATTGCAAAGAAGAGAAATTTGCTATCAATTATTCCAAAACTAAAGTACTGGTTTTCTGAAAAAGGCCCAAAAACATGTCTGGCATATTGAAAGTGTCCCAATAGAGCAGTGTAAGTTCTACAAATACTTGGGTTTAATTTTCAATGAAACATTGAATTGGAATCCGGCCCCGCGGGAGACAGCCCCAGCATGCCTCCCGGGGGCCGCGTTTGCCTCCTTGTAAGGAGGAAGGGAAGAAAGGCTGCGGTGCAGCCTTAAATCCTACAGGGGGAGCGGAGCCAGCGCAGTTCTTAAAGGCTGGCTCCGCCCTCCCCTGGCAGTTGCTCGCCTCGTGCTCGGTCTGATTAGCAGCTCCGAGCACATTGTGGGTGAGACAACTCAGCTTGGATAAGCGCGGCAGGAAGCTTCAGTCCGGAGGCAACAGCTGATTGTCGGGGCTCTTTTGAGCGCGGCGTTGTCGGCGGGGCTCCTCAGGCCACGGAGAGCGTTGGTGGGGGCAATTGGCTGCAAATCAGAGCGGCGTCGGCGTCAGAGGCGGTCGGAGCAGTCAAGCGGATCCCGCAGCAGCCTATGGGCTTGTAGCATCTAGCTTGAGGCGCGGCTTGTCCCATCGAGTTTAAACAAGCACTCCCCCCCCCTTTTTTAGAGCCCCTTCCAGCACTTTTACACATTATATAGGAGCAGTTGGTGAGGCTGCTGGGCCCCTTAATTTTGACATATTGGGTGCCACCACCACCCTTCCCCCGTGGGTTCAGAGTGTTGCAGGGGGCCATCTTTAGGGGTAATAAGGTCCCATCCGGAAGGCAGTTGAAGGCAGCCATTTTGTTGGAAGTGTGGGAGCAGCCATTTTAGGTTGGCCTTGTGTGCTACCAGGCAGCCAATTTTTAATATTTAACAACATAATGGCTCCTAAGAAAGGACAAGGTGGGTCTAAGGGCAAGGGGCCTGCGCCTAAGCGACCTGCGCCAACCCTTCCGCCACGGGACCCCATTTCAGTACATTCATCTGATGATGAAGAGGAACGGGCAGAGCAGCAAGCCATATTAGACAGGCTGGCTGCTTTGGAGCAAGCTAGGGTGGTGACAATTCCCGCTCCTCAGCAAGCGGCTGCTAGGGCTGACCGTCATAATGAGAGCCGGGCTGAGAGAAAGAGGTTTAGGGATGAGGTCCTTAAACGCCTCTCTTCACTTGAACGCAGGCCAGCTGACACTGGGTCTGAAGTTGGGTTGGATACCACAGCGGCTGGAGCAGCGGCAGCCGAAACAGATGCCACGCCCGTTGAAGTTGCAGAGCATGACCAGCCGAGTCTTAGTGGTAAGTGGGATCCGGCATTGCAATTCAGCATGATATGGCCATGGGGGCCTTGGAGTCAGGATGCTGGCTCTGGGGTGTCGCCCGCCTTGCCAGCTGCCACTCCTAAGAGCTCTGATGATAATTCCCAACCGTGGGCTTGGGGCCCTCCTTCAATGGCTATGCAGTCCCCTTGGGGTGCAGTTCCGGCTGGTCCCTGGGGTAGTGTGGGGTGTACCCCTCCTTGGGTGAACCCATACGATTCCGCGTCAGCATCGTCTATGCATTTCGGGGATACTGCATTGCCTTTAGGCGATCACCTTTACCTGCTACGCGTGAAAAAATCTGCAAAGGGGAATACATTGACCTCTTTACCCTTCTTTATCGTGATTTGGAGAAGAAGGATAAAGATGAAATGGATGATAAAGAGAAGGAGATCTTGAAAAGGAAGAAGGTGGACCGGACCTGGGCCAACTGGCTTGCAGGATATTTGATTTACGCTGGCCTGTTGTCCCGGTCTCAGCCTTTAAGGTCTCCTGCATTGTTCCAATACCTGGACATCATCTACAAAGCCTATACTGGCTTTCCAGGCCCGGCATGGATGCAATACGACGAGGAATTTCGGATGCGGGCCGCCATGAATCCCATGCTCCCATGGGATAGAATGCATCCTCATCTGTGGCTTCAGATTATGTCCATGCCCGGCCTATCCTCTGTTGAACGCTCGCACAGTGGGCACACTGTGCATCGTTTGCAGTGGGCTAATACTTCCCATGGTGCCACGGGGCAGGTGGTTCAACCCCGCTTGCTCTGTTGGGATTTTGGGTCCCGGGGAGTATGCAACAGGAAGTCATGCACATTCAAGCACGAATGCCCGGTATGTGGGGGACCCCACTCATTCCCGTCGTGTCCTTGAGGAAGACCCCGTAGGAGCCTGTGGCAAAGGGGAGGGGGTACTTCCTCCTCCGCTGCTGGTAAAGGGCCCCAGTCCAATAAACCTGAAGGCACTTGAAGCGTGGCTGCTGAGGTACCCTAAGGAGGAGGACAGGGTTTATTTGTTAGAAAGTTTTACGTTTGGTTTCCATATACCTTTTCAAGGAATTAGGGCCCCGTTTATGGCCTCTAACCTTAAATCAGTTCACGGCATGGAGTCGGTGGTGAGGAAAAAGATTGACAAGGAATTGGAAGAGGGCCGTGTTTTGGGCCCATTTTCTTCGCCTCCGCTTCCAAATTTGATAGTTTCACCTTTAGGGATAGTGCCTAAAAAGGCAGCTGGTGAATTTTGCTTAATTCACCACCTTTCTTATCCCCGAGGTAATTCTGTTAATGATGCCATTCCGGGTTATCTGTGCACAGTGAGGTACACCTCATTCGACCAAGCAGTCCGGGTTGTGCGGCGCTGTGGTCGGGGGGCGGAGTTGGCAAAGTGCGATATTAAGTCTGCATTTCGCCTCCTTCCTGTGCATCCAGATGATTTTGGGTTGCTGGGTTTCTCCTTTGGCGGCCAGTTCTTCATGGACAGGGCCTTGCCCATGGGATGTTCTGTGTCATGCGCTGCGTTTGAGTGCTTCAGTTCATTCCTGGAATGGGCCTTGCGGGCTAAGACGGGCCTTCAGGATGTTGCCCATTATTTAGATGATTTCCTTTTTGTGGGCCCTCAAGGAACAGGTAAATGCGCTCAGCTTTTGGAAGGGTTTAAGAGTTTGGCTATGGAGCTGGGGGTTCCTTTGGCCCATGAAAAGACTGAGGGCCCAGCACAGAGGTTAGTTTTTCTGGGTGTTGAACTAGATACATTTGCCCAGACATCCCGATTGCCCAGGGAAAAGATCACAGACCTGTTGGCCCACATTTCGACATTTCTCACACGAAGGAAGGCTACCTTGAGGGAGATCCAACAGATGGTGGGGCACCTTAACTTTGCATGCAAAGTGGTCGCCCCTGGCCGGGCCTTTTTGTGCAGGATGTGTGATGTCATGGCAGGGCTTCGCCTGCCGCACCACAAAGTTCATATTAATTGTGCGATGAGGGATGACCTTAGGGTCTGGCAGGAATTTTTGACTTCCTTCAATGGAGTTTCTTTTTGGCGTGAGGAATTAAAGCTCGAAGCTGAGCTGCAGGTTATGTCGGATGCCGCGGGGTCCCAGGGCTTTGGGGTTTATTTCCGTGGGCATTGGTGTGCAGAGGAATGGCCTGAGGAATGGATTATTGCTGGTGTTACCAGGGACCTGACATACCTTGAGTTCTTCCCCATTTTAGTGGCGGTTTGGTTGTGGGGGAATGAGTTGGCAGATCACAGAGTGCACTTTTGGTGTGATAATTTGGCCGTGGTCCATGTCATCAACTCCCTCACATCGAAGTCACCAAGGGTGATGTGCTTCGAGTAAGCGAGCTTGTAGCACAGTCTAAGACAGACCAGTCTGGCAGGGCATTGGCCAATCGGGACCTTCAATTTAAAGGGAAGGAGGTGCACGTTACTGTTAGGGGCTCCAAAACTGACCAGCGGCATAAAGGGTCGATGGTCAAGTTGGGTGTCTGTTCTGACTCCGAGCTCTGCCCCGTATTGGCCTTGTCACAGTACAGAGCTTTAAGAGGCGGGGTGGATGGGTACCTTTTTATACATGCTGACAGCAGCCCATTGACAAAGCACCAGTTTTGGGCTGTTACGGCCCGTGCTTTGGGATTATTAGGCCTCTCTGGAGTGAAGTTCGGCACTCATTCATTTAGAATAGGTGCTGCTTCCACAGCGGCAGCCTTGGGTTATCCCGCTGCTGCTGTACAGAGGGTAGGCAGGTGGCAATCGGCCGCTTATAAAAGTTATGTGCGCCCTCTTCCTGTCCCGTAAGTTACTATTTGCTATGCTGTTTGCACCATTGGTTTCCGGAATTCACTGTCGTTTCTTCCTAGGAGCTGTGTTTTGTGGCAGGAGACGGATTCTCATCTCTGGACACAGCTACATCTTCTGGGCGGCGCATCGGGCCAATCGATCGGCCATTGGCTCCCAACTGGGCCTCAGCCAGTGGGCTACAGTTGAGTGGAGGGGGCGCCGGGGCCTGCGTTGGCTGGGCCTCCTCCCTCTTCTGTTTGGGGACAGTTCGGCGTTGCCGCCAGATGTGTTGGTTATCCACCTGGGAGGTAACGACTTGGGATTCCTGAAAGGGAAGGCCCTTGTTTTGCAAGCCAGGGATGATCTGCAGTACATTAAGCGCCAATGGCCCAACACAGTCATTGCGTGGTCGGCCATGATCCCACGCCTTGTGTGGTGTGGCGCTTGGGATCCCAAGGGGATCGAGAGGGCTCGGCGTAAGGCCAACGGGGAGCTATGTCATATTTTGAAGGCTGGTTTGGGCCATTATTTGCCGCACCCCCAGATTCGGCTTGATTTTACGGATCTGTATCGAGGGGATGGCATTCACCTTTCCGAGAAGGGAAATGATATTTTCCTTTGGGATTTGCGGCAAGGGCTTCAGCTAATTTTGGGTTTTTGAGTGGGCGCAGGGGCCTAAGCGGAGGCTTGGCCCTTGCGGTGGCAGGTTTAGGTTTAAATAAAGTTCAGCGGCTATGTAAGCACCAATTAATAACCCCTGGGGGGGGTAGAGGGGTCTGCGGGATCAACCCTGCAGCTGTGCGGCCAGGGATGAGGCTTGCAGATTGCCTATGGGGATGGCCACGACGGAGACTCAGCATTGGCCGTGCGGTGGTGTGTAAGGGCTCCTGAAGGCGCATCCCAATCATTGGCCCGGCTGGGTTTGCAAGCGACTTACAGTTGGCTCCAACCCGGGGCCGTGGTGTCTTGCCTTTTATACGGTTAAGGATGGGGTCAAAGCGACACCAGGCCTTGCTGTGCCGCTGTTTTTTCCAGGTTTGCCCTTGCCGTTAATTTAATGAGTTAATAAAGTGGCCTTATTTCATCCAACCTTCTTGTCTGACTCTTTCTTCCGTCTTGGGGGGCAATGCCCATGTAGCTTCTATTAAAGTTAAGACATTGGGAGTAATTCTGAAATTCTATCAAACTAAAGGGGGTTTCCTAATAGATGATTTTTATTATTAAAGTTGTACATCACTTATTGTATGGGATAGAACTTTGGGGTTGGAAAAAGCAAACATTGTTCAGCTTGGAGACATTGCAAAATCTTTTCCTGAGGTGGCTATTGATACTGCCTAAGGGTTCGCCTGTGGCTCTAATGAGAACAGAAATAGGCATCCCTTCACTCAGAGCTCGAGCTCACATAGCGATGCTGAAATTGAAGATGAAATACCAACAGCCGCCAAATGAAACATTTAGCAAAATCAGTTGTTGTGATTTACTAAGCAAAGATAAAACTCATGCTGAATTTTATAATAACATTATTTACCGATACACTTACTTAGATCCATCTCGAATACTTGGGATCTGTGTCAATGGGTATACAATGAGGAAGCTCTACTAGATAACATGCTAATAATTTAGTCAAAATCAGCACCATGGTACCAAAGGATAAAGAAAGATCATTTAAGAGCACCCTATTTGACAGATATTTCAGTACACAGTTTAAGAGTGGCTTTTACTGCACTTCATTTTCAGTCTATGCCCACTGAATTATTGTTTGGAAGATATTCCACTATACCACAGGAACAACACATTTGTGTGTGCAGAACCTCTGTGGAAAATCTATTTCACTATATAATGATTTGTCCTTTATATTTAGACCTTAGAAGGAGATTCCTATCTGGAATTTTAAGCCATGTGCACAATTTACCTGATAGCAAAAAGCTGAAATTTTTCTTGTTGGATACAACCCCCCTGGTCATACGCAAGGTAGCGCTTTTTGCACTTGCAGTTAGGAAAGTCAGTTCCAAGGCAGCTCTTAGAAATGTCTCACAATGAGTTATAAAGTATTGATATCATGCTTTTAAAATTCCAAACTGCTGTAATCTTGACATTTTAGTTTTACATCTTAATTGTTTGAGTTTTATTTTGAATGCAATGTTTCAAATTATAATTTATTTATTTATTTATTTGTTTTATTAAATTTATACCCCGCCCTCCCCACAAACAGGGATATAAGTATTCTTTGAATGTAATTTTGTATTGTAACGGCCAGTGGCCATAAACAATAAATCTAATCTACTTCTACTTCTAATAATATTTTTGTATCTTTTTTTTGCTTCAGTGGGAAAGTTACAGCATTCTGTGCGCCTTGGTGTTTAGTCATGCTGGCCACATGTTCACATAAATGTCTTCAGAGAACGCTGAATCTTTGGCTTGAAAACAGAGATGAGCACCGCTGCCTAGAGTTGGTTTCTATTGGCTTTTGAGCAAGGGAAACTTTTACCTTTTTATGTATAGCCATATGTTGGAAAAACCCAACAAGGTTCTGTTTCTGAGGATAAGAGTCTAAATATCCAGACAGAGTAATCCAGAATAATCCACAGAAGGAAGCAAAAACACATGACCTACACTCAGAGTGAGTGTTCCAGAACTACACACTCATAAAAACATTTCAGGGCTAGATTCTGCCCCTCTGTACAGACCCAGAACCAAAAGATTGTTTTTCTTTCTAGGCTTGGAAAAATGAAGAAGAACAAAGACAGTGACCAAGTGTAATACTTGACTAACTGAAGGGGAGGAGTGTGCCATTCAAAATCATGAGGAAATTTCAAAATAATACAGGAGGCAGTCTTGAACTTGGTCACATGGCAGGGTTAGCATGGTCTGGCCCCGCATCAGATTTCTCTGTTATTTTTTTCTAATGGAGAAATTTGATCAGACATCCCATCCTTAACCTGCTTCACCCCTCATAAGCCAACATGAGCCACCCCTCACTCTGACTGATCAGATGGCAGCTGCAGAGTGGGAGCTTTTCTTTATTATTTGTTCTTTGAGCATGCACATAAGTGTTCATGGGAAGTATCACTTCAAACTCCTGGCAGCTGGTGGCCAATGGGATTGCAAGATGAGGCTGCTGGGATGTGTAATGTTTTGCTTTTGGGATTTGTAGTGGGCCAATGTTTTTTAAACTGTGCTTTTTAAAAATTAAATGTTTCAAAAGTTTCAAAGCTGGGGGGGGGAGAATAGAGAAGCCTCATCAGGTGTCCTGTGTGCTGATGTTTTTATTTAAAATGAAACTGGAGTTACATCATCATTCTCAGATTGTCTCCCTCCCCCTCCCTCTCTGAAAAAAACACAGTTTCTCAGTTAGCTGCTTTACCAACCATATGTCCTGCAAAACTGTAGGCAGAAAAAAAGCTGAACACACATAGGCATCTTTCTTTGTAAAGTTTTAAAAAGAGAAACACATGACTTTCCTAGCTTAAGCACACACCACTAAAATAATTTTTAAAATGGCACAAGTGTGCTCTCTAGCTTCCCAAACAGCTTGATTTCACAAGAGAAATTTCAGACATCAGGAACTGTATGGTGAGACTAGTTCAATCTGTAAAGGTCTGCTTTTTTTCTGGTGTCAGGAAAGTCAGTACAGGCCGCCAGCCACTGTAGAATGGGAGACAGATCTCACTTTCTGAAGGATCATTTTTAATCTGCAAGGGAGAAGGCACAAATCGGGTCAAATAGCCCATTTGATCAGAGCCTTGGCCTAATGTATCGTTTTGTTAGGTAATTCTAACTAGGCCAAAGTGAGAATCATTGGGGATTTTTTTTTTTTTAAAAAAAGAGGAAATCTTCAGAAAACTTTAGGAGTTTATCAAGATTGTCTCCTGAGGACTGGCAAAGTCAGCTCATCTGACTTAACTATGTTATCATGTTAACTCATTGTGAGACAGAAAATGATTGACAGAGATCTAAAGTATTCACCCTTAAGGTTTTGATGACTATATACAGAGATCATTATCACCAGAAGACTTTTCTCTTTTTGATGATTTTTATTGTTATTCAGTCACACAAGAGACTAATTCAGATTTTAATTCATATTTTATCTTACAATGGAGGGCAGGCCAGTCCATTAAATCATATGATGTCAAAGATACTGTAGATTCTGCCTTTTATAGATCTGAATCTGATCATTCTTTCTGGCTAGTTTCATCAGTAATTTTCTGGTTCTCTGTATTTGAGAAAGTGTTTCTCATTGGTAAGTGAAAGAGAGTTTGAACCATTCTTCTCATTGGTCTTTCAATGTTGACCATTCTTCTGGTTATGCATTTTCAGTGTACTACAAGTTGCATGTATCTGTAGGTAAAACATAATAATTAGAGAGATATAAAGTCAATATAAATTTGTAATTAGGGTTATGTAGTGGTTCAGAGGTTAAGACACTGTGTTGCAGACTGGAAGGACTGTTGTTTGGCAGTTCGAGACACTAGTGCCGCATGACAGAGTGAGCTCCCATTTGAAGGGCTGTCATGTAGAAGATGGAGCAGATCTATTCTCTCTTGCTCCAGATTGCAAGACTAGATCTAATGGGTAGAAATTACAAGGGAGTCGTTACTGGCTAGATATCAGGAGAAACTTCCTAACTGTAAGAGTGGTTGAGCAGTGGAACAGACTGCCTCTGGAGGTGGTGGATGCTCCTTCAATGGACATTTTCAAGCAGAGGCTGGATGACCATCTTTCGGGTATGTTGTAGGGCTATCTTTTGGCTATGCTCCTGCAGAGTGCAGGGGGTTGGACTAGATGACCTGCAAGGTCACTTCTAACTCTAAGATTCTATGATTCTATGATTTCTGGCCCCAGCTCCTGTCAACCTAGCAGTTCGAAAGCAAGAAATTTTAAGTAGATCTTTGGTGGGAAGGTAACAGCGTTCCATGTGCCTTGGCGTTTAGTCATGCCAGCCACATGATCACAGAAACATCTTTGGACAGCATTGGCTCTTCATTTTGGAAACAGAGATGAATCCCCTAGAGTCAGATTCGACTAGCTTTTGAGCAAGGAAAACCTTTACCTTTACCTGGAGGGAAAACAGAATTTTTCAGATTCAAATTTCAGGAAGGGCAAATACTGTTATTCTACAGTATTCAGTTCTCTCAGTAGTGTTTTGGGTCTCAGGAGGTTCAAGTTTTTCTGGGATACTGGAATTATTCAGGTTCCATTATTCCCTATGGGAGACATTTTTTGGGGGAGTGGAAAAACATCCCTTGGATCTTTAAAATGCTGGCCCCAGACATTCCCAAACATTTCAGGAAATATACAGGACCCAGGTACTAGTATTCCCCAGAATACCAAATACAGCTCCTGATACTTGAGCATATCTGAAAATACCAATAACATCTTTTTCAGGCATATATTCTAGTCATATGTACCTGAGCTCCATCTATACTTGTAATGTCTTCAGTGCTCAGGCATAGGTAACTGTATGCAATTGTGTTCTGTGCTCAATTCAATGTGCTATTAGCCTCATGAAACTAGGGCTGATTCCCCACTACAGCTGCCTCGGTGTTGCGCCGCCGTTTGCCCCGACATCTCTTGCTCCTGTAGTGGGAAATCAGCCTAGAGTACTTATCAGTGCGATCCTAAGCAGAATTATACCTATACAGTCCATTTATTTTTTTCAATTGACTTTGAATGGTATATCTCTGAGAGATATAGGATTTCACTGTAAAAGTTTTCATTTTTCCTTATAACAGCATCACGATTGATTGAAGTATTCATATCCTGACTTTTCTTCTGTAAAAGGTCATTAACTAAAAGTAGCTTAATAATAAAACAGCAAACTGCTAAAAAAAGCTTCTCCTTAAAGACAAAAGCAGTATGAAGAATCTCTCCCAGCCCCCCCCCAATCAATCAAAACCATCTCAATTGCCAGTGAAGCCACAAGTACTGAAACAAGAATCCATTAGCAACTGAAGGAGATAAGTTGGACTTCCCAGGGAAGAGAGCTAAAGAGTCCAGGTGTGATGGCCAAGCAAGTCATAGCCCTTGCATCCATACACCACAAATCAAAGAGGGGTAGATGAAGCAGGTCCTCCAGTGAAGCAGGACCATAGGTGAAGATCAGCAGGATGGTAGAATAGCAGGTCACAAACTGCTTAGGGTTGCCAGGTCTCCCACTATGGCGAGAGACCACCTGTAAGCAGCTCCTGCTAACACCCTGTCATCCCTAAATACAACAGGACCACAGAGATACTGAGTGCAATAACAAGATGAGAAAAATGAAGGCATGACTGCATATCAATTCCAGGGGAAACCTCATGCCTCTCAATGAATTGCCATAAACTGTATTGTTTTACCAAAGAGTGTCTAGCAATACCTAGAGAGGCGTGACATCACTTCTGGCTTTTCCCAAGAAATGAAGCATCACCGTTGTGCTGACAGCTTCCCCCATGCCCCCCCCCCCGACTCCTGCTAGTTGCCAGCCACTGACTAGCACCTTATCAGGACTGCAGTGATTAAAAGCAACACTCTTAACTGAGTTTGGACAGATCAGGATCTAGTGAAGATGGTGTAAGAGTAGAAAGGGGGGATCTCCCAGGAAGGATTAAATGCCTGCCAGCCATTTAACCCATCTGTTTCACTTCCCCCTACTTGGAAGCAAGGGGGAGTGAAACTGACAGGTTTAATAGCTTGCAGCCATTTAAATCTAACAGCAGGGTGGTTGCATCCATCAGCTGTTAGGTTGAAATGGCTGCCAGCCATTAAACCAGTCAGTTTTGCTTCCCCCTGCAACAGCTGATTTCAAAAGAAGCCCTATATAATATACCCTTATACTTAAGGGTATGCAAACATGCCTAAAATAGCTAAAACTAATCTATCAGCTGAAAGGAGCCATTTTAACCTAACAGCTGACAGGCATACCCACCCCAGGGGAGAGAAAAACTGACAGGTTTAATGGCTACCAGCCATTTAAACTGAACAGCTGACAGGCAGACCTGCCCCAGTGGGATGAGTTCACCCATCAGCTATTAGGGTGAAATGGCTGGTAGCCATTTTACTGGTCCATTTCACTTCAGAGCAGAGAGTTCCTTAAACCGGAAATTTTTCTACTTAATATCTTACCAGATAGAATTAAAAGAGAAGATCTAAGAATTATAATATACATATTTACTATGTCAAGAATTTTAATTGGTAAATATTGGAAAAAAGATATTGTACCCAACAATGAGGATTTAATGGATAAAATTTTGGAAATTGCTGAATTAGATAAATTAAACACAATACTCTCAGGAAAAGACGAGATAATATATCAAAACAGATGGAAAAAAGTTTACAATTGGATAAAGAAGTCAAGAGAAAACCTCCCATTTGTATTTCAAACTAATACTGTTATATTTTCTAATTTAATGTATGGGTATTAATATTTCTAATTATATATTAATTTAATGTATTTGTATTATCATATTGCTATTTTCTTTTTTCCCCTTTTTTCTGTACACTAAAAATCTATAAATAAAATTTAAAAAAAGAGCAGAGAGTTCCTGACTGGTGAAATGGCTCACAGCTATTTCAACGTGTGGGGCAGGTACACCCATCAACTGTTAGGCTGAAATGATTGGCAGCCTTTTTAACTTAACAGTGGGACAGGTGTGCCCATCAGCTGTTAGGTTGAAATGGTTGCCAACCATTTCACTAGTTGGTTTCGCCTCCCCTCACTTGGAAGAAAGGATCACTTGGAAGAAAGGATCACCTAACCCTAGCCATTTAACCCATCAATTTTGCCTCCCCTCACTTGGAAGAAAGGATCACTTGGAAGAAAGGATCGCCTAACCCTAACCCTAGCCATTTAACCCATCAATTTTGCTTCCCCCCACTTCAAAGCAGGGGCGGGGAGCAAAACTGACTGGTTTAATGGCTGGCAGCCATTTCAGCCTAACAACTGATGGGTGCACCCTGCTCTTAGATTTAAATGGTTGTGAGTGTCAATTTCACTCCCCCTTGCTTCCAAGTGGGGGGGAAGCAAAATGGACAGGTTAAATGGCTGGAAGGCATTTAAGCCTTCCTGGGATATCCCCCCTTTCTCCCAGCTGTTGCTCACTAGTTTGGTTTGGGGCCTTTGGGTTTGGTTCAGAGTTTGATTTGGGGCTCACCCCAAATGGAACCAGATTTTTTGGGTTCATGTCCATCCCTACTTGTTAAAAGCAAAGTACCTTCATTTATTGCTGGTTGTGAACACCTCTCCCCTGATGGGGTTTGGGTTTTAGGTAAACTCAGGGCTCTGAGTCTCCCTGTCTTACTCATGCTGAGAAGAGGGGCTTAGCTACTGGGTGCCTCAGCTGAGGTTCCACATTTATACCCTCCCACCCCTCCTGATTGTGAACACCTCTGAGTGCCATAAGGATGAAAGGGGTACAAAGGGTGCCCATTGAGGGGGAAAGAAGTCCTCCACCCCCTGCATACCACAGGACCCTGTTACTGGGCACCAGATCCATCCTGCCTAGCCCTAGCAGGGCATCACCAGGAGTCTTGGAGACTTGTTCCCCTGATCTGTTCCTGGGGCTCTGCATAGAGGCAGTTCCCAGACACCAGCAGTTGTTAGCAGTTCCCAGACACCAGCAGTTGCTAACACTCTTTGGAGAGGCGGACTCTGACAGCAATGATTCAGAATGTAGGAGGAAGCAACCTCACCTTCCACATCCAAACTTCTTGTTGTTGCTCCTGCCTCAAGTACACCCCTCCGTGGTCCCCCAGCCCAGCACCAGAAAGCAATTGTGCCTCCCGCCTTCTCCAATCATGGGGGCTTTTTCTTTGGGAGGCTGTAACTCAGACCCACCCCCAAGTCCAATCAGTACATAACTTGGAGGGCATATAAAGGAACATCAGGGGGAGGTCCCCTGTGAGTTTGATGTCTCTAGCTTGCAAAGGGTCAATTCTATATACTCCTGAACCTACTGAACCTGAGCCTGTTATTTCCTCAGAAAGCAGTTTGCTGGGGCTGGGGCACCTTCTTTGGGGGGAGGCATAACTTGGACCCTGTAAATCCAATCCATACCAAACTTGGAAGGCAGGTAGAAGAGAGTCATCCACAGGCCCCCTGTGAGCCTGGTATTTCTAATACACTGGCGGGGGCCATTCTACCACATCACAAACCTTACCAAGTGAACTGGTTCATTGGCACCTAAAAGCTTGTGATGCTTCATGGCTCACGAACTGGGCACACCACAAACCATAAAATGAAATGAATAACATTTCCCTGGTTTGCCCCCATTCCTAATCAGTGTTTTCTACCTTTGTGACCAAGGCCACCTTAGCATGAAAAATATGTCTGAAATCAGATTGAAAACAGATTCAGGCAATGAGTTTCATCCAAGCACACTTGGGCCAGTCTTGTTACCACAGGCTCAAGCAACGTATATATGAGAATGCAAAACATGTATTAGGAAGATCTAATACGAGCTTTTAAAAGGGAGTTTTAGAATCACCACTTTGGTAAACTTTGGTTCTTCTACTCAGTGAGGCATTTGCTAACTGGTCAGTCTCACTTTTGCTACTTGATCCATATCCCTTTAGTTAATGAGAATAAAGGTATATATGGTGACTTTGCCTTTCCAAGAATCCTGCTCATGCCCTCACACTACAAAAACCAAAAAGTACCCTATAAACAAGATAAGCAGAGGTTCCTGAGATCACCCCCAGAGATTCACCCTTGATAGTTCCATCTAACCTATGTACTACATTTTGCAATATAATATATAGAATAACAGTTCAATAGCTGGGCAACTTGCTTCTGCTAGAGGTCTTTCAAAGCCCGAAAATCTTTCAAAAGCCTTCTTTGACCCAAGTTATGCATTTTCAAAATCACATGGTAGAGTCATTCCTGGACTATATCACCACAAACTGTATATAAATGTTACATCTATTTGAGGGATTTTGTCTACAATGTTGTGGGTGAGCATTTCAGAAAGACCCATTCCTGATGTGTCTCTTGAGGGGAGCATTTGGGAAGCACATCTGTTCTTCAGCACAGCCATCCCTGACAGATGGCCTCTCATGCAGCTTTGTGTGAACATCTTGCTGCCACTAAGTAAATGATACCAACTCACTAGGCTATCCACCTGACAAATTCTTGATCAGTGTTAAAACATACTTTTGGCCTCTGCAAAATGGTTTGTAGACTGGCGTGCCCCAAGAATGCAAACACTGGACACCACTGCTCTAAATAAAGAAATATTTACATGGCAAACCATAATGCTTAAATATACTGAAATATGATGACCAGGTATGTGCTAAAATAAGCAAGCCTATGGTTTGCCTCGAATATTACAAAACAGCTTTGTGCAATGCGTTTCGACTATTCCTGGGAATACTCTAGTATGGAGAATCATAGCATATGAGCCAAACCCTCCACAGCTACAACTGTAACAACTGTATCAAATGCAGTTGCCTATTTTCCAAGAGTCATAATCACAGAAATAATTATGAGAGGTGTAGTTTTAGCAGTGAAGACCTTGATTCTTTCCCTGTTGTTCTGGGTACTGTTACATGTTTAGGAACTGGTAGAAGTGCAAAATCCCTGCATGACCCATTCATTCAATATCACACTTAAGGGATATTAGGTAAGTAACAGCCTGTATTTGTAGGATAATGTGGAGGTTTGCCAGCAAGGAAGCCTGTAGCTAAACATTTGCTAGGCAGGGCATCAAAAGGGAAAGGAGGTGGTAGAAATCAATGCAGAACCCCAACCCTAGCCCTGTTTAAAGCCAAACATGCTTAGAGAGGTTAAATTAATTTCACATAAAAATAGAAACCTTGTTTTGACATAGGAGTGCTATTGCACTAATTAATTAATCCTGCAGGTACTTCACTGGCTGCCCATCAATTACTGGGCTCCATTTAAGGTATTAGCTACCCTATCAAAGCCCTTCATGGCTTTGGACCTTCATATCTGCAAGACTGACTATCCCCCTATTCTATCCCTTTGAGTCTCAAATTCCTGCCCACAAGTTTGATCATGTAGAAAAGCAGCCTTCCACACATGAAGCTAATGCATATACAGGGGTGAATCCAGGAACATGTCTCCAGCTCCATCCTGATGGTCACCTGGAATCCGTGGGTCCAACTGGATGTACTTTTAATGTACAAGGGGATATCACTCAATGATACTTTACATGCAATGCAACTAATTGCCTATGGCTGCTGCTATTGGGCCACAGTGGCTCAGAAGTCCAGAAGGTCTGTAGTTTGGCAGTTTGAGATCCTAGTGCTGCATAACAGAGTGAGCTCCCATCTCTGGCCCCAGCTTCTGCCAACCTAGCAATTTGAAAGCAAAAATTGCAAGTAGATAAATAGGTACCACTTTGGTGGGAGGGTTCTGTGCACCTTGGCATTTAGTCATGCCAGCCACATCACCATGGAAATGTCTTTGGACAGCGCTGACTCTTTGGCTTGGAAACGGAGATGAGCACCACTCCCTAAAGTCAGATTCGACTGGCTTTTGAGCAAGGAAAACCTTTATCTTTACTGCTGAATCAGGGGCTTTTTAGTTTAGCAAAACAGACACAACTGGGAAAAGAGCGGCATTAAAAACAGGATATGATTTGACCCTTACACTTACAACTCAGCTCTCTGCCAAGAATTTTTGGTTTACATAAAGTTGGACTCCATCAAGTCTTTTTAATGACTAGGTTCTGACTTTTCCTTATTTTAATTTCATCCACACTGACACATGCCCAGAGGGGGGGGAAGAGAGAATTGCTGTTGGGAACAAAAGAAGTCGGCCGAGCCTGAAATCCTCTTTAGTTGGAGTGTCATTATCATTGGGAGGTTTAAAAATAAAAGAAATATGGTTTATCATTATATGAGAATTGCCATTGACAAGCCTGGTAATTAGCCCTCATATTATTTTCAGCATAGTTCACATCCACACATCACAAGACAGAGAATGTGCAACTTAGCCAAACAGAATCCTTGTAGAGGATCATTAAGAATCCTACTGTGACATGCCACTAGCAACCTCGTTGATACAACTTAACTCATATACATGATTGTATGTTTTAGACTGTAGGAGGTAGCGACTGAATTTGCAAAACCACAATGGTTTATGCATTGATGATCAGAGGAAAATCTAACAATGCTTGCTTTGTTAATGTCAAGGAAGACAGTTTAATATATGCTATTAGAATCTTGTTTGCAGCTTGGTTTAGGGTTACTACTATGCCTCTCTAAGAGAGCTTTATTTTTCTCAGGGTTTAATGGGGAGTGATAAACAAGCACTCTTGCTGCTGCACGCCACTGCATGTGAATTGTTATTTAAGGCTGAGGAGCAAACACAATGCATTTATCTTAGATACTCCAAAAAAGATGACGTTGGATCCTGGGAGCAGGGAGGGAAGGAATTATATATTGTTATCTTCTTTATTTTGCGAATATACATGTATGAAGATTTAAGTATTAATCTGCCTATTGTGGGCTGCATGCTAATTTTTTTTCTTTACAGCTGCAAAACTAGTGTAACAAGCACGCATCTTGACTTCTTCTGTATGGTAGATATAAATATTCATTTGTTTTGTAACTGGATATCTCAGTCAGTATTTGTTTCTATTGTATGGGCAGCAGCATTTACTCAAATGGCCTTTCTTGGTTCATGTTTTCTAAAAGTGTACATTCTAGTTCACATGTTAGTAAATCGGGATGAGCTTTAGAATTGTATTTTCTAGAATTTTCATAGTCCTTCTATACATTATAAAACAGATGGTAACACTTTACAGAAAGAACTCTGAGGCTAGGATGTATTTGGTGTAGTGATTAGGAGAGTGGACTCTAATCTGGCAGAACTGGGTTTGAGTCCCCACTCCTCTACATGCAGCTGCTGGTGGGACCCTGGATCAGTTACAAGCAATGTTCCCTCTAAGGTGTGCAGTCTCATGAGCAGAAATTTTACCCTGTGAGCCAAAAGTGGTGCGAGCGTTAAAACTATGAGTGGGCTGACATTTTTTTAAAAAATGTATTTAAGTGTACAAACATACAAACAACATATAAACTATTATCATTTGTATTACAAACCATATATTTATATTAAACTTATTTATATTTATATGGAACATATTTGTATTACTTAACCTCCCAGGCTTAAGGGCACAGAGTCACATTGCAAAGCACCAGAATACACCAGATCCCCTTTAGCACGCTGCTGAGGCTGGCGCTCCCCCCCACCACCTTCTTCAACTATCCTCCCAGGCTTAAGGGCACATAGAGTCACTTTGCAAAGCACCAGAATACACCAAATCGCTTCTAGCACGCTGCTGCGCTGGCCAGGGGAAATCAGTGCATCAGCGCAGCCTGGTGCAGCTTAAAGGGAACCTAGGTTACAAGTCCTGTCAGAGCTGTTTTCTCAGGAGAAGTTCTCAAAAGAGGTCTCTCAGCCCCACCTACTTCACAGGGTGTCTGTTGTGGGGAGAAGGGAAAGGATATTGTAAGTCACACTGAGACTTCTCTGGGTAGTGAAGGGTGGGGTATAAATCCAATCTCTTCTTCTTCTCTTCTATTACACCCACAGCCACCTAGTGAACCTGTGCCTTTTTCTTTGTCTTGGTCACAGCCAATTTATGGCAACTCAGTGGGGTTTACAAGGCAATTCAGAGGTGGTTTTGCCATTGCCTGCCTCCATGTACTAACCATGGCTGACCCTGCATAGCTTCTGAGCTCAAGATTGGGCTGGCCTGGGCTATGCAGTGAGGGCAAACCTGTCTGGATAGCTATAAAAGGTAATCCCCAAAAACTGAATACTGACTAGGGTGACCAATGTTATTCAAGATACTGGGATTATTTATTTGTTTAAAACATTTTTATGTGCCTTTCCACCCAACTACCATATCCAAGGTGATAAACATAAAAATATTAAATAATTTAACCAATTAAAATACAGGTAAAATATAAAATTAAATTAATAACACAAAAAATGCTAGAAGAGCCAAAATCCCCTTTTTGGTGGTATGCCAGACAAAAAAAAAAGTGTTCACCTGCTGGCAAAAGACACCAATAAATGGGCACAGACAAGTCTGCCTGGGGAGGCAGTTTGAAAGTTTTGGTATCATGATGGAGAAGTCCCCTTCTCAAATCACCACCCATCCAGCCTCAGATGGCTGAGGTAACTGGAGCTAGGCCTCTGAGTACGACCAGACTGAGCAGGTAGGTTTTTATGGGAGAAGGTGGTCCTTAAGGTATGCCGGTCCAAAGCCATACAGGGCTTTAAAGGTCAGTACCAACACTTTGAATTGAGCCCAGAAGAAAGTTGGAAGCCAGTATAAAGGAACAAGACTGGAGTGATATGGTCCCTATCACCCATTCCAGTCAATGCTCTGGCCTCAGCTTTCTATAGCTTCTGGACAGTCTTCAAGGGCAACCCCACACAGAGTGAATCCAATCAAGATGTTACCAGGGCATGCACCATAGTGGCAAGATCTTTTCTTTACAGGGAGGGCTAAAGCTGACTAACTGGCAAAAGTTGCTGGAAGCACCTCAGGCACCTCTTTATCCAACAGGAGGCCCAGGTCCATGAACATCCCCAAGCTACAAAACCGCTCCTTTAACCCCATCCAGAACAGGGGATAACCCATTTCACTGGTGAGACATTCACCCCACCAGTAACACCTCCCTTGTGCTGGAATTAAGTTTCAGCTTCAGGGACTACATAGATAGAAGCGGACAGTTCTCAATGGATGGAGCAACTGGAACAGAGAGCAGGATAAGCTTATCCCCATCCCCATCATTGTGCCTAAATGCCCCATTTATGGTTTAACATGCTAACCACTAGGACCACCATGGGTCTTTCTTTTGAGATGAAGTCATTCTGAGTAATTCCTGAGCTATACATAATACAGAGCAAGTTTTGTTCTATATCCCTATATTACCCTTGACTATGCTACCCTTTACTTTTTTTTCTTCCCACAGTAGTAATGATTTCCAGTCATTTCTGTGGGGAGTAGTAAAGTATATTTGTATGCTAATATGATGAGGGCAAAATTGGTTTTTCACTCTTGATATTGGGTAACTTTAACCCTTATTGATGGAGATTTGTATTTTTGTGTGCTCAATAAATAAATAAATAAATAAATAAATAAATAAATAAATAAATAAATAAAAATGTGTCCTAAATGATGCATGACTAACAGAAATGCATTCACTTTCAGAGGTATATTACAAAGCTTCCCTGTCATAATGACAAGGATTTTGTTTTGGTTACTGATCCATGGCACTGACATTTCCAAAATGAGACTTTTAAATTATGTTCATAAGTCCAGTGAAGTCACAAGGTATGTCATGAGATGCAGAGACTTCCCCAATTGCTTTGTTCTTCCTGGCATCATACCCTACTGCCTCCTTTCCCCACCTTTTTGGATTGCCCTGTGGGAGTAACACTGAGTTGGAAGGATATAGTGACCAAGTGGTCACTTCGGTGGCCACTGATGAAACTCAAGATGCACTGGCTACTGATTGAGTACTGGATCCATTTTAAGGTTTTGGTACTGACCTTTAAAGCCTTCCATGGCTTGGCGGTGACACACAAACCTGAGGGACCTCCTCTCCCCATATTTGCCCTGGAGAGCTTTGCGCTCGCCTGGCCAAGATTGGCTGGTTGTCACTAGCCCAAGGGATGTCCACTTAACCTTGGTCAGGGCCAGGGCCAGGGCCTTTTCTTCCCTGGCCCCAACCTGGTGGAACATGCTCCCATCTGAAATCAAGGCCCTGTGGCACTTATTACCATTCTGCAGAGCGTATAGAATAGAGCTGTTCCTCCAGGCCTTTGGCTGAGGCAGCAGGCATCCAATAAAAAACTTGTCCTCCCCTGCTGAAATCAAAGCCTATCACCTCAACACAGCCCAGATCAATAAGATCTCAGAGACCCAATGGCGCCAGCTTGAAAATAATGTATATAGTGAAATAGTGTGACCTGTTTTTTTAATCTATGCTATTTTAAATTGTTTTTAATTATTCTGTAAATTTCCATTTAATGTCTTTTAGAATCTTACTGTGATCCACCCTGAGCCTGCTTGTGGGGAGGTTGGATATTATATAAATTGAATAAAATAAAATAAATAAATAATAAAAAGTATAATTTCAAATAGGGGCATGGGGAAAAGGTTTTAGTGTGGAGGTGAGGCATGAAGCTAATGGGTGAAAGTCTGAACTATTAAGGAAGCAGTAGTCAAAACTTTGTGGAGGGAACCTTTGGTGGGCAAATCAGAGCCTGCTACTGAGGGCTTCAGGACCAAGCTAGGCACATGGCTGTCTTGGCATATTGGTGTTTGTTGCCTTTCTAGATGCTCAGATTCTCAGATTTATTGTTCAGAATGTTTTATTGGTTTAAGGTGGATGATGCAGCAACTCAGTATAGGACTGTGCTCTTTAAAACAGGGCAAAGGACCACCCCAATAGTCACAGAAGCCTGATGGGTATACAAACATACAAACAGTTTTGTTGTAGTCCTGTTTTAGAGCATATCATGGGTAAGCCAGTTCTGGCTGGGGAACATGTTTATCCTGCATTTGCCCTGAACAGATCCAGGAACTATTGAAAATCCTAAACTGGACTTAATAACTACCTTGGTATTTTTCATACCCTAGGTAAAAAATTCCCTGGATTTTGAGCTATAAGATTGATTATACGGTTAAATGTTGCATTTAACCACAAAGAAATAGCCAGATCCCACAAAACCAAGCATTTCTATGTATGTGGATTGTCTAGTAATGAAAGTGTTCTTTTTTAAAAATGAATTGTGATATTTATGGACTCTCCCAAGGGCAACCACACTATAAAAGGGCTGATGTCTCCATATAACTCAAATCAATGTGCTTAAGGCAATAACTGGCAATTATGTATAGTTTTGATTATGGGCATTAACATTTCCACAAAGGAAATATAATTACAAGGAAGGTAGCATTTTCTTAATGCTTACTTTGTACTTTTTGACCTGGATTTCAGTGTAGAAGGGATCTGAGAAATTTTGATCAGTGAGTGTGTGTGTCTGTGTGTGCTCATGTGCACACTTGTATGTGTACAGTAAATATCTGGTCAGCTGGATAGCAGTTATGCAGAAGACTTACACATGATACTAATGTCTAGTTCATTCGTTCATTCATTCATTCATTCATTCATTCATTCATTCATTCATTCATTCATGTATTTAAAACATTTTTATGTTGCCTTTCCACCCAATCAGGCTCCACAAGGCAGTGAACATAAAAACACCAAAACTTTTAAACAATTAGAAATACAGTTAAAATGATAAAATTAAATTAAAACACAATTATAAATTACAATTAAAAATTGACTGGTAAAGTCAATGAACAAGAATCAGATTTGAAGGACAGGGAATCTATTTTCTTGTGATTTCACATCACATGAGTCATTCAGATTACATAGTTATCCACAGTTCACAGTTGAAAACAGATTTTATCATCACAGCATGTAAATTATACAGAACATTCACAGTGAATTTAGACACAGGTTTCACACCACTGTCTACAAAAAGCAGAGTGAGGTAACATTCTAGTGGATCCTCTGGGCTCTGCCCATAACCTCATTCTTAACATCATCTTACAAAGAACTGACAACTCACTCCAGCATAGCTAGTCTACTTCCCACTTCTTGGATCAATGGGGTGAACCAGTAGGTGAACCACTGACAATGAAGCTCAGGATGAAGTGAGAACTTGGTGGTGGTCTTGTGACAAAGCTGCAAGAACATCCTATAGGTCATTTATGAAAACCTATGAGATGGCAGTGAAAGTTGCTAAAAGAGACTTCTTTACAGCTTCCATCACATCTGCTAGCTCTCACCTGGCACAATTATTTAGGGTAATTAGGTTCTTAATGTCCCTTTCAGAGAGAGTCCAAAATGTGAGAAATTTGGCCATTAGCTATAAGGCATTTGCAAGCTTTTTTGCGGATAAAGTTTTGTCAATCCATCATGACCTACCCGCCACTGTTAATACAGTAAGGGAACTGGAGGCCCCTTGGCCATCTTTGGATTCTGTACTTGACACCTTCAACCAACTGTCTTGGGCCAATGTCAACAGGATCCTGGGTGCTGTTAGACTAACCATGTGCCTCTTGGATCCATGTCCATTGTGGCTGGTGAAGGCTAGTGGGAATGGAATATGGAACCCTTTGATGGACATTATCAATGAGTCCATTAGTTCTAGGGTCTATCCAGGGGGATTAAAAGAGGCTCTTGCAAAAGCCATCTTTAGATCTGCTGGATCTTGCCAATTACCACCCAGTCTCAAATCTTTTGTTTCTGGACAAGGTAATTGAGAGAGCAGTGACGGAGCAGCTCCAGAGTTTTCTGGAAGACACATTGGCCCTAGACCCATTCCAGTCCAGCTTCTGCCCTGGGACAAGGACAGTGCTGGTCACCCTCATGGATGATCTTCACAGACAACTGGATTGTGGTGTGTCAGTGCTGCTGTTGCTATTAGATCTGACAGCGGTATTTTACATGGTCAGCTATGATCTGTTGGCCCACTGCCTCTCTGATGTAGGAGTTCATGGGGCTGGGGACAGAGGGTGCTGCTAGAAGAGAGGGTTTCACCCTGGCACCCTTTGGTGTGTGGGGTTCCCTATGTTGTTTAACATCTAGAGGCACCCTCTCACCCAGCTGATGTGCGGTTTCAAGCTGGATTGTCACCAGTACGCTGATAACATTCAGCTGTATCTGTTGATGGCTGAGGGATTGGAGGCCATGGCTGGATGGTTGAAACAAAGCCGGCTGGGAAAGAGGTCTTGTGGCTGGGTGGGGGCAACCTAAGGACGGGGTGCCAACTCCCAGCTCTTGACAGCATACCACTCATACTGGCACCAACCATCAAGAGTGTGGGTGTGCTCCTGGAGCAATTGAAAGGACAAAAAGAACTGTGAAAAGGCTACAGAATTCCAATACAAAGTGTACTTTTAACAATATATATTATTTTCACAGTTCTTTTTGTCCTTTCAATTGTATCAGTAGAACTGTGACCTCTTTTGTATACTTATGTGCTCCTGGAGCACCTGGTTGCAAATGTTGCCAAACTAATGTTTTTTCAACTGCGCATAGTCAGGCAACTGGCCCCTTTCCTCTCTCTCCCTGACCTAGCCACGGTGGTCCATGCAAAGGCCACATCAAGGCTGGATTACTGTAACTCATTCTATGCCAACCCAGAAAATTACAACTGGTCCAGAACGCAGTGGTGTGGGTACTGCCAGGTACCCCAAGGATAGCACACATCCAACCAGTGCTTTGCCAGCTGCACTAGCTCTAGATTGAGTACTGGATCTGCTTCAAGATTTTAGTTCTGACATTCAAGGCTACAAACAGTCTGGGACCAATGTATCTGCAGGATACCTCTCATGGTATGTCCCCCAAAGAGCTTTGCACTTAGAAGATCAGAATTTGCTGGTGATCCCTGGGCCTAAAGTTCTTTGGCTGTCCTCAACCAGAGCCAGGGCCTTTTCAACTCTGCCTCTTGCCTTAGGAACTCTCTGCCTGGAAACATCTGCATCCTGCAGGACCTAGTACAGTTCTGCAGGGCCTATGGTTGAGGGCAGCAATGGCCTCCATTGTACTTGGCCCATGATGACCCCCCCACAGAAAGGAGTGATCCATATTCTAATAGCCAAAATGTGTGAATACCTATTTCCACCAACAAGGGGCTCACTCTCTCCCAACAGCTTTTCCTATATAGTCAGTAGACTTCCTGGCTTTGTAGAAAAATCCAAAAACTAAGAAAATCCCTTCAGGGATGGTTGAATCCCCCAAAAACCTTTTGAAATGACCTCTGCAGGGATCTGCTTCAGGCATCAATGGTGAGAGATTAGAATGTTGGGGGGGAGGCTTCTAACTGGCTCTGTCAGTAAAAGCATGGGGGAGAAGGGCCCTTTCCGGGCCTATTTTGGCCTTTCAGGGAGGGAAGGAGGAAGGGAGCCTTGGGGCCAGGCCTCACTAGAGTTGCCAGTGCCAGGCTGGGGGATTCCTAGAGATTTTGTGGTGGACTCTAAGGAGGGCTGGGTTTGGGAAGGGAGAGGCCTCTGCTGGGTATAATGCCACAGAGTCCACCCTCCAAAGCAGCCATTTTCTGCAGGGAGACAGACCTCCGCTGTCTAGAGTCCAGTTGTAATTCTAGGGAGTGTCCAGGGCCCATTTGGAGGTTGGCAACTCTAGGCCTGGCAGCAGTCTATGGTTGCCAGGTCCCCCTGGACTTGCATGACTCACCTAGCCTTTGCTGCTTGCCAGCGTTCATCAGCAGCTACCCTATGAAAGCCAGTGAGGTGCAGCAGTTAGATCTTCAAAGTAGGGTCTGCAAGACCCAGGTTCAGATCCCCATCTAGCAGTGGAAGCTGACTGCGTGATTTTTGGACCAGTCACATATTTCAGCTTAACCCACCTCACAGGGTTGTTGTGCAGATAAAAAGGAGGAGGGAATAATGAAAGCTGCTTTGGTCCCCAGTGTGGAAAAAGACTGTAATTTCCCTAGGTAAAGGCTGGGGGATGGAGATGGAAAACAGGAGGCAGAAAAGGTAGGTTGGGCTGTTGGGTGGGAAGGAAATAGAGTTGCCAACTCCAGGTTGGGAAATCCCTGGACGTTTGAGGGGTGAAGTCTGGAGAGGGTGGGATTTGAGGAGGGGAGGAACTTTGGACTGGTGCAATGCCATAGACTCCACCCTCCAGCCATTTCCTCCATGAGAACCACCAGTGCCAGCCTCTGGGTGAGGACTGGGGATCACCCAGAATTACAACTGTTGTCCAGGAGACAGATATCAGTTCCCCTGGATAAAATGGCTGTTTTGGAGGGTTGAGTCTATGGCATCATACCCTGCTGAGGCTGTTTGCCTCCCCAAGCCTCACTGTCCCAAGGCTCCACCCCCAAATCTCCAGGAATTTCCCAAACTGAAGCTGGGAGCCCAAGGTGAATTGATCTCTGTAGCTGGTGATTCCCAGAGCGCCACCACTGCTACTGCTGCTCTGCGGGGAGGAAGCAGGTAGGAGGCTGGGAGAGTGATGGGGGCAGAAAGAAAGAATGATGGGGTGGGGGGCAGAAAGAGAGAGAAAGAGTGATGAAGTGGGGAGGCAGAAAAACAAAGAGAAAGATGACAGGTCAGAAAGACAGAGGAAGCCACATGCATGGAGCAGAAATAGAGTAAGAAAAGGGGGGGCACAGGGGAGAAATAGTGTGAGAGAGATAGGGGGTGATCAGAGGAAGCAAAGGTGTGATGAATGAGATAACCATCCCTCAAGTTTCTTGCGGGTCTCCACTTGTATATACTAAACACCATCAGTGATTTTACTGTATTTTAATAGGTTTCATTCTGTAAATTTGTTTATTTGATTTATATTGTTTGATTGCATTTTCTACTATCATGTATACTGCCCAAAGCCCTCTGGGAGAGGGCCGTTAAACAAACAAACAAATAAACAAACATGCACAAGACAGGTCACAGAGTGAGGCAAGGCACCTAACTTTAAGAAGGCCAATGTTCCTTTCTCCTGTTGGGCAGGTTGAAATACTATTAGATGCATGATGGAAGGAAACCTTTAGACGGCACTGCATGTTAGTATTAGCCAAACCTAGGATTGCCATTTCTGGCCTGTAAATGTGACATCACATTCTCCATGACTCCGTAGGAATTTCCCCTATCTCTCTGGTAAAGACCATTGAGACTAGGGAAATTTCTAGAGTTTCATGGAAGATGTAACACCACTTCTGGATGGAGGGTTTAACAATATAATGTCACTTCTGGGCGATACTTTAGGAATCCCTATAATTACTGTGATGTTTTACCATAGAGAGTAGAGAAGTTCCTAAAGAATCACCATTGATTGTGACTGCTCTTCGAGTCATCAAGGGTGAGGGATTGGGACCATAGATAGAGGAAACATGATGACAGACTAGATTGACCTTCGATCTGATCCAGCAAGGCTTTTTACATGTGTGATGAAGCAGGTTTTTGCATACTTATCTTTCACTGACATCAGGGTTGCCTGGTCCCCCACTATGGCAGGAGACTTCCAACCATCAACCCTTTCTTGAGGGTAGAAAATTAAAACTACACCTTGTAGGTTTGCTAAAAAAGAATTGCCAGCCCCTGCTCCCTCCTTCAGATAAAATTTAAAACTGAGAGGAACTCAGGCTGCTTTGTTTGAAACCTCCACAGTTCTTTTCTTGTGTCTGCATGTACTTCTATAAGAGAAAGAGATAGATCATGGCATAAGCATGAGATTGTAATAGAAGTATCACTGAAATGCATTACGGTCTGGTTCAGAATATGACTTGGGCAGCTTGCAATGCTCAATTATAAATCAAGCATAATTTCCGTGAAACGTTGTTCAGTTTAAAATGCAAAATGAGATTCTGGACATGTAAGCATTCAGGTTGCCCTGATTTCTTTAGGAAGATAAACAAAAGTTCTTTAATACTATCCCCTTATGCTTGACAAAATTCTCTTAGACACCCTCATTGGTTGTTCTGGAGCTACTTAAATGACAAAGCCAGCTGTTTGTATATATAGAAATTAATTAATATAAATTTATATTTATTTATTACATTTTTACCCCGCCCTCCCCGCGAACGGGCTCAGGGCGGATTACATAGGGGCAACCATGTGCCAAGACAAAACAACTTAAACCCTAAAAACAATTAACAAATAACATACTAAATTATTTAATCTTAACTCCTTAAACTCTTTGTTTGGTATAGTGGTTAGGAGTGCAGACTCTAATCTTGGAGAACCGGCTTTGATTTCCCACTTCTCCACATGCAGCTGCTTGTGTGACCTTGGGTCAGTTAAAAGTTATTTCAGAGCAGTTCTCTCAAGGGCAGTTCTCGAAAATGCTCTCTCAGCTCCACCTTCCTCACAGGATGTCCATTGCAGGGAGGGGAAGGGAAAGGGATTGTAAGCCACTCTGAGACTCCTTTGGGTAGTAAAAGGCAGCGTATAAATCCAATCTCTTCTTCTCTCTGAAACTTTTGTTGGCTGCTCTGAACAATGTAACTTGATCAAAGAGCTTTTTGTTTGATAAGTATCTTCTCTATTTGAATTGTTCCTCCCTATGATTTTCTACTGTTATTGTTGCTTCCCATCCAGATCTAATTTCCCCCCCCCCACCCTGTTTTATTTGTCTTAGGAAAAGGGGAAGTTGAGTTTGTCTGCTGTGGTTCGTGTTGGGAACTACAGTTTCAGGACAACAGTGTGATATGGCTTCCATACACAGTGTGTCCCAGATACGTGTGCCAGCATTATAAACGAGGAGACAATGCTCGGAGAACCATCAGTGAGAAACCTTGTAATTACTCAACACATTCCAAATGGAGTTCTGGGTGCTCACCCATTGTTGGTGAAAACTGTAAACAGGTGCCACATGTGTGAGAGATGAAATAGACACAGAGCATATGGCAAATGAAGAACACATCTTCAGATTTTCACAGGTTTTTATTTATAATGTACTGGGCATGCACAGACATAAGGGTAAGGGAATAAAACCATTAGGTATTAATTAATATGACTATTACTTGAAGTGATTACATTGAGACTAATGAGAAAATAAAGAAAGTGTAGGAATAATAAAAAAGAAAAAATATTCTGTACAAGCAAAAGATAACACTAGATCAACTGAATACATTTTAATTTCAAATCGATGAAGAGAGTGGATGGTTTAAAATATATAATAGTTAATAAATTACAAGATCTGACATACAGTATTGATATCACACAACATTTTATTATTAATATATGTTATAATGTACTACCATTCTGATAATTTATATCTGAGTAGGATTTTCATTTTCACCACAACTTTAGTTGGGGGGCGACAAAGGAACCCTGTCTCTAAGATCAAGATCATGGATTCCCAGAGCCTCATGGATTTCTCTACATTAAAAAAAAATGGCTTGAGGTGCCCTTGGTGAGAATAAGACAAATTAAAGTGAATTCGTTAGTGGATTGATTATTGTTTTGATAAAACAATAAGAAAACTGGAAAAAAGTACAAGGATTTATAGCATTTTTGAAGATCTTAAAGAGAAACTTCCAGTGAGGTTAGGTTGGGAGAATCCTTTCAAAGCAGAAATTTGCCCATATAAAAATGATAACTAGGTTCTTCAGAACAAATGTTTACTGCAAAGGGTTATGTTTGTGTTGGAAACAATGCATCACATGGACAATATAGGTTCATTGTTTTGATTATGAGCCATTTCCAGTGTATATTTGCAACCCTGAGAAGAATCTTTAGTGAAGTATTCATATAAAATATGATTCATATAAATAGGCCATTCACCAGGTCCATATTCATAGAATGGATTCTTCAGTAGTTGCAACTCACAAGACTGTCCCTGAGCAAGGTAAAGTCTGGGCTATCACACTGACTACTTGCAAGTCATGGGAATCATTGCAGGCAGATTCTCTAAGGGCCCACGGGTCTTACCTCAGAACTAGCCTTAAATCATAAAAAGGTTTTTTAATGCATGTCAGGAGTAAAACTTCCTCTTTAATAGTGGTCTTTGAAGTCCAACCATCTGTTTTCTTTTGCTTGGGTTATTTCAGTTAAGTTTCCTTATCTTCAGTCTAGGAGCAAATTTCTAGCACTCTTATGCCTTGACCACTATTATCTCATCTAGGAACTAACAAACTTTATTTGGAGAATAACCCAGGTCTGATCAAGCCAGAAGTATTTGATGCAGAGTGCTTTTGATGAATTATTTTGTTTTTAGCTTGGAATTCATCACTTGTGAATGCCAGTGATGCACTGCATAAAGTGAAACATGGTTCAAAATCTAACAGACATTTTAGCCCATTTAAGCTGAAATGACAAATGTGGAAAAAAGAACAAAAATATTTTTAAGCATCAGCTGTGAAAACAGCCTAAGGTTGGGTTTTTTCACATTGGGGCCAGATTACAGTCTTAGGTTGTTTGTGCTTCCTTCTGGACAAGAGAAGTAGTAGCTCTTACCTCCCTTTGATCATGGCCTAAATTCAGAACATTACTCCCTAAAATGTGCTTTGGTGCTTTAGTACCCTGACCTGGATAGCCCAGGCAAGCCTGATCTCATCAGATCTCAGAAATGAAGCAGGGCTGACCCTGGCTAGTATTTGGATGGGAGACCTCCAAGAAATACCAGGGACCAACTGCTGACACCAAGCCAAGTGATGGCAAGCCACCTCTGAACATCCATTGCCTTCAAGCCCCACGAGGGATCACCAGAATTCAGCTTGATTTGATGACAAGAAAAGAAAATAAGGCTTTGGTGAAAATGTACCTCACAGATTTCTTGCTGTGAAGATAAAACAGTTTAGCATGTTATAAGCCACTTTGCATTGTGGAGAAAAGTGGGGCATATATATATAGATATTTATTTATAAATAAACTAGGAATAAGGCCAGTTGTGGAAATAAATACAACGAGCTCTAGAAAGAGGCTCTGGGGGAGTGCCAAGGCCTTGTACAATCAGCGTCAATTTGCTGTGGTGACCTCAGCAGGATATAATGACACAGAGTTCACCATTTTCTCCAAAGGGACAGATCTCTGCTACCTGAAGAGCAGTTATAATTTTGAGTGATCTCCAGCCCTCACCTGGAGATTGGTAACAATTGTTACCCAGGAGGAAATGGCTGGTTTGGAGGGTGGAGTCTATGGCATTGTACCTGTCTGGGATCCAACCCCTCCTCAAACCTCACCCTCTCCAGGCTCCACTCCTCAAATCCCCAGGAATTTTCCAACCTGGAGTTGGCAACCCCATCTCCTTCCCATCTAACTATCAACCTACCATTATCTGCCTCTCTGACTGCAGCTGACTTCTGCCCTCCCTCCTGGAGATCAGTTGTAATCCTGAGTGATCTCCACCCCTCACCTGGAGATTGGCAACAATGCTTCCTCAGCAGGGAATGGCTGGTTGGGAGGTTGAAGTCTATGGCATTCTACCTGTCTGAGGTCCCACCGCTCCTCCAACCTCGCCCTCTCCAGGAATTTCCCACCTGGAGTTGCCAAGCATCAACCTACCTTTATTTTTCCCTCACTCTTCAGCTTTCCATCTCCCCCCACCCCCATCTGCAGCCTCCATGGTGCTCTGAAACCCTGACTTCCATGTCACATTGGCTCTCATGGGGGGGGGGAGCATCTCAGCAGGGTATAAGGACACAGAGTCCACCATGTTCTCCAAGGGAACTGATCTCTGCCATCTGGAGAGCCATTGTAATTCTGAGTTATCTCCAGCCCTCACCTGGAAATTGGCAATAATGTTTTCCCAGGACAAAAGAAGTCTTTCTCTGCAATGGGGACCAAAACAGCTTACATCATTCTCCTCTCCCTCTTTTGACTTGCACAGCAACCTTGTGAGGTAGGTTAGGCTGAAAGTCTGTGACTGGTCCAAAATCACCCACTCAGCTTCTACAGCAAGAACCTGGATCTAGCAGACCCTGTTCTGAAGCACTGACTGCTATGCCTAGGGTAGCCAACCTTCAGGTGGAGCCTGAAGATCACCAGGTATCACAACTGAGCTCCAGATGACAGACACAGGTAACTGCCATTTTGTTACACCTACCAACAGCTACTAAGGGAAAAATTTCTCCCCCACCTGGAGAAAAAACTGCTTTGGAAGGTGGGCTTTAGGGCATTCTGTTCAGTTGAGGCCTCTCCCCTCCCCAAACCCTGGCTTCCATAGAATCTACCAGAAAATCTCCAGGAATCTCCCTACCTGGAGCTGGCAACCCTAGTCAGGACTGGCCCCAATGAGTTCCCCACATAGGCCTGTGAAGGGTTTCCTTTCTTTGTCTGAACAAAGCTTGGTTGCTTACTGTGACGAAACAGGCTCAGTTTACAACTCAGCTGTTTGCCTCCCACCCTCGTCCTGTGGGCATATCTCACTCCTTAAATTCACTGCCACCAGTCACTGAATTGTCACTGCCTTTTTAGAGAGACAGTGAGAGCCCTCTGGCTGAATCTCCCTATTTGGAGATGGAATCCCCAATCTTTGGGGGATCCCTGGAAAGATGGCAATCCAAGGGTCCAGACTTTCTTTGCTTCCCTGGGCTACCCCCTCCCTTTGGTATTGTGCAGAGCAAGGGAAACTAAGTGGTCCGAGCACAACACAGATTATTAGCCCAAATAAAGGAATTTATTTAACTATTTAGACAATTATGGCTGAATATTTGCTGCCTCCCAGGGTGTCCCCACATCTCTGGTGTGTGGCCTGGACAGGCTGATCAGCACAGGCAGCAGGAGCCTTTCCTAACCTCCTGTGGGACAAAGACTGCCTCCTCCCTGGATGGGCTGGAGTCTATATTGATGCGGCTTTGCCCCTTGGGACAGTCCCTGTTTCCCCACACTTTTTGGCCTTGGGGCAGCAGGGAACTGTAGGCCAGCAGATGAGGAAGCCCCATTCAACCCAGTGAGTGATACCCTGCAGGCCCCTCTCTGGAACTACAGCTCAATTAAACCTTATGGGGGAACATTTTAAACACACAGGAGGTAGCCATCTTACAGACACAGGTAACTGCCATTTCATTACACCTACCAACAGCTACTGAGGGAAAAATTAGTCTCACAGAGGAGGCAAGCAGGAGAAGCATCTTCATCATGACAGAAAGCTGTCTGCCAGAAATTCTGACAGGGCACAGTGGCTGAAGGAGTGGGCGGGGAAGAGGAGCAAACCCAGCACCTGGCCAATGGCATGTGAGTACTCTTGAGTGGCAGCTGGGCGGGACTCAGGCAATGCAGCCAGTGGTTAGGGACCCCCTCTGAGTGGCAGATCAGAGAGCCAAAGGCTGAGGGAGCATGTTTATAATTTGTGATAATACTGTCTATAATTTGTGATAATACTGATGTGCATTGATGCAACTTCTTCCTGGGCAAGATGCTCATCAAGGAACCATTCCTGCATTGTATCCTCTCACTAAAGTCTGCACCATAAGATGAGGTCTGAAATACTTGGAATGTGGTTACTATCAGCTCAGTCAAATTGAAAAAGTTTATCATGTGAATCACCATTCTAATTGGTATACCTGATGTTGCCCTTCCAGAAAGTAACAGATGATTAATACTTTAAAAGTGGAATTATCATAGTCCATATTGTTGCATAGCCTTGCCTATTAGGCACTTATAAGAGCCCTCAGAACAGTTCATTCTCCAAATGGCAGGGAAATCAGAACAGCCAGATGTCAAACTGCTTTTAAAAAAAATTGATACGGATGATACCTGGGACTTTTAAAAAGATAGTTTTTAAAAGACAGAGACAGTGGCCCATTCTGCATTTAGCATTCACTCCTCTGTTTTACCAAACCTGTGTTGGAACAGAAATGCCCCTCTACATTGCATACCATTTTCACTTTCTTTGATTGTTGGATTTTATGGTAGCCTCCACTCTGCATGCTGGTTTCACTTCCTTTGATCTCTCAGTTTTATGGTACAGTCTGCATAGATTTATGGCTGTTTTATGGCTGTTCAGGGGTGAATCTGCATTTAGTACAACATTGGCCCGGGGTATTTGAATGCGGTTTTGAGCTGCATCTTTTCCTCTTCCAGTGTGGGTTTGGTAAAACAACGGAGCAAATGCTAAATGCAGAATGGGCCAGTGTAAGTAGGATCTTAATCTTCTACCAGAGGCATTTCATGTCTTCCTAGTAATCAAAGCAGACTGAGTTCATCAGTGGCCCCATCCATTGGAAAGGTAAAAGAATAGATGATTCTGGAAACCTAGGCAATCAACTGGAAACATTATGTTGACAAAATGTGTAACATGACTGAGGTTGGTGACTGCTGATTAGCTCTCTCCTAGGAGAAGACTCTTAATCAGAGCAGCTCAGGCAAACCCCGTCACTCCCACCACATCCAAACCCCAAGACAGTGATAGAGACGGTTCCACAGCTGCTTGTTGGGCTTCCAGCCAAAGGGGGAAAGTAAAGTGCTGTCAAGAGATCCAGATGCTGCCGCCGCTGTTCAAAAGCTGTGCCAGAGATTGTCATGTGGGTACTGTAGTTGCCAAACTTGACTGCCTTGGGCCACAGCTGTTGCCTTTGTTGCTGGAAGAGCAGGGTTCATAAGATGAAGAGAAACTGTGCCAGCACGGTGGGAGGTAGCTTCCAAGTTAACACTCAAGTGTTACTGAGGCCGACTCTTGATTAACTATGTAACTGTCATGCTCAATTAGAATAAACAGTTGCACTAATAAATTTGTGACTGTGTGACTAGAAGGAGACACATGCAAGCCAGTAGATGTGCCATTTTTAGAGTTAGGATGAGTGATGACTGGGTGTCTGTGTCTCTGTTTTGGAGCAGTGAGCTCAAGCAAAACAAATGCAACACTAATCATGTTCACTTGCTTGTTAAAAGGCTATATGAGATCCTCTTATGCTCGCAGGGAAGTGCCTAGAAATGCCTTACTTAGTAGTGCTATGGGACTTCTTTCTCAGATCACAGAGAAATAGTTTTTTTTATTTAGAAGTATAAAGTTTTTGCTCCCTATGGGGCCCAAAGCTCATTACAGTATTATCCTTCCCCTTCAATTTTGTTCTCACAACACCAGCTTTGAAAAGGTAGGTCGAGCTGGGAGAAAGTGACTGACACAAGGCCACCCAGTTAATTTACATGGCAGAGTGAAAATTCAAACCTGGGTCTTCCAGATCCTAGTGTGATACTCTAACCCACTTTTGTTGCTTGGGCATCAAACCAAGCTTGGAGGCAACACTGCAGATAGTCCCGGAGATCCTGTGGGACTTCCCCATAAGTCAGGAAGTTGGCTTGTTTACAACCAGTCATCCTTAGGCCAAGTAGGAGGAGCAAGACATGCTGATGGAATGATTACAAAGCAAATTCTCTGGCAATGGGAAGGGATTTTCAAGATGCTGCTTTAAACTCCCTGTTTATTGGAGACCTCGGGCAAGGATTGTGGGGGTGCCCTAAGGGCTGCCAGGCAGTGTACTCATTGGAAGTTGATACAGGAAGTGACAAGAGTGACTCTACGAATTGCCAGAAACTCTATGGTTTGCGTTTCTGGTGATTCCAGGAACTACCCATGTCATTTTCTCTATCAACTTCCAGTGAGTACATGAGGCTTCTTTCCCCCACCCCTCTTCCCCCTGCTGCTGCTCAGAGCAGTGGCAGGCAATGAGACCTGGGGGGGAGGGGGGGTTTGGCAGCCCTAGTGCTCCTACAAGAGATGAAGTAGTAGGATGCGGTTGGGACCAAACCACACTAAAGGAAAGAGGCTGGGCAAGGAGCTCCTTCTCCTCTCCCTCCACCTCAGAGTGAAGCTCTGAAGAAGTGAGGAAGATGTATAGCGTACTTCAAAGCACAGCTCTTCAATATACCAATAACAGCAAAGCATACTTTACATTTACTTTTTGCAGCTACTTTTGTATACCTCATTATAACCAGAGATAAGAAGGGAAGGGACTCATGTTGTCTGTCACAGGATGGGTCTGAGCTGAGGCATTGCCTGAAGCTCCAGCCTGACTCTGAGAATATTAAGGTCTCAATATTCATCTTGATTTCTGTCCAGTTTGGGAATATGTACTGTTGATATTCTCTTGCAATTCCCAGAGAAAAGTTAAGACCTCGTTCTCCTTGGAGGGATTTATCATCCCCCCCCTTTTAAAAATAAATAAATAAATCTGACTAGTTCTCTGAATTCTCCAGGATTTTCTTTCCAGGGACCATCATTTCCATTTGCACCACCATGGAAGATGATGGGTGGCATTTGATATGACTTTTGTACTTTCTTCTCTACTTACCCATACTATCCATTGGATAAGAACTAATTCACATACCTCAAAGGATAGCTGATGTTTTCTTGAGGGTGTACGATGTGTCTGTAATACAGAACAGTAGTAAAGCTGTGGTCCTTTTTCACGTGGGGCATTTCTGTGCCTCCAAGGTGTGATATGCTATCTTGAAGACATCTATTGTTATGAAGAGGTAAGATATTAATGCATGATTTTGGGGTGGGGAGAAAGTAATAAAGCATAGGTGGTTTTGTACTCCAGCACTACTTAACAGAAGAAGTGGCCCTCATACAGCTTGTAGACTCTGAAGTGAAAAGCTGCAGCTATGTAACCTGTGATTATCTGAGAATGAAAATTTGGCTGGATTCAGAATGGACTGATCACTTAGTCAACTTGAACAGTGTATCAGTTCCTGCATGCAGCTTATATTAGGCTGTGCAAAGCTTCCCATAAGCCAGCTGAGTGACTGGGTAAACATTCTTTCTCCACCTTCCCCACAGTCACATTCAGAGGAAAGAAATAAGTTTCCCTACATTACATTTGAAGGATGGTGGGGGGAAGATAGATGGGACCACTTTTCACAAACCTTGGCAACGATATGCAGGAATTCAGTGCTGCATCGATGCATGATAAGTTGTGAACTCTAATGCTTTGAAAGATGAGAGCACGGTGTACCTTTTTGTGCTTACGCTGGAAATCTGAAACCCTCATTATTTCTGCATTTGTTAAAATATGGCTCCCTGTTCAACATACAGACAAAGCAAGGGGCTTTGATAAAACCTGATCTACATTCAGAGATCAGCTGTGATCTAAGCTTTTCTAAAATAGCACATTGCAGGAAGCAGAGGAATTGCAGGAAGCACTACAACAGGATCATATCTTTAACAGGCCCTCTTTACTTTGTTTCCCTTTGCATCTTTGAATTGTGCCATTGTTGTGTTTGCTCAGCAAGTGTCTCGACGGCACCTTGGTGGCTTATTGCCTCTTTTGTAAATAGTTTGCACTGTACGTCTTCTGTGTTGATTTCCTCAATTAATATTCATGATCCTCCTTTTCAAGCAGCAGTTTCACCGTTGATGTTTGCTTTGCTGTAGTTCTCTCAGATTTATTTTAACAAAAAAATGGGGGGGGGAGGCTTTCTCCTTGCTTGGCTAGAGCTGAAGCTATTACT
Source organism: Gekko gecko (assembly GCA_029375565.1). NCBI lineage: Eukaryota > Metazoa > Chordata > Lepidosauria > Squamata > Gekkonidae > Gekko > Gekko gecko. The sequence continues at coordinate 112,301,225 of JAPDNY010000009.1, forward strand.
GTCATATGGTATCTAATATTATCCCCAACTCAGCAGATGTAGATTTCTTACAATATTGTTTGCTATCTATCTTTTATAGGAAAACAAACCAGAACAAAAATCTACCCCTTTATTCTGTGCTTAGCCAGTCCAGAGTGGAATGGAAGCCACACAAGTTTAACTATTACACATTTTTACATAGACTTCCAAATACAAAATGCTCATCTTTACAGTGGTATTAGGTCAATTTCCTTTGTTTAGAGTATGAAATGCCTCCAATAGCGTGGTAAATTTTAAAATTCAGTGAATAGAAAATGTCCATTTAGAAAAAATAAGTTTCCCACCATGAACTGTTAACTGTAACTAAATACTAATCCATTTCCCGACTGGGCTTGGATACAACAGCCCCCCCCCCCCCAACCTTCATTCAAAATATAATTGTATGTATAGAACTGGGTATATATACAGGCCTTTCTCTGTCGCTCCCATCAGAACTAAATGAATGGAAATGGGGCCTTAGTGTAGGAACGTATTGTGGAGCACCATATCTGTGATCCTTAAAGGATTACCAGAAGAAGCTGGGTGATGGAATGCAGACAAGTACTGACATGATGCAAAACAAAGATGCACATTGTTCCTGAGTAACCCAAAAACACAACTTATTTTAGATCTTCCAGTTCTTCCTTGAGTTAATATTTGATACCAAATATTTATTTAAAAAAACAAACATTTATCTGGAAAGTTAGCCAGTCAGTTGTAATTGGTCTAAACACTTTGTATCTAAGGTCAAATAATATACATGCCAGACAATAATCCTCTGTGTGAATGTGATCTCCCCTTCGCATATTTGAAAAAGTTGAGCTGTGACTCATGAAAGTTCATATTGAAATAAATGTTGTTAGTCTTTGCCTGCAGTCGCACACTCCAGTTGAAGAGGAGGGGAAGCAAGGCTATTCCCTCTGGAGGAATTTGACACACAGTTGCAAGAGCACACAGCCCTTTGACGCTGCGGGTGCAGTCCATCACTGTGTGATCAAACGCAACTGTAGTTCTTTTTTTTGCTGTTTGTTTCCCTTGAGCATAAATGAGGAATCACATCCCGCACTGAGGGCCCCCTATGGAGTATGTGATGATGTGCATACTGCAAGGGGGGGGGGACATGGCATGGAGTTGGGAGGGCCTGATCAAACCATCCCAACATCATGAGAGTGTGCTTGAGCGACTGAACAGGGAAAAGTCCTCCAATGGCCCACTTTATCCAGATAACACCAGACTTTCCCCGGTGTCTTTTAATTCCACTTCTGTGGCGGAGCAGCATGGGTTGTTGATGACTGTGGGACACTTTCCAGATGTTGCTGTCTGATCACTCCCTTTAGATCCATCAGTCATTCACACCTGTGTTGGATCTAAAGGGGCATGAGATCGCAGCCTTTCATGCATAAGCACTGCATGCTTATTTCCTAACTGAACCATGTATTTCAGCAGGAACTTGGCATTCCTGATAATGGCTGGTAGGGTTGAAAGCAGTTGTTTGCAGCCATCTTGGTCCAAAAGCAAAATCCAAAACCAAGGACACAATCCACATAATGCCTTTTATTAGTACCAATCAAAATTACACAAAACAATGTGCAGACTTTCAGGTTCATCAGGCTGGATGATACAACAATTTTTTAAAAGGTGGTGGTGGTGGGGAAGAACAGCAAATGTCTCAGGCCATGATCTTGAGACTTGTTCATGCCAGCATCCCATGCTTAATGGTGAGAGGAAACACATGTTTAAAATGGTGCTGGTATCAGGTTGCACCCTGGTTTTCTGAGAGTGTGTGTGTGTGTGGGGGGCAGCAATAGTCTCAAAATCTAACACCAGACAAAAGTCATAGATCCTTTGAAGGCTGAAAGTGAAGGAACCAAATGTGAACAATGCTAGTCCTGATGTTCTTAGTGGCAGGAGAGGTCAGGTGGCAGTGGAAGCAGAGTGCTTAGTGTCAATATTGGGCAGGTGTGTGTTACAGTGGGTCTCTGCCCTGTGCCAAAGCACAGAATCTCTTGTGGCGGAGGGTACTGGGTGCCCCTCTCCTTCAGCTCAGCAGTGGCACACATTCCCAGCTATACTTGAAATCAAATATTTGCACATGAAGCGCTGTACAGTTCAAAAAATATTTAGATTTGGGGAGTCTGGAGCAACAGATTTTCTATACACCTCTTATAACCATACTTCCATCAGATTGGGGGGGGGGGCACCACTGTCTTTTCTGACAACAGTGACACGATGCCTACCTCATCCAAATCTATCAGCTTCTCCACAGGCTTTCTACAGGAGTATTTTGCTGCTCATACTTGTTGGAAAACTAATATTGGGAGTACATTTACTGTTCCATAAGATGCACAACACAATTTGTGCTGGTGAGAAGGTTAAAGAAGCCCAGCGAATTGAACAAGATGGGTCTATTATTCTCACTGGGAAATTCAAATAATCTCACTACAGCACTTTACTTGATTACAGGCAAGGAGTAAAATTAATTGCTTTATGTATGAAGCTCACAAATACTCTCCTCAGCTTCCAGCAAAGCTCTTAACTACTTAAAATATTTATGTCCTCGTCCCAGGGCTTGCTGTACTGGCAATTAAGTGTTTAGGATGGGACATTTTGACTGCTGCATAAACTCAATGTCATACAATGTGTGATGTCAGCACTGCAGATATACTTGTGGTGCAAGTGGATATGCAAGGGAAATATTTCTGATTGGAAATATTATCCATATTTTATTCTTTTCCTTTGCTTACTTGACCATAGCCACCACAGAATCACAATACAAATGACACATATAGAACTTGGGGAAGAGGGCTCAAGAAGAAGCTACTGGGATGCTGATGTTGTGTGGTGAGGAAGAGGGTGGTGGTGTGGAAGCAGAAAATTTCCATACGGGTGGGGGGCAGTCCTGGGCCACAGGTTGCTGGATGGCTGGGAGGTTCTGGTTGCCTATTCTTCCTGGACCTTGTCATCAGCGGAGTGCAATTACACACAAATTGACAAGGAGGCACTGGCGATAGTGGTGGGCATTAAAAAACTTCCACACTATCTATACAGGCAGCACTTCACAGTGGTGACGGACCATAAACCCCTCCTAGGTCTCCCAGCCCCCGATCATCAGATGCCCCAGATGGTTTCTCCCAGGGTCCTGCGTTGGTCCATTTGTTTGGTGGGCTATATCTATGTGCTCATCCATCGGCCTGGTAAAGCCATGGGACATGCAGATCCTCTGAGCCACCTTCCGCTGCCCGCCATGGACCCCAATCCAGCCCTAGCCTATGTGGTCGCCCTTGTGGAAGCACTTCCAGACCAACCGGTTCATGTGTAGGAAGTTGCCCACCTCACAGTCAGGGACAAGGTTCTCTGTCAGGTCTTGGACTGGTTGGGGAGAGGGTGGCCTATGGCTAATGAGGGCCCCAAGTTCAAGCCGTTCATCTCATGGAAAGATGAGTTGTTGGCATACAAAGGTTGCCTGATGTGGGGAGGTCAGGTGGTGATCCCGGCTACACTCCAACAACGAGTCATAGCAGCGCTGCATGAGCACCACCCCGGGGTTGTGAGAATGAAGGCGCTGGCGAGAAGCTACGTCTGGTGGCTGGGACTGGACCAGGACATCAAGGACAAGGTAAAAAGATGTCAACCCTGCCAAGCCTCACACCCTGACCCACACAGGGCCCTGGAGAGGACCTGGGAATCCTCACACTGCCTCTGGTCTTGGGTCCACCTGGACTTTGCGGGACCATTCCAGGGACAGTTGTTTTTTGTTCTAGTAGACACATATAGTAAGTCACTGGAGATCATGCCAGTACTGTCAACCTCTTCGAAATCCACCATCAAAGCCATGTGGTGGATCTTCAGTGCCCAGGGCATTCCCGACACCCGGGTGATGGATAAGAGAATGGCCTTCATGTCCAGAGAGTTCCAGGAGTTCACCAGCTATTATGGGATCTGCCACATCCACTCAGCCCCGTTCCACCCCTCCACCAACAGACAGGCCGAACGCATGGTGAGGACCACGAAAGATGCACTCCGCCAGCTAGAAGCGACAGACTGGGACTATAAGCTGGCATCTTTTCTCTTCAGCCAAAGAACCACCCCCCACACAACCACGGGCTGTAGCCCAGCTGAGCTGCTCATGGGCAGATGTCTCACAATGAGGCTGGACTGCCTCCACCTGGATCGAGTGCCCGAGCGAGAGCCCGATACCGAATCACCAGGAGCCGCCCGAGGCTTTTTTCTGGAGGACCCGGTGTATGCATGGAACTTTGCCAAGGACCCCCCCTGGATCCCAGCGTGAGTGGTGAGAATAAAGGGGCCCCGCTCCTACAAGATCTCCTGTGAGGACGGCCAAATCCTCCACCGCCACATTGACCAACTCTGTCAGTGGATGCTGCTGCTGGAACCAGAAGACCTCGAGGAACCAGACACCTCCAAGACTGCAGAGCTGCCAGCCGCTAACCCCATTCCCAGGATGCAGCTCCCAGTCTATCGACAGCCCACCAGCTGCCGGAGACAGCCGAGGTACCCAATGACACCGTCTGGGCTGCAATTACCCCGCCGCCGCCGGCCAGCACCCTGCCGTGTGCATTGGCACCAGCTCCAGTCCCAGCTGTGACCAGGATTCGATGATCCACATGGGAATGTAAGACATGGATCCTAGCCCACACCAAGCAGAGGGCTAGGCTCCCGGCCAAGAGCCCATGGAGCTCTCGGCCACTGTAAATAGCCTATTATGGTGTAGGGGTGTGTTTTGGGGTGTGGTTTTTCACAGAATATAAGTTGGCTTGCGGGCCGGCTAAAGTTGTCTCGTTCTTCATTAAATAAAAGTATGAGAGCTGAAATCACTTGCCAGTCTCAGTACTTTTCACAGACTGAGGGAGGTGAGTCAATATGGATATTACACACGGAAAAATGAAGAATTTGATGATAAACATTTCTGAGGACTAGCAGGGATTTTCAGGGCAAGGAGGGAAATGCAAGGAAGTGGTAAATTCTTGAGATGTTATCTTAGGGAGCTGTAATTGCTGGAGATACATAGCAGTTACTTCAGTAAGTTGCAACAGAACAGGAAGAGCTACGGTTGTGTTTACTAGGTTCTATGGCCAGTCTGGTGTACAGAGTACAATGAATATGGACTGATGAGAGCAGGTGCCATTGTTCAGGCACAAACTAGAGAAGAGATGGCTAGAATGTTGGAGAAAATCCCAATGGATCAGTCTCGTATTTATCAGGCACAGAAGCCCTCTCCTTGGATACTGAAACTGGGAACATGCTGGCAGTGACCGGAGGCATACAGCCTTTTGAATTTTCCTCCTTTCCTTGCATGCATTTGCTTCTCTCCTAAGTGCAGTGTGCTTAACTGTCATTGTTTTACTTATGAATTGGAAACATTTATTAATGCTTTCAGCCATTTTCTTCTTAGGTCTGTAACTCTAGCTTGTATTCTCTTAACTGGAGGCAGAAATAGCTGCAGTTCTTGGAAACTGTTTCAAAGCAGGTTTTCCCCCAATTGTTGATAGTGCTCAGTGTTATGTGGGAAAATGTGCATTTCATCAGTCAGGCAAGCCTTAGGTCAGGAGTAGGCCAAAGGCCACTTGGGAATGACCAGCCACTCTTCAAGCAATTAAAAGTAGCTTTCTACCCCTTCTCTCCTCTTAAAGGACAAAGAAGCATGCACACACAATCACCTTGGCTCTGGAAGAGAAAGCACTAGCTCCCTATCCCAGCTGGCTTTCTTCCTCCTCCTTCATGCATATACACTCTTTCACACACTCTTCTGCTGGACAGAAGGCCATGTGCTATTGTCTTTTCCCTCTGCATCAAAGCTCCTCTTCCAGGTTCAAGGCTTGATAGCGTCTGTTAAAGAATTGGTAGATGATGATGTAAAAGTAACCTACATGAGATCCTGGAGACCTGCTGTTAGTCAGATAGGGTTGCCAAGGTCCCCCCTGGCCACCCAAGGGGTCTGGGGGGTAGAGCTGCCAGATCCAGATTGGGAAACTCCTGGAGATTTGGGGATGGAGCCTGGGGAGCACAGAGACCTTGCTGGGGTACAATGCCATAGAGTCCTCCCTCCAAAGCATTCATTTTTTTCCATGGGAACTTATCTCTGTAGTTTGGAGAAGAGGTGTAATTCTAGAGGATCACCAGGTCCCACCTGGAGGCTGGCATCCCAGAGTACTGGGCTTGTTGGATCTGACTCAATATACAGCAGCTTTGTGTGCTGTTGTATGTTTATGGTTGTGTTCTAGCACATGCCAGCATAAAACTGATCCATAGATTTATCCCGTGTACTCACAGCCTTAAAATGTAGCTTAATATAGCATGTTAGTACTTTAGAATTGAAGATGATTAAATCTGGTCTGTTGATTTCAACTATTAGCAGCCAAAACAAAAATATCTAATCTGCTGTATTTTGCTGGTTGCTTTCATAGGAACAGTCTGTTAACAATTAATGCTACCATAAAAAGAAAATAACAGGGAGAAACATGCACACAAATTGAAAGCAGATATCTGAGTGTTGTTGTCCCACAAATTTTGATCAACCACACGTCTGCCTGGAAACTTGTAACCAGCATTCATGAGTGATGTTATAATATAAAGTGTGGTGGAGGAATGACAGCAGTGTCTGTTTGTACTTTCTGGATTTAATATGTATGTGCAGATAATTAAAAGAACAATAAAAATACACAAAATGAACATACACAGAGGGAAAGCTTAAACATCATCCAAATGTGTCATATGGAGGACCTCTGAGGAAATAAAATTTACCAGGATATTGGCAAACAAACTATTCTGCGGCTAGTCCCAGAATGCCTCAGCATCACTGGCTTGGAATAGATCCTTGTAGCTAATCTATCCATGTGCAGTTATGTCTTAAGTGTGCTTCTATTATTATGCATTTCTATGCGCTTTTCTTCATTGGGTTGATGTACAATACAGTGTGTAAATTAGATACATTTATTACCACCACAACTACTGTTGTTGTTATTATAAGCGGTAACCCCCTTCTCAGCTATTTCCTTTTTCCCTTTCCTGAAAACCCCATAGCCTTTCCCCTTTCCCTGCTTCCTTTTCTCCTTCTAAGGGTTACCAAATTTGAGACCTGTTGAAATTCACAATGGATCTCCCAAGTACAGAAATCAGTTCCTTTTTGGGTTGTCAACTCCAGGTTGGGAAATTCCTGGAGATTTGGGAGTGGAGCCTTTGGAGGGCAAGTTTGGTGAGGGAAGTGACCTCAGCAGGGCATAATGCCATAAAATCAACCCTCCAAAGCAGCCATTTTCTCCAGCGGAACTGATCTCTGTCATCTGGAGAGCAGCTGTAATTCTAGGTGATCTCCAGCCCCCACCTGGAGGTTGGCAACACTAGTACTCATGGAGCAAATGACTACTTTGGAGGTTGGAGCCTATGGCATTATAGCCCTCCTCAAACCCCATCACCCCCAAACTCCACCCTCCAAATTTCTAGGAATTTCCTAACCTGGACTTGGCAACCCTATCTTCTTACCACCCAACAGCCAACCTAGCTCTATCTGCCCTTCTTTTGTAAGCACCCTTGCCCAGCAGCCTTTACCTAGAAAAACTATTGCCTAGTTCTGTGGTGCCAGCCACTGGGCATGGCCCACTTGTGTGGTAGGGAACCCTCAAGGATTTGTGGGGGACGCCTCACTTTCCCCTGTATCCCGTTTCCTTTTTCTCTCCACCTTGTAACCCCCATATTCTTTCCCCTTTCCCTGTCTCCTTCTCTCCTTCTCAGCCATTCTGCCTCCTATCTTCAGCTATATTTATTTGTCATTTACTTCATTTATACCCCACCTTTCTCCAGTGGGGAACAAAGCAACTTACATTATTCACTCCTCCTCCTTTTTATCTGCACAACAACCCTGTGAGGTAGATTAGGCTGGAAGTATGAGATGGTCCAAAATCACCCAGTGAGCTTCCACAGCAAGATGGGGATTTAAACCTGGGACTCCCAGACCCTACTCTGAAGCTCTAACCTTTAGCTTTCACTGGCTTTCATAGGGTGGCTTCTGTTGGAAAGCAGCAAGCGGCCAAGTATAGCTGAGTCTTACAAGTCAGGTGGCATCAAGTCACTCAGAGGTTGCTGGTAGGCCTATTGTTGCCAATTTCCAGATGGGACCTGGAGACCCCCCAGAATTACAACTGAACTTCAGACTAAGGTTGCCGGCCCCCAGGTGGAAGCGGAGAATCCCCAAGCCCTGCCCCCAACAGCCACAAGCCCATAGAGTTTTGCCCAGAATACCAGAGTAATCATAGAGTTTTGCCCAAAATACCAGAGCTTCACCATGCAACATCCCTGGAGTGATTATGTCATTTCTACATGACATCATCATATCAGGGACATCACACAGTGTGATGTCACCCCACCCCTCACTCCCACCTCCCAGCAGTGCAAGGTAGGGACCTGGCAACCCTACTCCAGACTTCTGTCCTCCTGGAGAAAATAGCTGCTTTGGATGGTGGACTCTGTGCCATTATACCATGCTAAGGCCTCTTCCCTCCCCCAACTCTGCACGCCTCAAGACTTTCATCACAAAATCTCTAAGGATTTCCCAACCAGAAGCTGGCAACTCTAGCCAGCCCTGGGCCCAGTGAGTTCTCCCACAAAGGCCAAAGTAGGGCTGGAAAGGGCCTTTCCTTTGCCTTTTACTGGCAGAGCCAAGCTTGAAATGCTGTGATAGCCTAGAAACAGCCACTGAGTTAATCCATTTGTAACCCATGCAGATTTGTAGCTGTTAACAGCATATAGGGATCGGGCATGCCTGATTTTGCCAATAGGTGATGTGGCAAGTAACTCCCTTTCCCCCCTCCTATATTTAGTTAATAAGCATGCTCAGTGCTTGTAGCCTTTCCTAAAGGAGTCTGGGTATTCCCAGCAGCCAGCAGTTCAGCCTGGCCCAGGAAAAGGCAACATCATCAGAAGGGTGGGGAGAGTCCTGTATAGACTTTGCTGTGTTAAGGCCTGCCTTGAATTATTGCTGGTAAATCCTGAATTCAACTGAGAAAAGCTGCAGCCTCCCAAGTACAGTCTGGAAACATCATATGCTGTTCCAATATCTATGTGCTTAGTATTTTCTTGTTCTGTGCATCCTTGTGGATGCTGAAGATATCTGTAACCAGTAATATCCTGAAGATTCATTGCTATGAAGTAATAGCAATCAACCAGGAATGAATGAGGATTTATATGAAAACCTCCATGTTTTGTTTATATAAAGAGTTTATTTTAAATGTTAAAGTGCACTGGTTGTATTGCCTCTCTTATGTCTGTTTTTAAGTATACGTGTAGTTGCAGCAGTTACACATTCTTAATAAGCATAAGTGGGAGTTCCGCTGTCAAAACCGACTGAACCTGCCCACTCTCTCTGCAGGTATTAGGACCTTAGTGGGTTACACATTGATTAAAGCTACAGGTGCTCCTTTTATTATTTTCAGATTTTTTAAAGCTGCCCAGTGTATTTCTTTTAGATTTCACATTTTTTTCTACAAATCTATGGCTGTTTTCAGGTTTTTAGAAAGATCTGTCTTGCCTGTTCACAGCTACAGTCTTTGGGTTTAAGTATCCAAAGATATCCTGATTTCACTATTAGAATATAAGATAATTATACATTTATTAGGGGAGGAAAGGTGGCATATTATAGCCCAATCTTATCATATCTCAAAAAGATAAGCAAGGTTGACGCTTAGATTGGAGACTGCCAAGGAAGACTCTGCAGAGGAAGGCAATGACAAACCACCTCTGCTTCTCACATGCCCTGAAAGCTAGGTTGGTTGCAACTTGACAGCACTTGTGTACATTTATTGATATAAACATTTATTTATTTATTTATTTATTTGATTTGATTTATATCCCGCTCTTCCAGCATGGGCTCAGGGCAGCGAACAAGAGGCATAATGCCATGCATCAACATTAAAACACCGAGGCGAAGCCAAGAATAAATACTAAAACCATAAATAAACTGTTAACACTAAAACAGTTAAAACAGCGATCACAAACAAGTTACATACTATTTGGAATCAGTTGTTCCTAATTTTATGGACCATTTCTTGTATGACCACTTTTCTTGAATCCAATCCAGGTACTGTAAAGCACTTTTAACCTACCAATTTCAATAGAAGAGTTGAACACACACTCTCCCATGGTAATCAGTGGAACCTGATTTTATCCATGTTCAAATTTATGAGTCTTATATTCACTGTGAGTAACAAATTCTACCAGATGAAGGCTGGACAGAAGGTCCTTTCTCATTCCACAAGAAACTGAGTAATAGGCTTTAGAAGTACTTGACTCTGAATGGGTATTATTAGCATGGCATCAATTTGGAGAAGCCCAACAGTGGGAAATTAAGTTGCTCTGAAAATTCTTTCATTCATGGCGTATTCTGTGAATGATGCAAAGTCTCAGAGACCAAATGTGTACACCTGGTGGGCCAGAAGTGTGCAGAGACCACTACAGTCATTTATTAAGAGTATGGCCGTACCATAAGCTTTGCTTTTGCCATCTGGCATAATCGTTGGGGTGGGGGAGAGATTAATCATAAGATCTGGGTTACATGAATACATGAAATAGATATGCAAGTGACTTCAGTGGCTGAATTTTTGAGCTTTGCTACAAAGCAAAAACGACATCTGGGAATTGGTATGTTTCGTACATGGCATACAAATCAAAGCAAACAACTCATACTGCAGCATGTACTTCAGAGAAAGAGGGCCTTCATTTGCATTGGTACATTCCAGGTTTTTGCAGGCTGTTTTACTCTGTGGATACCAAAGAATTCAATACACTCTTAAAAATTAAACATGACTTTGGAAATGACAGTTAATGCCAAGGAAGTCTCAAGCACAGAAGGAACCCCTGTGAGAAGTAGTGAAATGATGACAGGGAGAGTCGAGTTAGGGGGTTGTAGCACCTTCCCTATGAAGAAAGTCTGAAAAGTCTGGGACCGTTCAGTTTAGAAAAAAGACAACTAAGGGGGGATATGATAGAGGTTTATAAAATTATGCACGGGATGGAGAAAGTTTACAAAAAAATCTCCCACTCCCAAAATACCAGAACTCAAGGGCATCCAATGAAGCTGATGGGCAGTAAATTCAGGATGGGCAAAATGAAATACTTATTTACACAGAGAGTTATTAAAATGTGGAATTTGCTGCCAGAGTATGTAGCGATAGCCACAGGCATGGACGACTTTAAAAGGGGATTAGATAAATTCATGCTAGCCATTGTGACTGAGGGGAACCTCTAGAACAGTGACCATAATGTCATTGAGTTTAACATTTGTACAGATAGGGAGTTGCCCAAAAAGACTGACACAACCACTTTTAACTTTAGAAGGGGTAACTTATCTGGTATGAGGGGACATGTGAGGAAGAAATTGAAAGGAAGAGTGGAGAAGGTCAAAACCATTGGGGAAGCTTGGAGACTATTTAAAAAGACAATCCTAGAAGCTCAGAAAAAATATATACCGCAGGTTAGGAAAGGTACAAATAGGTATAGAAAAAAGCCTGCATGGTTAACAAATAAAGTAATGGAATCTGTAAAAGGTAAGAAGGATTCCTTTAAGCGGTGGAAAGCTAGTCTTAGTGAGGTTGATAAAAGGGAACACAGACTATGGCAAATAAAATGCAAGTCTGTGATCAGGCAAGCAAAAAGGGAATATGAGGAGCATATCGCAAAAAACATAAAGACCAACAATAAAACTTTCTTCAAATACATTAGAAGTAGGAAGCCAGCCAGGGAGGCAGTGGGGCCCTTGGATGACCAAGGGGTAAAAGGAGTAGTGAAGGATGATAGGGAAATGGCTGAGAAGATGAATGCATTTTTTGCCTCTGTCTTCACTGTGGAAGAGGAGAAGTGTTTGCCCACTCCAGAAGCACCGATTTCGGGAGGGGTTTGAAAGACCTGAATCAGATTGCGGTAACAAGAGAGGAAGTCCTCCAACTGATGGACAATTTAAAAACTAATAAATCACCAGGCCCGGATGGCATTCATCCGAGAGTTCTGAAAGAACTCAAATGTGAATTTGTGGATCTCCTGACAAAAATATGTAATCTTTCTTTAAAATCTGCCTCCATTCCTGAGGACTGGAAGGTAGCTAATGTCACTCCCATCTTTAAAAAGGGCTCCAGGGGAGATCCGGGAAATTACATGCCAGTCAGTCTGACATCGATAGCGGGTAAGTTGGTGGAAACTGTTATTAAGGAAAGAATTAGTAGGCACATTGATGAACAAAAACTATTGAGGCAGACTCAGCATGGGTTCTGTAAGGGAAGATCTTGTCTCACTAACCTGTTAGTGTTTTTTGAGGGAGAGAACAAACATGTGGACAAGGGGGACCCAATAGATATTATTTACCTTGACTTCCGGAAAGCTTTTGATACAGTTCCTCATCAAAGGCTCCTAAGTAAGCTCAATAGTCATGGGATAAAAGGACAAGTCCTCTTGTGGATCAAAAACTGGCTTATAAATAGGAAACAGAGAGTGAGTATAAATGGGAAACTTTCTCAGTGGAGGGTGGTAAGCAGTGGGGTACCACAGGGATCAGTACTCGGTCCGATGCTTTTTAACTTGTTTATTAACGATTTGGAATTGGGAGTAAGCAGTGATGTTGCTAAATTTGCAGATGACACAAGGTTGTTCAGGGTGGTGAAAACCAGGGAGGATTGTGAGGCACTCCAAAGGGATCTGTTGAGGATGGGTGAGTGGGCGTCAACGTGGCAAATGGGGTTCAATGTGGCCAAGTGCAAAGTGATGCACATTGGAGCCAAAAATCCTAAATATAAATACACGTTGATGGGGGCTGATCTGGCAGAGACGGACCAAGAGAGAGATCTTGGAGTCGTAGTGGGTAACTCGCTGAAAATGTCTACACAATGGGAATTTCAGACAGATGATATAATCCGGAATAGGAACGGTTCCCAAACGGTTTCTGGTCTGGCATTTCAGACAGAACCGTTTTAGAACCGGTTCCCTACCGGAATATATTTGTAATTTCACACAGAATCGCTTCTGTCCCGTTCAGGAAACGGGGCTGAAGCGTTTACCTGTCAACCGCTTCCAAGTAGTCGTCAGTTTCTTCTCCCGGATCCGATACGCTTTTTTCCCGCCTTTTTTGCCCGCGCGGGTGATCTCCGGCTTTTTTTTTTTTTTACGTTCGCTTTAGAGCGTTATAACGCTATAGCGCTATAGCGCAATAGCATCATAGCAACCCCATTGGAATGCCTGCAGTGTTGTTTTTATAGCGCTATAGCGCTATAGCGCTCTAAAGCGAACATTTTTTTAAAAAAAAGGCGTGGTGGGAACCGGCAGGAAAACAAAGCGGTGCAATCTGAATTGCCAAACCGCTTCTGATTCGGCTCTTTTCCGGTCAGGGAAAGCCATGTGTGAAATGGCAGCCCTGTACCGGTTTACTTCAAGACGAATCAGAAACGGCTTCAATCCGGCAGAGTCTCGGTAATGTGAAATTCCCTAATGTGTAGCTGCAATAAAGAAGGCCAACGCTATGCTGGGGATTATTAGGAAGGGAATTGATAACAAATCAGCCAGTATCATCATGCCCCTGTATAAATCATTGGTGCGACCTCATTTGGAATACTGTGTACAGTTCTGGTCACCACATCTCAAAAAGGATATTATAGCATAGGAAAAAGTGCAGAGAAGGGCAACTAGAATGATAAAATGGTTGGAACACCTTCCCTATGAAGAAAGGTTAAAATGCTTGGGGCTCTTTAGCTTGGAGAAATGACGGCTGAGAGGTGACATGATCGAGGTTTATAAGATTATGAATGGGATTGAGCAGGTTGAGAAAGAAGTACTTTTCTCCCTTTCTCACAATACAAGAACTCGTGGGCACTCTATGAAATTGCTGAGCAGTCAGGTTAGAACAGATAAAAGGAAATACTTCTTCACCCAAAGAGTGATTAACATATGGAATTCACTGCCACAGGAGGTCGTGGCAGCTGCAAGCATGGACAGTTTCAAGAGGGCATTAGATAAACATATGGAGCAGAAGTCCACCAGTGGCTATTAGCCACAGGGTATAGATGGGAACTCTCAGTCTGGGGCAGGTGATGCACTCTATTCTTGGTGCTGGAGGGGGCAGCAGTGGGAGGGCTTCTGGTGCCCTGGCCCCACTGCTGGACCTCCTGATGGCACCTGGTATATTTTGGCCGCTGTGTGAGAGAGTGTTGGACTAGATGGGCCATTGGCCTGATTCAACATTGGCTTCTCTTATGTTCTCATGTTCTTATGTTCTTATTCAGAGGCCGTCAGTCTCTGAATCCCAGAGCCAGGAGGCAAAATCAGGGGAAGGTCTTGGCCTCCATGCCCTGTTGTTTCCCTCCAGAGGAACTGGTTGACGACTGTGTGAGACAAGATGCTGGACTAGACAGACCACTGGTTTGATCCAGCAGGGCTCTTCTTTTTAATGATGCAAAGGTTCCCTGTGCCAGTCTATGAATTGCAGGGATGTAAAAAATGTCCACACATTTGCTGGTCCCTAAGTACATAAGAGATGCCCTGTTAGATCACATCAGTGGTCTATTTAGCCCAGCATGCTTTTAACTAAGTGGGAAACCAGCTGCCCTGCCTCTCTCTGATGTTGCCTCCTAGCACCGGTATTCAAAGATCTTTTACCTTTGGGTATGGACTTTCCCTTTATTCATCATGGCTGGTAGCCATTGATGGACCCATTGCCGGCACTCAGGAAAGCTGGCGCTCCACCCCCCCCGGTCTCCAGCTGGCGCTGGGAGGGAAGGGCGGCCGTTCAAACGGCCGCCCCTTCCCTGGCTTTCCTGAGCACGCCGCTACTGCGGCGTGCTCAGGAAAGCCGGCACTCCACCCCCACCCCCTGGTTTCCAGGCCCCACCGGGAGGTTGACATCCCCGTGGGGTGGGCGCCCCAGGCTGTCTAGCCTAAGGCGCCCAGACACCTGGGGCCGGCCCTGGATGGACCTACCCATTAAGAATCTCCCCTTCAATGGCAGGTGCAATTTTATCATTTGTATTAAAAGATTCTACTTGAACCAACAATGCCTGAGTGGAAGAAGGAGAAGAAATAAGGGAAGCGACTAATGTAGAAAATGGCATTTGTCTGTTCAGGTCCCATGATCACCTGTGTACTCTGTTTCACCATGAGAAAACCTGGTGGGATCCATCCTATTGAGAACTGGCTTTTTAAAGTACTACAACTGTTTTCTCTCTCTGTGGTGGAGACACATGGGATGGGACTGGTCAGTGTCTAAGCTCATAAAAGAAACTAAGCAGATCTGATCACTACCTGAATTGGAGACCCTTGGGAACTCTGTATTAACTGTTCAGAACTTTCCAAGGAAGAAAGGGACATTGGCACGATGAAATAAATTAATCATTGCCACCAGCTTGTTTTGTATCATCCTTCCCTTTCTTTTGCCTGAGTTGGAGCAGGATATTGTTCCCTCACAGCCTGAAAACAGAGTGATATCTTCCTGTAGCAACCACAGCTTTTGACAAAAAAACAACAACAACCAAACCCTAGAAATATGGCTCAGCCGAAGTTGTGTCATCTGTATTTGAACTGCCAGTGAATATTAGAGAGGAAAATCTGCTTTGAATATTTTTCCTCCTCTCTCTGCTGCCTGGAAAAAAAGTCAGGGTCAAGGAAGGGGCACAGTAAATTCTGAATATATGAAGATGTGGGATTGATGTATATCCACTACACACTAACATAATTAAGAAATGACCTCATCCTTCAAGCATTGTTGAGCACTGCATCTTGAATTGTAAATCCTTATCAAAGCGATAATAGTATAGAAAGGGGCTGGATTGTTTATATTTTCCCTCTGCTTGAACTTCAATTATGTAATTTAAAAAAAAAAAAACCCTAGAAAATGAATGTATGTCATTGTGTTTTGCGGTGTGTGCTTCCCTATATACTCAGCAGGCAAAACACTGACGCATTGTTTATGCGGTATCTCTCAATTCACAGTGACCCTGAGGGTAGGAGCAACCTTGAGCTTGCTGGATCAGAACCACTTAGTAGTCCTCCAGTGACAGTCAAAGGACTGTTGATTTCAGTGGAAGCCAAGTTACTTTTCTGGCTGGATCTTGATTCTATTAGGGTCCGGTCACACTGCCGTTTTGATCGGGATTCGCTGCTGTTTCCTTGCGCATGTCAGTTTCACGTTCACACGCGCAAATCTGCCTCCCGCCCCGAAGCAGGCTTACTCGCGCAATGCTTCCGGGTTTTCCTGACCCCTGGAGAATGTAGTGTTTTCCTGGCACTTCCGCTTTCATTGCGCGGTTTCGCCTATGTGGACAGCCCCTCTCTCGCAAGGATTGCGATTAGGGCCATCTGAACGTTCTTGGGGTTTTTCTTTTCTTTTTTTTTTAAAAAAAGCTTCAGGTTTGAGCGCTTGAGCAAACATGCACTTAATAAATCCATTTAAAGTTTAATAATGGATTTATTAAGCACATGTTTAGTCAAGCGCTCAAACCAGAAGCTTTAAAAAAAAACGCACAAAGACGGCCCTGGGGGCGGGAACGAGAGGTGGGGGCTCCAGCAGCCTGGATGGGGCCAGCAAGGAGGATGGCGGAGACGGCGGAGCCTATTTTCGTGGGGCAATGGCGGCGGCGGCGGCAGCACCCCCCCCCAAAGTCTTGGCAGGAGCTGCAGCCGCCCGAGCCTCCCCGTGGCCGGCAGGATCGCCTGGAAGGATGGCGCAGCAGCAGGCAAGCGGGTGCTGGGAAAGAGGGGAAAGAGGCCAGCGGCTGCATGTAGACAGCCCAAAGCGAATAAAAATGTTCCCGATTTAAATAAACCGGGAACAAAGTGCGTGTCCTTTGCAGTGTGACCAGAGCCTTAATCTCAGTTTTGTCTCATAGACTGGCATGCATGCCTCCTTCACTCTGTCTTCCTTTGGAATGTAGGCTTAATTGAGGCCACTTGAGCTCCCCTGTTTATTTGGTACCAATCTCTCAACAGCCTTTGGAAAAAGAAAGCAGGAAAAGGCTGCTGGCAGATGGGACGGCAACACCTGCTTAGAACTCCTTGGCCATACCCAAACCAGTTTCTTTTTCTTGATCTCTTGTGATTCTTCCTGAATACTACAGAGGGCTGGTGTTAGCCTACCATGAGAAGGGGAAGCTTCCAGGCTCCAGGGTTTCTGGGGACCCACTACCACAGACTTCTTGACTACATTCCATTCTCTCCCGTCTGTTTAGAGCTCTACTACCCACACTCCCTGCCACATGCACTGCCTAGTATCATTGCTTGGGGGAGGCTGTGTAGGTGTTGCAGAGCAGTAGTGCTCTTGACAGTGACAGAGGTGGTATTTCCAGCCACACATGGCATAGCATCATTGGGAAAATGGTGCATGGGAGGGCTCAAGGGCAGAGGAAGACATGCAGGTGTGTAAGTGGGAAGAGAAGGGGAGGGGCTCCTGTGTACTCTCTGCCTGGGGTCCCTCAAAACCTGGAACTGGCCCTGACCCTGTCCACTTTTTGATGGCCTTTAGCTTTCCTTCTAATTCAGCTATGGCTACCATATCATGACTTCTCCACTAATACAGGCAAACAGCAGAATTTATTGCATTAGGTGGACCCTGATCTAACTCAGTGTAAGAAGGGTCATCGTTCAATGACTTCTAGATACTTGAACTGGCTACACTGAAAAATAATGTGTTATGCTGTGCTAAAGCTCTGTATGTAGCATTTGAACTATGATATGTTGTCAAAGGCTTTCACGGCCGGAGTTCATTAGTTGATGTAGATTTTCCGGGTTGTGTGGCTGTGGTCTTGGCATTGTAGCCTTCGACAACCTACTGGCAAAATGTCAGGTCCTACAATGCCAAGACCACGGCCACACAACCCGGAAAATCTACAGCAACTAATGAACTATGATAGCTCATCCATACATTCAAGCCATCCCTTGAAACTGCAGTTAAGTGACAGTCATATTTGTCCAAATGGAGGCTAAATCTCTGAATAGTTTTGAAGTGCCACTGCTACAAATTTGTCAGTGACACCTCTAGTTCTTTTGTAGCCTCCAGCCATACTATGATATTTCTCTAACATCTCTGAAATCCACAAAAATGGGAGGGCATAGTAATGTCACCTTATTATTTGGCCGAAGGGGGTACAGATGTTTGTCTTCCCATATGGCTTGAAGCATCAAGGGATGAACACCATACTACAAGCGATATTTCTGAATATTCACTTTTGCAATAGAATTTTCATGGTGGTGATGGAAAGTGCCGTCAAGCTGCAGCTGATTTATGACTTATGGCCACCCATAAGGCAAAAAATGTTCAGAGGTGGTTTGCCATTGCCTGTGTCTGCACAGCAACCCTGGACTTCCTTGGTGGTCTCCCATCTAAATACTTACCAGGGCTAACCCTGCTTTGCATCCCAGATCTGACAAGATTGGGCTTGTCTAGGCCATTCAGGTCAGGGTGAAGCTTTCATGTGCAACCCCATTTAGTTTGGTTTAGTTCCAGCCCTAAAATACAGAAAGCTCAATAGCCATTCAGCAGGGAAGCTGCAGTGAATACCTTGAGTAGTGTGACTACCTTGCTGTTCCCTGCTGGTCCATACTGATAATCAACAACTGTGAGTCTTAAGAAAGAAGTGACTGGATTCCTGTATCAGCTATAGGGATACCTCAAAAGCATGATGCCTACAAATTCCAGAGATAATTTGCCCTATCCTTATGTGGTATCATACCAGAGATAAACACAAGCAACTTTTTGTGCAAGATCGATGAGGCATTTGGAACTTAGCTGAGCAGGATGGCTAAGGAGGAGTATGTTGGATACAGCATAAGTCTGCATGAAGGAGCACCCATATCACCATTAGTTTCAATTATTTCTTTATACAGTGCACCCATGTTGAACATGATTTATATAGACAATGTTTATATAAAGGCACTGTGGTATAGTGATTAGAAAGTTGGAACAGGACAAGGGACACTCAAGTTCAAGTTCCTGCTCTGCCAAGAAGCTCACTGGGTAACCTTGGCCCAGTCACTCTCTCAAAACTAACCAAACTCAGAAGGTTGATGGGAGGATAAAATAGAAGAAACGAGAACAATGTAAGCCTCTTTGGGTCCCCACTGGGGAGAAAGGCAGGGTATAAATGAATAAATAAACCATGTGTACTCATCTGAGCTCTTTGAAGGAAGGGGAAAATAAAAATGTGTCAGATCAATTCATATGTCACAGAGACACATTATTTATACATACAAAATAGGTATAATATGTAATACCGATTTACTGAAGCACAAAATTTATCAAAATGTGTAGTTTTTCAGTCTGAAACAGCAAGCATGGCAAATTTTAAAAATATCTCCAGTTTTAAACCATGAAAGTGACTGCCCTGCCTAAAATTTTGCTAAATTCAATTGCTGCCAAGGTAGCAAGATTTTGTACCCTGTCTAGTTTAATCAGACTGAAGATTCTTCTA
Organism: Gekko gecko; assembly: GCA_029375565.1. Taxonomy (NCBI): domain Eukaryota; kingdom Metazoa; phylum Chordata; class Lepidosauria; order Squamata; family Gekkonidae; genus Gekko; species Gekko gecko. Next base: position 112,320,691 of record JAPDNY010000009.1, read on the forward strand.
AGAAACTGTAATTATATTTTAACAATTTTATTCATTTATAAGTATATAGTTGTATTTAATGCCTAAATATGTTTAGGTATGTAATTAACATGTTTGTCTTATATTACTGTACATGCTGAACTATATTCTGATCTTGGATCATAACAATAAACTTGAAACTTGACTAAATTCACAGTCAGCTGGGGGGCTTACCCACCTGAGGAATTTAGACACAATGATAAACTAGAGGAATTTCTCCTGGAGGGACCTTTTAAAATGAAAGCTTATATCTCTGAATTCCTCTGGAGATTCATTGCAAGATTAACTTTCCCCCATCTGCAGTCTTGGGATTGTTAGGCTGTAATACTAAGCATTTCATTCCAGTAATGACTGGACTGTTAGTGTATCACCATTCAGAGTGTATGATTTTTTTTAAAAAAAATCTTGGTTTAGAAATAGCACCCTTTCTGGAAGTTGCTGTGTAACATAAGAGACCCACCAACCTCTCAGCATGACAGACATTTATAATGGGACGAAAGAGGATTTCCAAGCTCTAAAGATCAATTCAGACAGAATTAGTGGTAGTTTGAGATTGGAAGATGGCTGCATGCTTGTAAAGCCATTCTGGCATGAAGCTTGAAAGCTCCTGAGGTACAACATTAGTCTAGAACAGCTCTTCCCCTTTTTGTCATCCAATGAGTTGCTGAAGGGCAAAATATGCTTCTTCATCATGCCACTATATTTTGGCTATTTGTTTTATGCCAAATCTGACATTGTTCCATGTGTACGGCTCCTGTGCTTTTCATGCATAGTTTGTTTCTATTTAAAAGCATCTTTTCTGATAGCAAAGTTGGGTTGCTGGGAAATGCAGGCAGGGCCTGTTGCACTGGCAGTGTGCTGGTGAGCTTACGTCGTTTCTGGTTAAACCATAAAATACAAAATGCTAGAATGCCCACCATGCCACTTCAGTTTTTAACAGAGGTGATGTAAGCATGCTGGTGCAACACCGACACATCAGACGCCCCCCCCCCTCCATTTCCTCCTGCTGGTGCTCAAGGCACTGGTGGGCGACAGTGGAGGCCACCTGCTATAGGGGGCGGTCTGGCATCCCTATGTAAGCAAATTCTAATAATTGATTTGGGAAGAGAAACATAAAATAGCCCGGGTTTTCAACATTGTGTTGCTGGCTGATCATTCTAACTATATTCAAATTGGACCATGCCAATGAAATACCTGCACATTTCTCCCAGAGCTTGAGGGCTGATGTGAATTCAGTAAGGGAAAATCCCATAGCTTGTTCTGAGCCAGAACTCACCCTAATGTCATGCAGCAGTCCTGGAATGCACAAAATATAAAGGTGAGCATACAGCAAGACTATGTGATTAATCACATTTAAAAACTACTTCCCAAAGATCTAAGGAGGTGTCAAATGGATATTGCAGGCTCCAGCTCCTATGGGGGAGGGGAGGTCCCATCATTGGCACCCTACTCTTCTATTACACAAACACTAGAATTCTGAAAATATGTGGAGTAAATTGGCCACAACTTTATTGATTACAGCTGTAAGAAGCATTGGCACAGCTTCCCACCAGATCTTGTGCCCTTTGCCAGCTGATGTACTACCCATCACCCAGCCAGCTGGCATGGGTAGCGAACGCGGGGTAGTGGGTTGTTTGAGATCACAAGGACGACTGCTTCTTGGTGTTCTCCCTCACCATCCAGTTGTGAGGGATATCGCTGGTAGTCCTTGAACAGGCTTGCTCCGCATCATCCCTCATGCCAAGACCCCATGAAGGATCCCCATATCCAGGAATTGGCACACATGCTGTTTTCTGTAAATGGATCCAGCCCCCATGCTGTTACTGCCACAAGAACCCGGCAGGACCTCCCTGCCTGGCTCCTGTCAATGTTCCTACAGCTGTAGCCAGGAGAGCAGAGAATGCCAAATTCCATGCAGCCTGGTGTCCATGCCCCACAATGACAAATGCACCTCGTCAGACCAGAATAGAGGCTCCACCCTGTGGGAAATGTCTGGGTGATGAATCCAGAAGCCCCCCCCCATGGCCTCCAATGCCCTGTCTATCCTGCCAGACACATCTTGCAACATCCTCTTTCTCCGGGTGCACAGCACCCCACTATGAGTGGCGCTCAAGACATTCTGACCAAAAGATTCATGTGTTGGGCAGCTCCTCCTCAATACTGCTGTGACCACTGTCCCCTGGCCCAGCCCCTCCCCCTGAGCTGGTGGCGGCCACCCTTGTTTCAGCCACTGAGCCCCCGGTAGGCCCTCGCTGAGGTGCAGTCCTCGTCTGGCGAGGAAGATACTTTGGGGCAAGTGAACTCCCATGACAAGTGAGTCCTAGCTCACTGGGTGGGGGGACCAGGATGATCGGGTCCAGAGCACTCGTGCCCTCACTGCCTGGCCCTTCTGCAGCCTGGTGCGTGCCATGGCACAGGCCTTGCTCGGCAAGGAGGACATCCTTGCGTGGCGAGGAGGAGACATTAGGGCTGTCAAGCTCCTGGGACAGTTGAGTCTCAGTTCGCTTGGTGGGGAATTGGGTGCCCCTAGCCACAAGGTCCCCCCATTATCTGCCACTGCCACTGCTGTGTAAACCACTCCAAGGCCACTCCGAGGCCAAACAAAGGATGGGGGGGCAGATGGCAAACTGCTGGCTTATTCCCCTTGCCCAAGCCCTCCCATGGTCCCCTGCCACTCTGCTATTGGCTGCAAGGGAGTGGGGGGAAGTCTTGATTTTCCCGCCATTTGGCCATTCGCTCCATCCATCCTCCCTCCAGCTCTCACTCCCTCAACCGACCCTGCAAACGTTGGGCTGCAGTGAGTCAGGCCCTTTTGCAAGTGATTGCATTTTTTTTCTTTACAACAGTCCTAGACAACTGTCTAAATCCATGTAGTGAGCTTCATGACTCAGGTGGAGATTTGTCCTTCCCTGCAAAAGTCTAGTTATCTAGCACAGGGCCTTTCACTATAGAACAGCCACACTGTAGTGTATGGAACCACTTAGGTCCTAAGTGGAACTCCTTTTCTTCACATGAATGGATGTGTCTTCTAGAATATAATAGAACAGATAGTTGCTAGTTAGGACTCCAGCATTTGTTAAATCTGTGCTGTTCCCTGCCTTGTACCAGTTTGGTGTAGTGGTTAAGTGTGCAAACTCTAATCTGGGAGAACTGGGTTTGATTCCCCACTCCTCCACTTGCAACTGCTGGATGACCTTGGGCAAGCCATAGTTCTGACAAGAGCTGTCCTTGAAAGAGCAGCTCTTGAAAGAGCTCTCTCAGCCCCACCTACCTCACAGGGTGTCTGTTGTGGGGAGGGAAAGGGAAAGGAGTTTGTAAGTCACTCTGGGACTCTGAGTGAAGGGTGGGGTATAAATCCAATCTCCTCCTCCTCCTCTTTTTCTTCTTGCTATTCTGCACATTAAAGAAGGTTTTGATGACATCCTGCCTGCTGCTTCTCTCTGGCCTTTGGACAGACTGTATATATATATATAGGAAAGACAGAGACAGAGACCTAGCTACCTTGCTGAAGGTTCTAGACTATTCTGAGAAGGGGGAGGGTATTCCCCTGAAGTAGCAACCTGAAGACAGACAGAAAAGAGAAGAAAAGATACTTACTAGGAAGAAGAACTGGCATCACACGTCTATCTAACTAGAGTTTGTTGTCCCCTGCAAGCTCTTGTCTTCTTTTGGACACCAGACGTTACTTATTCCAACAACCTCACAGGATTGTTGTTGTGAAGTTATAATGGAATAGGGAAGAACAATGTTGCCAACCACTTTGGGCCCCCATTAGAGAGAAAAGCTAACTATAAATATCTAGATGGAAAAAAACACAGAATTGCTGCCATGAACAGGTTGGATCTTATTTCTGAAGTGTATATATAGTGTACACCACTTGTGTGGTGCTTTACGAGCGGGTAGGAGCCATATTCATACCTCTGTATATATACCTCACTCTATCATGAGTGGCCTTGGGCCAGTTGCTCTCTCTCAGCCTCATCTGTCTCTCAGAGTTGTTGTAAGGATAAAATGGAGAAGGGAGAATGAGGTACACTTTCATGAGTCATAGCACTGCATAAGATCAAATGGCCCGCTGTGATCTTATGTATTCCATTTGAGTGGCCTACTGGGATCATATGTATTCCACAATAGATTTACAGCATTAGATTTCTTCAGGCCAAGGTTGACTAAACAGTTTGTGTGTCACAGCAGGAAACTCCTAATGTTGCTTTCTGGGGTTTGAAGGACAAGAAGATTCCTCACTCTTGACTTCAGCACAGATTCTCTGCTCACTGTCTATTTCCTCATCTTGCATGCATACCTTGGCAGGGGCAAGGTATCCTGATCCAGAAACAAAATCCTGAAAATAAATCCCTGTATTTTGAGAGGCTTCCATCTCCTTTTTTTGTTGCATTCATATAAAGCTCATTAATGTTAATGATTATTTGGGAACTAATGAGCCATAAGGCAGGACTACCAACTGATCAGCCAGCAACTCACCTAATCGAGAGAGGCTGGCCCTGATGTTGAAAGAAATGTGGAGCTGTAGGCAGTTAAATGCATGGCCAATCCCTTAAGACTGCCACCGTAAATAAGCATTTGAAAGGAATCTCAGTCTTTAATGAACAACAGAGGGAATTTTCAATCGGTAATCAGAAACAGCTCCGAAAATCAGGGACGGTGGAGTGGAATGCATATTTTGATTTCTTGAACAGAAAATACATTGTTCCTGAGCTGGTCTTATAAGTGGGCTCCTGCACAGAAAGTTTAGTGAATCCTGAAATGGGTTGTGAGTCTCAGAGTATTAAAAGAATTAGAGACAGCATTCTGTATAAGCTAGAGGCACCATGGTGAGAAATGATTACCCACTTAAAAAGTAACCACATTATATATATATATATATATATATTTTAGAAAAGGAAGAGAAGACATGAACATAAAAATGAGCAGGGTGAAAGGAAAGGATTATTTAAAACATCCAACTGTTATAATCATTCCAGACTCATCACAGGACTGCGTGGGCTCTGGAAGAAAGGGGGAAAAGACACTTATCTAATCGTCTGCAAATTACAGTAAGAAGTACATTAATGAGAGTTAGGGATCCATCTTGGCTAATGAGTCATCAGGACTCTCAGGAGTAAATGAAATTCCATGCCCATGTGGTAAAATGTACTTAGGTCAGGTCTGAAAGACATTAGAAGTCAGAGAAGATATAAATAAAGACTTTTAAGAGTGAAAACTGTAATCAGAGAGGCCCATTGGCCGAAATGCCAAAAGACCCATAAAAATGTAAATACCATAGCTACAAACCTACACAATGTGAAATGAATATTAAAAGGTGAGGTTTGTAACAGACAACAGCTATTGAATGAAGAAAATATTGTTGCATTTAAAAATGAAAATATGCGCTTCTCAAAATAAGCCTTATAAGGCCAGTTCTTTGGAAAGATGGAACTATATCCGCCTTTCTGTGTCTCACAGGGCCTTTGACTGGGAATGTCATTAGTTATTTCTAAGTGTTACTGTACAGTCCCTGCACCACATTGTGTTTAGAATGCCCTGTAACCTTCTTTATGATAAGCTCTCAAGGTTATCGAATTATAGAACTGAAAGTCCCTGTGGTACCAAGGCCAGAAAATGTTCAGGCTCTCACAGCAAGTCAGTACTACATTATATGAGCCTGGGAATCCCCTGTCAATCAGTTCCAGGCCACATGGACCATTGATTAACAGAGGTATAATATAGAGATTTATGGAATGTTTTGGATTTTTTTCTAGTGGGCCAGGAAGAAATACTGGAAGTGGTAGTAATAAACCAACTACATTTATAAGAACACAACAGATAACCAACTAATAGGTGATGAGCAGGCTCCAACACCTAGTCAAACAGAATGATCTTAAGCAGTACTACTCAGAAGTAAATCCCATTTTATTTAATGGGGCTTATTCCCAGTAAAGTGTTCTTTGGATTGCAGCCATAATCTTAACTCCTGCATTTTTTTTTATTGCCTTTCCTCCAAGGAATTTAGGACTACATTCATGGTTCTCCCCTGCATTCTACTGAAACTTGAGCCTCTCCTTTCTAGAGAATCTCTGGGGATAGGTCTTAAAATAACAGTTCCAATAGGTGATGCAGTATTTGTGAATGCATATTGTCTGCAAAACTTTGAACACAGCCTCTCTCATACAGACATATATAAACCATTCCCTGTTCTCATATACACCACAAACACATTCCAACCATTTATGTCATTATCCAATACAACGTTCTCAGAGCCTTGCCCTCAAAGAGAGAGAGGCTTATTTTTCTGGCCTCTGGGTTTTAACACCATTCTAGAAATTTAATAAATTGGTAGGAGTGCATTCACCTCAAAACTAGAACCTTTATTTACCTCCTGGATTTACCTTATGCACTTTTTTAAAAAAATAGCATGGGACTTTGAAGGCATTTTGGCAAAGTTCCTGTTACGTATTGGAATGGCCACATGTACTTGTACACGAGCTCCTACTGCTCACGTGAATGGCCACATGTACTTGTGCACAAACTCTTATCACTCACGTGAATAAGCGCAGCTTCAGCTGCATAACAAAAGCTGGCTAGGATTCTGGAACCAACCTATAGCCTTGCCTGGATCCTAGAATTAACCAATGGTTGAACCTTGCACTGTAAATAGCCTATCATGGGGAGTGGGTGTGTGTTTGGGTGTGGTGTGTTGCAGGAATTTAAGCAGGCCTCGGACCCAGCTTGTCTGTCTTGAGTTTGAGCTGAAATCACAATAAACCATGAGCTGATCACTCTACGTGTCTGAACCCAATATATTTCACTGGCAACGAGGATGGGATCCTGATGAGCAACTCTGACCCAGCCACCAGCACCGCACCACGCAATGATCTCCAGAACTCCATGGCTCACATCAGTCTGCAGGTCATGGCTGCCACTCCAGAAATCATTCCTGCGTTTGACCCTGCTCACCCTGAGTTTTGGGAAGTGTGGGTGGAGCAGCTGAAATACTTTGTTCGGTTCCAAGGCATAGATGATGTTGACAAGAAAAAATTGCTCCTGCTCAGCACATGCTGTATCGCCATGCTACGCCTAGGCCAGGGCCTCATCACTTCTAAAACCCTTGAAGAAACAATGTACAATGAACTCGTCAAGGCCCTCACAGGCCATTTCGTGCCTCAACCAGCTAAGATTGCAAAGCACATGGACTTCTTGACGTGCCATCAAGAGTCCAGTGAAGTGACCACCAACTTCATGGCTGATCTCTTCAGGCTGGCCATCAACTGCAAGTTCCTAGATCTTGAGGACTCCCTCTTAACCCAGTTTGTCCGAGAACAGAAACTCCGCTGCAAACTCATTGGTACTGACTAACGCAAACTGGACAAGACATTACGCATGGCCATCGCTTTTGAAAAGTCACAACAGGATTGCCACACCCCTTCCATGCATCAGGCCTCCACATCCTCAGTCTCTGATACCTTGATAAGGAAGAAATACTCCAGGTATGCTGCCTGGCTCGCCAAGACTCAGGCCATCATCCGCAGCCGCCCGCCCTGCAAAGACTGCCACACAAGTGCCCTGTGCCAGCTGCGGTGACACCCACAAATGCCACTCCTGCTGCTTCCAAGATGCATCCTGCCGGACCTGCGGAAAAATTGACCTCATAGCATGCACCTGCCGCTCCAGGGGTCTCCGGAGACAGACTATTGCACACCAGGAATCAGCGGAACTGAACACCATGGCTGCCCACCATGACCAGGTACTGAGTTTGCCCTGGGACATCCCAGACAAAATCAATGTGACTATGTATATTGAGGGATCCCCATGCGAGATGGAGCTGGACACAGGTCCTCCTTTTCCATCATCTCGGCAGAGACTCCATGGAGGCTCTGTCCACACAAGGGTCCCCGCCTGCAGAAACCCTCCTCCGGGTTTACCTTAAGAGACTTCCAAAAGAACCCGGTGGCTGTGAAAGGGTGGGGCAAATTTCAGGTGGAGTACAAGGGGTGTCAGGGACTTTTGGACTTGTTAGTAGTGGAAGGGTGGCTCACGAGCTTACTGGGCCTGTCCTGGTTTGCGCCCTTAGGATTCGGAGTAATGGGGGTGCACCATGTGCGTCCATCAGATTTTCAGGACATGTGCAATCTTCACCTGGCCATCTTCAATAGGACTCTGGGTCACTACACTGGTCTGCCAATGTCCCTTAACCTCAATCTGGTGGTGCGGCCCATCTGCATGAAGACCAGGAGTGTCCCAAAGAGAGTTAGACTTTTGAATTGTTACCGTTAGTAAGAGAAAATAAGTTTAGAAGTAATTGTAATAGAATAAGAGAGACATTAATGGGGTTGGAGCAGTGCGGGAAGCCTTGTTTGGGGGGGAGAGGGAGAAAGAAAAATGGATATGTAGTGATTTGCTTAAATTGTATGAACATGTGATATATCCAATAAAAAACTGTATTTAAAAAAAAAAAAGACCAGGAGTGTCCCCTTTGCCTTTAAGCCTAAGATAGGTGGGGAGTTGGATTGCCTGGTGGCCCAAGGGGTTCTGGAGTCCATGCCACATGCCCTATGGGAGACCCCCATCGTGACCCCAGTCAAGCCCAATAGGGATGTCTGTCTCTTCATGGACTACAAGTGCACCATTAACAGGACCACTTGTACCCAATCCCTGTAGTTAGCCAAATTCTGGCCTCCTTGGCAGGTGCAAATGTTTTCAGAAAATTGAACCTAGTCCAAGCTTACCAGCAGCTCCCCGTGGATGATGCCACAGCAGAAGCCCAGATGATTGTCATACACAGGGGCGTGTTTCAGGTGCGGCAACTGCAATTTGGGGTCAGCATGGCCCTGGGGATCTTTCAAAATTTAATGGACTGTCTTCTCAAAGGTATCCCTGGGTTCTTCAATGACATTTTGATTGCAGCACCCATGACCGAGGTGCTGAAAGACTGCGCACCGTCCTGCAACATTTCCACACCACTGGTCTGAAGGTGAAGTGGGGAAAGTATCTGCTAGAGGTGCCGAGGGTTGACTTCCTGGGGTTTGCTGTCGACACACAGGGCATCCACCCAAAGCAAGACAGAGTCTGCGCCATCATCAGCACTCTAACACCCTCGTCCAAGTCTGAACTCCAGGCCTTCTTGGGGCTGCTGAATTTCTACCATTCCTTTTTGCCCCACAAGGCAGCCATCGCCGAGCCCCTACACCGCCTTCTTGACAAAAAAGCACCCTGGGTCTGGGGCCAGCGTTCCAGGCCATCAAGGATCTGCTCACCTTGAATGCTATCCTGGCACACTTTGATGAGTCACTTCCCATTGTCCTCACCTGTGACACTTTCCTGTACAGGGTTGGGGGCATCCTGGGGCACCGTCTGCCTGATGGCCAGGAGGTCCCCATGGCTTATTACACTCAGGCTCTCTCTTCGGCTGAGTGCAACTACATCCAGATAGACAAGAAGGTGCTGGTGATTGTGGCAGGAGTAATGAAGTTCCACAACTACCTCTACGGATGGCCCTTCACCATCGTAACTGACCACAAACCCCTCTTGGGCCTGTTGGCCCCAGATCGCCAGACACTGCAGGTGCTGTCTCCCAGGGTGCTCCACTGGTCAATCTTCTGGGCAGGCTACCAGTATGCCCTGCTCTATCAGCCTGGGAAAGTGATGGGTTATGCCAATGCCCTCTGCCACCTCCCACTGCCCTTGTGTGACCCGGATTCGGTGCTGGTGCACCAGATCCTGCTCTTTGAGGACCTGCTGGACCATCCCTTCCAGGTATCAGACGTGTCCCACCACACGGCATGGGACCACATGCTCTCTCGCATTTTGGACTGGGTGGGGAAGGGATGGCCCACCAGCCAGGTGGACCCGGAGTTCGCTGTGTTCTCCTCCCACTGGGATGAAATGTCAGCCCACAAGGGCTGCCTGTTATGGGGAAGCTAGGTGGTTGTGCCTGTTCCGCTGTGCCAGTGAGTCCTCACTGCCTTACACGAAATGCATCCATGGATCATGTGATGAAGGCACTGGCCCACAGCTATGTTTGGTGGTGTGGTATGGACAGTGAGATTGAGGACTGTGTTAAATGTAGTCAGACATGCCAGGAATCTAGACTGGAAACACCCCAGGCCCCGGTGTGACTTCGCAGGTCCTTTCTATAGGCAGATCGTCTTCATTTTGTTAGACATTCACTAAGTGGCTAGAAGTGTCTATGTCATCCCAAGCGGCCATTCACACCATGTGGTGGATCTTCAGCACTCCCGGCATCCCTGACACCGTTGTGACAGACAACAGGACGGCCTTTACTTCGTCAGAATTCCATGATTTCATGACCTACTACGCCATCCAGCATATTTGCTGCGCTCCTTTCCACCCCGCAACCAATGGCCCGGCTGAGAGAATGGTGAGGACAACAAAGGAGTCCCTCCGCAGAATCATACATGAGGATCAGGACCATTGACTGGCAGCCTTCCTTTAAGGACACCAGATAACCCTGAACACTGTCACCGGCCACAGCCCCACAGAACTCTTAATGGGAAGATGGCTCACAACTCGTCTGGATCAGCTGCACCCAGACTGTGCTCTAGAGCACAGCTTGGCCTCAGAAAACCAAGCTGTTCCCTGTGTTTGGGGAGAAGGTGGTGGCACAGGAGACTCTGTCTATGCTTGCAGCTTCTCAAGTGGCCAAGTTTGGGTCCCAGCCAAAGTTGTCAGTATAACCGGCCTGCTATCATACGAGGTATCCACAGAAGACATCTAGAGGCTATGCCAGCACATCGATCAGCTCCGCAGCCATCTCCTCTATGCTGAACCTGAGACACACACACCAGAAGACAGTGATTATGACCTGTCAAGCCCCGGGGAGCCAGAGCACGAGGGAAACATGCCAACCGGCAATGCCAAGCCAGAGGCCAACAAGCAGCCTTCGGAGACTGCCTACGGAATGCCTGCACCAGCTGCCACTGAGGTCCCGACATTTCTCCTGTGCCACCACCTTCTCCCCATCCAGCTATGGGCCCTGCCCCTGACATGGTTCCAAAACCCACAGCCCCATAAATGGAACCCCACCACTCGAACCAGGAGCGGCACAGATCAGCATACTCAGGAGTCATTTTGTAGAAAAAGAGGTGCAGGAGCTCATTAGCATAACTTATTTGCATATGCCACATCCCCCGACATCACTGGAAGTGTGTCAGAAGGCAACACCCACCACTCAGGCTCCACCCCTAGGGACTGTTTTTCCACTCTAGGGGCTGTCATTCCAGTCCCAGAGTAGCCTATCTGGGCCCAGGAGGAATGGTACACGTGCTGCTTTGCACTCCTGCTGGGAGCTGGGGGTGGGGCTTGCTGCCGCCTGTGCTTCTAACTGCCAGAGTTCCGCTCCTGCGTGCTCCTGCTCCAAATGACCCCTGAGCATACTTAAAGGACTTTGTAAGCTAAGGATGTCTGAACCATGGGGGGAGGGGTGTTATGTATTGGAATGACCACATTTATTTGTGCATGAGATCCTACCACTCATGTGAATGGCCACATGTACTTGTGTACAAACTCCTACCACTCACGTGAATAAGCGCAGCTTCGGCTGCATAACAAAAGCTGGCTAGGATTCTGGAACAGACCTATAGGCTTGCCTGGATCCTAGAATTAACCAATGGTTGAACTTTGCACTGTAAATAGCCTATCACGGGGAGTGGGTGTGTGTTTGGGTATGGTGTGTTGCAGGGATTTAAGCAGGCCTCGGACCCAGCTTGTCTGTGTTGAGTTTGAGCTGAAATCACAATAAACCATGAGCTGATCACTCTATGCATCTGAACCGTACGCATCTGAACCCTACCTGAACTCTACGCATTTCAGTTCCTATCATTAGTAGACCGATATATTGTATAGTTTAATTCAATCCATCATTCATCTTTGTATAAAAATGCTCAGTTACCTGCTAGTTTTGTGTCATGGTCTGCTTGAGAGTTGCAACCAACATTGTTACCTGGAATGCTACAGGTACACCTGCATAGTCTTTCACAAATGCACCTTCAAACTCCAAAGTCAAAGGACCTTTTGTCTGTGCTGGAACAGGCACAAATCTGGGCAATACTTTGGGTAGGGATTTGGAATAGCAGACAGTGTGGGAGATAGTACTTAATGAACAAAAAGAACAGAAAGAAAAGCAGGAAAAAGCAGGTTGATGTTAAGAACAATGTAAAATAGTAGATCTGAGGAATTATTGAGCTACAATCATCAACATCATCTATGGCACTGTGTGTAGAATAGCTAGGAGATCCTAAGATTGGCTGGCAGCTAGAAGTTCTATCTGTTTTAGATCCCTAGAAGTTCTATCTGTTTTAGATCCCTTTCACATGTGCTGCTGTCGAGCCAAGTCCCTCCCATTCTATATCTGTGCCTTTGATTTTTTTGTACCTAAGTGTAGGTCTTTGCACTTATCTCTTCTGAAATTCATTTTATTTGTCTCAGCCCACTGTTCCAGCCTATCTAGATCATTTTGAATCCTGACTCTGTCTTCTTCAGAATTAGCAATCCCACCCAGCTTTGTGTCATCTGCAAATCTGATAAGCATCCCCTTTATGTCTTCCTCCAGATCATTTAGAAAAACATTGAACAACACTGGGCCCAGGACTGAGCCCTGCGGCACTCCACTCGAGACTTCCCTCCACATAGATGCAGATTTAGTAGACTTAGAATTATTCCAAAGAGTTAGTGGGGAAGGAGAGGAGGAGGATGGTTACTAGGGAAGCTAATGGGGCAGGTGGGATGGATCTGGGTGGGATGACTAAATTTCCAGAGTAGAAAACCCAGTTAATGCCTATCAACAAAGACAGGGGATAGGTGATAACCCTGGCTTTGCTTGTGATTGGGTTTCCATAGAAGTCTGCATTGTAAGCCTCCAAGGTCTTAGCAGGTCAATTATTATCCTGCAGTCTTCAAATGTTAATCAAAGACAAATCTTTCATGAGTGAACAGGAAGTGCAAGTGGAATGCCCAAGGTTCCAGGGGAACCTGGCTATTCCCTTGTGTACTGGGAGCTTGATTGCTTGTTAATTGCTTGTTAATTTCCTAGGGTTAATACAAAACATGGAGTCTCTTCCACAATATTAGATACCATAAGATCTGAAAAATCATTGTGGGGTGTCTCAAAACTATGTCTGCTGACCCAGGGCTATTTTATTTATTTTATTTATTTATTATTTGTATTTATATCCCACCCATCCTGTGGATGGGCTCAGGGCAGGTAGCATCAGTATAATAAATATAATTACAATTTAAAACACAATATATGCATTAAAAACATTAAAACAATAGGCACAACTTAAAAACAGATGTCAGCTGGCTATAAAAATTCTGGTTTGATGGTACAGGTGGAATAAAGGCCAATTGTCAGTGGTCAGTAGATGGTCGGGTGACAGCAACCTCAGGGAGGCAGTAAGTAGGAGCCTGTTGCCTAAACCAAAGGCCTGGTGGAACAGCTCCATCTTGCAGGCCCTGCAGGATTGAAGAAGATCCCACAGGGCCCTCATCTCAGTAGGAAGCATGTTCCACCATGCTGGGGCCAGGACAACAGGGCAAAACATTTCACAAACAATTTGATCAGAGTTTGAACACTTTAGACATGTTTGATTGTGCTTAAAAAGCCAATCGTGCATGTATGCTCTCATTTAGCTTTCCATCATTCTAGTCTTTAATGTAAAAGAAATCTAAAACCAGCAAGATCACTTTCACAGTGACCTACATCTGTGTGCTTTCTGCCTGCTTTGGCTAATGTTTGTCATAGATTGGAAAGGTAAGCAAACTGTTCAGATTGGGAATGAGTTAAATTCCTGTGTTACAGGACTGATCCCCTAGCCCAAGAGGTGTGTTGCTTGTCAGGGGTGAAAATTAAAGATATTATAGACAGGATCCCCAAACCCATCAAACTTACAGAACATTACCCATTCATAATGGTCCATGTGGGAACTAATGACATGGCCATGAACACCACTGAAAGCATTAAGGCTGTGAAGCTCTCAGGAGGAAGCTGAAGGGAATGAGGACACAGGTGATGTTCTCTTCATAGAATCATAGAATGTTAGAGTTGGAAGGAACCTTGCAGGCCATCTAGTCCAACCCCCTGCACTCTGCAGGAGCATATCCAAAAGATAGCCCTACATACCTACAACATACCCAAAAGATGGCCATCCAGCCTCCACTTGAAAACGTCCAGGGAAGGAGCATCCACCACCTCCCAAGGCAGACTGTTCCACTGCGCAACCACTCTTAGAGTTAGGAAGTTTCTCCTGATATCTAGCCGGTAACGACTTCGATCCTTTCTGTCATAGGAAGCTAAATATGAGGGGAGCAGATGGTAATGGAAATGAGCCACTGGCTCTGTTGGTGGTGCCAGCCAAAGTGATTTGGGTTCTGGGACCACGGGCTAGGTTTTCTGGATGACAACCTACTAGCATGCAATGGATTTTACCTGTCAAGATCAGGAAAGAATGTGTTTGGCAGAAGCCTGGGGACATTCATCAAGAGGGCTTTAAACTGACACCACAAGGGGAAGGAAACATAAGGATTTAAATGAAGGAGAGCAAACAACAGGAGCCCACCTGGGAGGGGTGGGTCTAATGGAGACAAAGGTGCTTCAGGTGTCTATGTTTCAATGCCAAAAGCTTAGTCAATAAGAAGGAAGAGCTTGAGCTTCTCATACAGACAGAGGGATATGATTTAGTAGACATTATAGAGACCTGGTGGGATGATTCCCACAACTAAAATGTAGTAGTGGATGGATATGAGTTGCTCAAGAAAGACCAGAAGGGTCGAAGAGGAGGCAGAGTGACGCTGTATGTTAAGAGAGTGTTTATTTGTCAGGAAATACTGCAGGAGGAGGGCAACAGCCTAGTGGAAAGTATCTGGGTGAGGATATGAGAAAGAAGGACAAACAGTATTCTGGTTGGAGTCTGCTAGAGACCTCTTGACCAGGTTGAGGAGGTGGATGCTGCCCTTCTTGAATGGCTTGACAGGTTATCCAAACAACATTACCTCATTATGCATGACTTCAATCTCCCTGATGTGTGCTGGGAGACAAACTCTGCAAAGCACCCACAGTCATGTATGTTCCTGACTTGTCTAGCCAAAAACTTTCTTCATCAAATGCTGGATGAAGCTATGAGGGGCTCAGCCATACTTGATTTAATATTGACCAACAGAGAAGAGATGGTAGATGAGGTGAAGTTAGTGGGGACCTTAAGTGAAGGTGGCGAGGTTCTGCTAGAATTCCTTTTGCTGTGGGGGACCAAGGAAGTTCGTAGCCACATGAGTATGTTAGATTTTAGTAGGGCAGACTTTAATAAACTCAGAGACATGACGAGAATCATTCTATGGACAAGACGGCTGGAAGGGAAAGGAGCAAGCTCAAACCATCATTATTCCAACAAGAAGGAAACACGGAAGGGAATCCAAGAAGCTAATGTGGATGAATAAAGAACTCTGTGATGTGCTAATGGAGAAAAAGGAAATGTTCAAGAAATGGAGTCAAGGACACATCTTTAAAGAAGAGTATATGCAGGTTGCTAGGCACTGTAGGTTAGCCATCAGAGAGACCAAATTTCACAGTGAGCTAAAGCTGGCCAGGGAGGCTCACTACAACAAGAAAATCTTCAGATATGTGAAGAGCAAACACAAGATAAAAGAGGCAATGGGCCCACTGTAGGGTGAAAATGGACAAACTCTGACAGAGGACAGAGAGAAAGCAGAAGGGCTTAATGCCTATTTTGCCTCAGGTGGCACCTGGTATTTTTGGTCACTGTGTGAAAGAGTGTTGGTCTGCATGGGCCATTGGCCTGATCCAATGTCGGCTCCTCTTATGTTCTTGTGAGACATGGTACCATCCTTGCTTCCACAGACTTCCTCAGAATCTTGTTAATATTTTCTTAGATTTTCATCAATACTTGATACTACTGAGAGGCTACTACTGGAAGATATAGTTCCTACAAGTCACATCAGCAATCAATATTTTTCACTGCCCCTCCATCTTATTACAAAGTCACATTCTTATCCAGTAGTCAATGGCTTTTGGCATTTCCTTTGGACCAAGTAGCCTATGCTTAGAGCCCCTCCAGTTTCCCAAGTCAAAAAACACAAACAAAACCAAGCAAAAAGTGGGGTGAGGTGGGGGCTTAAAATAACAACCCTATTTTTGTATCAAAAGTTGTCAACAATGCTTTTATTGGATGTTTATTGTGAAATGTCAGTGTGTTTTCTTTCCCTGTGGCTCAAGCAGTGTTATTCTAAATGGCCTCTTATGGCCATATCATATTTCGTGGATTGTGTGTGTGTGTGTGTGTGTGTACTGTGTTATGTGTGGCAGCAATTTGTGCTGTTTCCCATCATTGTCTCCCTGTTCCCTTTCTCCTTCCAGTCTGCTCTGGCCAGCATCCCAGAATGTAGTCATTTCAACTCTCTTCGTCTTTTTTTTTTTTTAATGAACAATTAATTGTAAAACAAAGAAAAAATGGGCAAACCTATTCTAAAAGGCATTTTAAAACCTTGGAAAATAGGTCGGTTTATGTGCCATATGTTGTGGGCATATTGTTTAGTTATGCTACTATTAGAATGGGTTCTCAAGAGTGTAAAGCCCATGTGACTTGGCAGCTGTTCTGTTAACTAACTAGTAGTTTTCTGTAGCTATAGACAATGTGGCTGAATATTCCCTGTTCAGATTCATTTGTTCAAGTGAAGGTTGCCAAAGAATGGTGGCGGGTTGGCAACCTTTTATACTTTTCATGCTAAACAATTTGCATACGTTGAACTACTACTCTGGGCTATGTATTCTTATAACTGTGGAGTTATGCAAGCTAACATTTTATTCATGTATCTCTACAATGCTGTGTTTTTTATATTTCTAAATGTATCTTTACCTCATTTTCCCTGTGGATAAAGAAATGGATGGTACACTCTCACTCAGCAATGTTGCCAGTGCATGTTATCCCTGGAATAAAATAGGGTAAGGAGGAAGTTTAAAAGGAGTTTAAAAGTGACAGGATGGCAGAGCACAAAAGCTGTAGTAATTCTGAACAATTCTGTATCTTCTCATGAAAGAGGGAAAACTTTCCTCAGGCCCTAGTGCATGCCTTCTTCTCTCTTCCTATGCAAAGCCTTGTACTTCCAGGAACTTCTGGTATGGAGCAGAGAGCAAGTAAACAAAGAGAAGGTTGCCAATGAAACAATAAGTACAAAGATATGAACAGCATCCTTAAAAACAACCTTGTGTACATTCTTTAAGGTTGCTTTTTGCATCCTTATGGAGAATGGAGCAGCAAATCTGCTGAAGTTACATGCATATGAACATGGATCCCATGAAAGGTTTCTGTGAGTAATTTTTGCCAGTTCCCTCCTCCTGTGGCAGACTTCCAACTCCCCCAAGTTAGTACTTGAAATCCCCTGTTCTCCAGGAGCAAGACTGGGGAGGGCATTTCAGGGAGCAGTAGGAGGGGGAGAGAAAGTCACATGCTGCAGATGGAATTGAAGCCATTGCTGTGATCAAAGTTATGCAATGCAGGTACTATTGAAAACAATGATAAGTGATACTGATAATGCAAAACTCCACTTGTTTTAGTGTTGTTTTTTAACTTCCCTCAACATTTCTGCTACATTTATTTGAGGAGGACTATCCACATTCACCTCATATTCCACTTGTAATGTCATTCCATATATGCCGTCTTTGCTCCGTGCTGTGGCAGTCCACCACTTCCTTCTGTCAGGGTTCTTCTCATCTTCTATGAATACATGGAGGAGGAGGAGGAGGAGGAGGAAGATCTGTAGCACTAGTAGCAGTACTTCCATTTTTTTCTTTGAGGAAAATACCCCCTTTGAAGTATCCATATTCATCTGTTAACACAATTAAAAATGCCAGTTATTCTACATTTTGCTTCCCATTAAAAGTATGATTCAATAGGCCTCTCCTGTTATTGCCTTTTTTTAAAAGTATATCTCATGGAAGACTCTGAATACCAATTAACTCCCTTTACTTATTATTTATTACCATTTCACTTGCCTTAAAGTAGAAACAGCAAGCACTTTGATAAATGAATTGCAAAGTATGTTTTGTTTTATTGTTGAAGCTTCTCTAAGTGCTGTTATCAGCCTTAGCACTCTGTTGTAGCACACACAAAAGTAATAAGTGCTGGGACAGAGCCTGAATAATAAATGTTTTGCAAAGGGACTTTCCAGTGCCTACCCACTTACCCTTCCCTCAGTTATCCACAGACCCCGAGTGGCTGGACCTTGCCATCTAGGCTGAGCTATTCCATCTGCTCAACCTTACCACATGACCACTTTTAAAAGGAGGGAGCTGCAACCTGCAAGTGCTGCTTTTGCCTGAGGAGGCCTTGCCATCTAGGCTGAGATTTTCTACTTTTCCCAGACACAACACCCCTTAGGTGTTTGACTGTAAAATGAACAATCTTGTAAACCGCTGCTGTGATGTTAATTAATAGCTTAGTTTTGGCTGTGGTCACATGTGCCAGTTGAAGCAGAAGGGAAGCGAGGCTATCTCCTCCAGAGGAAGTTGACACACAGTTGCGAGATCACACATCCCTTTGTAGCTGTGGATGCAGCCTGTCACTGTGTGATCAGATGCAACTTCAGGTGAGTCATATTTTTGGCTGTTTGTTTCCCGTGCACATAAACAAGGAATCACACCTCTGCAATGAGGGCCCTCTATGGAGTATGCGATGGGAAATGGCACTGAGCCGGGATGGCCTGATCAGACCATCCTGATGGCATGAGAGCGTGCTTGCATGATCAGACAGGGGAAAGTTCATCCATGGCCGGTCGGAACCCATTTACTACTGGACTTTCCCCAGTGTCTTTTAACTCCGCTTCTGTGGTGGAGTAGCACGGGTTG
Source organism: Gekko gecko (assembly GCA_029375565.1). Classification (NCBI taxonomy): domain Eukaryota; kingdom Metazoa; phylum Chordata; class Lepidosauria; order Squamata; family Gekkonidae; genus Gekko; species Gekko gecko. The sequence goes on from JAPDNY010000009.1 coordinate 112,339,577, forward strand.
CCGATGACTGTGGGACACTTTCCGGATATTGTTGTCTGATCACACCCTTTAGATGCATCAGGCATTCGCAGCTATGTCATAAGAACATAAGAGAAGCCAATGTTGAATCAGGCCAATGGCCCATCTAGTCCAACACTCTCTCACACAGCGGCCAAAATATACCAGGTGCCATCAGGAGGTCCAGCAGTGGGGCCAGGACACTAGAAGCCCTCCCACTGCTGCCCCCTCCAGCACCAAGAATAGAGTGCAGCATCTGCCCCAGACTGAGAATTCCCATCTATACCCTGTGGCTAATAGCCACTGATGGACTTCTGCTCCATATGTTTATCTAATTCCCTCTTGAAACTGCCCATGCTTGTAGCTGCCACCACCTCCTGTGGCAGTGAATTCCATATGTTAATCACTCTTTGGGTGAAGAAGTACTTCCTTTTATCTGTTCTAACTCGACTGCTCAGCAATTTCATGGAGTGCCCATGAGTTCTTGTATTGTGAGAAAAGGAGAAAAGTACTTCTTTCTCAACTTGCTCAATCTCATTCATAATCTTATAAACCTCGATCATGTCACCTTTTAGCCATCGTTTCTCCAAGCTAAAGAGCCCCAAGCGTTTTAACCTTTCTTCATAGGGAAGGTGTTCCAACCCTTTTATCATTTTAGTTGCCCTTCTCTGCACTTTTTCTTCAGATCTAAAGGCGCTTGTGATCGCAGCCTTTATGTCTGTATTATAGTGTTTCATATTTGTTAGCTGCCTTGAGTATTCTTTTGTACAGAAAGGTGGGGTATAAATAAATAAAAGCCAGGACTGTGTTTCAAATGATTGTGAGTAAAGAGGTCATTGTGTGTGGTTAGAGAGACATGCATACCTATACATACATGCTTCAATGTAAACAGGCTTTACTGTTCAGTTTGGCTCAAATTCAAACTAGGATAGATTGATAATAAAGATGAAAAGTCTCTTTCTGCTGCCTGATACTAAACAGGCTACAGGTTTAGGTTGGGTTCTACACTAAGCTGAGTTCCGACACACACAATGGCAAAGGTGATCTAATAAATTAGGCTGGAGTCTTATGCACACTTAATAGGGAATAAGTCCCATTGAACTAAGTGGGATTTACTTCTGAGTATACTTAAACACATGAAATTGCCTTATACTGAATCAGATGCTTGGCCCATCAACGGTTAGTCTTGTCTACTTTGATTGACAGCAGCTCTCCAAGTTCTTTCACATCACCCTACTACCTGATCCTTTTACCTGGAGATGCCAGGGATTGGACTTGGAACTTTTGAATGCCAAGCAGATGCTCCGCTACTGCCTTTGCACTGAAAATGATAGAATTCCTTTGCAAACATTGAAAGCAATACAAAAATCCAGACACAGTGAAATCAGAGATAGTTTATTGAGGGGAAGAACTAGCAAATTCACAATATCAAACATAAAGAAATGTCTCTAACACTAGAATGCCCACGTCAAGATAAATGTATTGCCAAGGGTCACACACACAATACACTCTGTAACATATAAATGTGCAAATTCAAGTTTTCTACAAACAGACATGTATCCTTCAACTGATCTTTGACTGAATGAAAGCCAGGTTGCAGAATTGAGATACAACCTGCGTAAAACTATAATGTATAGTTTGCTCCTTATAAGCACCAGTTATGATTCTTCCTTCTGTATCTTGTAACAAAAATTGAGTGTTTGAGTAAGTTGTTTGCTGTCTGTAACCTAGGTTTGCAGTTGAATGCTGTGTGTGTGAAACTACATGCAGATAGGATATGTCTATCTGATCAGCAAGGTCCCCTCCCAGACCATCTCTCCTTATATATAATCAGGCTTCCCAAGAACTTGCCATAATTTGGTGGGAGACGGATACATCCTGGCAGGACCATTCGCGGGGGGGGGGAGACGTGGCTTATGCTGCCGTTGCTGGGAAGTGAGAACAGGCAACGCACTGGCAATGGGGCTGGAAACTCAATGGTGCCATCGAATTTCCAGCCCCGTTGCCAGAGCATCACCCGGCGTCACTTCTTGGCAATGGCATCATGCGGCGTGGGTGTTCCACGCAGGAATGTTCTGGCTGGGGACTGTGTGTCCCCTGCCGAAATACGGTAAGTACTTGGCAACCCTATAATTGTGTTTTGGTCATGGACTCTCCTGAACGTTCCACATGCTCCCTCAGCCTTTGGTTCTCTGATCTGTCACTCAGAGGGTATCCCTAGCCACTGGTTGCATTGCCTGAGTCCCGCCCAGCTGCCACTCAAGAGTACTCGCATACCATTGGCCGGGTGCTAGGTTTGCTCCTCTTCCCCACCCACTCCTTTAGCCACTGTGCCCTGTCAGAATTTCTGGCAGACAGCTTTCTTTCTTGATGAAGACACTTCTCCTGCTTGCTTCCTCTATGGGAGTAATTTTTCCCTCAGTAGCTGTTGGTAGGTGTAACGAAATGGCAGTTACCTGTGTCTGTAAGATGGCTGCCGTCTGTTTGTTTAAAATGTTACCCCATAAGGCTTAATTGAGCTGTAGTTCCAGAGAGGGGCCTGCAGGGGTATCACTCACTGGGTTGAATGGGGCTTCCTCATCTGCTGGCCTACTGTTCCCAGCTGCCCCAAGGCCAAAAAGTGTGGGGAAACAAGGACTGCCCCAAGGGCCGAAGCCGTATCAATATAGACTCCAGCCCATCCAGGGAGGAGGCAGTCTTTGTCCCACAGGAGGTTAGGAAAGGTTCCTGCTGCCTGTGCTGACCAGCCTGTCCAGGCCACATACCAGAGATGTGGGGACACCCTGGGAGGCAGCAGATATTCAGTCATAATTGTCTAAATAGTTAAATAAATTCCTTTATTTGGGCTAATAATCTGTGTTGTGCTCTGACCACATAGTCTCCCCTGCTCTGCACAATACCAAAGGGAGGGGGTAGCCCAAGGAAGCAAGGAAAGGCCAGACCCTTGGATTGCCAACTTTCCAGGGATCCCCCAAAGATCAAGGGTTTCCATCTCCAAATAGGAGATTTGACCAGAGGGGTCTCACTGTCCCTCTAAAGAGGCAGTGAGAATTCAGTGAATAGTGGCAGTGAACTTAAGGAGTGATATACGCCTACAGGATGAGGGTGGGAGGCAAACAGTTGAATTGCAAACTGAGCCTGTTTCGTCACAGTAAGCAACCAAGCTTTGTTCAGACAAAGGAAGGAAACCCTTTGCAGGCTTTTGTGGGGAACTCATTGGGGCCAGTCCTGACTAGGGTTGCCAGCTCCAGGTAGGGAGATTCCTGGAGATTTTCTGATAGATTCTGTGGAAGCCAGGGTTTGGGGAGGGGAGAGGCCTCAACTGAACAGAATGCCATAAAGCCCACCTTCCAAAGCAGTTATTTTCTCTGGGGGAGGGAGAGATCTGTCATCTGGAGTTCAGTTGTGATACCTGGTGATCTTCAGGCTCCATCTGGAGGTTGGCTACCCTAGGTATAGCAGTCAGTGCTTCAGAACAGGGTCTGCTAGATCCAGGTTCTTGCTGTAGAAACTGAGTGGGTGATTTTGGACCAGTCCTAACCTACCTCACAGGGTTGTTGTGCAAGTCAAAAGGGGGAGAGGAGAATGATATAAGCTGCTTTGGTCCCCATTGCAGAGAAAGACTACTTTTCATCCTGGGAAACCATTGTTGCCAATTTCCAGGTGAGGGGTGGAGATCACTCAGAATTACAACTGCTCTCCAGATGGCAGAGATCAGTTTCCCTGGATAACATGGTGGATTCTGTGTCCTTATACCCTGCTGAGATGCCCCCCATGAGAGCCAATGTGGTGTGGAAGTCAGGGTTTCAGAGCACTGTGGAGGCTGCAGATGGAGGGGGTGATGGAAAGCTGAAGAGTGAGGGGGAAATAAAGGTAGGTTGATGCTTGGCTGGGAAGGAGATAGGGTTGCCAACTCCAGGTGGGAAATTCCTGGAGAGGGTGAGGTTTGAGGAGGGGTGGGACCTCAGACAGGTACAGTGCCATAGACTCCACCCTCCCAATCAGCCATTCCCTGCTGAGGAACCATTGTTGCCAATCTCCAGGTGAGGGGTGGAGATCACTCAGAATTACAACTAATCTCCAGGAGGGAGGACAGAAGTCAGCTGCAGTCAGAGGGGCAGATAATGGTAGGTTGATGGTTAGCTGGGAAGGAGATAGGATTGCCAACTCCAGGTTGGGAAATTCCTGGGGATTTGAGGGGTGGAGCCTGGAGAGGTTGAGGTTTGAGGAGGGGTTGGATCTCAGACAGGTACAATGCCATAGACACCACCCTCCAAACCAGCCATTCCCTCCTGGGTAACAATTGTTGCCAGTCTCCAAGTGAGGGCTGGAGATCACTCAAAATTACAACTGCTCTTCAGGTAGCAGAGATCAGTTCCTCTGGAGAAAATGGTTGACTCTGTATCATTATACCCTGCTGAGGTCACCCCTGCAAATTGATGTTGAGTGTACAAGGCCTTGGCACTCTCCCAGAGCCTCTTTCCTGAGCTTGTTGTATTTATTTCCACAACGGGCCTTACTCCTAGTATGTCCATATAGTTGTGCTCAGCTAGCACTTTACACACATGTCCAGCTGCAATTGTACAAATCAGGGAGAGAGTCTGCCACTGTAATCTTGCTTTGTCTCTCCAAATGATCCGTATTTCCATGCAAACAGGGCTCTAATTGGTTGTTTTATCTCAGATTATCCCTGTTTTCAGCATGCTACAGATTAAACTGTTCATGCAGTATTTATTTATTTATTCTATTCAATTTATACCCTGGCCTCTCCTCTGAGGCAGGCTCAGGGCAGCTTCCATAAAATGCACATAAAAATACAATTAAAATCCATCATAAAAACAGCCAAAAACCATAAACAAATAAAAAAGTATGCTACACTTTTAAAAATCCATGTAACCCCATCATTTTATGTGTTTTTAGTGAATTATTTTATAATTTTAATGTTATTTTTAATTGTTCTAATGTCTTACATGTGCTGCCTTGGGGACACTGATTGGGGGGAAAGGTGGCATAACAAAGTTTTAAATAAATAAAATAAATTGTCTATAATAATAGTACTGGCATGTAAATTCTTCCAAAGTATATCTACCATATAATTACATCTCCAGCACACATTTTTTAATTGGTAAAGTGGGCCTGCCCAATTTATAACCCACTAAACTGAATGCAGTCTACAAGCCAGGTATGGTCACTCTCCTTCCTGTGATATAATCTTGCTTTATGTACATTGAATGGGCTGGGCTTAAATGACTCACCAGGACTGGAGTTGAATGCAAATGCTATCTGAGGCTATCAAGCTGCTTCTACATCCAATAAACATTTAACAAAAAGTCATGGAATACTCATAGCCTTCGGATTTAGCAATGCTATTGGTCTCATTTCAATACACCATGTTTTTTCAGTGGTCCCTCATGCTGTGTCTGAAAAATCTGAAAAAAGAGATCTTTTTAAAAAAATCAGAAACAAACTATAGTACATCAACAAGGCTATATATGTAGCATTCATGTGAATAGAAAACAAGTACATTAAAGGCAATTATTTAGAGAATGTTTAGATACACATAATAGAAAATGTACTCTGCTGAGTATTTTTTAAATATTTTCATTAATGTTAAATGGAAAAATGTAACTGTATTTAGCTGAAATTCTATATAATTGGCATCTGCAGCAACAGAGATAATGGGGGGTGCATGAGTGAATGGAAAGTGAGGATTCTCTTGATAGCTTTTATGTTTGCTGAAAGCAAGCATGGCATGTTTATTTGTGCACTGAATTAGTATTTTTAGAAACTGCTAATGAAGGATAAGGACTTTAAGCTACATTCATTAATGGCTTATAAAGTCAACGTTATTTGTTTTCAGTTTCTGGCATTCAAGGTTTTGTGTTTTCTGTTGTCAGTGGCCACAGTCCACCAGAAATCCAGATGAATGGGATCTTGGCAATGGTGATTATTCATTTGAATAAGCTTGCCCAGAAGAACTCCCAAGCAGACTGGGCCCATTAAGAGATTTTTAGAAAGAAATTTCACATCTCAACTAGCATTGTCAGTGAGCCATATCAATTTATGTCTGTAAAAGAGAATTGCCAGTTTATTTGTTATAGCCCTTTGTAGAGAAATAAACAGCTTAACAGCATCTTTCATTTTAATCTGAAATGTTGTAGTCACGATGCCAGGAATTTAACTCTGATTGGAATTCTCCAGTGTGCCCCATGGTATACACAGGGCAAAATGCCAAGAAAAAGAAGCATAGGAGAAGAACTCTGTGAGGAAAACTGTGTAAAAGACCATAATGGGTCAGGCACACTCTGGACATTTTAAAGAAACCAAACAATTTTCTTACAGTTCTCTGAACTGCTGCATAAAGTCAGTCTGTGGATGCAAATAATGGATTCTGGATATGAATAAAAAACTATTAGAAGGGGAAAAGAAAACTATGGTAATAGGTAGGGATATGCACTAAATAGCTGTATGTATTTTTGGTTAATTTTGTTCTCTTATAGTTTTATTCATTTTCTCTTTATTACTATAATGCATTTTTAAAAACATATTTATGATTCATTTGCAGTGGTTTCAGTGGGAAACATATTTCTATCAACATCCTTTTTTGTTTTCTATTAAACTGGGATAAAATGTTTAGGAATTATTCCCTTACCCGAGGGATACCCTTTGTTGAATTTCAGCTTGATAGAACAGAGCATTTCATTATCCATTTAATATTTTCATTTTACCAGCAGCCCTGTGCAGGAATTTAGCAGCCGCAGAAAGCTTTGCCTGAACCCCTTGGAAAATATAGCAGTAGGGGAATACTTCAGGTTTTTGGTGGCTTGCACTTCGACGTGTCCCATCGACCTCTGATGGAGATGTGCCAAGCCAAGCTGATCAGGAGGGGTTGTGGCTGGTTCCAGACCCTCCCCCGGGGTCTCTGTAGGAGACCCCCAGCCTGGGGAGCCAGGATAAGCCTCTCCCAAGGCGATGGCTGAGGGATCAAGGCTTGCCTGGCCCTGAGATTTCCTGACACCGAGGAGCCAGTATAGTGCTCAGAGCCGACCTCCGGATGAACGGACAAGAAAATAAGCGAAATTAAACCCGGGAACAATCAAACTCATCTAAACAGTGAGTCAATCAAACCTCTGTATAAGCAGAGAAGTCTTGGTCTGCCAGATCGAGTAGAGAAAGAGCAGTGGGTGGGGAAGGGTTGGTGATTCACCCCCCCCCCAAAAAAAAAATGGAGTGGTTCTTAAGTGGTATAGAAAAGAGAGAGAAAACGGAACTGCACGAGATTTCCTTTATGCTTGAAAGCTACATTTTAAGCCAAGAATTGTTGAATTCAGATAAACTTTACTTTAAAAATAAAACTTTTCTTCTCTGTAAACAAATGGCTGGGAGAGCGAGGAGAACGGTGGCGTAAAAGAAACTTCCCCCCAGAAGTATTGTACCAACGACTCCCACCCAGGTACAGAAAGTGGCTGCAGACTTTTCCAATATGCTTGCCGCAGCATTGCATCCTCTGCTGGAGCAGATGTCAACTATCAACACCAAACTGGATTCTGTGCAAAAACAACTTGCCCACATGGAAAAAAGAGCCAACAAAGACAAAAGGATCGAGAAAGTTGAAATAAGGACTATAGACATTAAGCAAAAACTGGAAGAAGTTAAAAAGAAAGAAATATGGATAAAAACCAACTACTGCAACTTCAACTGGAAAAATCAATGCATGTTCTACACTTCCAAGGAGTCCCTGAACAGCAGGGAGAAGATTTAAAAACAATGTTAAGTGGAGTGATTGCTTCAATCTCGAACTTAAAACAAGAGGATTTCCAGAGCGACATGGACTTGACATACCGTACATACCCTGACTTTATAAGAAAAAACAAATTATCTGGTGAAATCTACATCAAATTCTCTACGAGAACAATGAGAGAGAATGTTTTAAAAGCTATAACACGAAAAGCACTAAAAGTCAACAAGGAAGAAATTAAAATTTTAAAAGACATTCCATTTGAGATCCAGAAACGAAGATGTCAATACAAAGACGTAACTCCTTTCTTGCAGAATAAACTAATAACCTACAGATGGAGCTTCCCAGAAGGAATTGTCTTCAAATATAATAAGAAAACTAAAATTGGCTCTGTTCAAAAGGCCAAAAACTTTTTGAAATGACAATTGGGTGTAGATAAAGATGACGATCCAAATTTGGAGGAAGGAAAGGAACCCAGTGAGGAAGAATCGGATAATACCTCAAGTGACTCCAGCAGTTCGACTTCAGCATCTGAGAAAGGAGCAGCAGCATCCAAAACATTAAAAGTGAAGAAGAAGAAGCCCAAGAAATAAATGATTTATTCTGGATTACAAAATATTTGACTTTAGCGTAGCTAAATCCTATTTGACAGAAGTTTGAACTCTCTGTTTTTTACATCTTTTAGTATATCATATTATTGCAGGAGTGATTTATGTATCTGTAACCGAACGTATAGTTCTTGTCTTAAGTTAGAGGTAGTGTTTCCTCTGTACCCTTACCTTTAGGTTGTAGGATTTAGATTATAAAATCAATAAATATTATTTAAAAAAAGGAAAATATAGCAGTAGAGGTTTGCATAACCAAATTCCCAAGCTGAAGATATACATAGAAATCACAGCTTTGGGCTGTTACCATTATGTTCTAGAATGGTGACACAGATCTGAGATTCTTAGGTAACAAAAATTCCCTCCCTAAACAAGATATGTAATTTTTCATCTTAGGCTGCTGCTGGCTAGCTGCAGCATGTGCTCATGTTTTTCTTTGATTCTACATATTTCCTGAGCTATGATATTTCTCCTTTCCAGTTGGATCTTTGTAAGGCACCTTTGGAGACAAGCCACAAAGAACTGCAGTTCTCTGTCCCTTCCTCCTCTGGGGAGGGTGGAGTCCTTTTGTTCTTTTCCTATTTTTCTAGCTGGAAAAATAGAGAGCTGGGAGAACTTTGTTCAGGGGTTCTTGGAATTCCTCCCCATAGCCCAATTTGTTTGTTCTTCACAGGACTGGCATTTTGTTGAAAAACAACCACTCCAACCCTCCCCTCCAAATCTCCCTATGGAAAATAATAAAAGTGCAATTACAATGGCTTGGGGAATCTTGTTCATGGGCTCATAGAATTCCTCTCCTTAGCCCAATTTGCTTGAAACTCAGCAATGGTTGTACCACCACTGGATCCCATATCCTCTGTCTGGTCTGATTAATCTTCAGATGATTCTGCATGCCTGATTCATTGGTGGTAGAAAGTGCCATCAAGTCACAACTGATTTATGGTGACCCATAGGGTTCTTTAAGGCAAGAGGCATTTAGAGGTAGTTTGCCATTGCCTGTCTCCACATCACAACCTTGGTATTTCCTGGAGATCTCCCTACTAAATACTAGCCAGGGCTGACACTGCTTAGCTCCAGAGATCTGATGAGATTAGGCTAGTCTGGGCTATCCACCCTCCCAGAAAGAAAGCAATCTGCTAATCAAAAATAATTTTCCTTTATGCATATCTGGCTCTCAGAATGTCCCATTCGTAAAAATAGATGGATATCATAGTCTATTTACTAACCACCGGCAACTGGCCTTTAATTCACTGCACCATCGGGCAGAACTTTATAGCCAACTGATGCTGTTTCAAGCTATACCCATTGTTTTAATTGTTATAATGTTTTATCATCCTTTAAACTGAAATTGTATTTATTATAATGATGTTACCTGCCCTGAGCCTGTCTGCGGGATGGGCGGGATATAAATGCAAATAAATAAAATACAAATTTCCTAAGATTCCAGAAGAGCAAAGACAAATTATGAATGGACCTGTAACAATAAGAGAATTAGTGGAATCTATAAAAAAATCAAATTAGGAAAAGTGCTAGGATCAAATGGTTTATCAGTTGTGTATTATAAGTGTTTTGAGAATGAAATCTTACAACCCCTAATAATTAGGACATAGAATATATTTTCTTATTTCCCTTCATCCCTTTATTTCACTGTTTATGACAAAAACAGAAGTGGGGAGGTGCCTACTTTTTAGAATTATCTGCACTATTGCATGACAGTATTTTGGTTCTGCGACTAAAGATGGTAATTTCTTCTTGTTGGTAAGGCTTTTTAAAAATGTCAGGTATATCACTCCGCTTATCCTTCATTCTGTATTATTTAGAAGGCACTTGTATAGACTATTTAGATGATGTTATTGTTTTAGTTTCAGATAATCAGTTTTTTATTTTACTTTTGTTGACTGCCCTAATCGTGCTGTCTCTACAGAACATCTTTGCTTTCAATTTTTAAAGATTCTTGCAAGGAAGTTACTTTCCAGAAGATTTTAATTAAATGACTGGTCACTCTCAAGCACTTCTTTTTTCTTCATTTGTAAATATTTATATTACAGCTTTATCTGCCAGTCATTGTTTTAAGACCTTTCCAACTGTACTGTTATAACTTGTACCAGAGATGAGAGAGGAAAGAGGCTGGAAAACCAGAAAGGACTGTAGGTTGCAAGACCTGTAAATGTGTCAGACCACACTAATATTGCTATAAAAAATAACCACAAATATTTGTTCACATGCAAATATACAGATTAACTCTAGAAGCACCAGTGACCCTTTTAATTTAGTATCAGGATCAGGGAATATTCATGCAATTAAAAAATAGAAGTGAAGCCTAATAAGTCGAATGACTGTAGCTGTTGTGTATTTTTGCCATTACTCTAGAATCCTTTGCATTAAAATGTAGTTAACATTTTGAACCAAAAGTTAGGAATATATTTTCAATATATTTTTCATAGATGCAGGTCATTTGCAAATCGCTGTACCCTGCAATGGCTTCTGTGTTAACACTCCTCTCTATGCTTGTGAACTGTATTTTTTTTTCTTTTTGTAATGAAGAGACTTCAAGATCTCTCTGGGCTAATTAGCTTGTTAGTGCATACTTGCAGAGCTAAAATTCTGCTTGTGGATTTGAACTCTGATAATGTGCTTGGAGAAGAGTAGTGACATTCTAAGATCCTCTATTCATATTTCCTTTATTCATGTGTAGCGTTAAGATCCAGCTGTGCAAGAGATGCCTAGTTTCTTTCATATACATATAGAAAATGGATATAGGAGAAAGACTTTATGTCCCATGAAGAGTATGTTAAACCATACCAAGTAGAAGGTCAGGCCATTGATGGATAGCAGTGAACTACCTAATGTGATGAATATAACACTTCAGTAAGTGTAATTCACCTGACCAGCATCCGGAAGGTAAGGAGAAGAGGAAGATTGGCTACATGTATGACATTGTTAGATTCTAGTAGTGGGTTGATGGAACTCACTTTATTGAGAGCTGTGAATATAGTTGTGACTAGGAGGGGAACTTGGAACATGTCAAGACCTACTTTGTGAAAACTTGAACATTTTGGTTTTTGCACTGCATATGAAATAAATGTAGATAAAACTTATGATATACAGACAGAATTAATTTCTAATTATTCTTTTTTCACATTAAGTTTCTGTTTGCACAAAAGAAGGAAGATTTCTGCCAGTTCCCCCTTCCCAATGAGTGTGGTGATTTAGTCACTACATGGAAAGTACAGTGTTGAATGCTTGGCTATTCAATGCCTGCACTTTGCTGCCAGGTAAGACTACATATGAAGGTCAAAGAAGAAGGGGACAGCAAAGGATGAGATGGTTAGGCAGTGTTATCAAGGCAACGAACATGAAATTAAGCAAACTCTGAAGCATGATGGAAGACAGGAGGGCCTAGCGTGATGTGGTCCATGGGGTCACGATGAGTCAGACTTGACTGTACAACAACAAGAACAACAAGACTACATATACCCTGGTATACATTAATACTGCCTCATGTGATTGCAAACACATGCAGGACTAAGAACTGACCACAACTTTCAGATAAGGTAAAGTGATTATGTCAACCAACTGATGGTATTAATGACTTTCAGGAAGCTTCTAAGGCTAGGCTATATTATTGAAATGCAATACAGTGTAGTGGTTAGAGAATAAGATATGATGGATTCTAATCCCCATTCTGTCATGAAGTTCATTGGGGAAGAGGTTGTGGATCAATGGTAGAGCATTTGCTTGGCATGCAGAAGGTCCCAGTTACAGTTCCTGGTATCTCCAACCAAAAGGATTGGGTGGTATGTGATGTGAAAGACCTCTGCCTAAGACCCTGGAGAGCCCCCACCAGTCTGAGTAGACAATACAACCTGGATGGACCGATGGTCTAATTCAGTATAAGGGAGCTTCATGTGTTCATATGCTCAACTCAGGCTGACTTTCTGTCAGCCTAACCTACCTCACAAGATTATTATAAGAATAAAATCTGTCTTTTTAAAAAAAAATCCCACCTTCTCTTCAAGAGTTCATCTATGGTTCTTATCTATTGTTATTATACATATCATCTAGGTGAAAAGAGATTGGGTGGCTGGCCCAAAGTCACTCAGTGAGCTTTGTGCTGAGAAGGGACTTAAGCCTGGTAACCATAGTTCTAGTTCAACATTCTGTCTACTACTCTGTGGAGAAGGAGTGAACTATTAATGCCATACAGAACTCCTTGGAAGAGAGATTCAGGTGGGTAGCCATGTTGGTCTGAAGCAACACAACAAAGCTAGAGTTCAGTGTCACTTTTAAAACCAACAAAATTTAATTCTGGGTATAAGCTTTCATGTGCATGCACACTTCTTCAGATACTTTCTTCAGATATCTCGGAAGAGAATGAAGGATAAAAAGGATAGATATTTAATGAGGCTAACTTGTTATGAATGCTCTTATAAACTGACCTCTTATCTTGAAATGGATAGTAGGATACGTAATTGGCAGTAATGATAACTGGCCATGTGACCCACTCCAATCCCATTAAAAGTTTCACCAACATTTCCAGAACCCAAGTTATCAAATTAAATCATGTATGTATTAAGAAACCCAATAAAAACTATACTGAATTACAGAAGTAACTAAAAGGTGGAATTTATAGCAAAATCATGACTTCCATTTGTCATAAAGTATGGAGCCTCTCTTCAAGCAGAAGGGATACTTGGTTTGACTGTAAGAAATTACGCAAGTAATAAAAAATTCATTGTTGGGGGATTGTTAAAACCAGATCATGGATCTCAGCTTTTAGTAAATTTATTTTGAACCTTCTGAAGCAGACATTGCAAAACTTTGCATTCTAATGAGAGGGCTAAAAACATATATTTCAAAGAAAACAGTACTCATAAATTACATTTATGACACATGAGGTTATTGACTGCTGTGCAGGGAGCACAGAGTAATGGTGCTAATATGCACTCTAGCTTGATTTTCTCAGTTCCCAACATGCTCTAATTCCACACTACAAATCTTTAAATGGCAGTTATATTTTAATTAATGTGATTATGTGCTGCCATTAGCAAACCCTGCCCCAGCACATTTCTCCTGCCAGACCCATGGATGCCAGTAAACCATTAACATAAAAGGGCTGTTTGCTTATTAAATTTGTCCTCATAAATAGGCAATGGTTACAATTGTTGATTTGCCATTGGAAAAAAAATCCTGAAAGAACACGAGCCTGGTGTGCATGAGCCATCGGTTGCAATTATCTTGTGTAATTAAGTCTAATTTATAAGCATTCCCCCCAAATAGGAAAGTAACAATTTTTGTTAATTAACAAGAGCATTTGTAAAGCTCATTAACTTCATCATTCACCATCCTTGTGGAGAGATTGGTCCATCCAGTTATTATGATGGGACACGTTGCATATGTGTATTTGCTCAATAATCAATGTGGAAGATCTAATGATTGAAATGGGAGATAGAAATGGATGTTATATTACAGTAAAAAGAAGATCTACTGTTTTCATTTATCTTTACAGCAATGTAAGTGCTTTGTCATTATCTTGCACATACGGTTTCATTATTCTGATACAGCACTCTGTTACATTGCCTCATACCATCATCCCTACAAGCCTGCAGGGTACAAGAGCACTTATCTTTCCTGATGACTGTTGAATCATTTAAAACAAGTTATTAGTGAAACAATTAAAATGGTATTGGTTCACAATTGTATTTATAGCTGGCAGGCATAATGAAACATTCTGAATAGGAGTGGGGGGGTAGTTCACTGAATAGGTAAGAAATGCTGTTAATCAGACACAAGAGAAGCCTCTAAAGAAAAACTAAATTGCAAGAGCACATTAATTGTATCTGCACATTTCATTTAATTGAGAAGAAAGGGAAGGTAAAAATCATATTATCAATGTTTTATGAACACGACGAAATAGGGAAATTACTGTGTCATTTGTCACATATCTTCAGTCAGAAATAAAAATTAAAAAAGGTAGCATTTAACTAATAGGAACAGGCCAAATACATCATGTTACTTGTGCCGAATTCAAGCAATAAAGCAAAAATAGGATAAGAAGATATCATGACTCTTGGGCAAGCATTATTCAGGGCAATAATCTGTTATGCTGTGCTAAACATATGAAGAAATGAATGACAGAGTGAATGAAAGATATGACATGATATAACATAATATCATATATGGTATGATATATAATACCTAGTTTTACCATTATTTCATTAAATAGATTCTGAAAGCAAGTGTGGATGTTTAACTTACTCATATTTTGGTTCTTATCCCCCCCTACACCAAAGAGTTTGTTCCACTTCCTGTTTGGCACACGTTTCTCAGATGATTACTTAAGAAAATTCATTAAAACGTCTTAATAGGCCTAATTGTTTAAATATTATTTATAAAATGGTATTGTGGTAGGTTTTCTGGATTCCAGTGTGTGGCAACCAGTTGGCTAATTTAAACAATATCAGTATGGTAGCTTCCTATGAGCCTGTTTTGTTGCTAACCAATAAAACTGGTAAATCTGACAAAACAGAAAAAATGAATGTCTGAAACTATGGGTGATTCAGAACTTGCCAGCAATGTGTCCCTGCATTGGCCCATACTGTGGTGTAGCCAGACTCTGCACTTTGTGACTAGATGGAATGATGGTCACTGCGAAGGCTCTGGAAAGTGCTAGATATACATATTTTAAACAAACAAACAAAGGGTTTAGACACAGTATGCTATGGCAGTATGGCAGTCGTGAAAAACTGTATAATAGAGATTTTATTGTAGTGGTAATACATATGATCTGGCCTGGTTATTTAATTCCTACATCACTGCTCATGGCTCCTATGAACATATGGGTAAGGCTAAAGACATATTTACCAGTGCAAATTATCCCTTCAATCTCAGCAGATTCCTAATTTCCCTAATTACTTCTTCTGCCTAAAGGTTTTGAATTAACACATCAATTTTCAGTTGTTTGGGGGTTCTTTAATGTTCAAGGAGTCCCGCTTCATTCCTTTTTTAGTTCTTTCCCCAAAATTCACATTTGGTTGCCCTCCCAAATTTTATTCCTCCTATTTTAATGCAAGGTGTTTTTTCAGTTGATTCCAATTATATAAAAATATAAAATGCATGGCATGCTTATAACAAATGAGATCATAAAGAGGGAGCATTGATAACAGTTTATACTTGCTCTTTCAAATAAACAGTGCCGTTTAAGATAGATTCAGGTGGGTAGCCATGTTGAAGTAACAGAACAAAGTAACTTTTTTCTCACCATAGAGAACAATGGAGGGAATAGGGGCAACCTGTTTGGGGGCCCATAGAATTGGACCCCCTGGTCCAATGTTCTTGAAACGTGGTGGGTATCTTGGGGAGAGGCTCCATCAGCTACCCTGTGAGTTTGGAGCCTCTTCCTCGAACCCCCTCCCCTCCAGCTCCCAGAATATACCCTATGTTTTCACCATTGACTTCAATGGCCCATAGGATATAATGAGGCCAAATTGCCACCAAATTTCTTTAATTCCCTCCTTTCCTTCTCTCCTTTTCCTCTTTCCCTCTTTCCCTCCTTCTTTTCTTCTCTCTTTCTTTCTTTCCCACCTTCTTCTCTTCTCTTTTTTCCTCCTTTCCCTGTTTCCCTCCTTCTTCCCTCTCTTTCTTTACCTCCCCTTTCCTTCTCTTTCTTTCCCTCTTTCCTGCCTTCTTTCCTTCTCTCTACTCTCTCTCTTTCCTTCCCTCATTCCTCCTTCTGTGGCCCAACTCTCATGAGAAGGAGTTTAAACTTTAAACCCCTTCTCTCTTAGCTCCCCCACCCAGACCATCTGGGGAAGGGAAGGGGAGGCTTTTGAAGATGCCTCCCCCCCTTTTGCTTCCCCTTCTGACATCACTTTCCGGTGATGTCAGGGAGTGTGGCATATGCTAATAGCCTAATAACTCATTAGCATACCATATGCTAATGAGCTCCTGCAGCTGTTTTTCTATGAAAAGACCCCTGGCGGTATCCCTTTTGAGATACGGTGACCAGAACTGTACCCAGTTCAGACTGATTGTCAGACTCTTGCATGAACACACTCCCAATAACACTCTTTTGGTAAAGATTTGTTTATTGAGATATGTAGCTGTGTCAAGTAGAAGCCATCTGTGTCAGAATTGACTGGGTTTGGTGCCAGCCCAATATTATACGTGATTCAAACAGCATCCCCCCAGTGACCTATCCAATCATACCACCCATTCAGCTCACCTAAAAGTAACGCTGCTCCTCACCCCCACCTGTGAGCCTACAATTATTTATCTATGACAGAATGGCAAGTAGAGACAGGCTTCAAGGAAGCTCAAATTCTTCCCATCCAGGAGGCTCTTAAGAAAAAAGTTACAAAGTGGCTAAGTGAAGCAGGTTCCCACGCAGGCATTCATTCACCCATTCCCCGGGGTCATTTCCTGCAGGAGCGCACAGGAGCGGAGATCTGGCAGTAAGGAGCCCAGGGGACAGGCACATGCAACAAGCCCCACTCCCTGCTCCCAGCAGCCCTCAGTTGGGCCACAAGGAACAAGAAGCAGTCAGGTAAGTTGCAGAGCCCCCCCCCGGCCCATCTTCAGGTACAAGCTCTCCTTCATCTGGTGATGTCAGGGGGTGTGGCATATGCAAATAAGTTATGTTAATAAGTTATGCTAATGAGCTCCTGCACCTCTTTTTCTACGAAATGACCCCTGGGTGTATAGTTTCTTTTACTAGTATTTTTTTGTTTAGGTCTATTGGACCTGTAAAAATTTTGGGATTCTCGAAAAATCCTGGTATGGTATTCAGATCTGGGGTTTTTCAAAAATGCCAGCCAGATCCTGGGGCTGGCTTGCCTTCTCCTGCCACCTGGTTTAAACTGGGCAGTAGGAAAAGGCAACTCAGAACTGCACCTGCAAGGAGCTATTGGCTCCTCACAGGCACAGCAATCCTGGCTGGGCTGCTCTCTCCTGCCACCCAGTTTAAACCAGGGCGGCAAAGGCAGTACAGAGTTGCACCAGCAGGTACACTCAACTCCCCACTGACCCAGCTGATCTTAGGCGGGCTTCTCTTGCAGCCTGGTTCAAACTGGGCTGCAAGAGAAGCCAGCCACAGCCAAGGCAGAGGGGAGCTCTCAGTTTCCATGCCACCCCTGCTGATCTTTGGGCTGACTTCTGTAATCCCTTTAAAATTTAAAGGGACTGCATAAGCCTTCCTGACAACCAGCAGCCTTTCTGCTATTTTCAGATCTACCCCAAATTCCCAAATATATCCAGGATTTTCTTGGGATTTTTCCCCAGTTTTCCTGAGAAAACCCAGATATATTTGGGAAGCTGAAAAATACCCCAAAAATACTGATAAGTTTTTTTCCCCAGGAACATTTTTGGCTCTGGTAGATCCAAATGCATACCCTTAATGCACACAAAAGCTTATACCCAGAATTATAACTTGTTGGTCTTCAAGGTGCCACTGGTCTCAAACTTTGTGCAGTGTAAGGTCAGACCAATGGTCCATTTAGTCAAGAATTTGTAAAATGAAGTTATCTATTGAAGTGATTCGTACACTAGATGGCTCAGAGCATCTGATAGATATTGGGTTATAACCCTAACCCTAACTCTCTGAAGACAGAACTGTAGCCCTGAAGAGCCAGTTCTCATGATCTTCAGCATGTATGGCTGTATGTAAGCTGATGTGCAGTTCTTTCCCCTTTAAGGTAAAGTAAAGGTAAAGGTTCCCTTGCTTGAAAGCCAGTTGATACCGACTCTAGGGTTATGGTGCTCATCTCCATTTCAAAGCTGAAGGGCCAGCACTGTCCGAAGATGTTTCCGTGGTCATGTGGCCTGCATGACTAAACACCAACGCGCACGGAATGCTGTTACCTTCCCACTGAAGTGGTACTTGCAATTTCTTGCTTTCAAACTGCTAGGTTGGCAGGAGCTGGAACTAGAGACAGGAGCTTACTCCGTCATGCGGCACTCTCAGGTCCTGACCTTCCACAGCCTGCAGCGTCTTAACCACTTGAGCCACCGCAGCTCCCCTTTCCCCTTTACATGAGTTCAATTCATAAATTATATATAAGGAGGAGTTGAAAACACAACAAATGACAGCCCCAGCCTTAATTGGGGCTGCTTTTGTGGCCACAGGGCCAGGAAGTGAGCAAAAAGGATTGTGTTTTCCTTCGGTTCTTCAGCAGCTGCCAAGGGCTGCAACAGCCAGAGTTGGGCAGCAAATCAGGCACCAGGCCAGCTGAACAAGGGGCAGGACTTCCAGGTGCAGACTTGGCAGCCAGAGTTTTTCACTCTGGTCCATCCTTCCAGCTGTTAAGGAGCTCTGGCCTGCATCATTGGTCAGCTCATTGAAACCACAACAATTTACTTTTTAATTATTTTTATTTATTAAATAAGATTTGCTAGGCCAACCTTCACTACAAGTAGGGCTCAAGGCAGCTTACAATAAAATAATATACATTATTTAGATTAAAACTAAATTAAAACAATCCAATAAATATCAATATATAAAACAGCATAGATGAGAGGGCAAAAACACAGCATATATAAGATGGTGGAAAGGATTCCAACTCCCGAGCCTCCCTAGGAGGAGGGGTTATGAGGGATGGGGACTTGTGCAAGAGTGCCAAAAGATTTCCCCATCACTGTCCTCAACTGAAGGACTGGAGGAACATTTCTGCCTTGAATGCCCTGAGGAATGGTAACAACTCCTGCAGGGCATGGATGTCTTCTGGCAGAGTGTTCCACCAAGCAGGGCTCAGGGCTGAAAAAGCCCTGGCCCTGGTCAAGGACAGCCAGGCTTCTCTTGGACTGGGGACCACCAAGAAGTTCTTATTTCCTTAGTGTAACGCTCTTCCATACTGGGTCATACTGGAAGAGTCAGTCCTGAAGATATGTAGACTGCTGACCGCTAAGGGCACAGAGAGTCAGAGCCAGAACCTTGAACCTGATCTGGTGCTCCACTGGAAGCCAATGTAGCTTGTGCAGCACTGGTTGAATCTGTTTATTAATTTATTATTTCAATTTGTATCCCACCTTGCTACAGAACTGGCTCAAGGTGGCTAACAAACATTAAAAGCACTAAAACAGTGAATACAGTAAAATACAATAAAATATAAATAACAACTGCCTAACATTATAAAAATTCTAACAAGGACAGCACAAATGATGGTGGTGATGTACAATATACAGACAAAGGCAATATCTAACCGGTGTTTCATGCAGGCCATGGTGTATTCTGGCGGCGCATTCGTCAGTGGTGCATTCACCAATGGCACATTCATCAGTGGCAGTTCCTACTCAAAAAATTTGGTGGAAGAGCTCCGTTTTTCAGGACCTGTGGAACTGTAAGAGGTCCCGGAGGGCCCTGATGTTATCCAGGAGCTCATTCCACCAGTGTGGAGCTGCCACTGAAAAGGCCCTGGCTCTAGTAGCAGCCAACCTGATGTCTCTTGGGCCAGAAAGAGTCAGGCGATTCTGTGTCCCTGACTTCCATGCTCTTTGGGGCACATGTGGGGAAAGATGGCCCCTCAAGTAGGCAGGACCCTGACCATATAGGGCTTTAAAGGTCAAAACCAGCACCTTGAAATGAATCCAGTAAGCTATCGGCAGCCAGTGAAGTGTCTTCAGCAGAGGTTGGATGTTGTCTTGTATAGAGAGATCCATCAGCAGCCTGGCTGCTGCATTTTACACTAGCTGCAGCTTCCAGATCTAAGACAAGGGCAGCCCCATGTAGAGAGTGTTGCAGTAGTCTAATCTCAAGGTGACCATAGCATGGATCACTGTTGCCAGGTCATTGCATTCGATAAAGGGAACCAACTGCCTAATCAGCTGTAGATGGTAAAAGGCTGCCTTGGCAGTGGCTGCTACCTGGGCCTTCATTGTTAAGGCGGTGTCCAGGAGCAATCCCAAACTCCTAACCCTCAGCGCTGGCACCAATGGCACCCCATTGAAGGTCGGGAGTGGGATCCCTATGCCTGGTCCGCTCTGACTCAGGCACAGGACTTCTGTCTTCAATGGATTCAATTTCAATCAGCTCAGTCTAAGCCAGCCTGTCATGTCACAAAGTGCTCCAGGTCATCTAGGGTAGAGTCAGACTGACTGCCCAACAACAGATATAGCTGGGTGTCATCTGCATATTGATGGCACCCTAGCCTATGCTTCCAGGCAATCTGGGCGAGGGAGCGCATGTAGATGTTAAATAACAGTACTGCCCCTTGAGGAACCCCGCAGACCAGCAGGTACCTCTGAGATGTCTGCTCCCCTAATGCCACCCTCTGTCCCCGACCTTGGAGAAAGGAGATAAGCCATTGCAAGGCAATCCCCTGGATCCTAGTGTCAGCGAGGTGGTGGATCAGTAGCTGATGGTCGATGGTGTTAAACACTGCCACTGACAGATCTAACAGCAACAGCAGTGCTATACTGCCTTGGCCCAGATGCTCCAGAGGTCTCCATCCCATAATCCCACCGGAAACCGTCCCATGACTCGGCATGGAAGTGTCATCCATAAAGCTCTACAACTGAATCGCCACTGGTTTCTCCATAATTTCCCCAAATTAGAGACTGGCCAATAGTTGGCCAATTCAGGCAGGTCCAAAGATGGTTTTTTCAAGAGAGGGTG
Source organism: Gekko gecko (assembly GCA_029375565.1). Classification (NCBI taxonomy): domain Eukaryota; kingdom Metazoa; phylum Chordata; class Lepidosauria; order Squamata; family Gekkonidae; genus Gekko; species Gekko gecko. Next base: position 112,360,524 of record JAPDNY010000009.1, read on the forward strand.
AACCATCGCTTCCTTGAGTGCCCCCAGGAACAGTCCCTCAACAAAGGACTTGTTGTTAATATCCCTGAGGGCACCTCGTAACCCCTCATGGCCAGCTTTTATAAGCCATTAAGGGCATGGATCAAGGCTGCATGTGGTTAGGCGTACTGTTGAGAGCAATCTGTCAATTTATTCAAGGCTGAGTGGACTGAAATAATCCAGAATAGAACTGGAAGACATGCATGGAGCCTCGAGTGGCAGAGAGATCACAGCAGAGCAGCAGGACTTTATCTGCAAAATAGCTCGCAAAAGCCTCACAGCCAATATCCAATTCCCTAGCATTTGGTCTGCCCTGCCTTGAGGCAGCTCTGTTAATGACCAAGTAGTTGTGCTGGGCATGAGCTGGCAGACACAACCATGGCCATGTAGAATTGTCTCTTTGCATCTTTGATTGCCACCTCATAGGATTTCATAAACATCCTATAAGATGCTCTTGTTGCTTCATCATGAGCACACCACCACTGTCTCTCTAACTGTCTAAGCCCTCAATTTATCAGCGGAAGCTCCTCAGTAAACCAGGGAGCCTGCTTAAAGTGAGGGTGCAGAGGGAGTCGGGGAGCAATCTCTTTGATGGCTGCTGAGAGCCGACTGGGCCAGTCCTTGACAAACGCATTTAATGAGCCACTAGGGGGCAGAAGATCCTGCAGAGCCATCTGAAGCCACTGAGGGTCCATTTGGCTCCACGGGCAAGCCAAAATACGCTCACCACCCAAACAGGGTCAGGGAGACACATTCACCCAGGCCTTCAGGGCATGGTGGTCCAACCATGGCACTGCCAAAGCTGTGATCTGGTCCACTGTAACCCCCACCGCGAAGATCAAGTCGAGCGTATGCCTGGCCCGATAAGTGGGGGCCATTACAAATTGGGTGAGTTCTAGTCCTGCCATGGATGACACCAGGTCCATCGCTGGTACAGAGGCCGCATCGTCGGCATGAACATTGAAGTTGCCCAAGACTATCAGCCTAGGGTACTCCAATGCCCAGCCTGAGACCGCCTTGAACAGAGATGGCAGGCTATTGGTTGGTGTGTTAGGCGAATGGTACACCGGCCAAATAGCCAGACTATCCCCAGCTTCCCACACAAGGCCTGAGCACTCAATACCCACAAGCTTCAATGGCAGGAGCACCCTGAAGGAGTAAGCCTCCTGGATAAATAGCATCACTCCTCCTCTCTGCCCCACAGTCCATGATGGTGAGGGACTGAGAATGCAGGCAGAGCCAACTGGGAGAGTGCTACTGTCTCCCCATCTTGCACCCAAGTCTCGGTCATACATGCCAGGTCCGCTTCCTGTTCAAGCAGGAAATCCCGAAGGGTTGAGGTCTTATTGTTTATGGATCTGGCATTGCACAACACCAATGTCAGAGGGGGTCCTTAATCCCAGCCCCTCTGCCTGTCACTCTTGGGATCGGACACAGGCTGGAAGGGGGTCGAGCTTCTCTATTTCTCCACCTCCTTCCCTTAACTTCCTGCCTGTTTCCACTGCTGTACTTTCCCCTCCCCAGGAGCACTGGTATTCCTAGCCCCATTGCCACCATTGCAGGTGGCCTTCCCAGTGCCTTTGCAGTGCTTCAAGCCAACCATAAGCTTGATGTAGAAACAGGGCCCACTGTTGGAATGCCACTAAAGTTCTCCTCAACAATAAGTTAATACATGCAATCAAGCCAAAATTTCCAATTACAATAGCGAAATCTCTAACCTAACTAATATAAACAGATTTCATCCACACTGACCTCCTTTCTTACTACCCTACTGGGTTGCAGAATGAAACTACTCTGTGGAACTAAACTATAAGGGGTGGGAGACAGGTCTCCATCCCACTATTATAACTAACTCTATTGATATACGGCCCCCAGCAGATTTATACGGGAAATATGTGCTGTCCGTGGGGGTCCCAGTAAAGACCTGTGCAGCTGCATTTTGGACCAGTTGGAGCTTCCAGGTCAGGCACAAGAGCAGGTCTATGAAGAGCAAATTACAGTAGTCTAACCTGGAGGTGACTGTTGCATGGATTACCGTGGCTGGGTTGGGGCCAGCTGCCTAACCTGGTGAAGTTGGGAAAATGCCTGGGTGGGGACCTTCACAATCTGAGCTTCCATAGATAGGGAAAAATCCAAGGTTATGCCCAGGTTCCTGAAAGTCTATGCCAGTGACAGGGGCACAGCCTCAAGAGGTGAGAGCTGGCAACCCAAATGAGGCCACAGAACCTCCATCTTTCTTGGATTCAATTTCAGTTGACTGCTTTAACCATCTCACCACAGCTCAAGACCCTCAGCTAAATTCATGGGAACAGTATCTGGCCAGTCACCCATCAACAGAAATGGCTGGGTATTGTCAGTATATTGATGGCATCCCAGTCCAAAACTCCACACTATCTGGGTGAGGGAGCACATATAGATGTTGAAGAACATCAGGGAGAGAAGTGCCCCTTGAGGCACCCCACATTCTAGTGGGTACCTTGAGGACACTGTCCCTCCCAGTGGCACCCTCTGTCCCTGCTCATGGACAAGTAATGTTTATTGTGTTAAAGCATAACAGAAAATGGAAATATCACCATTAATTTCCTCAGGAAGATTCTTCTGTCTCCCTCCATCGTTGTCTTTTGCCAGAGGGTGAAGACTTTTTTGTTTTGTTTGTATACTCCCAAAAACTGTTATGGGCCCAATAACCACATTTTACTGATTTAGTTTTTATTTATTACTAGTCCTAACCATAGTTTTAGGTCAACATTGTGACCTTTTATATATGTTTTATAATTGTTTTATTTAGATTGTTTTTATTATGTATTTTTGTAATTGATATATGTCGCAACCCCACCCTACCACCTCCATGCTATCACCCTCACTTGGGGCTGCCTTGGAGACTCCAGGCTATGTTTCCTTAAATTGGGTCATTTCAGCCATCACAGTAATGATAAGTAAAAGATATAGACTGTTTATAACTCTGCTAGTTTAACCAATTCTGAAGTCGTGATGGATGGACCAGTGACTCAATCCAATTATAATTATATATATATATATATATATATATATATATATATATATATATATATATATTACAAAGATTAGTAAAGGTTCCCTTGCTCGAAAGCCAGTCAAATCTGACTCTAGGGTTGCGGTGCTCATCTCCGTTTCAAAGCCGAAGAGCCAGCGCTGTCCGAAGACGTTTCCATGGGCATGTGGCCGGCACGACTAAACACCAAGGCACATGGAATGCTTCCCACCAAAGTGGTACCTGTTTATTTAGTTGCAATTTCTTGCTTTCAAACTGCTAGGTTGGCAGGAGCTGGAACTAGAGATGGGAGCTCACTCCATCATGCGGCAGTCTCGGGTCTCGAACTGCTGAACTACTGACCTTCCACAGCCTGCAGTTCAGCATCTTAACCACTTGAACCACCGCAGCTCCCTAGAAACAGATAAAAACAAACTGGTAAAGGAAAAGAGGAGTGTAGAATGCACAAACAAAACAAAACAAAACCTAACTGTCTATCTAAGTTTACTTATCCTGGGCAGATAGATCACAGCAGCAACATTGAAAAAGCTGGACTGGTGCCAGGGAATAGCCATCCCTCCTTCTGGCTTAACAGCCCTACACCAAGGTCACCGTTGGTCTTATCTGACATGATGCCTGAAGGGCACTAGAATTCTCCCACAAACATCCCAGCCTCTTACTCCAATATTTCTTAGAGCAGATGCACATAGTTCCTAGCCTCCAGACTTGGCTTCTGGCTTTCTTTGGCTCTCTCAGCTCTCCTTTTGTTGCCTGCTTGCTTCCTACTAAATAGCAGCTCAGCTGTCAACCAATTACTACTCTAATTAGTGGTTTGCACGTGGTGATCTAGATCTTCAGCCGTCAAGATTTTCCTTAGTCAATACCCAGGTGCACCAAGTTGTATCAGCTAAAGATTGTTAACAGGTGGTTGATATCAAACTAACCTGCTTTCCTCATGTCATTCAGCTAAAACTTACTATGTAACTATCTAATGCAAATACTTACATGTCTAAGAGGCTTGTTTCTTGACAATATATTGTAAACTGACTTGAGTTCTGCAAGGGAGAAAGGCAGCTAATATTTTTTTAAAAAATAAATAAATTCATAAAATTAGCCCTCCTCCCTTGTGTCTGAGTTCTTGCATTATTTTATGAATTTTCAAAATATATACTTTATTTTAAATGCTGTTTTAATATTAAAATGTTTTCATGTTTTGATGTTTACCACCGGGGGGACCTTCATTGGGTGGAAAGGTGACAGAAATGTTTTAAAAAACAAATGAATAAAACATTACTTGAGAGAATAGCAGATTCCAAAGAGAGAATAGCAGATTCCAAAGAGACTTCCTATCTGTTTTATACTTTAAAGGAGGGCGGGGGGACACAGAAGAGATATAGAAACTGAAATTAAGAGGAGGATGGCTGGTGATTTGCATTCTCCAATAGAACGGGAGGGCTGATCTAAATTGTTCCTGTTACTTAATTCTGTCTAATCTATTTGACTAGGGTGGTATCACATGGAATGAGAAAGTAACAAGGCATTTGCACCATCTTTACAAATGCTCACAGTTATGCAAGAGCTTCAGTTGTTGTCTAGATGTTTTGTAATCTCCAATTTTTTAGCCATTGTTTTGGGACAGGAGATAATTGATCTGGCCATCACAGCTACCAGACTCTCATTACAAAAAGTGCTCCTAGCTAGTACTCATCAGCAGATGAAACTGTTCGCCTGTACATCTACGATATTTATTCTTTAACAGTTCTGCACTTTTCATAAACAATGGGAAGATTCAGTCTGTTACCTAGGTAGAAGTACGCACCTACAGGACCAGCTATTTCTTTGTACTTCTTAAAATTTAAAATTGCTATGATCTGAGTTATACAAACACATGATTTTTTTAAAAAAATGCATTGTTCAAAGAAAAAAGGGGGCAAAATCCATTTTTTTCTAAAAAAGAGAGAATTTTGTAGTACAAGTGGGATCACCATGTCAGAAGAATGTGATAAAAGATTAAGTAAAAGTGTAGCCACCAAAAAGCTAACAAGAAGAGGAAATTTCAGATATTTTAGAAATTGTAAGAAAAATACATATACACTTGACAGTGGTGTGCAAAGATATGTTACCTTTTGTAATACAGAAGCTTAGTCTGTAAATAGAACATCTTTGTTATCATAGCAACTTCTTTTCTGTAGATCTTATATATGAAAGAAAAAACTTGTCCTTTGCTCATACAAACTAATGGAACGGCTCGAGCCAATTTCAAATGTATTTCCTTCAACTAAAATTTGCCTAAGAAAAGGGAGAAGTTCTGTTCATGCCAGAATTATTCTTAAGTTGGCTCTTGTCCAAGTCTGAAGCCTTCCTCTGACCCAAGAAACTTTCATCCAATGGATAGAGCACTTTTCGTCAATGGAAAACCCACTTCTCTTGGCTCCTTGGGTGGAGGAAGGTTTCAAATATGGCTGAGCACAGTGGGAAGGATACAAGCCATTACTTCCTGTTAATGTCCCTGTAGTCATTTGTTATGGTTGCATAGATATCTAGATGTGAACACCACTTGGCAGAGTTTAAAAGGTTCATCTAACCTGAATTAGCTTCCAAAGCCTAGCAGAGGAAGTATAGCATCTAGCCTGACACACAGTGACACAAATACACTGTTCCCTAAATCACCCTGCTCTAATCTAATGTCTCTGCTGGAATGACTTGATGGGAACTTAAATCCATGTGTGCTGCTGCTGGATGCTGTTTAACAGGAAAAAGCAAACTTGCAACCACCACTGGGAATCGTTCTTTGCTTATATGGGAAGGTCTCCCAGCCACTGACTTTAACTCCCATGACCTTATCCTCCTGCTCTTAAGGCTTTAAGGAACTTGGCTAGTCAGGGGGGGGAAATCCCTCCAGAGTCCTGAATTTGGGTTGGCAAGGCTTTCAGCTACTGAGAGTGTATGAGACCTAGGGCAGAAGGCCAATTAGGACTGGAGAGGCACATTTTTTTAACGTCTCTGTAAACATCAGACTTCCACTCCAACATGTGTTCTTTGTCAGGCTCTTTCTGCTGCTGCTAGGTACACCTGCTCAAAAAAAAATACTCCCTTTTGCTCCTCTGTCTGGTGTAACCCTGGTATGTGTGGAGTGTTTAGCTCTACCTTTTCCCTCAATTAGAAGTGCAGCGTACTTAACAAAGCTGTTGCTAACCCTCTCTCTGATTCAAACCTTTCTCTCTTACAACTCCCTGTCCACTGAATGGCAAGTTCAGAAGATTAAAGAGGGTGTGCTTCTTGCCGGTGTGAAGAGCATTTCTTCAAAGCTCTTTTCATTCCGCGTGTTGGTCTGTTACATTTATGCCCTGTTAACCTTGTATTAAAAGAGCATTTCTTAACCTTTGGCTGGGATACTAAGAAAAACAGCAGCCTCTAGTGTGTTGATAGGAAGGGCCTGTTCAAATGATTTTTGGAGACTTGCATTCGTTGTATTAAGAGAGGGTATTTCTTTAATTCATGCTGTCTTCCAAGTCAATCTGGCTAGTGGATTTCAGTTCGCTTACATACCATATTCTCAGCTGTGTTATCACGAGAACCAACAACCCCCCTCAGCTTATCAAGCAACATTTTTTTCTTTCAGATTTATAGCAAATAGCATGATGCAGCTGACTCATATGGATGACAATATGTTATGAAATGAAACGATAATAAATGTTCATATGCTGGTACCAATATACCACGCTACACTTTCCATTCCAGCTAGTATTAATCATGGGCTTCTTTCAAACACATCCACCTTGTTTATATTTTCATTTCTACTCACAGAACGAATAAAAATTTGATTGCCTGAACAACACAATATAGCAATAAGCACTGTAAGGCCAAAAATAAAGGTGGGGGAGGGAATCTGCTTAGAATGCAATATGTTCTTTCCTTGCATATAAATCTTACACAGATGTGGATTGTTTGATTTACTTTCCATATCAAAAGCAATATCTTTCTTTAGGTAATATTCAAATTGTTTTGAATGACAGAACAGAGTACAAAATGATTACTACTTTAAATATATATATAATTTAAAACCAAAAGCTCTTCCATTTAAAAACATAAATGAACTTGTAAGAAAAGTTCTGCGGGGTCGCAGCAAAGGTTGACAATTCTATACATACTTGATTGGAAGCAAATCCATTCAGTTCAATAGGATTTACTGGCACCTTTGGGGGGGAGGGCTTTTCCAGGACATTAGGGAGTATCAATGGAAATATGTATTTATAGAATAGTCTAGTGTTCTGTTGCCAGCTGCGGTCAAATAAATACTTCTAAGAAGGCCACAAGGGGTGTCTGAAGGCAAAAGCCCTTTCCTATAATTAATATCTGGCATCCAGTATTGAAGGGTATATTGCCTCTATACTTGGAGTCTCTACTTAGTTATCATGACTATGTTACTAATGGACTTTGAAGCAACCATATCTTACATGCATAGATTTCACCTCTTGAACACAGAGCCAAAGAACGTTTATGGCAGAATAGCACTGAAGGATTAATGCCTTTAAATGAACAATCCACAACTTTGTAGGCTCAATTGCAGTTTATCTTGTTAAAGATAGTCCATGTTAGTATTCAGAGATCCTTCTTACATTTGCCAGGGTCTCTTGGCCTTATTAATTCAAATCTTACTTTCAATGTATGCATGTAGCCAAGATAATTATTAGAAGGAGAGATCAAAGCAAGCATATTATAGTCCTATTCCATTTTCTGCTGATGTGAGTGATCTGCCTCTTCTTTGATGTTGTATGCTTCTACAGTGAAAGTACAGAGGATAAAAATACTACACCATGTAATCTGGCATTTATCCCATGAGAGCAAAATTCCAAATTGTGACACAAGTCAAGAAGTAAGGGGGGGGGCAACTTAAAAGAACCCCATGCTTTATAAAGTGACACACTTTGCATTTAAATACCATCAAACATCATTTTCCATTATAAATTTAGTCCCTGATAGAAAATTCAAAGAATTCCTGTAAATTTAATTCAAAGAAAATAACAGTAATTCTTTATTAAATAAAAATCCATGTTTACTGGTAGTTACATTAAGAATGTGGCTTAGCCAATGCATATCAAATTCTTTCTTTAAGACAAAACACAAAATAAACTCTTTAAGCTAACAAAATATGGACAGGTTGTATTAGTTGCTGCTAGCTTGCTTTAAATCACATTGGTATATGGTGAACCTTATATCACCTTAAGAAAAAGGACCAGAGACATTTCCAGCTGCTGTACTGGAAATACTATGCATTAACATGCCAGCATGGCATGGTTTCTTGTGGATGTAAGGAAAGCACAGTCTGTCCTACATTTCTTTGTCCAAGCTGTAGCTTCTTGCCTGTACTTACTAAAATGTGAACTAGCCATTTTTATAAATATATGAAAGCTAGTGCAACAGTTTATTATTTCCTTTTTGAAGGAATTACAAAGAATGTTTTGTTAAAAGTGACCTAGCATCTGTCCTTTCTTACTATAGTGGACAATGTAAAGACTTTCCCAGGGTCACGGAAGTCAGTCAGAATGCTGCCAGTGAACAAGGTGGGTTCAAGATCTGACTTCTGTGTGTTCTATGCCTATTGTATAGACAGGTGAACTAGTTCAAATGAAATTAAGAATGATTTAGAAATTCTCATCCCTGCTATGTTGACCAGAAAACACCTCATTTTCCCTCATGCAAAAATATCTCAGTTCTTTAATCTTGTGTCATTTTCCTTGTATTGAATTCTTCCCATAAAATGTATGTATTTTTCAATGTTATAGATCTGGGTATAGATAATAACATACTAATATAATACAAATGGTGTGCACAATTTGTAAGCCTGTACACATACAAATGAACCTACAAAGCTAACAATGAAAATTTGGGAAGGGAAACCACAGACATAAAACTAAATGAAACAGGGAACTCTATCACATCCCTAAATAATATGACAACAGTTCCAGACCTTTGGCCTCCAAAGAGCTGAATCTGGGACTGAAATCTTCAGTAATTTGAAGGAAACAAATCTGTTCTCATTATTTTTGCCTATAACTAAACTTTGCCATTGTCTAGGAAAGAGGATAAAATGTCTCAAAATATTGTAAATTGTGAGAAAAAAAATGCTGCCAGAACTGAGGGGGGAAATACCAACAAACTCAAATTATGATATTTCATTTGGAAATAAAGTCCTCAAGAAAGGATCAAAAAAATATTCTCAACACACATTTGCTACTCTGATGAATCTAATTTTATGGTAAAGAATGTGTACTCAAAATACTTAGGCCCTTTTCACATTACTGTTGTAAACTGCATGTTATTCGTTGTTGGCCCAATTTCGAGTAAAGTAATACAGGGACAGGGGTTTCATACAGTGAATTTCCTTCCATTAATGAACCATTTCTAAAGTGCTATGGTCATTTCAAACAGTGCCTCTTTTTTCCTTCTCTCAGACTTTAAAAAATATGTTCTAAGGTGAGTGCTATAGTGTTGTAGTAGCACCAGGGCTCATTTTCTGCAGGAGCACACAGGAGCAAAGCTCCAGCAGTAAGGAGCCCAGGGGGCGGGCACATGCAGCAAACCCTGCCCCCTGCTCCCAACAGCCCCCCCTTACCTTTCCCAGCCCACTAGCCCTTGAGCTGCTCCACCACTGTCTGGGTCATGTCACCCAGCCTGCCCATGCACTGCCCATCCTCATGCCACCCAGCCCTGGCAGGGCACCTCTGCAAGGTGGGCTCCGGCTCCTCCCACGAGGCCTGCCCCAGCCTCCTGCGCCTACTCAGCCTCCTCCTGTACCTCTGCCCTGCCACCACCCTGGCCCCCTACCTGCTCGAGGCCATGTGCATCCTCTGCACCGCCCTCCTTGACCCACGAGCAGTCACACACTTTCCTGCACTTGCTGGCCATCCAAAAGAGTCCAGTGGCACCTTTAAGACCAAGGTTTATTCAGGTACAAGCTCTCCCTCCTCTCTGAGGGCAGATCTGCGTGCTTCCCTCCCCATAGCTAGCAATCCAAAACAGTCCAATGGAGCCTGAGCAGTGGGTGTTGCCTTCTGACACAGTTCTGGTGATGTCAGAGGGTGTGGCATATGCAAATAAGTTATGCTAATGAGTTATGCTAATGAGCTCCTACACCTCTTTTTCTATGAAATGACCCCTGAGTGGCACCATTGAGATGCATTGACTCAATAGAGTCAATGGAGTCAATGCATCTCAATAATGCCACTACAGCACTATAGTGCACACCTTAGAAGGTTTTTTTTAAAGTCTGAGAAAGATCGCACAGTGAAACAGGGCAGGGGGAATGTTGCATTGTAGGAAGTGCTATGGACAGTTTAAACAGCACATCACAGCAATTCAGAAGTGCAGTTGAAGGGGCTGCAAATGGAAAAAAGCAGTTTCCCCCAAAAGTGGCTCAATTATGCTTTGCTAACCTGACACAAGTGGGTTTGTACGAACAGGTAAAGTCTAAAATGACAGAACTAATCCATTAGCAACCAATTACTAAAACGGAATACAAAGGCAGTTTGAAAAGGGCTTTAGAGTGCTAGATCCCCACTCTGCAATGGAAACTTGCTGTTTGACCTTACGCCAATCAACCACTCTCAACCTAGCCCACTGTGCAAGGCTGTTGTGATGGTAAAATGGAGGAGATGAGGACCATGTAAGTTTTCTTGGGGAGAAAGGCAAGGTATAAATGAAATAAATACATAAATTGAAGATAGGGTTACCATCCCCCCAATGGGGGTGGGGGTTCCCCTACTTTTGGGGGCCCCAATCCACCACAAGACAGCTGGTTGGCAGGGAGCCCCACCCCAAAGAACCCTGTTGTATCTGACATGCCTGGCATGATGATGTCACCTGAAGGTGACATCACAGGGGGGACACACTAGCATTTGACTAAAATCTCTACGGTGACCATAGAGTTTTTGGCCAAATGCTAGAGTGTCCCCCTGCATGATGTGCCTGGTGTGATGACATCACTTCCAGGTAGCATCATTGTGGCACACACACAAAGTGCACACATCAGAAGATCCAGGAACCCAGGTGGGAGCCCCTATCAGCAGCCAGGTAAGAACATAGGATGACATCGCTTTAAACATCTTTAGATCAGGTTTCGGTTTCTGGCGTTGCGAATGGCGGCCGCGTCTCGGGACGATCCCGGAGGCAGTTAGCCCACACGCAGTCAGGGGGGTCTTCGCTTATGCGAAAGACCCTAGTGAGCCTTAGGATAAGGCTCCGAACCGGGGGCGCTTGGGGAGTAGCCTCTTTGCCGGCAGACAGCCGGGGAATTGAGGCTTTCTCCCCGCCCCAATCGGCCCCGCTGCGTTGTGCCCGTAATGGGACTTAGCAGCGCCACCGACTTCCAGGAGTGAGGAACAGCGATATGAACTAAAGCAAAAGAAGAAGCGGCGGTGAACCGTGAGTCGAAGGTCTTACTTTGAAGCGAAAACCCGAATCCTTTCCCCTCGAGCGAATGAATGTTTGGGAGGAGGGGGAATCCCCCCCCAGTGAGAAGCGGGACTTTTAAAAGAAAGCGAAGGGGGCTATAAGGAAAGAAGGGTTGATGAAAATACCTTTGGGGTGTTACTGAAGCCTGATTGTAAGCGGGCCTCCTGAGGGACGTGTCACGAACTTTTAAAAAGTAAACAAATAAAACAGATGTCGGCCATGAAGAAGGTCCCTTTTAAACCGGAAAAGAAGGGAGGCGGGACTTCCGGCCCGGGTAACCCCCCCAGAGCCTGCTGTCAGTCAACAGACAAGTGAGTTACTGCACCCTCTGCTGGTTCAAATACAGAAAATCAGCGAAACTTTAACTAGCATGGAAGGTGTCCTCAGCAGCCAACAAAAGCAACTGACAGAAACGTCTAAGAAGATGGAGGATATTGCGCAAAAATGCTTGGTCTCGATGGAAGACATCGGAAAAGTTAAGAAAAAGGTCAACAAACTAGAAAAACATCAAGATGAGCAAGAAAAAAGGATTTTGATGCTTCAAATGGAGAAATCGAATCTGATGCTTCGTTTTCAGGGCATTAAAGAAGAAGATAATGAAGATCTCAGATCTATACTAGCAAATGCCTTGGCACCAGTGACTGGCAGGGATCAGCGTGAAATAAAAGAAGAGATGGATAAGGTCTATAGGGCCTATTCCACCTTTACAAAGAAAAATAACCTGCCAGCAGAAGTGGTGGTCAAGTTTGTTAAACAGAGTACTAGAGATCAAATCTTGCGTGCAGTCTCAGCGGTGCCCTTGAAAATTGGAGAACAGACTATCAGAACTCTGAAAGATGTGCCATATGAAATTCGGATGAAGAGGAAAGCGTATAAAGGATTGACCAACTTTCTACAAAAGTACCAGATCACGTACAGATGGTCGTTCCCGGAAGGCCTAGTGTTCAAGTACAAGGATAAAAGAGAAAAGATTGACTCTATCTTCAAAGCACAAGAGTTCCTGAAGAGGCACGCCAGCTCAGAGGAAGATGCAGCTCTCGCAACTTGGACAAGTAGCGAAGATGACAGCGGTCCAGAGGAGGGAGGTGCCGGTGTGGGAGGTGGGAAAGCTAAAGAGGGCCCATCGTATAACCTGAGAGACACTAAAGGAAGACAACCTAAGAAATGATTGTTCATGAGACGTCTGAAAGGAGTTGATTAATAACTAACCCCAAAGGACACTACTAACCTGATTAACAGAGCTATTTTGGATTTTTGTTAATCTAAAAAGAAGACTCTTCGACCACGGTGACCGTCAAAAAATGTGTGTATCTATACTAACTTAATCTAACTACCATTAACAGGATACTCACTCTGCCCTTTTCTTAGTCCCTCTATATACCCTACCTTTTTCTATATATAAAAAGAATAAATTTCTCTCCTTTTTAGGAGGGTTTTTGCAAAAAAAACATCTTTAGATCAAAACACGGAAGAAGTATTGGAAACAGCACTTAGGAATTGTGTGACCCATTATACTTCTATCTTATAACAATTTATTTTCAATAATTGATGACTGAGGCCTAATTCTCTCTGAAAAAGTAAACCTACATCTAGGATATACCACTACAAACTGCTGCACCAAAGGTTTAAAGACAAACATCTGCAGAACAAAAGAAACCAATGTGTTCTTTTCTTGCTTGACTAATTTTGACCTACAGCACTGTTTGTTGCCTTTCACTGAGTTGTCTTATTCTTCACAATGTGAATGTAATGCTGTTAAAATTCTAAATACATGGTCCCGGCTACACTTGGATTTTGCTGGCCCCTTCCAAGGGCAAATATTCTTCATTTTGGTGGACTCATACACCAAATGATTGGAGGTCATGCCTGTCACTTCCACCTCCTCCAAAGCAGTGTTTGGGGCCCTCAGATGTATATTTGGCACACACGGCCTGCCCGACATGGTAATGACTGACAACGGGACAGCCTTCACCTCGGGGGAATTCCAAGAATTTATGGGCCGCTACCTCATCCGACACATCTGCTGCACTCCCTTCCACCCAGCCACCAACAGACAAGCAGAAAGGATGGTGCAGACCACGAAGGAGTCACTCTGTGGGATCATCCATAGAGACTGGGACCATAGACTCACAGCCTTCCTTTTTGGCCACTGGGTGACTTCTAGTGCCACCACTGGCCGCTCAAACCTAGAATGATGCCAACCACTATACCAAAGAGACTATGTCTGTTAAGGTGTTTTGGAATTTAGGGGGGAGGGGTGTTGTATATTGAGCCAGAGCCATCCCTGAATGTGGACCTTGAACTGGGTGAGCTTGCTCTCCAAGAACAATAGCTGATCAGGATCCTGGAATTGACCAATAGATAAGTAGTGTAATGTAAATAGCCTATCCTTGGGAGTGGGTGTGTGGTGTTTGCATGCTTTATAAGCAGGGCTCAAACCCCGCTGGCCACCCTCATTGTGTTCCTGAAATCACTAAATAAAGTAGAAATCACTGCAATGCATCCAGAACCCAGTATTTAACACCTACCCTGCACAACACAGAGGAAAAAACATTAGGTGTACCCCTGTGAGAAACAAGGAGGAGGACACATCAGCCTCCCTGTTCTGTGTAGCACAGGGAAGGACAGGCCCAGCCTGGCTCCCCCCTCCCCGGAGCTGGGGAAAGGATGAGGCTGCAGAGAAGGGGCACCAGAGAAGTTGCTCATGGTGCAGCACAGGTTGGGTTAGCTTTCCCCCCTCCCATTTGTGTGTGTGGCTAGGGTGGGCTGGGACCCCTTTCCCAAGGCCATTTTTTCCCTTCCAGTCTGCCCCTGGACTCAACCAGCCAATCTGAAATTATTTACCAGTAGACAGATTTGCACATCTGTCTGTTTAAGAGGGCCTGCCTAGTTTCTGCATCTCCTGATTCCCTCTAGGTAAAATGGGGATGATCTATTGCTTCTTTGCTGTTTCCAGCTATTGCAATCAAGGAATGGCAAACTTACTTGTTTTCCCTTCATTTCATTGATATTAGGATATCAAGGCCAATTAAGTATGGTTGTCAGAACATAAGTAGCCAACCAGTTCCTCTGGAGGCCAACACCTTCTCCTGATGTTGCCTCCTGGCTCTGAGATTCAGAGGCTGACTGCCTCTGCAGCTGGAGGTTCTGCTTAGTCTCATGGCTAGTAGCCACTGATAGACTATGAATTTATCTAATCTATTACAGCTATTTATTCCTGTGGACATGTGATAGTGAACTTCACTTATTAATCACTTTCTGTGTAAAGAAGCATTTCCTTTAGCCCGAATCTACTGCCCATCAGATTTGTTGGAAGCCTTTGAGTTCTAGTATTCTGGGAGGGGGAGAAAATTTCTCGTCAACTCCACCCCATGTGTAATTTTATAAACCTTTCTCATGCCCTCCCCTTAGTTGTCTCTTTTCTAAAAAGATGTCCCAGGCTCTTCAGCTTTTCCACATAGGGAAGGTGCTCCAACCCCCTAATCATCTTGGCTGCTCTCTTCTGTTTTCTTTTTCTAGCTCTGTGATGTCCTTTTGGAGATATGGTGACCAGAATTGCACACAGTATTCCAAATGAGGCTGCACCATAGATCTATACAGGGGCATTATAAGATCAGTTATTTTATTTTCAATTCCTTTCCTAATAATCCCTAACATAGAGTTTGCCCTTTTCACTGAAGCAGCACACTGGGTTGTCCTTTTTATTGAGCTTTCCACTAGGACCCCAAGATCTTTTTCCCTCTCAGTCTCAGCAAGTTCAGAACCCATTAGCCTATACTTGCAGTTGGGAATTTTGTCCAATGTTCATCACCTTGCATTTACTAATACTGAATATAAATACACTGAATACTAATATATATAATAAATACACTGAATACTAATACTGAATACAAATACACTGAATATATAAATAATACTGAATATAAATACACGTTGATGGGGTCTGAACTGGCAGAGACGGACCAAGAGAGAGATCTTGGAGTCGTAGTGGATAACTCAATGAAAATGTCTAGACAGTGTGTAGCTGCAATAAAGAAGGCCAACGCTATGCTGGGGATTATTAGGAAGGGAATTGAAAACAAATCAGCCAGTATCATAATGCCCCTGTATAAATCATTGGTGCAACCTCATTTGGAATATTGTGTACAGTTCTGGTCGCCACATCTCAAAAAGGATATTATAGCATTGGAAAAAGTGCAAAGAAGGGCAACTAGAATGATAAAAGGGTTGGAACACCTTCCCTATGAAGAAAGGTTAAAATGCTTGGGGCTCTTTAGCTTGGAGAAATGATGGCTGAGGGCTGACATGATCAAGGTTTATAAGATTATGAATGGGATTGAGCAGGTTGAGAAAGAAGTACTTTTCTCCCTTTCTCACAATACAAGAACTTGTGGGCACTCCATGAAATTGCTGAGCAGTCAAGTTAGAACAGATAAAAGGAAATACTTCTTTTTTTTTTGATAAAACTCTCCTAAAAAGGAGAGAATTTTATTCTTTTTATAGGAAAAGGGTAGGGTAGACAGCTGGAGAAAGAAAAAAGAGATGGAGTGAAAATATTCTGTTAATAAGGGTTAGTTTTAGTTAATACTATTTTTAGCATCCATCACGGTTAGAAGATCTTCTTTTTAACAATCCAAAGTCCAAAATAACTCTGTTAATACCGTTAGTAAAGTCCATTGGGGTTAGTTATTAAACAGCTCCTTCCAGATGTTACACGAACAGCCGCTGCTCAAAGTGTCTTCTTAAGTCTTTTCAACTAAAAGTTGAGTCCCTTTCATCTTGATGACTCCCGCTCCGTCACCTCTTCCCCCTGGGTCGCTGTCTTCTTCGCTGCTTGCATTCATCCCAGTTTTGAGTGCTGCCTCCATCCTGCTGGCGTGTCTCTTCAAAGGTTTTATTGCTTTAAAGATGAATTCCATCTTCTCTCATTTCTTTTTTTCTTATATTTCCGACCATCAACTTTTACGGGCTCCATAATCACAGAAGAAATTAGATCTCTGATATATTTCCTGCTCAGCTCGACATCCCCTTCTTCTGGCAGAGTATTTTCTTTTATATAAGTGGAATAGGCTTTTAGAGCCATGTCCACCTCTTCTTTTATTTCACTCGCTTCACTGCCAGTTAGGGGTGCCAAGTCATTCGTCAAGATAAAACTGAGATCTTCTTTCTCTTCTTCTTTCTCGCCCCAAAGGGTTAACATCAGATTAGCCTTTCTTGATGTTTCCGAGATTTGCTTTTGCCGACAGAGAAGAGCACTTTCCACTTTAATCAAAGTTTCATTGATTTTCTGCATTTGCTCCAGCAGGGGCCGCAGTAGCTCCTCTTGTTGAATGACAGCAAGCTCTGGGGGGGTTACCCGGACCGGAAGTCCCTCCCCCTTCTCTTCCGGTTTGTGCAGGACAATTTTCGGCGTCGACATTTTCCCTTTTGTTTACTTTTTCAAAGTTCGTGCCGCATCCTCCAAGAGGCTGACAATGTCGCAATCGCCTGCCAAACCCCAACGGTATCTTCACCAACGCTTTTTTTCTCTTTACCTCCCTCCTCGCCCCTTTATTAATCTTGCTTCTCAAAAGGGGGTGGGGACTCCTCCCTCCTCCCTACGTTTGCGGGGGGGATTTATCTCGCTTCAAATTAGATCTTCAACTCACGATTTGATGCAATTCTTCTTTTTATTTTAATTCATGCCGCTTTCTTCACTCCTGGTGGAATTCGGGAGCGCTGCTAAGTCCCATTACGGGCACGATGCAGCGGGGCCGATTGGGGCGGGGAGAAAGCCTCAATTTCCCAGCTAACTGCCGGCAAAGAGGCTACTCCCCAAGCGCCCCCGGTTCGGAGCCTTTACCTAAGGCTCACTAGGGTCTTGCATAAATGCAAAGACCCCCCCAAACTGCGCGTGGGCTAACCACCTCCGGGAGCGTCCCGAAAGGTGGCCGCCATTCGCAACGCTGAAACCAAAACCCCAAAAGGAAATACTTCTTCACCCAAAGAGTGATTAACATATGGAATTCACTGCCACAGGAGGTGGTGGCAGCTACAAGCATGGGCAGTTTCAAGAGGGAATTAGATAAACATATGGAGCAGAAGTCCATCAGTGGCTATTAGCCACAGGGTATAGATGGGAATTCTCAGTCTGGGGCAGGTGATGCACTCTATTCTTGGTGGTGGAAGGGGCAGCCGTGGGAGGGCTTCTAGTGTCCTGGCCCCACTGCTGGACCTCCTGATGGCACGTGGTATATTTTGGCCGCTGTGTGACAGAGTGTTGGACTAGATGGGCCATTGGTCTGATTCAACATTGGCTTCTCTTATGTTCTTATGTTCTTAACTCCATTTGCCACATTGTCAACCATTCACCCAGTATGTGGAGATCCTCTTGGAGCTCTTTACAGTCATCCTTAGTTTTCACCATCCTGAATAATTTTGTGTCATCTGCAAACTTCTTCCTTGTATCCTGATAATTTATAATCTCCCCTTTTGAGAGTCCATCCCCGCCAGGGGTCAGTCAAGTCTTTCTCCCTCAAGAGGGACAAATTACAATGTAGACTTTTGGCTTTCCAGGTTTCTGTCCCTTTAAGTGTGACATTCTAGCAAGGTTTGAGATCTTTTGTTCCTACTTAATCCAGAGGTATTTGCATCTGTAAGCACAAAAACTCTCTGATGACTCATCCCTTGGCTCCTTTCCTCTCTACCAGCTAGAAGTTTGAAGTCAAGTTCCAAATCATACAGTCCCAATGGCTGAGTTATTGGAGTGAATTCTAGAATGAAGGGCATTTCTCACAAAACAAAGGGGAGCCAGGTCCCCCCTGGCCACCAGCAGGGGATGGGGGTGGTATGATTGCCAGATCCAGGTTGGGAAACTCCTGGAGATTTGGGGATGGAGCCTGGAGAGGACAGGGACCTCAATGAGACACAATGTCATCAAGTCTACCCTCCTAAGCATCCACTTTCTCTAGGGAAATTGATTGATGTAGTCTGGAGAGGAAATGTAATTCCAGGGGTTCCTCAGGCCCCACTTGGAAACTGGTGTCCCTACATGCATCATATTAACCTTACTTGGAATGGGCAAGTGCTGCAAAACATGGCAGGAAGGGGAAGAAAGGAAGTAGGACTGCTTTTACAGAGCTTTCTTGGTATTATTAACAAAATCCCCAGTGCAAAGGATGTACGGCTGGCCTCAAGCAGAGCCAGAGCTTTCTCAGCTTTGCTGTGGCTTGGTATAGTACTCTCTCAGCTGAGATCTGGGCCCTGCAAGATTTAATGCAGTTCTACAGGGCCTGTAAAACTGAGATGTTCCACCAGACCTATGGTTAAGGCAGTGGCAATACATCCATATTGGCCTCTTCTGCTCTGACCTGCTCTGATTCATCATGGATTACTTTCTCACCCACCCATTTGCCCTGCACACTGTGGCCCCCACCCTGCTCCCACCTTTAAAAAGTCTTTTTGTGAGCCAAGTGTGCAGCCCATGACTGCCCCTCCTAGGGTTGCCAGGTCCTCCAGGGGAGCGGGGAAGCCCCTGCTCAATTGGTCCATTCCCTACTGGCCTGGATCGGGCCACCAGAGGGAACCCCACCCCCAAAGTGCCAGGAGCACAGAGACATGCCCAGCGTGATGACGTCACCCGGAGGTGACGTCATCACATTGGGCACATTGCGGGGGGACGTTCCATCATTCAAGGGAAAATTCTATGGTTTCCCCTCGAATGATAGTGCCCCTGCCCCCAACATGCCTGACACAATGACATCACTTCTGGATGACGTCATCATGGCACACATGCAAAGTGTGCATGCAGAAGAACTCCCAGGCAGGGGTGGAACTCCCCCCACTAAAGCCAAGGTAAGACTGGGCAACCCTAGCCCCTCCCTCCTGCTAGATTTATTTATTTATTGGATTTATATCCTGCCCTTCCAACGTGGGCTCAGGGCGGTGAACAAGAGCCAAGATGCCATACAACAACATTAAAACATAGAGGCAGAAGCCAAGAATAAATACTAAAAGCATAAATACTCCATTATGACTAAAACAATAAAACAGCGGTCAACAGCACAAAATTCACTATATAGTCCACACCACACAGCAAACTAATACACGCAGTTGGCACTGCTCCAGTGGTGTCCTAACAAAACTGAAGTCCCATACCAGGGCCAGTGTGCCTTGAGGTGACTATACAATGATGGTACCATAGTGGTGGCAGCCCCTACTCAAAAGCCTGGTGAAAGAGCTCCGTCTTGCAGGCCCTGTGGAACTGCATAAGGTCCTGCAGGGCCCTGATCTCTTCCAGGAGCTCATTTCACCAGCTAGGGGCTGCCACTGAAAAAGCAGCATATTTAGCTATTTTGGGGGCTGGAATGACCAGTAGGTGTTGCCCCCCTGACCATAGTGCCCTTGGGGGAACATATGGGGAAAGGTGGTCCCTCAGATAGGCCAGACCCTGGCCATATAGGGCTTTAAAGGTAAGAACCAGCACTTTGAAGTCGATCCGGTACGCTATTGGCAGCCAGTGCAGCACCTTCAGCTCTGGCTGGATGTGGTCCCATCTAGTGAGACCCATCAGCAGCCTAGCCGCTGCATTCTGCACCAGCTGCAGCCTCTGGATCTGCGACAAAGGCAGCTCCATGTAGAGAGCATTGCAGTAGTCTAGCCTCGAGGTGACCATGTGGTCCCTGCCGATCAGCTGAAGCCCTTTAAATCTAGCAGGAGGGGAGGGAGAGAGGTGGCCAGATGGGTCCCTCTTGGGGGCAGCACTTGGGGGCTGGGCTTTGCAACTGGCCAGCTGGCTGGGGGCAGATTGGATCCTTCAAAAGTGGGGGAATCCCCACCCAGACCTGGGGGCTAGCAACCATAGGTCATGGATGTGTTCATAGAAGGGGAAAGCTACTGGAAAGAGGTTCTAGCCTATCAAGATGGTCCTTGAGCTGTTCCAAATGTTGTGGCAACAGACAAATCAAAAGACTGTGCTAGCAGTTTCTGAACTGCTGGGGATCAGTGGTAGAACACCTGTGTTGCATAAAGATGGTGCAGAGTTCAATTCCTGGTGTCACCAGTTAAAGGATCTCAGGTAGCAGGTCTAGAGAAATACCTTTTCCTGCATGCAGCCCTAGATTTAGTCAAGTTAAAAAAGCTTGAGCTTGAAGATCTAATGCTCTGACTTGATTCGAGAAAGCTTTTGTGTGCTCAGGTTCAATGAGGGTTGCCAGGCCAAGCCTATGGAAAGATTGGAGGAGATATGGGTGTGTGCGAAAATAGAGAGCTTTAGGAATAGAATTACTGGCAATTCCTAGAGCTACCCACTGTCACTCTGTATTGTACCCAGAAGTGACATTCTGTCACAGAGGATACTGGATTCCCCCCCCCCCCCGCTGGGCAATGACAGCAATTGGCAGCAATTGACAGGAGGTTTCCCACTATGGTGGAAGGCCTGGCAACCCTAAATCCAGTTGTGGAATCCATAGAACTCTGCTTTCTCTACACAAACAAATTGATAGTTTTTTAAAAACAAAATATTTACCTAAAAATCTAATACAACTGGTCTGCAGGTTCTTCTAAAGTTGGAGGCTTGGGAATATATATAGCTGACCAACATTCTTTTCATGTTTATGACGTGTATGTTTTATTGCATCCTATTATATCTCTAGTCTTTCAGCCAAGGTCAGAATGTTTTCATTTTAATTCTAAATACTAATGCTTGTATTATAACTGTTATGGTCCATATTGTTCTAAATAAAGCTGTCTTGAAAGCCCTTAAACTTCTGCTAGGTTAAGAGTTAAATCTGAATAGACTTGACAAAGAAAGCCTAGGAACACACTTAACAATGAAAATATGTATTTCTCCCAACACCACCCTGCTTTCTGAGTAAACTCCACAGAAACCTACATAAATGGCGTATAAAGCTTTCATGAATCAGGCCTGAGGCTACACACTTAAGTGGTCCCCGCTGCATTTGCACACACAAACAGTTGCACAGTATATTAAGAGCTGCAATAATAGGCAAATAGCTGTAAAATATTAGCATGATTTCATTTTCACTTGAACTGTTTCCTTAGCTAGCCCGACAACCAATTTTGAAGAAATAGAGAAAGTGTCAAAGAACTGCTTGTGTGTTGGCATGGGGAATGAAGCTGGGGGTGGTGGTGATAAGAAGTAGGAGAGTTGTTTTGCATAGGATTATTTTTTTTTTAATGCATGTCGAAATAAAGCCGCTAAGAGAGAAAAAGTCTAGCTGGCTGCTGATACTGAATATTTCACACAGAATCCTGCTTGTTATCAATTAATTCAACTTACTCCCTCATCAATTCTCCCCCCCTTCCTGATGGTTTTATGACCTAGACCCAGGCGATCCCCTTAGGCAGTCCATCTGATAATTGACACATTTTCTAACTCAGGATAGTGATGCCCAAGTCACTGCTTTCAGGCCGTGACTCCAGCTTATTGGAGTCTGCAGCAGGGGCTCCTTTTATCCCTCATACATCAGAATACACTGACAGCTCTCCCAAGCAGGGACGAAGCGGATCTCTCCCTCAGGAAAATGTATGCAAACACCTCCAGAAAATTGTACTGGTTGCCAGGCATCACAATGGTGACATCTTTATGATAAACACGGTATGCAGAAGAAGGCCTAATAAAAGAATAACAAATTATTACATCCAGAGGGCAATTTTACAAGATTAACTGGTATAATAAATTATTGCCTGAGTCAAAATGCTGTGTTACCTTTTAAGGTATTTCACAGTGCTGAAGAAATGAGCTGGCTTATAAAACACACACACAGAATGCAGAGCAGAAAATAGTAAACCAATTCTTGCATTTTTCTAAGGCCAGTCATGAGAGCAGTGTGTGGTATTTGGCTGTCTGCATGTGAGGACTTGCTATAAAATAGAGCTATGGATACAGCATCATGCCAAGATGGCTATGTGTGTCATTATTATTATTATTATTATTTTGCATGGCTGCTGGACATTCAGTACTGGTGCAATCTACATAATATCAGTTCGAACAAAAAAGCCTGTAACACTTTATTCTTAAAACTATTTTCATACATTAAAAATTACAAAGAAAGTGCCAGGAGCCAAATATTTTTCATACTAATTACCAAATATTTTGATTCCTTACCCCCACTTTTGCTTTCAAGAAAATACAAAAGCCTAGCCTCCCATTTCTCCCTCCTCCTGTCCCCTTTCTTTGCTGCTCTATTTAACTGCCAGAATTCTCTCTCCCTCTTTCTCTCTTTTAGAAAAGAAACACGAATTGTTATTCCCTTCCTTTTAATTTTTTTCAAGAATCTATTTTCAAAAAAAGATCTGCTTTCTGTTTGTCTTTTTATTTTTGTCTTTAAAACAACACAAAAAAAAGAATGTTACATCTTGAACATAAGGGAATATCTGTGTGCTATTTTTACACATGTAGCAGTGAAAGCTCAGATTTGCATTTCAGCTGTAAATGAAGGAGATACATTTAGGATTTTTCCCCCCTGTGGTTATTCCAGTCACAGTCCCAAGATTTCCCACAACCTATAAAAGACAGAGCCTGTATTTGGAGTTCAAAGGCCATGGCTGTTTCATAGTTTATCAAAAGTTCTCATACACTACTCAGGCATAGCACATTAAGAGGATAACATAGCTGCAGACCCATAAGCCATACCGCTTTCCTACTGGTTATGGGGTCCTGTTAATTCAACATTCCCAACTAGGTATGAAATTACTTCTCTGTGACAGCTAGCCAGTTTCTTTGCCTAGGAGAGGGCATGAACTGACTTAGGGGGATGATTCTTGCATTACCAATTAAAGCAGATTCACACAAGTATTTGACACATAGTTGCAAGGTTCCACTGGAGTACAGAATTTACCTTAGGAACAGGATGCACTCTCAGAACAAAAATCTTCAGCTATAGAGGATGAAAGCGGAAGCATAACTTTCTTTGGTTGGCACATCACACAATTTGTGCTCAATGTATAAGCCTGCTATGATGAGGAACATAAGAACTATCCCTTATGTTTTGATTATGAACAGGTTTACTTGAGGGTAAGTTTCTTACATTTTTAATAGTCATATCAGTCCTGGAGTTATTGTTGTGTTATTTTCTCACAGGCTGCATCCACGCATTGTAGAATATTGTTCATTCATTGTGCTATAGGAATAATTTGCAACATGACTTGCACATGCAAGAATATCCCATTGTTGGAGGTTCCGGTTCCGGTAGGAGCGGCGACGGACGATAGCGGGACGAGCTCTCGCTGAATTCGAAGCTTCGCTCTGCTTCCTGACGTGCCCCTGATGTTTGGAGGGGGTTGCCTTCAGTTTCCAAGCTCTCCGGAGTGAAAGCTTGCAGCAAGGAGATTGTCCGGGTAAGAAAAGGCGCGGCGGCGCTCTTTCAAGCCGGGACTGCTCCGAAGCGGGAGGTGGGGAAACGCCCAGCAAACAACGCAGCTGGTACAGACTCCACTGAGAGCCCTTACAGAAACCTCCAGAGCTGGGAAAAAAGCTCTGAACTTAAATTAGATCGTTATTAAACCATCATTAACTTTTTCTTTATGCCGGGTAAAGCTTCAAGATAGAACTTCGGGGAAGGAAGTAAGACGGGAGTCGCCAATTTAAAGAGTGGGAGCGGCTTGGGACATTAGGTTGAACTCCCGGGAAGAGTTAAAAATTTATATCCCCCCTGAAACAAAGAACTTTGGAACTACTAACTCTGCGTATACACCTAACTGTGCTCGCCTTTTTTGAGAGTCCTGATAGCATAACTGCAGGGTTACTGCAGAAATGGTGGACCAATAAGTTATGAAACTATAAGAAGCTAAGGACCTGAGTGAAGACTTGGACTTAAAATAAAAGAATAAATAAATTAAATTACAGCATTGTATTGTATGAAGAAGGAGATATGACAGTTTAGTATGAATGAACTATGTTACAGAAATTAGATATGTAAATAGGAAATCTACTTGTATGGTAAATAATTTACTCCCTCTGATGAAAAGGCTTACTTTGATTGACTGATTGATTGAACTACTTTGAATGAACTAGGTATACATCATAAGGAATTTATTTGTATGGTAATTAAGTGACCCTCAATTAATTGTTTTCCCAAGTGATTGATCCCTTTTCTTTTCCTTTTCTTGGATGTGTATGGTATATATGTATAAATTGGAGAATTAAGAATTTATTGTTATATATATATATATATATATATATATATATATATATATATACATTTTTTTTCTCTTTACATGAAAGTAAAAGTGCTCAGGTGAAGAAAGGAAGTAAGAAGTAAGAAGAAAGAAGAAGGGGGGAGGGGAAAGGGAAAGAAGGAGGGGTAATAGTAAAAATTGAATGTGAAAGTACTATAAGGCACCTAAAAGGAGGTAGATCATAGAAACAGGATAGAAGTAAGATAGGATTGGGGAAAGTAAAATAAAACAAGATTTAAGAATTAGGGTGTCAGTGCTTAGACTGAAGCAGGATAGGGGAGGATAAAAAGAATAAAAGCAGATAAGAGAGAGACAGATAGCAAAGCTATAAGATAATTGTAGAAATATATATAATACCAAAAATTAAAATGGATAGAGACAAAGATAAGGCAGCAAGTCTCAGATGCCCATCCTTTTCATCTTCACCTAATTTACCACCAATTTCTATGAAAGACCTGCAAAATTTTATACAGGAGTCAGTAACTGCAGCCGTAAGTACAGCAGTTAAAACAGCAGTTAATGAAGCAGTGATGGATGCTATAAACTCTGCTGTGGAAACAGCTGTTACTAAAGCTATAGAGCCGATTCAAATAAAGTTAGATGATTTAGCAAATCAGTTGATAACTCAAACAGATGAAATTAAGAAACAAATCACTGAAAATACTCAGAGTATTACCTCAGTAATGGAAATGACTAGTAAAATGGAATCGGAAATTCAAGCAGTAGATCTTCAAGTACAAAATCTGAAAGAAAAGCATGATGTACTGGAAGAATCCCTGATCAGACTGGAACTTGATAGAGCTGCCTACATACTTAGGTTTCAAAACATACCAGAAAAAAAAGAAGAAGATATAAAAGAAGAGCTTAAACAGGCATTAGCCCAGTTTTTAGGAATGGAGGACCATGAAGAACTAAGTAAAGAAATAGACACTGTATATAGAGTGAACTCAGCCTATGCTAAGCGGCATGATTTACCAAGAGAGGTTCATGTTAAGTTTAGTCATAGAGAACTAAAGGATAAAATTTTGAAAAGATCCAATGAAAATACCCTCACCCTTAACAATACTGAAGTAAAAATATTAAGGGAAATACCATGGAAAGTTAGGGAAAAGAGACAAGAGTATATGAGCTTGGCCAATTTGTTGAAAGACAACGGGATTCAGTACCGTTGGTTAATACCGGAAGGACTGTTCTTTATGTATAGGGGAAAAAGAAATAAAATCAACTCTACTTTTAAACTCCAAGATTTCCTAGACCGGTGTGGAGAGGATTTAGGATGGAAAGGAAGCGGGACTAGCGACTCTGAAACTCAACAAGAGGATGTTGCTGAAACTGAGAAAATAAATAAAAGAAAAAAAAAAGGAGCATAAGCGGAAGAAGGACTTTGGCACTTTTAAGATGATAACACGTCAGAAAGAGAGAGGAGGGAAGGTACCAACAGAAGAAGAAAAAGATGGATAGACAGAGAGTGAAGATAGTGTCGATCAACGTCAACGGTTTAAATGCACCAAAAAAAAAGGAACTGCACTTTTCAGCAAATTCAAAAATTTAAGGCAGACGTGGTGTGTCTGCAAGAAACACATATTAAACAAGAAGATCAAAAATATTTAATAAGAAACGAAACTAGGGAAATCTTTTATTGCAGCAGATGAGAAGCAAAAGAAGAGGGGTGTCGCCACCTATGCCAAAGATTATTTAAACCCAGAAATGCTTTATAAATCGGACGATGGACGGATTCTGATAATAAGAATTAATAGGAAAGCCAAGATTTGCCTCATCGCTAACATCTACGCCCCTAACCAAAATCAAAATAAATTCTATGAATCAGTGAGAAAAATTATAGCAGAGCAAATGTTTGATGAGTTGTGTGTAATCGGGGATTTTAATGCTGTATATGATAACTCTATAGATAGAAAAAGAGATGTTGGGAAAATTAAACAGGGGAATGTTCTTCCACAATCCTTTTTTAGATTAGTCGATGAATTTTCTTTGGTAGATACTTGGAGAACAAAAAATATAAAAAAGAAAGACTTTACATTTTATTCAAATAGGCATAGGTCTTGGTCGCGGCTGGACATGGCTTGGATTTCGATAGAAATGATAAGTGACATAGGGGAGGTAGAAATACTGCCCACCTCCTTTGCCGATCATAACCCAATTTTGTTCACCCTTGTAGACACACCGAAAAGAAGAAGGTGGACAATGAATTTAAATAATTTCAGAGATGAAAATTTCCTAGCAGAGTCTAGAGTAGAATACCAAGCCTTCTTCAAAGACAATTGGAACTCGGAAGTATCCCCGGATGTTATCTGGGATGCTTTTAAAGCCTATACCAGAGGTTGGACGATGAGACAGAATGCATGGAAGAAGAAACAAAGAGAATCAGCTTATAAGCAAATATATGAACAAATTAAGAAGGAAGAAGATAAAATGAAGAACAAGGACGTTACAGATATTAGTGTACAGCAAATCAGGAGGAGAATACACAAATTACAACATACATTGAATAATCTTTTGACTGAAGAACTTGCAAAAAAGGTGCAATATGCTAAACAATACTTTTTCCAAAATGCTAACAAACCCACAAGGTGATTGGCATACAAGTTAAGAAAGGAGAAAGAGAAAAGATATATAAAAAGCCTAAAAAATGAGAATAGAGATGAGAAATTCACTTTGAAAGAGCTGAAGAAGATAGTTGAAAATTTTTATAGAAGATTATATCAACAAGGTGAATACGAACAAGAAGAAATCTGGGGGTTTTTATGCTCACATACTACTAAAAAGTTTTCAGAGAATCAAAAGAAGATTTTGAACGACCCTATAACTATTTGTGAATTAGTAGAAGCAATAAGAAATCAAAAAGATAATAAATCTCCTGGCCCAGACGGGATACCTGCTGAGTTTTATAAAAAATATGTTGACCAAGTATGCCTACCTTTGAAATATACAATTGAGAATATATTGGTCACAGGAAGAATACCTAAGTCTTGGAAAGATGCGTTAATATCGTTACTTCATAAACAAGGAACAGAAGAGAATGAAATCCAAAATTACAGGCCGATCTCCCTATTAAATTGTGACTATAAAATTTTTGCAAGTATATTGGCTGCGAGATTTCGGAAAGTGCTATCTCAGATAATAAATAAAGACCAGGCGGGTTTTCTGCCAACTAGGCAGATAAAAGATAATGTAAGAGTAGTTTTAGACATTCTTGAGTATTATGAGATGTATGTAGACAAGAGCATGGCTTTGATCTTTATTGACGCTGAGAAAGCCTTTGATAACTTAAGTTGGGCCTTTTTGTTAGGAAAATTAAAAGTAGAAGGGTGTGGAGAAAATTTCTTGAAAATGGTGCAAGCCATCTATGATACACAACAAGCCTCAATAGTAATTAATGGGGATATATCAAATAACATAGAAATCCAAAAAGGGGTTAGGCAAGGCTGTCCCCTCTCACCGCTTCTGTTCATTTATGCGTTAGAAACGTTGTTAGAAATGGTTAGGAAGAATAAAGAAATTCAGGGTCTGCGAATAAGAAATGACGAATTTAAGGTTCAGGCTTTTGCTGACGATATGGTATATATATTAGAAGAACCACAATCCTCGATCGAGCCATTGGTGCAAACTTTACAAACTTATGGTGATGTAGCTGGGCTGAAAATTAATAAGAACAAAACAAAAATAATTACAAAAAATTGTGACCTAAAGACAATAGCAAGTATAAAAAAAAAAACAGGCTTTGAAATTTGTAGAAAAGTCAAGTATTTAGGGATTCAAGTAACAAATAGATGCAGCTCACTATATCAGGATAACTATATTAAGTTATTGAATGAAATCAAGAAGGACTTAGATCGATGGAAAGACTTGCAAATTACGTTTCTTGGCAGAATTTCTACAATTAAGATGAATGTGTTACCGCGTGTTTTATTTTTATTTCAAACAATCCCTATTATCAGAAGCAATTTCTTTTTTAAAGAATTAGAGAAGCTGGTCAAGGAATATGTTTGGCAAGGTAAAAGGCCAAGGATAAAATTGAAATACATGCAAGAAAAAAAAGAAAGAGGGGGCCTGACTCTTCCTGATTGGAGATTATACTTTAAGGCTGCAGCCCTGTTATGGATTAAAGATTGGGTGAATTTGGAAAATACAAAATTGTTAAAATTAGAAGGGCATGACCTTGCAATGGGGTGGCATGCATCTCTATGGTACCAAAAGATTACGAGGCATAGCCATTTCTCACAGCACTTGATTAGGGGCACGCTGTGGAGAGTATGGGAAGAGCTCAAACACAAGCACTACCAGAAGACCCCACTATGGATTTCTCCTGTAGAGGTGTTTACTAAACCGGCATTGCTTGGGGAACATGAAAGATGGAAATATATTGATTTATTAGATGATAAGGGTATATTGTTTTCAGAAGAAGAGATGAGTAGAAAAAATATTAGACTTACATGGTGGCAGCAGGCAACCCTTAAGTCTAGATGGGCAAAGGATAAAAATATTGGTTTCTACCTTAAATCTACGGGACTTGATGTGATATGGATAAATAACAATGTTAAAATAATTGGTAAAGTGTATAACTATTTATTAGAATACAATATGCAGGATGAATGGATCAAACCACAAATGGTAAAATGGGCGCAATATATAGGACGGAATATTGATTATGAGGAATGGGAGAAAAGTTGGACTAGAACTTTAAAATATATAAAAACAAGTAATTTTAGAGAGAATACTGTTAAGATGTTTTATATGTGGCATATTACACCGGAGAGGCTCAGTAAATTTAACAAGAATGCTTCAGTGAAGTGTTGGAAATGTAAGGTGAACACAGGCACATATTTCCATATCTGGTGGACATGTAAACAAGCAAGGAAATTTTGGAAAATGGTAAAAGAAATGATAGAAGAGATTTTTGAAATGTGTATACAGCCAGTGCCAGAATTTTTTTTATTGAATATGATACCAGAGGTGTTTAAGAAGCATGAAAGGTATTTAGTTTTGCATGTATTTGTGGCAGCCAGAATTTTGTTTGCAAAATACTGGAAAAGTGAAAAGATTCCTACAAGAGATGAACTTTTATATAAAGTAATGGAAATTGCTGAATTGGAAAAATTATCTTATGTTATCCAAGGTAAAGGGGAAAAGGAATATGAGAAGTATTGGTTAAAAATGTACAAGTGGTTGCAAAAAATTTAAGAAGAGCTTTTTGAAAAATTGGTAAATTAAGTTATCTCTGGATGAGTTTCTGTTTATTTTGGAATGTTTATATATAAGGAAACGTTTGGTAGATGAAATGAAAACAATAAATATATATATATATATATATAAAAAGAATATCCCATTGTTAATTATGGTTCTAGTGTACCAACAGCAAAACATTCAACGATGTGTCAAGCAGCCATGGAGTACTAAGGATACTGCTGAATTATATCCCAGCTGGCAGAATGAAATCAGAATCCATGACATTGTCATTGTGGTGGAATTGTGAATACCAAGTACAATATACAGAACTGTTTCTTGGCCCCTATGTGATTGCTTTAGCCTCTCAGGTAATCACACAAATCATGACAGCCAATTGTACACTGGCTAGAGGGAGGTGGTGTCTCCATGCAATCTTGGTGCTGGTGCCTCCATGCAATCTTGGCTTGATTGCAAGCCTTCTAACAGCTGTCCAGTCCAAGAAGCACTGAGTCACCCATGGTTGGGACTGCAGTTTGGTGCTCTTCAGAATTCTTCACTACATGGCCAGATGTTGGGTCAGTTGGTGATGATTTTACTAATTTATCAGCTCTTCCGAATAAGTAAAATCTAGGGGGAAGCTTTCATCCATAATCCTTTATGGCTTCCCTATTCCAGTCAAAGAAATACCTTCTAACCAGTCTTTGAGTGCAATGATGAAAGTGTACGTGAGAAGCCCATAAAGATAAATGAAAGCTTTCCCTATGTTTTTATTTTGGCCTGATGAAGAGCATCCAGTTCAAAACTAATGCTGCTACTGAAGTCTGTAACTACTAGGCTCAGTTTACAAGGTCCAGGGGGGTGTTAATAATGCCAAGGCAAGCATTCTAGTCCTGAGTATTCATTTCTGGGTCCGTTCATAATGTAAGTGGGATATGAATTCTTCCCTGTCTCCATCCTTCTGTCCTCTTTTGCCACGCTTGTAACAGCAGTGGCAACAGTTAGGTCGCTCTGAAAGTTTTCTGTAAGGCCCTTTTTTGATGCCCTACCACTGTAGCAGCATCCCAGGCACCAAGGACCCCTGTGTCCTTCAATAGAAGTTAGGTATTCTGAGAAAACTACTATTTCTGTGGTTCCTGGCAGCAAGGAACCTAGTGCTTTGAATTTTGGAACAGGACTGTGGAAAATAATTATTTTCCCCTTGTAAGAAGAAAAAGTACTCAATTTGTGGAACCCAGTTCAGAATCATCACTTAAAATGCACAGGGCACAGTCCCTAAAACATTACTGTATTGCATCAGAATACACCAGAATACAATACATCAGAAACACATGAATAACTCATTCTGTAATGATGCAAAAGTCGAATCTAAATTTTTGTGAGAAAGGTTCATACAGATTCAACTTCCATACAATTTTAGTTATTTCAGCTTTTTAAAATAACTCCCATAAACAAATATCAACAATTCTGTATGTTGATCTGGGATTCCTGAATGATACTATTCTCTCATTGAAAAATGAGAAACTTTCAACTCATCAATAATGATAATGGCCCATTTTCTACACATAAAATATGTATGCGTGCAATTAACTAAATTAACTATAGGCTAAAAAGACCATACTGAGTTTTAATTTTTTAATTGACAGTGCTGCTTACAACTCTATGCATATGTTAACACAGCCTCAGACCCAAGATAATCCCAGTTAAATGTGCTATTTCATACCAAACTATTGCTATAACAGTGAATACTATAACAAACTCCTGCTCAACAATCTTATGATTTATAGATGCCTGCATTGTTGGCTGGAGTATCATCTTCATTACTATTGTGTTCCTGCACATGGATAAATTATTCCAATTATGGCCACACATTCACACACACAAAAAGGATATATATTATCTTAGAGAAACAAATAATACAACTTATGCACAAATACTCAAATATCTGGACTGGATCCATGTATTTTACCTATTTCCAAAGCAAACTTACTGCAATAATAAATCATTCATATGGGGAAAAGCTGCTGGAGAGGCCAACAAAATGTCATTTGCATATCAAAGTAGTGTGCATATTAGACAAATGTACCTTCTTACTAAATACACAGTGCCTGGCAAATAGATCTAAGGAGATACTTGCAGAAGACCTTTGTATCAAAAATATAAAGGAAAGGAAATGCCTCCCAATCAACGGCCATTCACAGGAAAATTGCACTCAGGGAAAAGGTAGCTCATCAGCAGATTTCTTATCAACTTCACAGGCAGTTCCTACAAACCCTGCTGTAGCTGCAAAGGCAAATAAGAATACTGGGGAGAAGCCAGTGACTAGACTACTTTAGATAGCTGCTTGTGGGGAAAAGAAAAGATGTGCTGGGATTTTTTAATCTGTTGCCCAGAATCGTCAAATGCAGTCTACAATCAAGCAAGACAAAGAGACAGTGCCTAAAGTTTTGCCCACCCATGGTAATTACACGTAAATGGGATTAAATACCTGGAATTTGCAATTAGAGTATGGTTTAGCAGTGATTTGCACAAAGAAAAAGTACATCATCTATTTTAAGCAGGTCTCAAACAAGCAAGAGAGGATGTCTTTCAGTTATAACTCTGGGTGTATGCTATATAGGAAGGAGAGGATAGGAGTAGCTCTATATGACACAGAGTCTAATATGAGAATATTGGAGAGGAATAGACTTTCTCACAAATTTGCTATAGAGGGAAATGGAAGTTCCAAACAGTACCCGTAGGATTAGAGATATCCTACAGCATGCCTGGCCAAAATTCTGAGGATGATTATGGAGAAAAAAGATAACTAGATAATAATGGGTGACATTAACTGACATCATATTATTTGGGTAAATTTCAGTGCAATCCTAAAAAAGAATTACATGATTTTAAGTCCATTAACATTACAGAAGTCCAGCATAAGAAAAGGACAAAATCCCATAATTCTGTAAATAATGCTGCTTTGGTCTTGAAGCAGGCTACAGGGGAAGTGACCCTGGACTTGGTCCTGAATGGTTCTTTGGCTCTGGTGTGTAAAATGTAAATGTTGTACCAAATTTGAAAATTATCATAAATCAATTAAATGCAGTATTCATATTAATGGAGAGTTGCAAGAAAGTCCCACATTACTTCTAAAAAAATTAAAGGATTACTCAAAAGGAACTGAAAAAGAGAGAGAAGAAAGTCAAATCTCTTCAGAATGCTTGGAAATTACAAAAGTTCACAGTAATGGAATTTCAGACAGAATGCAAACCACAGTTTAGAAAAGTTACCACTAAATCTAAGAGGATGCCAACATGAACAAAAGCCATAAATGGCTGTAAAAGACAATGTGGCTTTCATTGAAAAGTAGAAATCTTCTCCAAATGAAGTAGCCAAAAAGAAGCACAGGCTCTGGCAAAACAAATATAAGTTGATCATAAGGGAGGTGAAAACTGAATATGAAGAATGAATATGAAAAACATAAAAAAAACCCTTTAAGACAAACAATTAGAATTTCTTTAAATACATCAGAAGCAGGAAACCAACCAGAGAGATGGTAGGGTCCATGAACACCAAAGAATTTTAAACATGCTAAAGAAAGATAGGGAGATGAGATGACATTTTCCTCTCCCAGTCTGCCACTGGTGGTTGAGCTGCATCAACTGGCTTCCGAGTGGCTCCACATAATTGGAGGAACATGAGGCTTGACACCTCTTGACATTGTTTTAGATGAGGATGAAGTCATCCAGTAACACAGTCTAAATTTGGGTGGCAGGGTGACTTTGCCCAGAACATCAGAAGCCGTGGTAGGCTGCTTGTTGGCAGCAATAAAATTTGGGGATGTTTGATTTAGATCAGCCATCAATAAACTTGTTACCTTGAATGCATGTATCTCATACCATTATTTGGAGATACTGATATAAATGATTTTATACAATCACAACTGGACTAGTAACATATGTGGATACTGAATGACATTTTATAAAGTTTAAAACATTGAACTCTTCAGTAGTGTATTATCTTCATATGCTGTAGGAATACTGTAGCATATTCATTGTTGACAAAATTAGTCACATTTGAACAACAAATGTAATCTTAAAAATATTTTTCTATACCGTATCTGCAATGTACACAGGTATTACCAATTTACATAAGAACCTTCAAATTATCTATAGATTATTTTACATAACAAAACCATTTTATTCCTTCCAAAAAAAGAAAATATTACAGTAGAGTTTTTTTCACTGCTCCTCCAAATTTCCAAGTTTTCTGCCAGAATAATTGAAAAAAAAAATATATTGGGAAACAAATTGGAAAAAAATATTGTTTTTATTATAATGCTTCTGTTTTGTATTTCTACTGGATTCCTGAAGAGCAGCTAGCTTAGCTCATGGAGCAAAATAAAATTTGCCACACTGAATGCATCCAGCATAAATCTACTTGAAATACTGCTCATTTTGAATTCTGAATAAGATGGCTGTATGGGGTACCCACCTCCAAAAAAAATGGGCATTTCAATCAAGATAAATTCAATAAGTATGTTATTTCAAAAATTAAACATTCTGTTGCTCATGGATATGGATAGAATGGTAGGAGAGGTGTAACCTACCACATGTTCCTTCAACACTTGTTCTTGTTTAGTACCATCTGGCAATAGTGAGGACTTGGAACCAGGAGGTGATAAAAGCCTCTTCAGAAGAGGTCAGGATCCTGCCAGACTGCTTTGAAGGAAATACTCATGTGTCTGTTCTTAAAGAAATCCTTCTGGGATGTGGACAATGGTTTCATCTCTTGGTCCAGTGGCAAAGCATCCAAAGCAGATTGAAAACTACATCCTTGAATAATAAATGAATATAAATTAAAAAAAATGTTTGGGGCAAGAAACTGCTGTGGTGGCCTAATTCCAGATGGGGAATGCTATCTATGCCCTTTTTTAAATCCAGCCCCCAGTTTAGATTTGACACAAAACTTATCTTCCTTGGCCTTGTAGGTATTAGCTGTTTTCCATATTATCAACCATGATATTCTTCTAAATTCCCTATTTGGATTGGAGGCTGGAAAGACCATTCCCTAATTGTTCCACAGCAATCTATCAGGAAAGGTTTCAGAAAGTACTTCATCCTTCAAGATTTGTGACCAAAGTTCTGCTCTGTGTATTCTCTCCTTCAGAAGTTAGGCAGGTGGTTCCAGGAATGGGACTTTTCTTCTGGTGCCACACTGTTTTATGGACTGTCCTTCTCAAAGAGATTTGAGAGTGCCCATA
Organism: Gekko gecko; assembly: GCA_029375565.1. Lineage (NCBI taxonomy): Eukaryota > Metazoa > Chordata > Lepidosauria > Squamata > Gekkonidae > Gekko > Gekko gecko. Next base: position 112,395,611 of record JAPDNY010000009.1, read on the forward strand.
AAACTCTATGAGTGTTGGCTTTTATGAGCCAAATAAAGACTGAGCCACTCTCTCATACCTTTTGTGGATGGTTGATTTTTAGATTTTTTATTGCTGTTTTAATTTTTGTTACTCTTTTTTGTGCATTGTTTGCCTAGTTTATGGGTTTTATTTAATTGATCTGTTTTTGTGAGTTTATTAAAAATTGTAAGCCACCTTGAAAGTTTTTAAGTGGAAAGATGGATTGTGAAAGTTTCCGATAAATAAATACACACTCTAGTTCATTGCCCTTTGTATCTTTTTTATTTTTCAAGAGCCACTCACAGTGACCATGCCTTATCCAAACATCTGTAAAAATTCATACTGCAGATCCAAAAGATGTTATTACTGCATCTACATCTGTGTTCTGTCTAAGTTATTCTGATTCTTTGGGGATGAATTATTTTCACCTTTTAAAAAATACCTAGCTCCATCATTCATTTTCTCTTTTTAGTGGTTTTCCATACAAAAGGTTTGCACAACACATCTGGTTTCAGACATGCTATCAGGCTTGATAGTTCTGTAAAAGTATCTATAGCAAATTATTTCCAGGACTTTCTTTCAAGGTCAGCCCTTTGCAAATGGTTTTTAAAACTTGATTAAAACATTCTATTTTCCAATTGGCCTAAGGGTAATAAATGGAAGTGTCTGTGCATAGTATAGTTCTCCTCCAGAAATTCTTGAGAATCTGTACCTGTGGGATCTACACTCTGATCTCCCAGAAAAGTGAAACCTGCTAACAAGAATTAAACTGCAATTGTGAAAGATTTTTTTTAAAAATGGTAAATTCTGACATTAAAAAGCAGTGTAAAAAATCTGGCTGCTAGGAAAACTAGATAGCTATATCCAAATTATGTTTCTAATTTGCTTTGTTTTTAAAGATTATAGTAATCTGTCAATTGTTTTTCTTTTCATTTTTCTTTTATTTATGTAGCTGCTTGTAGTTATGTAATGAGTGCTAACACATAACGTGTTCTGAGAAATCTCAAATGTTTATATAACTTACTTGTGATTTCATTATTTTTCAATTGTAGAAATTACTAGGGATTATACATGTTTTATATTCAAGATCCTACATGTGTATATTTAAAATATATTAATATTGGTTCCCATTTGTATTTTCTTTATACACATGTTTTTATAGTCAGTTGCAGTAAAAAAATATATGATGCTTCCAGGTGCTTTTTGTTCCTAGAAGTGTTGTCTCAGTGGAGCCCCTCAATTCTATTTTAGATTAGAAAACTGTAATTCTGTTCATTTAGATATTTATATCTTACTTTCCTTCCAACTGAGGATTTTTATTTATTTATTTAAATCATATATACCCCACCTTTCTTTCCAATGGGAACCCAAAGCAGCTTCCATTGTTCTCCTCTCCTCTATTTTACCCTCACAACAACCTTATGAGGTAGGTTAGGCTGAGAGTATGTGACTGGCCCAAGGTCACACAGCAAGCTTCCATAACACAAGTGGGGATTTGAACCTGGGTTTCCCAGATATTAGTTTAACTCTATCAACCACTACACTGCACTGGGATGCAAAGCAGCTTACAAAGAAACAGAGAAACAATGATTTACACATCAAAAAATGTGCAACAACTTGGGCTGGTCTTAGATCCACTGGGCTGAATCACTGAAAGCTACAGGCTATGACTCACAAGCTAAAGGCCAAAGTCCAAGGCCTCTTTGCCCTTCAACTCCATCAAAGGCTCACATCTCTGGCCATACCTAGGCTAAATATTGGCCATGGTGGAAGACCAGAAGCTTGGTGCAGATCTCATATAATTGATGGTTCTAACCTTCCTCCCCTGTTCAAAGATCTTCTAGGATTGTCTTTGCTCAAATGAAATTACCCATTCATTAAAACCCCATTCTCTGGATACCACCAGCAACAGAAGTGAGGCAAGTGGTGACCATTTCAGATTTGGCATTTGAAACCTGGGGTCTTCATTGTTGCCTTTGGGCACCAGGTGAAAAGTTCACATTATAACAGATAATGTTTACAAGAACTCACAATATTATTGTTATTATCATTACAAATAGCCACTACTGTAATGTTCATTTCCTATTGTCCTCTAAATTTCATATGCTTTGTTTGATCTGCAGATATCAGGAGCAACTATTACATATAAAATAGCCAATTGATCTAATAATCTACATATTTTTACTTCAAACACAGTCAGAAGTAACTAAATTTACTTATTTATTTACTTCATTAGCACCCCACATTTCTGTGCAAAGGAGATATAAAGTATTATTTACTTATTTATTTATTACATTTATACCCTGCCCTACCCCCCAAAATAGGCTCAGAGCAGCTGACAACACAAAATCAACAAATAATAAAAACAGTAAAACAATAAATAGCAATAGCAGATAAAACCAACACTCATGCCTTATAAAGTAATTATCCTAAGAAGTACCAGTGTCCAGGTAATATCCAGGACAGCAGGGAAAAAGGCCATGAACAGCACCATGGACAGGACAGAGGGGCCGGGATGGTGGACAGTTCTGTTTTACAAGCCCTGAGGAACTGTGCTAGGTCCTGCAGGGCCCTGATTTCAAAAGGAAGCATGTTCCACCAGACCAGGGCAAGGGCTGAAAAAGTCCTCACCATGGTCGAGGCTATGTGGATGCCCCTTGGGCCAGGGACCACCAGGAGATGTTGATCAGAAGAGTGTAGAGTTCTCCAGGGCTCATCTGGGAACAGGCAGTCCTGGAAGTATGATGGTCCCAGATCACATAGGGCTTTAAAGGTAAAAACCATAACCTTGAACCGGATCTGGTGTTTGATCAGCAGCCAATGCAGTTGGCGCAACACCAGTTGAATATGCACTCACTTCCATTTTTCTCATATTTATTTATTTATTTATTTATTTATTTATTTATTTATTTATTTATTTATTTATACCTTCAATTTATATACCGCTCTAACCCCGAGGGATCTTTGAGTGGTTTACACAATTCAATTCAATTCCTATCTAGGGCCACAATTATAGAGGGGAGTGATGTCCTACCAGCACCCAGGCAGCAGGGCTTTGTCTCCTTCTGGCGGGCCTCGGATGTCAGTATTCCACTTTCAATGTCCTGGGGCAGATCTTTTCTTCTGTTTTATCCTCAGAACAAACCTATGAGTTCTGTTAGACTGAGAGTGTGTGACTGACTGAATGTCACACAGCAGGTGTTCATGGCAGATTGGAGATTTAAGCCTCCTTCCCCGAGTTCTTAGTCTGACACTTGTAACTCCAAGTTTTCCAACATGCTGCTTGCGGGTGCCATGGCAGCCACCAACACCATTCTTGGTGCCCACCAAGACGTTTTAGAAAGTGTGTGGGGCCAGGTGGAGCTTTTTCCCGGCAGAGTCTATGATTCACCAGTTGTGATCTGATTGGCTGTGAGGTTTTTTTTACAATTGCTTTGGCAGCAGCTGTACCACAGCAAAATACCTTCACTGCATGCTGAAGGTAAGCTCTGTGTATGTAAGAAAAACAATATATTAATTTTAAAAGTCAACTAGTTAAAGTTACTGCCTGAAATGTTGAAGAGTTATGCATAATCTCTCTCTGTGACATTTAGTGGTTGGCTCCACCTATTGTGACAGCCATTATTGTGGTTGCAGTCAAAATCCATTGTCAGAACTCCAAAGGTTCCATAGGCCCCAAAAGGTTGGGGACCCCTGCTCTAAACACTATACCACACTCTATGTATATAAAATAGTGCCTAAATTGATGCAAAATATAGATATCAATATGCTAATAATTGTCCAACAAAGCAATCCTAAATTAAGTATACCCTTCTAAATCCATTGAAGTCAAGTCATTGAACTTTACTTAGAATAGCGCTGCAAGTCATTCAATAATATGATTTGTCTCACAGTAGTATAATCCAAAGTAGTATAAATCAACCTAGATTATTGTTTGAGATTTTCTTATGTCAATGCATTCCCATAGTAGAAAAATAACATCTATAACATATTGATTTAATAATGACACATCAATATCCTTCTTTATATGGTACATTGTGTCATTGATACATACACATTATATGACCTGTAAAAAATTGTGGTGATAATTTATTTTGGGTCCAGGTTTTTTAAATATCAGAGTTGAAGCAACATAGGTTTGGTCAAAAAGAGATTATTTGCTTTCAAATAATAATGAGGAGGTCAGCCTCAGAATGACTACTTCATAATTAGCTCTAAAGAAAGACAAAACTTTACAATCACGGTATGATGGCCCCCCTGTTACTCTCCCCACTCTGAGGCAGATTTTTCCCACCAAATTCTTAGTACTCTTCAGGCAATGATGTTGCCCTGCAAGGCACTTAATGTGCTCTTATGAACTATAAGACGTAAGTTATATGAACTTGGACTATGCAATGTTATGATTAAGGGATTGTACAGCATGGTAATCCACTATGATGCCCGTTGAGACTGCACCCTTGACAGAAGGACACCTTCCTTTCTGCGTTGCTGTTCCAGTGGATTCTTCAAGGTTACCAGCCCACTTACCTGATCAGTTCCATAGTCTGCACAAAGCATCAGATGCCAGGCCAGGCCAAAGTATGAGGACAGAGAACTCCAAACACCAGTAGGAACTCCCTCCAAGACATGCAGGCAATCCCCTCCCCCCCACCTACGTGCAAAGCTGCACGTAACCAAGAGGCTCTACACATGGTTGCTTGGCCCATCAACAAGCTGGCTAGGGCTATCAGAAGATAATGGCTTTAGCCCGATGACTCATCTCACCTACACCCAGGTGCCAGATTCCAGTCTAAGTTGCCAGTTCTCAATATTGCCTAGACCCTTCCCCCTTGAACCCAACACCATTCAGCATGTTTTGGGGATGGACTAGTAGGAGGTGGGCCAAGACATGTGACCAGCTTAGGCCACCCCCAAGAGACATGTGACTAGGACATGTAGCCAGCCTGGCCCAACCCCCCAAGCCCCCTCATAAAAGGGGGCACCCAGCCATATGGTCTCTCTTCCCCCCCCCCATGACCTCTATATTCTCTTACTCTTGAACTTGTGGCTACCTTGCCCTAAGGCTGTTGGAGTGCAGCCAGAGTCTTCCATGTGCTTTCTGCTGGTTTAGTTTGCATTCTCCATTTTCCTAGCATAATCCCCATTTTTCTGTAATTCCCTTATTTTTCCATTTGGAAGCCTTCATCTCATCGGAACAGGTAACTATTGCCCAAGCAACGGATATCCTGCTCATGCAAACGTGCTGATTATCTATCTTTATTTCCTAGTACTGAATAATTGTGTGTGTGATTGTGTATTGTCCATGTGTGAAGATGACTACAGTGAAGACATCATTTTAACCTAACTGCAGCCTCTGTGTCTGTTACTGGTACCTCTGGAAGGGCGGGACCTCTGTAAACACTGGTGTTCATTCCCTAATTTGCCTATTGCCAATTAATAATCATAATTCCCCCATATTAATAAGAAATTAAGGCAATTTAGCTAACAATGAGCTGGCCCCCAGTGGTGTGATAATATTTGCAGACAGAATCTTGTGACAGAATCTGATTTGGCTTTTGCCCAGCTCAGGAATTTGTCAGGAAGAAACAGGAGCCCTCTTTTTAGATCCCTTGAAATGGCACTGGAACCTGTCTGACAGACTTTTAATCAGACTCTTCAGACATCCACTCCTGCAGCTGAACTTTTACTTTACTGAACAGTAATTGCCGCTGAACACAAAACAAACTCACTCTCCCCTCAGCACACAGCTGATCTTATATTTCCCGCAGCTGGTGCTGGCCAGTCAGAGAAAAGGATCAGCCTGTCACTCAAGATCCACATTCTAGGGCACAGTTAATTATTCACTTACCTTCTGTGATTTTGCTGCATTAGGAAAACAGCATTTTAAATGTAGACCATCACACATGTGTTTGACTGATATTTGGAGAAATGATTTTTAATGAGATTATTTTATTTATTATTTCATTCAATTTTATCCCACTCTTCCTCCAGCAATCAAGGCTCAGGATAGTTAACAACATAAATAAAAATATAAATAAAAATAAATACAAAATATAAATAAAAATAATACAATTAGTACACTGGCATTCTGGTATGACAATGAGAGAAGCTAATAGTAGGCCAAGTCAGACTGGCACAGTGGAATGCCTGGAGGAATAACTGTCTTACATGCGCTGCAGAACCTAAGCAGATCCACAGGGCAAGAGTGTCTTTAGACAGAGCATTCCAACAGGTGGGGTTCACGACTGAAAAAAGCCCTTATTTTGGTCAAGGTTTAACAAGCTACCTGAGGTCCAGGCACCACCAGAACTCCATGTGAAGTGGAATACAAGCAATGGGGGGGGGTCATAACAGGAGAGGCAGGAGCAAAGTATTTATGGTTTTGATTTATTGCTTATAAATTGTTTTATTTTGTTGCAATGGAATTCTAACAATATGTATTTGGACTAGCTATGGACTATATCTGAAAACCTGAAACTAATTAAAGGGCTAAGGAGGTCTTAATATTTTAATTGGCTGTTTAGTTTGTTGATCTGGTTGGACATATTGTGTGCTGATACCTACTAGTCCTGTAGTAATTTGTGAAGGAGAGGTAAGAAATAAAGTAAAATCAAATAGAGAACTACCTATTCAAATACGTGAGCACTTCCAAATTTTCTTTTAGTTTTGTCTTGAATATAATATTTGTGACCTTAATAAATATTCACAGCAATTTGTCAATGGGCGCTATCCATGAGAATTACTTTCAGGTATACTGAGGTACATTTGGCAACTACTTGATGATATCTTGTATTATTTATGTAGATACTTATACTCCAGTCCCCCCCAGAAAATGCGAGCCCAACCCCCCACCAAGCTTGCGCTGGCGGGGGGACCTGAATTGCCTCCTCATGAGGCAGGGAGAGGAGGATGCCGGTGCTGCATTTCTCGCAGCGCCAGGCAGGGGGCAGAGCCAGCCTGTTTAGGCTCAGCTCCCACCCTCTGCCCCAGCAGTCTGTTGCAAGCTTGGCCCACCCTCCCACCCTATTTTAGTGCAGGTTTATACCGGTTGACTTTTCATGGGGACAGGTAGGAATTTTTCACCTTTCATTCAGTTTGGCTTATGAAGAGGGGTGTTTTTGCCTACTTTGCACTGATGATGGAGGTGTTGGAAAATTGGCTTCAGGAGGGCGTGTTATTAAATAGGTTGGTCACTTTGCATTGGGAGGGTAATGTGTCAGGATGTGAACTGGTGAGCACCTGGGCACTGTTATAAAGGAATTAAAGGATCCTCCAGGAATGGCTTTTGGGCCTTTGCGACTGATGGCCGGGGAGGGGTGATCTTCCTTGGAGCAATCTGGCCCAGCCTACCTTAGCAGGCCTTTGCGGCTTTTGGGGTGGTGGGCCAGGGTTCTCTTGAGTATGCCAAGCTGTTGGTCGAAAGCTACCTTCGGTGGCTTGAGATCGGGGCAGGTGCATTGCCCAGAAGGAAATGAAGGTGGTCAGGAGTTTGACACGTGTCATATTCCTCAGTACATCTAAGCAACCCCTCACCAGTTGTTTGTTGTAAATTAATTAATAAAGTGGCCCTTGTTAAATCCATATTAGTGTCCATCTCTTCATTCCGGGTGAGGGGGCAATGACCCACAGTGGCTTCCAACATTGTTCTCCCCTCCTTCATGTTATCCTCACAACCACCACCATCTGAGATAAGTTAGGCTGTGAAAGAATGACCGACCTAAAATCACTCAGTGAGCTTCCATGACAGATGTGGGATTTGAATCTGGGTCTCCAAGATCCTAGTCTGACACTCTAACCACTGCACCACACTGGCAACACAGAATGTTCCAACCTTCCTTCTGGACAGCCTACTTTTTCTTCAACCTGGTTTATGTTGCTTCCAACTGTCACTTGATGAATGTAGCATCAAGTGATTACTTGACTCTATGAATGAACCATCATGGATTTAAATCACATGGCATTCACATTTACCTTTCTCACTTTGCACCTCGTACACAATGCTTAACAATAAAATAGATTGATACATTCCCCTGCTAGTTATCAAGTGTTAAGGAAGTAAGTGTGATGGGAAACCAAGTGATATATCTACCTGTTTGTTGCCATTTTGTTCCTTCCAAAACTAAGGATGAACAAGCATTCCCTATTTAATTTCTTTATATAGACCTCTACTTTTGTTGTCAATGTTTTCCGTTTCCCACTATTAGCGTTGTGTATGTAGTATTTACAGATACAACATGTATGTATACAAACACACAAACTAATTTATTGATTCACAGTTAATGCTGATAAGTGCACACATTACATGAGAAAAAAATCAGTATGAAGAAACAGAAAAAAATGCAGAATCACAAGTTCAGTTCAAACAAATGAAAGAAGATCAAAACAGGGATCTGAACTTCAGCTGTAAAAGAACCTTAAGTGGTTGCTGGGTCTGGCATCAGATTTAGTGTAGTGTGTCTCAGTGAGACAGAGGTAAAATAAGAAGGTTCATTCTGGTCAGTCAGGGAAAAAACACATACCTTAACAGCTTTCAGGTAAAGGAATAAAAAGGACTCATCCATTTCAAGAATAACCATAACAGGCTTCACAATATTGAATTTTGCAGGTACACAGTGAGTATCATGCATCACTGAAGCATTAGGGTGAGCTAGCACCAGGATGGATTTTTCTCCATTCGTTCTCCAGATGTGTTTTGGGTTGTGTGAATGTTTGCCCTTTGAAAATCTTGAAACTACAGACAAAGTTCATGTTCAAGAAGCAGGTGAGCAAGCCAGAGTACAGGGGAACAAAACATTCTTTTGAGATCACAATAGAATGAATTGATTTGACTTTAGCTACAGCAGAGAAAATAGCAAAATTCCTACAGCCCATAAACAGCTGGCAATATGTGTGCGGTGCTGGCTCAACAATATCGAATGGGACTAGCTGTAGACGTCCGCAATAATGTCCTCAGCTCTCAGCAGCCTCGCACTCTCCAGGGCTGGATGGAGGAAGCCGAAAAAGCGGAAAGTCGCTTGCGTGTCATGAAACTGGATCTATCTCTGGGCAATAACCGGCCGAGTCTCACAGCAGGCCAAGCCAGACCCAAACCAACCTCCACCTCAAGCGGGATGAGAGATCAGCGTATGCGACAGGGCCTTTGCCTGCGGTGTGGGGAAAAGGGGCACTTCACCGCATCCTGCCCGAAGGGGATCCTAATAGAGCCCTACCACAAGAGGAGCCCAGACGATGGTCAACCCCTACCCCGCGAAAGGGTACAGTGAAGCCACGCAACACACGGGCTCTTTTTGCCAGCCCCGATCAAGCGGATACCATGATGCTGGAGGAGGAGAGTGAGATGCAGGGAAACGAATTGGTCCTGTTTGTGAATGGCGCTACACAACAGGACCCAGTACCTGAGGCGCCTAAACTGGTGAGCAATTATCCCTCTCTCTTCTTTGTGACTGTACTTGTGATGAATCCAGCGATGATGACCCATATTTGGGTTCGAGCCCTCATTGACTCTGGGTGCGGGAGGGACCTAATAAACCCGTCTATGGTTATGGGGTTAGAGGCAACCGTTGTCAATTTGAAAGACCCAATAACTTTTACTCAAATGGATGGGTCCCCAATGAAAGAACCATGCCAATTTGAGACTGTTCCTCTAAGAGTAGGCATTGGTGAACATTGGGAGCTACGCTCGTTCGTAATAGCCCCTCAAGCCCAGTTCCCATTGGTGTTGGGCAGCCCATGGTTGCATGGTCACGATCCGTATATTCTGTGGGAAGAAGGAAGCGTACAATTTATCTCCCCGAAGTGTGCAGAGCACAAATGGGACCCAGGGTGGGGAAAAACCCCCTGCAATGAACCTCCACGGGCTTGCTTAGCCACAGAGGACCTTAACCGCATCCCTAAGGAATACCAGTATGTAACCAGGGTGTTTGAGGAGGAGGAAGCAGATGAACTACCCCCCCCACCGTAACTCAGACTGTGCGATCGAAATCCTTCCGGGCCAAAAATTACCAAAAGGGAAAATTTATGCCATGAGTCCCATTGAAAAGGAAGAACTACGCCGCTTTATCGATAAAAATCTGGCCCGTGGATTTATTAGGCCAGCGTCGTCCCCTTTTGCAACACCCGTATTGTTTTGTAAAAAAAAAGATGGGGGGCTCAGACTATGCACGGATTACAGGGGGCTCAATGCAGTATCTGCAACCAATGCCTACCCCATGCCCCTCATCAAAGACTTGTTGGCAGAGGTGGCGAAGGGGAAAGTGTTTTCTAAACTGGATTTACGAGATGCCTATTTTCGAGTCCGTATCAGACAGGGTGATGAATATAAGACTGCGTTTAATACCCCGCTGGGGCAATTTGAATATCGGGTTATGCCCTTTGGATTACAGGGAGCACCAGGGGTCTTCATGAATTTAATCAATGAAGTGTTACACCCCTACTTATTCAAGGGGGTGGTTGTTTACTTGGATGATATCTTGGTCTACACCCCGGATCAAGAATCTCACACTGCTCTTATGCGAAAAACATTGGAAACACTATTAGAACACAAACTGTTTGTTAAACTGTCAAAATGTGAATTCCACCAGGAGTGCATTGACTTTTTGGGATACCGCATATCCTCTGCAGGGTTAGAAATGGACCCAAAAAGGTCCAGGATGTGTTGATGTGGGAGCCCCCAAAACCAGGTGGCAGCTCCAAAGTTTCCTCGGTTTCGCCAATTTTTACCGTCAATTCCTGCCGCATTTTGCCCAAGTGGCCCTTCCCCTCACAGAACTGCTAAAGACTAAGGGGAGGGGAACCAAGGCTTCAATGCCCGGAGCCACTTTGAACTGGACCCCCCAGTGTCAGGAAGCTTTTGAACAACTAAAACAGTTATTCACGTCCAAACCCATACTAGCACACCCCGATGAGACAAAAAAATTTGTGGTCCAAGTAGACGCGTCGGATACCGCTATGGGTGGGGTGATATTGCAAGAGAATGCTCAGGGGCAACTACAACCCCTTGCTTATGTGTCCAAAAAGTTTAATGATACAGAGAGATTTTGGCCCATTTGGGATAAAGAAGCAGCGTCTATACGTTTAGCATTGATCACCTGGAGGCACTGGTTAGAAGGGTCCCGAGTACCTTTTGAAATCTGGACTGATCACAAAAATCTTGAGGTACTGCGGAAACCCCGGAATCTAAATGCAAAACAATTCCGGTGGGCTGAGTTTTTCTCAAAATTTCAATTCACCCTTCACCACTTTCCAGGTAAATCCAATCATCTGGTGGATGCTCTCTCCCGCCTTCCCCAACACCTGTGTAAGAGGACAGAAATACGAGAGTCTATGTTCACCCCTGAGCAATTAGTTGGAGCAGTTGTAACCCGGAAAACCAGACGCGCACAATTGTTGACCCCAATCCAAGCCATTACCTGGGAAAAGCAATTTGCCACTGACATCACCACACAAGAAAAGCTTGAATTACAAGCTCGGGACGATGTGAAATGTGGTACTAATGGCTGCTGGTACAGGGGCAATAAAATCTTTGTTTCAGAAGCTACCCGGTCCCAGGTGTTGCAATCAGCCCATGACTCAAAGTCTGCGGGGCACTTCGGATATGTAAAATCCTTACACCTACTGCAACGCGGCTTCTGGTGGCCCCGAATGAAATGGGATTTATCCATTTATATACAATCCTGCCCAACGTGCAATCGTTGCAAAACCAGACCAGGGAAACCTCCAGGTCTTTTACAGCCTCTACCTACCCCAAGCCGACCCTGGGAAGTGATCTCTATGGACTTTATCACGGATCTTTCCCCCTCTAGACATATGACAGTCATTTGGGTGGTAGTAGACCTATTTTCTAAACAAGCTCATTTTGTACCGTTTCCCAGCCTGCCGACAGCCAAAGTCCTGGCCAAAGCCTTCCTTCAGCACATTGCCAGGCTACATACGATGCCGCTCAAAATAATCTCCGACAGGGGGTTCAATTTGTTTCAAAGTTGTGGTCGGAGTTGATGACTCTTATGGGTATTGAACGCGCTCTCAGTACTGCCTATCACCCTGAAACCGACGGGCAAACGGAAAGAGTAAACCAGACTTTAGAACAGTACTTAAGGTGTTTTTCTAACTATCAACAAGACAATTGGGTAGATTTATTACCACTGGCGGAGTTTGCGTACAACAACTCATGGCATGCTTCAACGCATATGTCTCCCTTCAAAGCTGCCATAGGTTATGACAGCCCCCCTCTTCCCTTTTTGCAACCTGGTGAGACTGGGGGGAAGGCCTCAGCATGGTGTAAAACTTTCCGGGACTCTTGGCCCCTAATTGTTGAGACATTGAATGAGGCCAAGGCACAATACAAAAAACAGGCAGACAAAAAGAGGGCGGGTGGCTGGAAACTGCAACCGGGAGACTCGGTATACCTTTCCACCAAGAACCTTAGACTAGCCCAACAATCCCGGAAACTGGCTTGGAAATATATTGGTCCATTCAAGGTTTTGAGATGTATAAATCCAGTAACTGTACAACTAGATTTGCCTAAATCTCTTAAAGCAATACATCCAATTTTCCATTACAGCCTCCTCAAACCAGCATTACCCCCGACTAAATGGCATCCTGAGCTTCCAGCACCTCCCCCCTTTGATGGTTGACGATGAGGAGCACTACGAAATTGCTGACATTTTGGACTCTAAGATTCTCCGTGGACAACTTCTGTACCTTGTTGAATGGGTACACTTCGGGCCCCAACACAGGGAGTGGGTGAAAGTGTCGGATATCAATGCACCTGACCACCTGAAAGAATTTCACACTCGATACCCAACTAAACCTGGGGGCCCCTCATTCTCTCCTTCCTGAGTGGTGGGTGGGTGGTATTTTGGGAAGGGCAGAATGTCAGAAAATGCCTTTGATGTTTCTCACTGAATCCATTGTTTTGTGTTCCCTACCCTGCTTTGCGCTTGCGTAGCTATGCAGGCAGAAACGTGGGAGCTTCTTCTCTGCCGCTTCTCCTTATCACGGTGGCCTTGAATGTAGGCTTTGGACTATTCTTGTTTCACTGAGAATTTTCCAGTCCTAGGAAGGCAAGGGGAGGGGGGAGTAGTCTCCCGTTCATGAAGTATTTCTCCCGCCGGGAGTTCCCGCGCGAGTGCTCAAATTTCATTTGCTAGGCGCTTTATTGCATCACACTATAAGCTAGCTTGCTTTGCTTCGCCCCCATTCCTGACAATGACCTCCTACTGTGGGTTTTGGCAAGATAGTCCAATAAAACCTTTCTTTGTGCAAGAATGACTGGATCTACTTGTTTTTAAACCTGACAATGTGTTTATTTAGGTTGATAGGTTTGAGATCAAATTAAGTCCCATTGTCATTTGAAATCTGATAAAGTTCAAAATGTGATTTAAGAACAATGAAAAGAAACTTTAATTGTTGCTGGTAATTATAACACAATAAATAGCAAGCATATAACTTGCAAAATTGAATAGGTTTGCATATCTTTTTCTCCTCTAAAGTTCCATTCAAGAATATAGGAAGATCAAATTAAAAGAGTATAAGATCAATGCTTTGCAGGTTCATCTGAATTAACAAAGCTGCATTTGCTAGTGGAACGATATGATTGCTAAAAATGAGTCAATTTCTATCACTCTGTTTCTTTAGTGTTCCAGAAGTCCTTTCTGCACTGTGTTCTAACCCCACTCAATTCCAAATTTAACTAGGAGAATTTCTAAAATTAATTTTCTAATTGGACCATGGTCAGCTACAGTCATATCAATATTACATTTTTGTGCTGACTTTGCTCATTGGAATAAAAGTACACATGGATAATTCACATTATATTAAACTGGGGTGTGGTTTTGTGATAGCCCCTATTTTGAATGGAGCATGAGGCTCCTATTGGACAAAAGAGAGACTCTTCATTCCTCATGCAGTGCAACCAGTGGATGAGGAAGTTTAGCAGTTATTTAAGCCTGTCTTGCAGATGTGTTTTACTATAAGTTGGCCCATCCAAACCATCACTCTAGAATAATGTAAGATTACCTGGTAACCTTTTAGGGGCCAAATAGGAATTTGGGGGGGGGAATCATTTTGGAAAATAAGAGCTATTTGACCACTTGAACTGCACTGTACAGAGGTGGGTGAATAATTATAATTCATCATGATCTTATAGGTGGTTTTAACCCATGTTTCCCTCCAATATTGAGTTTAGTTATGTCGTAACTATACATGGCAGGAATTGTGTGGTTTGCTGAAGTATAGATAGGGCAATTGGTGAGCACCCTGAAGCATCTAAAGATGAAGGTCCATTCTTAAGCCAGCCCAGCACTGACCTGAGTGACCAGGTGGGTTGTGGAAGGGAGATACTTGGTGGTGAGAACTGGGGCTATGCACTTGAAAAACATGGAATTTTTCAGATTTGGATTTTTGGAAGGATATTCATCCTGCTGTTCCACATTATTCATGTCCCTAATATGTTTTTGGAATTCAAATTTTACTCTTTCCAGGAGGCTAGAATGGATATTTTCCAAGAAAATGTCACTAAAATTGCAGGGATACTAGTTGTGCCCATCCAGTAATCCCCCCCCCCAAAGTTTCAAGCAAATTGGATCAAGGAGTCGATTCTATGGGCCCTTGAACAAGGTGTCCCAGACATCCTCCTTCTCTCCAGTGGTTCCTAGGGGGTAAAATCTATGCTTTCTCCAGGGCAAAGAAGCCAATTGCCTAACATCCAAGAGCAACCACTGTCTGAAAGCTTTCCAATGCAAACAGAACTAACAAGTCTAACAAAACCAATATCAAAGCAGAGAATCCCAGCAGAGCTACAGGCAAATGTATAAAGTCTAACACAACCAATCATAACTACAGAATCCAAGCCAAACCAACTAAAGCAAGTGCTGTGAAAGAAAGAATTCCCATGATTGAGCAGGCAATTCTAGGAATCCCTCAAATGTCTGATCCCATTCCCTCCCTCCGCCCTCTCCCCTTCTCCTCAGGAATCTTGTAAAACTGAAGAAAAGAGCCCAGAGCCATTAAATAAATAAATAAAAGGACTCAATTACCAGTATTCCAGAAAAGCTGAATATCACTCCAGACACCCAAATATATCTGAAAACATACTGATATACATTGTAACTGAAAATATCAGAATGTGGATCCCAACTGACTATGATCAACCAAGTTCTTAGATGCTTGAATGACATGTGGAGGGACCAAAATGGGGCTTAACACCTCTTTGCACTATGAAAAGTACTGAGACTGATGAGTGATTTCAGCTCTCACATACTTTATTAGATCGAGAACAAGGCAACCTAAGCCGGCTCGCAGGCCGGCTTTTATTCCCAAGTGAACCCACACCCCAAAACACACAACACCCGTGATTCGCTATTTACAATGATTCAATTATCCCTGGCTCCCTGATGGGAAGGGAGCTAGGAGCCTGCAGTCTATTGTCTTTTGGGGCAAAGCTCAGGCCCTTCGCCTGGCCATATGGCAGACTGGTTTAGACCAGTCCGCGCACATGGCTGTCCCGAGTCCATGTTGCCACATGGATACACTACACACTAATTTTAGACAAAGGCTGATATAAATGAGGCAATTGGTAATGCTGGACAAGTTATGAATCAAGGCAGGTTTGCCCAGAATGCTGGTAGATTCCTTGTTAACTATCAACCTGCACTGAACGTTATGGCAATATTTTGTTGATGTTGCAGCCTTACTCATTAATAAAATATAGTTCAACCCATGTTTTTGGTGTATCACGTCTCCATTGCAGATACTCTTACAAAAACACTACTCAAAAGAGTATTTATATCATATATTTTATCACATTCTGTCTGCTTTTTTTTGGACAGTAGTTTAGTCATTCCTAAAACATTGATTTTATTTTGGGACAAAATTCAATTTGAAACTCCAAAATCCAAGAAGAAATTCAGAAAGATTTTGGAAGTGTCACTTTTCCCTAGAATTCTGGGGGAGAAGCCCCAAAGAAGTAGCTGCCATGTCACTGCAGTAACGCGTTAGCTGCATTTAAGAATTCAAGTCAATATTAACATGACTTTCCTTGTATTCATTTCTAGCCAACTTCTTTAAATACAGTTTTAGTTATGAAGCCTGAAAGCTAAGGTCCAATGCTCTATGTCCAATTGACTACAGTTGCGCATATGCATCTGATAGTGGCTAAATGCAGACTAGTACATGCCAGACATATGTCTGATTTCTGCTATGTGAGAGCCATGAACTTGGATCATATCTTGCTGAAGTTATTCCAGAAGGACTTTTTTTTGTTAAATAAGGGAGTTCCAGAAAGCATTGTACAAAATGGCTCCACTAACTATATTAGTGGTACACTAGAAACCTGATCTCCCCCCCCCCATGTTGTAATGGGACTCAGCTTGTTGTGTGCATTCCAGTTAGCTCTCTCAGTGAGGTAACTAGAATTTTTTTTCAGCAGGACTTGTAGCCTGCTGGGTTTTCTTTCAAAGCAGGGTTTTTTTTTAAGTTTCATTGTTATCATTTTTTTACTGTTATCCCTGTATTTTTGATCATTCTTCAGTCAAAAATGGTGTGACCATTCTCCTCCCACCAGAACATTTCTCCCCATTTTGATTAGAAATACACTGGGCCTAATTAGAAACGTGAAATGGGGGGATGGGGAATGGCAACCCTAGACCCTCACTTCAAACATGGTTACTGGCATTTCAAGAAGAGGTCAAAGAAATAAACTACCATTCATTAGCCTGAGGCAATGAATGATCTACCAACCATACAGAAAATTGGCAGTCCCTCTGCCTTTCGTCCTCAAGGAGCCTATGTATTAAACTAATTGTTAAATATAGCAAGCAGATTGACAGCAGGAGAAGAGAGTACTTTGGCATATGTAAAATAATGGGGTCTATGAGGAGTTTATCGAAATCCTACTCTTACAATCCCCCCACTGTGTACAGACATTTACATGCTTCATTTTAAAAATTCCAGTTCCTAGATAATGTAGATTTTTATAGGGTGTCCCACGGCAAGCTTGCTAATTGGGACAATGCATATCAATTCCATTTTGAAGGAGGCTGAGCCAAAAAGTATCTAAAACACATGCACTGATTTTCATATACTTTGGATGGTTTTAAGCCGGATGACATAAGCATCATTTGTTACTTGCCCAGTGAATGCATTGCTAAGCAACACACTGTTAATGGAGAATTCAGGGAAGAAGTAAAGTTTTGTTTCATTTTCAAGGTTTTCCCCTCACTGTTTCCACAAACTGTAGAAGTACTCTGTTTTTATTCAATAAAATCTGATATGCAGGATAGTCTGTTGTATACAAAAATAAAGGCTTTATTATTGTATTTAAGTGCTAATCTGGGGGGTGGGGAGGAGAGACAGACAGAGAGACCTTGTAGTGCAGTGATTAGGTTGGAGAACTAGGACTGGGGAGACTTGAGTTCAAATCCCCATGGCCATGGAGTTCACAGGGCAACCCTGGGCCTTTTCATCACAGGGCAACCCTTCTCATCCTAACCTACTTTATTGGGTTATAGGGGGTATAATGGAAGAGCAGAGGACCCTGAGCTCCTTACAGGAAGGATGGGATAAAAATCTTCCATCATGCCTAGATCCAGTTTAGACTGTGTCTTCTAGCCTCCAACTACCTTAGATAATGTTATCAGTAAGGGGTAGCAAGCTGCCTGTCACACTTTACCATGCCATAATCTAGCTTCTGTTGTTGAAACTGAGCCCTCCAGCCTCCATGTACCATTGATGAAGCAGCTTCACCAGACCCTGTAGAATAATTTACTTTATTTTTGAAATATGTTGAGTTTATTGAAATACAGGCTGAGTTCAGACTGGCAATTTGCCCCGGTAGGGACCCGGGCCAGCGACGACTCAATCCCGGAGTAAATGGGGCGTTCACACAGGCACATCTGCCTGGCGTCCCCCACCCGTAGCCAACCCATGCTGTTGCGCTTCACCGCTGGATTAAAAAGATACCTGATAAAACCTGTAGCAAATCTGAAAGCCCGCGTGTGTCGCGCATTTCTTCGCGTCCGGGGAGTCTGAACGCGCAGCCGAAAAGCCGGGAGCAACCCGCGTTAGGCAGAAGGCAGCAGCGGTGTGATTGGCTGTGCTCCACTCCACTGCCCAATGCGATGCCGGCGCTGCGGGATCCTCCCCCAATCGACAAAATGCACTTATGCGCATGAGAGCATGAGCGCATGGGTGCTCATGCGCACATACACCCATACACCCACAGCCGAATTAATGGGGAAACAGCAAATATAGCACGCCTCCGGCACGGCAGTCTAAACACTCCCGCGCGCCTCTGTCCCATATTTTCCGGCAGCGGCCCCTGCTGTGTGAACGGGAAAACCTGGTATAGTTTATTCTGGGGCTTTTTTGCTACGACTGGCTACTGGAGCAAACTGCCAGTCTGTACTCAGCCACAGTAACAGATATACTGTTGAATTTATTCTGGATTGTGATGCTGATATGTTACTTTGTACTGAAGATTCACATTGCTGTCATGTGGTGTTATTTCTGCTAATATGGTTTATTATTGTTTGTTTTAACAGCCTTGAAGATGATCCTGGATCAAAACATATTGGGCTATATTATATTTGCACCACTTTCAGGTTCTGCCCTTCAGTCATCCTATGGCTGCTACTGCTGCCACACTTTTTTTTTTGCTGCTAAACCCTTATGAACTGAAAGTAGAGCAAACCTTTCGATGGAAAAAGTACAGAGGCTGATGGGTTAAGATCTCTGTTGCAAGTACTTGCACGTTCTTCATTTAACTGTGGTCAGTGCTCATATTAAGACAGATCAAGAAGTTGAGCGATTGCTAGCCTTAATCATTTAGCATGCTTTATGGTTTTTCATAAATTGAAGAAGCAGATGTTATGAGGTCATAGGAAAAGCAACTGGTGAAGGGAAATTATAAACCTTAATGGAGCTTAATGGAATTTATCACAGCTGAAGTTTTTGTTGTATACAACATTATAAGACTTAAATCACAATACAGTAGTGTGTAGGTAATTAACCCATGGTTATTTACCCTCCTGAAAGTTCTGCAAGGCTATTTTAACCTAACATAACCCTTTGAGATAGATCAGACAAGTGAACAACCCATAATGTTTATAGTTGAGCAAGAGTTTGAACCAGATTTAAACACAGCACAATATAATATTCACACTGACATCTTGGGCTTCCTAACTAATAAACAGTTGCAACTTTCCAGCAACAACATAAATTGGGTTGCTTTCCTATTCAATCAGACATGTCCCCAATCCATCTTTAAAAGTTACACTAATCTTCTGTATGCCCAACCATGTAGAGAGAGAGAGGTGAGGCCTAGTGCAAGCAAAATAATGCAAAACAGCTTGCAGGGTTATAATTTAGGACATAACTAGTGTGGCAGGGATAGGGCAAATTGCTCAGAATAGGCATGAGACGCAAGAATCCTGAGCCATCAGCTGTGATGGAGGATGTGAACTAGCTAGGGATGAGGCTTTGGAAGGAGAGCCTTTGGTGCTGAGCAACATCTTTCTGAACCTGGTAGTGGCTTTATGGCACATCAGGGGAGGGGGATGGGGCTTGGCACCTCTCAGTACAATATGTGCAGGTGAAGTTAAATTAGGCCAGTAGAAGACACTGGCAAAGTTTGGACCCTGGATTGATTTGCTAAAACAAAGGCAGCCATGGCATATTTAATAATTGATGACATAGGTCAGCTAATTTCAATAAACTTGTTAAAACCATGTGATGGTCTCATGTCTTTATTTGGGTTGCCAGAGCAAATTGTCTATAGGCATGCACTTAATTTTTTCTAACAGGCACTCCAATATACAAGATGGTTGCGGTGAAATTCTTCTGCTGAAGTCAGCATGCATAGCCCAATCTTATCTATGTTGAGGTTTTTTTGGTCCAAACTTTGTAGAGGAACACAGAAAACCATTTTCTATGATCTATCATCCACAGGAAATCCAGTAGGGATTCCCAGGGAGAAAGTTTCTCTTAAACCACAAATTTATTCTATAGCCTGAGATTTTTATTTAGCTTGGCTCCATCTAAATATCTGTTTGGATATTTCCTGTCCTTACCAGTATTTTTTATATATATATCCAGGTAGCCAGATAATATTCAGGATTTTTGGGGATATCAGTAAATTGATCTTGTAAATTCGAGGAATATTCCAAAATATTCAGGGTCAGCATTTTAAGACTCCTGTTGGTTTTTCTTCAGTTTTACAGTGTCTGAATTAGTATCTTCATGTGAGGTTTCACAGGCTGGTTTTGCTTGGATTCTCTGGTTTGAAATTTGTTCTGTTGGTCTTGCAGCAGTGTTCCTTGCTTTGGTTGGATTCATTTGGATTCCCTGGTTTGGCATTGGTTGTTTTGGGCTTGCCACAATGGCCCATAGTTCTGCTAAGATTTTCTTGTTTGATGTTGGTTCTGTTTGCATTGGGAGGCTTTTGGCTAGTGGTTGCATACTCTTGTGTATTTTGCTGGAGAAAAAATGGAATTTGCACCTGAAGAAAGCATGACATTTCCCCCATAGGAAACAATGGATACAAATAGGATGGCTGTGTCACTTTGTTCACTTTGTTCAGGGGCCCATAGAATTGGACCTCTTGATCCAATTTGCTTGCAAATTGGTGGGGGGGCGTCTTTAGTGAACAGGCAGGACTAAGTTCCCCAACATTTTTGTGTCATTTCCTTGAAAGATTACCACTCATACAGATTCCCTATAGGGGAATGTTTAGAATTCTAAACCCAAATCCATAAAAATCCCAAATCCAAATACTGACATGGTATTGTGGACTTGAATAACCTGGGATACCAGTATTTATTTCTTTATGGAAATCTGTACCCTAAAAATACTGATTTTTTTCAGGCATATTCTAGCAGTTTCACCTGCTACAGTAGGTCCACCAGGTTAGAACTTCTGTACCACAGTAAGCCTTCTGTACCACTGAAGTCTTGTTTTAGCTAGATGTTTTATTCTATACTTCTCAAATGTGTCTTTAATAGGCCAGTTACAAGAGAAAAGAGACTTCTGATATTGTCACTCTGAACTGATTTTGTGAAAGCACCTTCTAGCCAATCAGATTGGATTTTGTTACAAAATCATGAAGCTGATTCAGAATGGGAAGATAAAGCATTGCTCTCACTCAGAAGGGATTCTAGGTTGGCATGGCTGCTCTGCCCCTATTTGTAGGCCCATCCCCCCAATAGTAGGAAAAGGTGCCACTTTTTATGAACCACAAACAAGACTGTACATGACTTTGGCCCAGCCTTAACTAATAGAAAAATGTATTCCCTTGCCTTTGATTAATTTGTTTTACATCAATTCTTGGGTTGCTAACCTCCAGGTGGGATCTGAGAGTGCTCTCAGAATTACAGCTTGGCTTCAGACTACAGAGACCAGTTCTTCTGGACAAAATAGCAGTTTTGGGGGGTGTACTGTATGGCATCACATCCCTGCTGAGATTCCTGTACCCTTCCCAGGCTCTGCCCCAAATCTCTAGGAAATTCCAGCCTGGAGTTGGCAGTCCTAGTTGCTGATTGTAGAGACTGAGGTCTTAAAATACAAAGCTTCAGATTCATACAGCAGACATTGAGCTAGGATATCTTCCCCTACCCAGTCATATTACTGAAGGAGAATTTCAGAGTATAAAAGAAGTTCCTCCCTCATCATGATTAACTAGGCACACTTTAAATTGAAAGAAGATAGCACAAAATTATTCTGCCAGGTTCTGAATGCAGTTAAAAAGGCAAAATGCAAAATAACTCCATTAGAGTCAATTGTCTAAACAGTGGCCTGAATCCAGTTCCCTACTTCCCCCCTCATCCAGAGAACTATTTAATGGCTGAAACCAGTGTAGCCTTCCAAACAGCGAGAAGATTCCCCCCTTAGTGTCAGGGCAAACAGCTGAGGAAATGGCTTTATACACACTGGTACTATTAAGTAGTTTGCTTCTCATTTTACCCAGCTCCTTCCCTGAGAGTACAATAGAGACAATTAACCGGATTTCGATTAACTGCTTGAAAAATCACCAGCTGCTTTTTTTTCTTTCAGAGTCACTTAGACCTTTTATTTCTGACCTAGATTTAGCAAGTGCGACAGGAAAACTAGGCTAGATTTGTCACACTGAAAGTGAACCTGTAGCAAATTAATAGCACAGAAAGCCAAGTACCTGTTGAAAACCGCTTCCAATTGGTCAGCTGTTGCCTGTATTAGGATTTCTTTGGAAGTTCATCTGTAGATCTTGGCACCCACTAACATATAATTCACTGGGTTAGATTCTTATACGACAAACTTCTGAGCAAGTAATGACTTCTTTGCATGGAATTTGGCAGCCCATGTACTACTCCTTGATGACATTTACCTATCAAATACTTACTGCATCAGTAACTTCAGCAGTGAAATGGTACATCTTAGTGTGGACACATGGTAGAGAATCTTCTTGACATGGGCTTGTCTTTACTCTGTAAAGCATTATGCACATTGGTGGTATAACAAGAATAATAACAATAATAATGACTACCATCATCCAGCTAAATGTACCGAAAACCAGATTGTTCAGATACACCGTAGCCTTTCTGCTTAGTGAGTATTGGAAAAACCTAGGTCAACTCAGGATACTGAAGAGATGAAAAGGGTGGAGCCATGAAAAGCCACTGTGCCTTTGAAATGTTCCCTTTCTTTTGCCTATTAAATCTGTGAAACTTACCTGGGGATATCCCTGGATAGATGCCTCCCTTCCTTTTAGGCTGCTATTTAGCAAAGGACTGCAAAATAGGACTCTGTAGATTACATTCATACCTCCTCCATGTGACTACAGGTTTATGCCCAGAGCTAAGGTTGGAAGTTCTCTGTGACATTAAATTGTTCTCACAAAGTTTTATATCAATAAGCAGCCATCCACCTGACTAGTAATAAGGCCTGATAGTCACACAATGCTTTTGTGCACTGGCTGACCATCTGAGTCACACTGTGTTCCTGTAGGCCAATTCACATGACTGAACCGAATGTTCTATTCCCATTTCATATCACAGGACCACTATAAACAACATTGCACTGGCCTCCCCACCTTAAAAGAAAGCCTGTTATGCACTGGTGTTTTGCCTTGCTTTCACCGTGCATGTCAGTCAGGTTTTCATTGTCATTCTGCATCCCATGGCTTTCACTATGCATCTCCACTGATTTCCCCCCCCCCATTCTGCATTGTTTTTCCTCCCTCCAGCACTCAGTTCAATTTCCATTTGCTCTTGGCCAGGGGTTTCTGAGAGTGGTTTTGTCACAGCTTTTCCTTTTGCGCTGCTTCCAAGTCAAAGGCAATTCAGAAGCAGACATATCCCCTTACATTTATTCCCTCTGCCCATTTCCAGTCCTCCAAGACCACTCCTCCACCCACATTGAGGTCATTCATCAATGTTCAGTTTTGTGCTGGGCAAGTTTTTTGAAATAGGCAATTCTTCAAGCTGCATTTACTCTTGGTTAGTCCTCTTAGCCGACGGTTACCGGTTCTCCCCCCTTCATCGGTGTGCAAGCTCCACTGTTGCTTACCCATTTAAAGGTTTTTTTTGTAGAAGCAGGATGAGTCTAGCAAAATAAGTTTTCTATTAGTCTTGGACTGCTGGGGGGAAAAATTACTGACAGGAGCCTCTTTGCAAGCTCTGAAAAGGGGGAGGGATTGGGTCAAGACCAGCATCGTGACTTGGGAGTTGTTTCTGTTTTTCTCCATGGATAGTCTGCATTTTCCTTGGGGATCTGAGGTGTCTACATCCCTTCCTTTGTTAGCTTATCACCAGAGGGCTGGGCTGTCTTTTTTCTGCAAGCAGGACTGGATGGCTGTGGAAGACAGGCACATGAAAGTAGGCACCATTTGCCAGCAGTTCTGAACAGGGAGAGAGGGAGGGAGGATCAGTTCAAGCATCAGGGTGAGAGACCTATTTGTGAGATCAGCTGGTTAGCTCAGTTGGTTAAACTGTGGTCCTAATCATGCAGAGGTCTCTGGTTTGATCCTGCACAAGCCAGTTCCTTTTTGCGAAATAAAAAAAAATCTGAAGTCACTATAGAATGTACATCTAGAACTCAATGAGACAGTTCCTTTTTGCAAAAAAAAAAAAAAAGTCTTTAATTGGTCTTTTTGCTTTCCTACTGACAAAACCTCAGTATAACAAACTACCTCTCTCGTTGTTAAATATGGGGACATTTTGCCAGAGGTTATGTTGTGTTTCTGAATTGGCTCTGATTTTGGCATTCAAGTTGGGCTCTAAAACTAAGTGCATGTATGCACAAACTCTTTGAGCTTTCTTTAGTACTGTATCTCAAATGTACTAAATGTACACTGAATAGTGACTTCAGACTTTTTTTTAAGGAACTGGCTCATACAGGGATCAAACTGGAGACCTCTGCATGATTAGGACCATGGTCTAACCAACCGAGCTAACCAGCTGATCTCACAAATAGGTCGCTCACCCTGATGCTTGAACTGATCCTCTCTCCCTCTCCAGAACTGCTGGCAAATGGTGCCTACTTTCATATGCTTGTCTTCCACAGCCATTCAGTCCTGCTTGCAGAAAAAAAGACAGCCCAGCCCTCTGGTGATGAGCTAACAAAGGAAGGGATGTATAAACTTCAGATCCCCAAGGAAAATGCAGGTTATCCATGGAGAATAAAGAGAAACAACTCCCAAGTCACACTGCTGATCTTGGCCCAATCCCTCCCTCCCCCCTTTCAGAGGTTACAAAGAGGCTGCTATCAGTAAATCCCCCAGCAATCTGATTAATGAAAAACTCATTTCGCTAGACTCATCCCAGTTGAATAAAAAAAATTAAATTGTAATCAAAAAGTGAAGCCTGTATACCGCCTGAAGAATCTCTAGTTCCTATTTCAAAAAAACACACCCAGCTCGAAACTGACCAATCAGGAGAGACCAACCATGCCACACACAAAAAAGGGAATTTCAGTGCTGCAACACTATCTGTTTTTTTTCATTGGCATGCAGAATATATACTCTGCAGTTTCCAAGAGAAAAATTGGAGGAAAAAATAGGTGTGCAGGCACAGCATCCAAAGTAAAGCCCTACTGACTTGACCTCAGGGTAAATCGGCATTAGGTTGTGAGTACATAGTAGGCCAAAGACACAGACACCAAGACTGGATCAAACTGAGGGTCTGTGAATTATTTAACAGGATGAACTGCATTTGGCAAACTATTTACCCTCTTAGCACAGGTACTTCAAGAGGCTTCCCAGTGGGATTGCCAGTGTTTGGGCAATCCCACCCTGGTTCCAAGCCCAGAGCATTATATAGCTGCTCTTTGCCTGGATATTAAAACTGTACCAAGAGCCAAAGTCATCCCTCAGTGGTAGTCAGCATGAAAGTTCAAATGTTATGTAGCAGCACCAAGAGAGTTCTCTCCCCTGATACTTGGACTGGGAACCTTATACCTCAAGGGGCTTGCAAATCTCACATAAGATGCAACACACCAAAGCAAACACCCCCAGACTGGTAAAAATCCAACATAACCACTCCTTCTGCTTTGCTTTTCATTAGCTTGTTTAGTAAAAAATTGGACTGTCATCATTCCAGGGTTCTGGCTGCATCCACACATTGCTGGATATTGCATTGTCACTGCATTACAATTATCACTCGCAAGTGCTTATCCATACAGGGTAGTCCAGTTGCTTGTACCTTTGGGTATAAATATATCTCCTGTGAAACTGATGGGTATCTGATGAAGTGAGTGACTCATGAAAACTCATGCTGAAACAAATTTTGCTAGTTTCTGAGGTGTCGCTGGTCTTCTGCTTAATTTTTCTGTAACAGGCTAATACGGCTGCTCCTCTGGATCCAGTTGTGTATGATTCCTGTCATGTAAAAATAGCATTCGATGATGGGTGTGGATGAAGCACCTCAGAAAGTCTGTATGTACAAAACAAATCAGATCAACTCACAAGGGACAATAATTTGGGTTCTGAAGCAGAAAAAAATCTCAGAAGTGTTGGCCCTTTCTTGCTGTCTCTCTCATTGTAGGAATCTCCCAATCACTTATTTTAGATTCACTGGAATTGCTGACCACTTGAGAGGAACAGTGTTCATCAATGTATTAAAAATCTAAGGAATATGGAATGTTTTAGATGGACATTACTCTGATCTAAAGGACAGAAGAGGCTGCCTGCTATAGGAAGACAGTGGAGGTAG
Organism: Gekko gecko; assembly: GCA_029375565.1. Taxonomy (NCBI): domain Eukaryota; kingdom Metazoa; phylum Chordata; class Lepidosauria; order Squamata; family Gekkonidae; genus Gekko; species Gekko gecko. The sequence continues at coordinate 112,421,788 of JAPDNY010000009.1, forward strand.
AATGACAGTAAATATAGAAAAACCAGACAGCTGTGAGAGGAAAGTAGGCAGATTATAGAGTTGGGAGGGACTCTGAAGGAAAGGGATGTAGAAAAGTGAAGAAGAATTTAAATAGCTAATCCAATTGCTAGCATGGTATACACTAATACTTCATAATGTCAAATAGATGGTTGTGCTGGATTTGGATATGAAACCAGCAATATCCTTTTTCACATAGAGTTCTGGACTCCATTTTGTGCCATACTACCTTCTCTCTCATTTTTACAAGGCATTATTTCAAAGCACATGAATATTTAATATAATGTGTCTCACCATCATATATCAAATAGATATAAAACAATTGTATATTATAAATTTATACACTGATAATAAAGTAAGCACTCTACTAATGTAACATTAAGAAAGATACTAGGCTTACAGAAGCTAGCAAATATGAAGTCAATGTTTTAATGGCAACCTCAATTCTATTCTCTTAAAAATGAAACAACTTCCCCTTTTTTGCATAACCATGTAACAATCAGAATGTTACTGGAACAACTGTATTTCAATCCAAGCCAGTGATCTAAGAATGCATGATGATGACCAATATTCCTAGTCAATTTTATGGCTATAATGAAATGGCATGATGAGAATCAAATCAGAGTTGGGGTGACAGCATCTTCTCTGTGCATATGGGACCTTACAAGATAAAGTGCTAAAATGGGTCCTTTTCAGAAAGACTTTAGCTGTTTACAGTAGGTCTGCATCACATTTCCATGAGGTCTGGTTCTGTTGTTGTCACTTGAGGGGAAGAAGGAGAAGGAGAAGGAGAAGGAGAAGGAGAAGGAGAAGGAGAAGGAGAAGGAGAAGGAGAAGGAGAAGGATCCACAAAGAAACCTTTACCATCCCAGTATTTCATATATTTTTTGTTGCCACATCAGCACTTCATGACAAGTTTTTCAACAAAATCTACTTGTAGCCACTAAAAATGTATTTCATACATTTAGAGTCACTTTTCAACTTTTAAAGTTCTTAAAGTGACTTCCCAAATGGAAATGACTTCAAAAATTCAGGTAGGATTTGCCCTCTCAGTTTGTCCGGCAATGATGGAACCCCCTATGGACATAGACAATAGAAGTTCTATTGCCCACAAATAAATGGGGAATATTTGAATGTGTAACCTGATCCACATTCTCCACTAACTAGCTACCTATGTGTGACTGGAAAGGGGTAAGGACACATCAACTTGGTTGCTTTGGAAATGTGAGTGACATTCTCTCTCCTCCTAATGCTCACCTTCTTGCAAATAGTTTTACATCCTCTCACAAAGAGGTACAAAACTTCTGGAAAAGAGAACCATGTTACATGAAAGAGGAGATGGAAATGTTTGCAGATCATCTCTCCATCCCAACTTTGGCTGAACATTTGTTTACATATGTTCATAATAGCATATGTATGCAAGTTTGAACAAAATCCCATTAGTCACAGATTTTAAAAGTATCTGGGCATGTTACAAGCCTTCTGAAACTGAAACATTCAGTGCAGCACAAAAATAGATTTGGTCATTCAAAGAAATAGTGCTCAGTGTCTGTGGATCATGATGAGGGCAAACAATTGAAGCTGAATGAAAATAAAGTGGACATGATGGTGGCTGGGGATCTCTGTTGCCTAGGAGATGTGTGCAGTCTTATTATTAGTCAACCAAGTTTGGGACTCTGGGTTTTGTTAAGAGACATGTTTTCATCTAACACTGAATTTAAAATATTTACAGCTATGGGTGGATTGTGGAACTTCTTCCCAATTTAGGATAAGAACATAAAGAGAGCAATCCTAAGCAGGTCTACTCAGAATCTTGCTCAGGTCTATTTATTTATTTATTTTATTTCTAGCCTCCCTTCCTGCACAGCAGGCTCAGAATGGTTTACAATATTCCTAAAACATACAAAAGTTATAAATAGCACAATTCTTAAAATCTATTAATTATTAACAATACATAAAGCATAAACAATGCATAAACAATACCTAAAGCATAAACAATGCATAAAGCAAAACATGAAGTATTAAGTGGTGTCAATGACATCATTTAATGAGTCGAAAAAGACTCCGGTTATGTGTAGCCATAGATGAAACAGGACAAGGTAAGTGAGTAGGTAAGGAAATAGCTATGATGGATTAAAGCAAAGCAGCTAAAGCACCACCTCAAACATGGCCTAGCAGAACATATCCATTTTGCAGGCCTTGTGGAACTGCATTAAATCCCACAGGAACCAGATCTCACTAGGGAGAGTGTTCCAGCAGGCTGGCACCAGAGCCAAAAAGGCTCTGGCTCTGGTTGAGGCTAAGTGTACATCATTTGGGTCAGGGATCACCAGCAGATGTTGGTCAGAGGAGTGCAAAGCCCTTACGAGGATATATCGAGAGAGATAGTCCTGTATATATGTCCACACAGAGCTTTAAATATCAAAATCAGAACCTTGAACTTGATCCAGAATTCTACTGGGAGCCAGTGCAGCTGGCGTAGCACTGGATGTATATGTGCTCTCAATGGTGTCCCTGTGAGGACACGTGCCACTGCATTTTGGACTAGCTGCAGTTTCCAGATCAGTCTCAAGGGTAGCCCTGCAGAAAGCAAGTTACAGTAATCCCGCCTGGAGGTGACCATTGCATGAATCACTGTAGCTAAGTTGCAGGGGGAGAGGTAGGAGACCAATTGCCTGACCTGCTGCAGATGGAAAAATGCAGATCTGGAAACTGCTGTGACTTGGGCCTCCATTGAGAAGTCACACCCAAACTCTTTACTGTAAGTGCAAGTGTTAATGGTGCACCATCACGAGTTGGGAGCTGGATCACCAACCCCATTGCCCCATGGCCCAGGTACAGGACCTCCATCTTTGTTGGATTCAATTTCAGTTGACTCTGCTTTAACCATGCAGCCACGGCATCCAGACTCCTGGTCAGAGTATCTGGGGTGGCATCTGGCTGGTTGTCTGATGACAACTCAGACCAAAGCTTTGGGCTATCTAGGCAAGGGGGTGCATGTAAATGTTAAATAACATAGGTGAGAGGATTTCCCCTTGAAGGATACCACATACCAAAGGGTAACACAGTGACATCCTCTCCTCAAGTGCCACCCTCTGTCCCCAACCGTGGAGAAATGAGACCAGCCATTGTAAGGTTGCCCCATATATCCCAGGAAATTGTTTTTAGGATCACTTGCACCCACTGCCTTGAAAAGGACAATATATTCTGAACTTGAAAACCAATAGAGTATAACACATGGCTAGAGGTGGCACTTAGTTGAACATTTTCTACAATATGGTCTGCCTGGAACAAAAAATATTCAACACAGCACTAGCAGAACTGTGTCCTTGTGCATACCAGTAACTATGGGTAGATTTCCTATTGCTCAGTTTAAAATTTGGATCAGGCAATTTAGCTATTTTCAAAAAGAAAAGATACATAATATCTATGTTGTTTTGGAACCCAATTCTCGATCCAGAAAATCTGCTGTGCTTCCAGTGATGTTATCAGGGCTGTGATGAAGTCCAAAGTTCTGCCAGCCTTTCCACAAAGTCTCCCATGAAGTTTATGTCAGCAAAGTAGCTATTTGGTACACAAGCAAACAAAGCCAGTTAGAGGAAAAGGAAACAGTTTGTTTGGGAACTATCATAGTTACATAGAAAGGAAGACACAGCTAGTGCCCTAACTACATGCTGGCTAAACAAAAAAATGACATTCAGCTAAAGGAAGAAGGTAGTGGCCCACATCCCTATCACAGTAGTAGGGATGGGCACAAACCAGGAAAATGAAGGTTTGTCCCGGTTTGTGGTTCGTGAGGTCCCACAAACCATGAAATGGGATGAACCTCCAGCAGTTTGTGAATTGGTTTTGATTTATGAGGTTCGTGGATCTTCTCTCCCTTCTTTCTGTGGGCGGTGCTCCCTGAAGCCAGCAGAAAGAGGGGAGGTCTTCCAAAAGCCATTTAAAGGGAATTTTCCCTTTAAATTGCTTTTGAGTTAGGCACTCTGCAGGAGTGGAGATCAAGCAGTGAATTCTCCACTTGGCCTCCACTCCTGCATGGCACTCACTTGCAAAACCCATTTAAAGGGAATGCTTGGAAGCAGGGGCAGAGCAAGAAGGATTGCTGAAATGGCTTGCATGTTAGGCTGAAATAGATGCAAGCCATCTCAGCAATCCCTTTGCTCCCCCCATGAACCATGAACCCCATGAACCTCTAAAACTATGTTGACAGTCCTGGGAGGTATGTATAGAGATGGGCACAAACTGAGGCTCGCAAACCACAAACCGGGCCTGGCTTGTGATGAATTTAGGCCCGTAATTCAGTTCCTCCCCATCCCTACACACTAGTTTTCTATATGTGATAGGAGCTTCTTGTATACCAGACACTGCATATTTCAGCACTTTTAAACTCCACCATCACCTTCCTTTCTCCTAAATTCCCTACCTCCATTCCTCATTCTGACATCTAGAAGGTAGCAGCAGTAACATCACATGATTGCTGTGAAGCTGGTTTGTCTGAATTCATAGAATGGAACTTTTATCTTCAGTGCACGGTTTCCTACTTTTAAACTGCTCCTTCTAGCTGTACCTTTAATATTAGTTTAATCTGCAGCACATACCAAGTGATGTTATTGACCTCCATACCATGAAAAACTTCAACTGTGCTTTTCCACATATGAAGCCTCTATTAAAAGCACATGACATTTTTCTGCAGGCCAGTTAGCAACCTACCCCACATTCACTTGGGAAAGCTGTTGTCCGTATGTTCTGCTTATTAATTTCCAGAAGAAATCGGTTTGCTCATTGCTAGAAAAAAGAATGCTGAGAAGGGCTGGCGTGAGCTAGATGGATTTTAGTTCTGATTATACAGCTAGACTCTTTTTTGTGTTCTTACATTCACAGCAATGTAACATGTGTGCAACCTACTACTACAATGTGAGGTGCTCTGGATCAGGACCATTTGTGGGATACATATTTATAAGTAGCAGTTACACCCAGAAATTATGAGTAAAATAATATTGAAAGTTGGGGGGCGGGCTTTGAAAGTGAGTAGTAGTGATCTAAGGAGGAAGGCTGATTATACAACAAAAGTACCTCTGCTGAGTGCACGTTTGGAAATACATGCTACAAAGCCAGCTGCCAAATTTGGCTTTCAGATGGAGAAGATACTGTTACAAAGACAGTGTTATGTATTTTGAGCACATGCTACTGTACAAAGGGAAGGAAGCTCCTGCAAGATTCTATCTAGTTAGGCAAAAGAAAGCTAACTTGTGAATAATCATAAAATTGAAACTGGGCTCAAATCAAATTTGGGCTTGGATAAACTCAGGATCCTATCAAGTTTCACAGCCCCACTGTTTCAGAACTCAAAAATGCCTGCTTCTTTCCTGCTTCTCCTCTATGCAAATCAAACCTGTGAGCCTTTAGTTCACAACATTTTCAGTGTTCTCAGGGATAATTTTTCCAGTTCAATGTATAAAACTTCATGCTATTTTTTGTTTCCGTTACATATAAGTGGTGTAAAAATGATGACAAAATGGCAGGAAAGAAATAACTAAATTGAGGACATCATTAAACAAAGAGCCAGAACAAAAAGACTCACAAACACAACATAAAAAGAAAAAAATTAAACTGAGTTATGTTGCCAAAAATCCAGAAGTAGCTGCTCCCCCCCCAACCCTATTCCAAAATTTTGAAAGTTCAGGAAACTCCAGGAGTATCACAGCTTATCTACCATGCTCCCCTATAGTTATCAGGTTCCTCAGTCAGCTCACGCAACACAGGGCTTCTTCAGAAGACAATGTTTAATGGTGAATCAGAACTAAAGACACGTGTACAGCTTGTGTCAGTAATGGCCACATACAATAGGGCCTACTATGATATATTACATTCAAGCATCCCCCCTCCATAGCAGAAGCAGAAGTTGCACTCGCGGGCAAAAGTGGCGGGCCAGCAAGCAAAACAGTCCTAGAAACTGTTATGGTTCCCAGCCAAAACTCTGACACTGCATTCAGCCCCCTGTAGTTCGTACATAGCCTCAAACCCCCATCTTTCTTTTTCCAGAACAACATGGGAGCAGCAAATGGGGAGGAAGCAGGCTGGATAAAACCCCGGGTGAGATTTTTGTCAATGAATTTACGTAGTTCTGCCTTCTCTGTGGGATTCATAGAGTACAGTTTACCCTTGGGTAATTTCTGATTGGGTAGCAATTTAGTGGCACAGTCTGACTGTTGGGAGGGCAATTCATCCGCCTCCTCCTCCTCAAATACCTGAGCCAAGTCCTGGTACTCAGGTGGGATCACTTCCAGCTCTTCACGCACAAGGCAAGCTGGTACTGCTCCCTCCTGGGGGGGTTTCCCTTACTCCCCATCCCAGGTGTGGTCTTGGCATGTGGGCGCAATAAAGCAAATAATGCCCTCCCCCCACAAGATATAGGGGACGTGACTATGGAGCCATGGGTTGTCCAGTACTAACGGGAAATGGGCGGCAGGGGTGATGAGAAATGATCGGTGCTCCCAGTGTTGTCCTGTGCCCATTCGTAATGGGACAGTCTCAAATCTACATGGGTCTTTCATAGCAGGCCCATCCATTTGGGTAAACACCAGGGGCTCTGAGAGTTTAACCACTTTCACCCCAAGTCCTGTAACAAGAGAGGGGTGAATGAGATCCCGTCCACACCCTGAGTCAATCAGGCCCCTCACCCGCACATGGGTGTTCAAGTTGGGGTTTATGATAGTCACAGTCACAAAAAGGGGGGGGATTGTTCACCATTTTCTGTACCTCTGGACTGGAGACCTGCTGGTCAGTGCTACTCATAGCAGGTCCGGGTCATTTCTCGCCAGCTGAGCCTCTTCCTCGCTGGACGAGGGGGTGTCATCTTCTGGGAGACTAGCTTGCAGGGCATGCTGAGTCTTCGGGAGGGCAGTTTGCTTCTTAATCAGAGTGTCAGACCTCTTCTTTTCCCTGCTCATCTTTGGGGTGCTTGCAGAGGCACGCAGAGGCAAAATGGCCTGCTTCACCACATTTTAGGCATAAGCCTTGCTTCATGTGGAGCTCCCGCGTCCCTTCCTTTGGCTTCACTGGGGTCTTGGGTTTCAGCTGATGCTGTTCGGACTTCAGGGGGCTCTGGGGGTCTTCATGAACCTGATAAACGAGATCTTGCACAAGTATCTGTTTAAGGGGGTTCTCATTTATCTAGATGCTTTATTCTCCAGATCTGGAGTCCCATGTTTCTTTGGTCCGAGAAGTTCTTCAAATGTTGCCCAAGCACAAACTGTTTGCCAAGCTGTCCAAGTGTGAGTTCCACTGCATGGAAATTGACTTTTTAGGGTATCACATCTCCCCCCGGGGCATTGAGATGGACCCTGCCAAGGTCCGGGATGTCATGGGGTGGAAGGCCCCTCGGACCTGGAGGCAGCCCCAGGCATTGCTCAGTTTTGCAAACTTTTACAGATCATTTCTTCCCAACTTTGCCCAAGAGGCAGTTAGTAACAGTGAGGAAAAGTTCAGATGGAGTACTCCCCCCATACACTTGACAGGGCTACCTGACATCAGTCTCCCCCCAGGCAACCCCATTGAAATTACAGTAGTCAAATACTCTGAGGCATTACCAAAGCAATCCAATGCAGCATTATTCCAGTTTAATTCAATCAACTTTATTTATGTATGTATTTGTTTATTTCATGTATATCCCACCTTTCCCTCCAATGAAGACCGAGTGTGGCTTACATCATTCTCCTGTCCTCTGTTTTATCCTCACAACAACACTGGTTGTGGTCACATGGGTGAGATAACATGGGGGAGGGGGAAACAAGGCTATTTGCTCTGTAGGAATTTGCCCCGCAGTTGCGTGATTGCACAGTCCCTGGGAGCTTTGGGGGCAGCCTGCCACTGCGTGATCAGACCCAACCGTGGGTGAATGGGTTTGGGTTTTTTTGCTGCGTGTTTCCGGTGCGCTTCAACAGGGGATCGATGATTCACATCACCGCACTGAGTTCTCCCTATGCAGTGTGCAATGATGTGTTGACAGTGTGTCATTCAGCAAGCTTCTATGGCAATTTGAACCTGGGTTTCCAAGATCCTATACCACACTGGCTCCTGACGGGCTCAGATATGAATAACTCTAAATAGGATTACACTGTATATATCTCAAGATTGATCTGGACACACTACTTAGGGGCTACCAAGGCAATGTGTGGAGAGAAGTGTCTTTCTTTTTCCCTTCACTGGCTGGCTGGCTGGCTGGCCATTGCTGTTACCTGCCAAAGTAGCATCAATAGCTACCAGATAAGTGGGGTTGGGAGAAGGAAGGAGAAAGACTGAGAGAGGGTAGGCAAAGGGAAAGAGATCCTCCAGCTCAGATATATAATCCAATGTTGTAAAAGAGCTCAGGGTCACAATGTTTGCAATTGAATTGAAAATGAGTTGCCAAGATTCATATTCAGAACTTGGGAACTATGAACTTTGATGGCAAAACTACTACCTAATAAGGTCCTAAAATTAGTCTAGTAGATTTCCCTCAAGAATAGTCATCCTCAAGTGCCCCTAAGGAAATCCATAAAGCATTTCTGAAGTTGACAGAGCTTACATGACATACAGGAGGTGTTTCATAGTCAGTGCCGTCAGTTAGCTCTTGGCTTACGTTTTTTATCCCTGTTAATGTTTTTTTCCTAATATGTATAATCCTGCTTTAATGTAACTTCAGAGGTTCCCATATAAATGTCTTATCCATTCTGCAAACCTGCTAAGCTCTTGGTCTTAATCATACCTTGACACTATGAGTTCCACAGGTTAATTATGCATACTGTTAAAAGCATTTCCTCTTCTTATTTCCCCAATAAAACATCCACTTTAAGCTTGAGAAAGCTGCTGAATTTGGGAAGGCTTTATTAGATTTTGAAGAAGTGTAATCATCCATTACTTGCAAGGCAATATGTTAGATCATTTATTAGCCATAAATCAGACACTTCAATAGTGCTTATTGTTTCCCATAATAACGAAAGGTTTAAATTTTCTTTTAAGCTTTTGTGAAATGTGACTTTTTTTGGTCAATGGAGACAGGTTGACTTGCAGAAGAATTTTATTTTCAGCATGAAGGATTCAGATTCCCAATCTATTAAGTATATAGATAGTTTTCCTAACGGCTGAGTCAATTGTTAAGGTCCCAAACCCATGAGACTGAATGATAGATTCAAATGCAATAGGACATTGTCCTTACAACATCTCTCATATAAATGCAATACATTGTCCAATTATTTACTAGCACTTTATGACACTGGATTGTTTTTAGAAGGTTTTGCCCCCCAAGCCGGAATAAAGAGGTGGACACAGATATTGGATTAACTATAGGGCTACTTTATTAACAATAACTTCAACTTGACCATAACGGCAAGGGCAACAGAATTTTGGGGGTCAAAGACCCCCTCCCTTGCCATGCAAATTAAGGCAAGCCACCCTGCCCCAAGTGAGAGCCTTCAGCCGTGGCTCCAGCCCAGCCAGCTAGCTGTTGTAGGACAGCCACGTGGATCCATCCCTCGAACCGTGGGGCCCAAAGGGATGGCTCAATCAGGCCAGTCCTGAAGGCATTCTGTTTTCCCCGCCCCGTGCCACCAGGCACAAAGGCTGTACTCACTTGACCCCTTCAACCCCAAAACAGGGGTGCCAGCTGGTGGTCACCGGACTGCAATCTGTCTCAGCCTGGTAAACCCTGCCCAACTATAAGTGACCAATCTAACTAACACAGCTCCACCCCAACAAAAAGTCCCTGCAAACACTGCTGTAGTGCAGGGTAGGCAAAAACACCCCTTCCAAAGTACTAATCAGGAAAGGGCGAAAAATTCCTAGCCGGCCCCCAACAAAAAACAGGCAACTAGTCAAAGCCTGCACTACTAACAGGGTGGGAGGGTGGGCCAAAATTCGCCGCCAGACTGAGGCGCAGGGAGGGAGGGGCCGAAATATAAGCTCCTCAGTCCCTCCCCCTTTGAATACTTACGAGCTGCGTTTTACCGCCTGAAGGAATGGCCCGCCTCTCCGACTGGAAGGCAAAGAGGCCTCCCCAGCCCCACAGTTGCAGGGACCGGGGGCTGTTGAAACGGATTATGACTGTTTTTAATTGTTATCTATGTGTTTTAATGTTTTCTATAAGCCACCCTGAGCCTGCTCTGGCAGGGAGGGCAGGGTATAAATTTGATAAATAAATAAAATTACTGGAAGGAATTTTTTGAAAAACAAAAAAAAATGTATTCTGTTGCATGGGGAGCAGGGTTGGTTTTTTTATTTTTAAAAAGCATTTCATTGATTTATTCATCTTGCATCAATGTCTTACTGCAACCAGCATTCTAGTCATTAATTTCCAGAACGACTTTTTTCTGTGAAAACTGATGTACCTGGAATCAATTGTAACTTGATCCTATAGTTACATGAAAAGGACTGCTACTGCAACAGCCTCTGATTTAGTGTACTTACCACCTAGGAGACTTGTTTGAGTTGAATTAATGGATTATAAATTCAGTAAATAAGTAAACATGAATGTCTGTTAAAATTCTATGTGATATGTTTAATCCATGGGCCTTGATTGTCAGCCCTCATTATTTTGATTTATTACTAATGTTTTGTGTTCACAATTTTGTACTGGTACAACACATCGCAATATCACAACACCGTCTGATCTATGCCATGGGATAACTACAGAAAGCTAAAACATGGGCTTTTAACAGATTCATGTGTTCATTGAGGTATCCATGTTTTCATGTACTTTTCTGTAGCCCCAACAGTGTCAGGGTCTAGCTGGATTCAGACCCCAAATGATCAGGTTTCTGAGTTTATGGTGGAAGTGGGCAGCCAGTTTGATACATAAAATGGAAAGCACAATTTCAGCAGATAAGCCTCAAGGTCCACAAGTGGCAACTAAAGGTCAGAAGGAAGTCATAACCCAAGACAGGCAAGATCCCTGAAGTATCAGAGTAGGGGAAAGGAGCACAACCATACCTTTCATCTACCCCATGTGCTTACTCCTTCCACACATCGTCATATGACATACACGAGGTAAGATCATAGGGAAGCAGTGCCAATGCTGCTGTGTTAACATACAAATCCATCCATACTTCCAAGTAAATGGGAGTTAATCGGGATGAATGTTTCATAATGTAGTACTGAACTTAGATCTAGGACAAAGATCTTTCTCTTGGACCACAGTAGAGATATTGCTTTGTCTTCTACCTGTATAGCACATTTCCATCCCACCTTTCCTTCAAGGAGCGCAGGCTGGCAATACATCATTCTTTCTCCTCATTTTATTGTCACACCCCTCAGGCTATACTGAGAGAGTATGAGTAGCTGAAGACCCCTGCAAGATTCATTGTAGAATGGGGGATTTGAATGCAGGTGGCTCAAGTGGTTAAGATGCTGAACTGCAGGCTAGAAGGTCAGTAGTTCAGCAGTTTGAGACCTGAGTGCTGCTTGATGGAGTGAGCTCCCATCTCTGGTTCCAGCTCCTGCCAACCTAGCAGTTCGAAAGCAAGAAATTGCAAGTAGATAAATAGGTATAGCTTCAGTGGGAAGGTAATAGTGTTCCATGTACCTTGGTGTTTTGTCATTCCGGCCACATGACCACAGAAATGTCTTCAGACAGCGCTGGCTCTTTGGCTTGGAAACAGAGATGAGCACCGCAACCCTAGAGTCGGATTTGACTGACTTTTGGGCAAGGGAAACCTTTACCTTTACTCTCTGGTCTTACTTCAGCACTCCAAACAGTATACTGCACTGCCTTCTCTAAAAGATAGGATAAGACAATATTTGCTGATTTTTATCCACAGTGGAGATTCTGCTAGTCTAGCATGGCTGAGATGAATTCAGTTCTCTCCAAAATATCTGCTTGAATTCACTTGTTAATATAGTCCATTATGAAGTGAAAGTTTTATTCTGATGCTGGCAATGCCTACTATCATGGTCACAGTTAATTGCTTATGCCCTCTTGAAATCATTGGGATTTAAGCAGTTTTGCTGTGTGTAGGATTTCAACTTATGTTGAGTCCCAGGCCCATGTAAACAAATGCTACTTAAAGAACACAGTGTTCATTCTAAGTATGTGGGGTGTTGTGTACACAGGCTGCCACTAGGGGTCCGCCACCTAAGTTGGGACAAAAAGACAATAGGACCTAGGACCCTATTCCACCTCGAGTCCATCAATTAGACCTTGGCAGGAAATTCAAACCCACCAATAGGACTATGGGTGTTCCGGGTGGGGTGTATAAAGTTGGCTCTTGCAGGCCGAGTTTGCAGTGTGAGTTATGTGAAGTACAATAAACGCGTCTGAACACATGTCGTAGTCTGAGTCTCCATGCGTCGAACCCAGTACTTTACATGAGGGATTCTTTTTTCTACTTCTGGACAAACCAGCAAGAATCAAGAAGCTGGAATCTACCTGTATAGCTTCCTTTAATGAATGGTGCAAAATGAAAGATGGCAATAAAATAGAATAAGGTCTTCTGAAGCAACAGCCTTTTTTTTTTATTTAAAAAAAATCAAGCTTTAGCTGATATCACCATCAGACAATCACAGAAATCACATCACTTAGACATTTACATGCACAGTCCTTGCAAGCTTTCCAGAACCTACAGTGTATGCATTTGTTTATGAATTTATACATATAATTACAATAAATTACCACTGAGTTCCATTCTTTATGCCTTCTTACTAGTTTTCAGACCAAAGAAAGGCAAAATGTTACCAGACGGAAGGCAGAGAGCTGGAAAGAAATTATCTGGTGTTTTTTACATTAGAACTGAAAGATGTGATCCAAGGGTCATGAGGTACCTTTAAATAATGTATTAATTCACCTCATTCTCTGTATGAACAGACAGTTTACAAGAGATCTGTGCACTGCGCTAATGTAATTAATGCAAACATGCATGAAGATGTGCATGCCACCTCTACTCGGGGAGTAGGCATGGATTTTTAAGAAGTAAAAGGCTTGCGAAATGTCATAGGGATACAGCATCACAGATACTGGCTCCCCAATTAATTATATTACTATAACAAAATAATCTCCCATTAAATATGGCAGGTTGGTAGCAAAAATGTCCAGAAGGGTTTTAGCCTCCATTTCATTTCTGATAATATAAAAGAAACTGCTCCATAGTTTTTAAAAGCAGTGATAGAATCAGCATCTGTAGACTTTTCCCCCCTGTAATCAGTGATAACTCATGCAACCTGGGAAGCTTCTAGTCACCTTCCCCCACACCCTCTGCAAAGTCTTAAAGGTCTTCTCTCACACTACCTTTAGGGAACCAGAGTTGCTGCAGCATATGGGGCTTCTATATGGTTCTGTAGTAATGTTAGATACTATCTCTGGACCGTGTGAGAGGAGGAGCACTGCCAGACACTGCCATTTGTCATGGTTGTATATAATTTGTTTATTTATTTATTTATTCAATTTTATCTTGCCTCCCCACCACAGGCAGGCTCAGGGTGGCTTACATTAAGGATTAAAAATATTAAAACATAAGTATTATACAATACAGCATCATAACTTACAAACATACCAAGTCATAACTCAAAATAAAATAAAAATAAAAATAAAGTGCTGGTGGTAATAACAACCTGGTGGTCATGATAGGATGTTCCCCCAAAATGGCCCCCTTCGGCATCCAGCATAGTTAGTTAATATTATTCAGTTCAGTTAGTATTGTTGATGTTATTCATGTTATTGGTGTTATTAGTTGTGGCTCCCAGTCGAAGGCCTGGTGGAAGAGCTCCATTTTACAGGCCCTGTGGAACTGTAAAAGGTCCCACAGGGCCCTGATGTCTTCTGGGAGCTCATTCCATCAGTGTGGAGTCACCACTGAGAAGGCCCTCGCCCTGGTAGATGCCAGTCTGGCGTCTTTTGGCCCAGGTAGGGTCAAACGTTTTTGTGACCCTGACCTCAGTGCTCTCTCTGGGGGACATGCAGGGAAAGGCAGGCCTTCAGGTAGGCAGACCCCAGGCCATATAGGACTTTAAAGGTCAAAAACAGCACCTTGAAGCAAATCCGGTATGCTATAGGCAGCCAGTGCAACGCTTTTAGCACAGGCCAGACGTGCTCCCACATCAACATCAACAGCCTGACTGCCACATTTTGCACCAGCTGCAGCTTCTGGAGCTGCAACAAGAGCAGCCCCATTTAGAGAGCACTGCAGTAGTTAATCTCAAGGTGACCATTGTGTGGATCACTGTTGCCAGGTCATTGCATTCAAGGAAGGGAACCAGCTACCTAATCAGTCGAAGATGGTAAAAGGCTGCCTTGGCAGTGGCTGCTACCTGGTCCTCCATCGTTAAGGCAGCATCCAGGAGCACTCCCGAAGTTCTGACCCTCGGTGCTGGCACCAACGATGCCCCATCAATGGGATCCCTACCCCCGATCAGCTCCGACTCAGGCACAGGACCTCCGTCTTCATTGGATTCAATTTCAGTCAGCTCAGCCTAAGCCAGCCAGCTACGTCCTGCAGCACCCAGTCCAGATCTTCCAGGGTAGAGTCAGACTGACTGCCCAATAACTACTGACAGGGGTCTTTTTGTAGAAAAACAGCTGCAGGAGCTCATTAACATATGATATGCTAATGAGCTATTAAGCTATTAGCATATGCCACGCCCCCTGACATCACCGGAAGTGATGTCAGAAGGGGAAGCAAAAGGGGGGGAGGCATCTTCAAAAGCCTCCCCTTCCCTTCCCCAGATAGTCTGGGTGGGGGAGCTAAGAGAGAAAGGGTTCGAAGTTTAAACTCCTTCTCATGAGAGTTGGGCCACAGATGGAGGAAAGAGGGAAGGAAAAAGAACATGAGAACATAAGAACATAAGAGAAGCCAATGTTGAATCAAGCCAATGGCCCATCTAGTCCAACACTCTGTCACACAGCGGCCAAAATATACCAGGTGCCATCAGGAGGTCCAGCAGTGGGGCCAGGGCACCAGAAGCCCTCCCACTGCTGCCCCCTCCAGCACCAAGAATAGAGTGCATCACCTGCCCCAGACTGAGAGTTCCCATTCTATACCCTGTGGCTAATAGCCACTGGTGGACTTCTGCTCCATATGTTTATCTAATTTCCTCTTGAAACTGTCCATGCTTGCAGCTGCCACGACCTCCTGTGGCAGTGAATTCCATATGTTAATCACTCTTTGGGTGAAGAAGTATTTCCTTTTATCTGTTCTAACCCGACTGCTCAGCAATTTCATAGAGTGCCCACGAGTTCTTGTATTGTGAGAAAGGGAGAAAAGTACTTCTTTCTCAACCTGCTCAATCCCATTCATAATCTTATAAACTTCGATCATGTCACCCCTCAGCCGTCGTTTCTCCAAGCTAAAGAGCCCCAAGCATTTTAACCTTTCTTCATAGGGAAGGTGTTCCAACCCTTTTATCATTCTAGTTGCCCTTCTCTGCACTTTTTCCAATGCTATAATATCCTTTTTGAGATGTGGTGACCAGAACTGTACACAGTATTCCAAATGAGGTCGCACCAATGATTTATACAGGGGCATGATGATACTGGCTGATTTGTTATCAATTCCCTTCCTAATAATCCCCAGCATAGCGTTGGCCTTCTTTATTGCAGCTACACATTGTGTAGACATTTTCAGCGAGTTATCCACGACGACTCCAAGATCTCTCTCTTGGTCAGTCTCTGCCAGATCAGACCCCATCAACGTGTATTTATATTTAGGATTTTTGGCTCCAATGTGCATCACTTTGCACTTGGCCACATTGAACCCCATTTGCCACATTGACGCCCACTCACCCATTCTCAACAGATCCCTTTGGAGTGCCTCACAATCCTCCCTGGTTTTCACCACCCTGAACAACTTCCTGTCATCTGCAAATTTAGCCACATCACTGCTTACTCCCAATTCCAAATCGTTAATAAACAAGTTAAAAAGCATCGGACCGAGTACTGATCCCTGTGGTACCCCACTGCTTACCACCCTCCACTGAGAAAGTTTCCCATTTATACTCACTCTCTGTTTCCTATTTATAAGCCAGTTTTTGATCCACAAGAGGACTTGTCCTTTTATCCCATGACTATTGAACTTACTTAGGAGCCTTTGATGAGGAACTGTATCAAAAGCTTTCCGGAAGTCAAGGTAAATAATATCTATTGGGTTCCCCTTGTCCACATGTTTGTTCACTCCCTCAAAAAACACTAACAGGTTAGTGAGACAAGATCTTCCCTTACAGAACCCATGCTGAGTCTGCCTCAATAGTTTTTGTTCATCAATGTGCCTACTAATTCTTTCCTTAATAACAGTTTCCACCAACTTACCCGGTATCGATGTCAGACTGACTGGCCTGTAATTTCCTGGATCTCCCCTGGAGCCCTTTTTAAAGATGGGAGTGACATTAGCTACCTTCCAGTCCTCAGGAATGGAGGCAGATTTTAAAGAAAGATTACATATTTTTGTCAGGAGATCCACAAGTTCACATTTGAGTTCTTTCAGAACTCTCGGATGAATGCCATCCGGGCCTGGTGATTTATTAGTTTTTAAATTGTCCATCAGTCGGAGGACTTCCTCTCTTGTCACCGCAATCTGATTCAGGTCTTTCAAGCCCCCTCCCGAAATCGGTGCTTCTAGAGTGGGCAAACACTTCTCCTCTTCCACAGTGAAGACAGAGGCAAAAAATGCATTCAGCTTCTCAGCCATTTCCCTATCATCCTTCACTACTCCTTTTACCCCTTGGTCATCCAAGGGCCCCACTGCCTCCCTGGCTGGCTTCCTACTTCTAATGTATTTGAAGAAAGTTTTATTGTTGGTCTTTATGTTTTTTGCGATATGCTCCTCATATTCCCTTTTTGCTTGCCTGATCACAGACTTGCATTTTATTTGCCATAGTCTGTGTTCCCTTTTATCAACCTCACTAAGACTAGCTTTCCACCGCTTAAAGGAATCCTTCTTACCTTTTACAGCTTCCATTACTTTATTTGTTAACCATGCAGGCTTTTTTCTATACCTATTTGTACCATAACAAACTTTTATATAACTTTTTTCCCACCATAGAGAACAATGGAGGGAATGGGGGCGACCTGCTTGGGTGCCCATAGAATTGGACCCCCTGGCCCAATGTTCTTGAAACTTGGTGGGTATCTTGGAGAGAGGCTTCATCAGCTACCCTGTGAATTTGGAGCCTCTCCCTCAAAACACCTCCCCTCCAGCCCGCAGAATATACCCTATGTTTTCACCATTGACTTCAATGGCCCATAGGATATAATGGAGCTGAAATTGACATTCGGCTGCTTGAAAGACTCCCCGGGACGCCGACTGGGGGCGGGGCTTGGCTCCTGAGCTCCCGGAGCTGTGCTCCGGTGTGCTCCCCCCTGAAAAGACCCCTGACTACTGAAACTAGGAAAGGAGGCAGTGCTATGAATTTGCACACTTAGCTAGTGCTTGGGCCATGGCTATGTCTTTAAACTATTGTAACAAGTGACCTTGAAGGCTTACCTGGCCAGCTGAACTAGGGTTAATCAGCTGATCAGTTCAACAAAGTATAATGTCTGGTTGGTTCTGCTGGCTATCTACCACAGATTGAACTGAGAGCAGTATTTAATGGAAAGGCTGGTCAACAGCAAATAACTTGCTTTTTGAGTGCTATGGACAAACTCCCAACTGTTACATTGTTTCACAGGGATTTTTGAATCAGGCTAGGCACTAGTTGTCTTGTCTGCACTTCCTCCATTGCTGCATCCTAAGCCTATGTTGTTTTCCCTAACTGTAAATTCCATTTATAACACAGAGGTAATATTTACCTGCTTTATAGGTCTGTTGTCAAGGCTACTAAAAATGAAATGCTTTGAAAATATAGACTATGCTAAGTACAAGCAGGGGACCTACAAGGACTTGTGGGGGCATCTCATTTTCCATCCCTCTCTATTTCCTTTTTCCCTTTCCTGAAAGCTCCTATAAGAGACTCTTTCCCTGCTTCCTTATCTTCTTCCCACCCACCAGCCAACCTACCAGTTCTCCCTCCATCCCTCCCTCTGGCAATCGCTCCTCCATTTTCTCCTCACAACAACCCTGAGAGGTAGGTTAGGCTGAGAATGTGTGACTGGCCCAAGGTGATCCAGAGAGCACCATAGCAGAGTGGACATCTGAGCCTGGGTTTCCACGATCATAGTATGAAACTCTAACCATACGTGACTGGCTTCTGTGTGGTGGCTGATGTTGAACAACAGCAAGCAGCCGGGCCTGGGCATCATGCAAGCCAGGTAGCCAATGGTTGCTGACAAACCTGGCCCGTAAGAGTTTTCTCTCAAAGCCCAAAACAGCCCTAAAAAGGGCTTAGCCTCCTCCCACTGACTTTTACAACAGACCAAGACTTGAATGCTGGCAATACTGGTGTGGTGGCCTAGCAATGGCTATGAAGTTACAGGCACTGCTTCTATTATTTTTTATTTCAGATTTTTCTGCAAACCTGGTGTTCTTCTCAGAGTATTTTGTTTGCAGCTTAATGCTGTGCTCTAAGCAAATGAATATATTGCATGTTTAGGGAAATCTTAGCTTACTATTTCAGAGGATAATTCAGAACACAGACAACTTTCACATTGAAAAATCCATGATGTGTGAAGATATGTAACTAAAGTTTATGTACTGAATGTGAAATAAGAAAAGCCCCTCACGGGATCCTCTTATCTAAGAGTATAAGACTCCCTTGAACTGTATGTGTTTCTGTTACTACTGTGGCAAGCTCACTGTGGTTATCGCAAGTGAAGTGAGAGAGTCTAGGGAGAAGGATAGTTCCCATTTTCACTTTTATGCAACAACTGTAGCTGATTAATCCAAGTCAATAGAAACATCAGCCAAGAGCATAAATGCCTAAATGAGACATTTTCTTCTTTCTCTGTTTTGCCTTGGCTATTTTCTTTAAGGTCTGGTATTGCTGCAGTGTAGAATATTGATACTTCCTGCTTTTTATTGTGGTTATACATCATGGAACCATGCAGTTGAGCTGCTATAAAGCTAAGTATGCCATTTTGCAGAAATAAAAATATATTAAATCAGCCCAGTATTTGTTTTAAGGACAGATGGCTCTTCTATCAAAGCTCACCCCTTTCTAAATACATTAGTGACGGCTGATGCATTTGAAATTGTGGCAGGCTAAAGTGGCAAATGGATCACAGTCTCAAAATGTCCATTGTCTTTGCTTTACTAGAAACCTTTGGTAAACCACTTCTTTTCCCTGTGGCAAGGTCATGACAAACTTGTTTCTCTTTCTATCGGGTAAGCTTGTTTCAAACTTATTTTTATCTGCTCTTTAAGCTTCTAATCCTCCTGTTTCTTCTCATCTTGAATCAGACCTAAGTCCTCAGATACACTGGAACCAAACTTTAAATGTTTGTATGACCCTTTAAGATCCTTTACAGAGGGCTTTTTTGCTACAATTAAAGTCCAACAAGATACAGCAGAAGAGGTTCAGCTTCAGATCTTGCTTTCTTAAAACAATAATTGGATGAAATAGGAAACTTTCCCCCCAATGACATTTGAAGTAATCTCTGTTGTATAGCATTTGGAGATGAATAGTAAAACATAGGAAGCAGCCTTTTATTGAATTCACCCATTGGTCCCTTGTACAGTCTGCACTGACTGGCAGCTGCTGCTTGAAATTAAATGAAGATTTCTGAGTTTGTTAAGGATTCTTGAGTGTGTTCAATATCTCAAGAAATTCCTGAGCCCGGATGCAAAGTACCTGTGGGTTTGCAATTCCTCAGTTTAACAAACTGAGCTGAAAAAAGTTCCCATACCTGACTGATCTAGAGCTATATGGGACCTACTAGATCCTCCTCAAGCTCATGTGATTGCTGACAGCATTAAACATATCTTCAGCATGTCCTCTTGCTCATTTATTGTATGTCGCACTGAAGATATGGCTAATTTTTTTAAAAAAATCTTGTTTGTTAAGTGTGTATGTGGGGATCTTCTTCTGACAATAGGACCTGAACTGTCTAGGACAGTTCTTGTTGTTTTTCTTATGGAGACGTGACGTCTGTTATTGAATTCCGCATTCAATTTCCTGCTCTGAATGTTGTCTTTAAATTTCTGTTTCCGTAAGTGTGGTGAGTGGTATGACAGAAGTCATGAAGGAGTAGAGTGACTCAACAGATAGGTATCTCATACCCCCCCCTGTCCAACCAGAACATTTAGTCTATATTCATGCTGCACAGGTGCTCTCTCCTAGCTGCCTGTAGGGAGTTCCTCTTGAGTGGATGATGGAATCCAAGAGAATTTAATCTTTATTGTTTATACTTATAGGTGGGACTGTGAAACCAATGTAAATGTCACAAGAATTACAATGATTCCGAAGATGTGTCATAATTGATAATAATAATTTTAGTGAAGAAAATGAATTGAAGTGAAATGAACTGAATAATTTTAATGAAGAAAATGAACTGAACTCAAATAAAATCTCTATCAGTATCTGTAGGTGTTGGCACTCTACAATAATTACCTCTGAGGGTCGTAGCAATATACTTCCTGTATTCCTCAGTATCTTTTATCAGTTCTGCTCCTTCTCAATCTACCCTTCCTCCAACTGGTATCTACTTTACCAGTTATATTAAGGACCAAATATAATGGCCAGGGAGCCATAAAATGGTTTCAATGGCATGTATGTGGTCTCGCAGTTTCAAAGACTTGTGGGCATTTGGTAGGGATGTACATTGGGCATTTCTGAGCCAAATTAATACCCGAATCATACATTTTTGGCATGATTCAGGTATTAGTTAAGCAGAATCAGATTTGCTGATCTGATTCAGCTTACCGATAAGAGACTCCTGAATTAATTTGGGAATCACGAATTCTTCAGCTCCATTATACCATATGGGTCTAATCAATGGCAAATCTCCTAGGCTGCATTCAGTGGTCTGGGGGAGAGGGAGTTTGAGGTAGAGGCACTGAATTTGCAGTGTAGCTGTTGGAGCCTCTTCCCAAAAGAACCCCCAAGTTTCAATAAGATTGGACCAGAGGGTCCAATTTTATGGGCACCCAAAGAGGGTGCCCCCATCCTCCATTGTTTCCCGGGGGGGAATAGTAAGGCAATACAAGTCCAGCAGAATGTCCCAGAGAATCTCTGCAGTTGAGACTGTGTGGGATTTTTGCAAGGCCAGCAGCAAAACCAGTGCAATGTTCCAGCAGAACCAGTACCACTGTGGCAGTGCCAAAACCCAACAGGATTAAGGTCAGATCTGAGAATTTCTGAAGTAAAGAGTGGCATTTCTGCAAGGGCAGCAGAACCAGTGCAATGTACTAGTGCCCAGCAGCAGAACCCAGTGCCAACCTACTACAGCACAACAGCAGAAGTCAGTGCCATTGTGGCAAATGCCAAGCCAACAGGACTGATGTCAAGCACAGATTCCAAGCAAGGGGGAGGGACATTGCAGATCATCAGAACCAGTGCAGCAGTGGCTGACCAGCAGCAGAACACAGTGCCCACATACTAGTGTCCAGCAGCAGAACCCAGTACCATTCTAGCAAATGGCAGCTCAACATTACTGGGCTTCTGTGTATTGGGCTGGTCTTGGTTCAGGTGGGCTAGCAAAAGTTCCTGCCCACCCTGCAACTTTTGAGTGTTCTGTTGGGCTTCTACTGCCCTTGTTTCTACCAAAAAAATTGTTATAAAACCCTGCAGGGATTGTCTGGTGTGACAATGTTTAGTTCTGTTGCTGCCACATTGGCACTGGATGGGCCCTAGTACGTTGCACTGGTTCTGCTGTCCTTGCAGAAATGATCCCCCCTTACTTCAGAGATTCTTAGATTCTCAGATCTGACCTTAGTCCTGTTGGGTTTTGGCACTGCCACAGTGGCGTTGGTTCTGTTTCTGGCCTTGCAAACATGCCCCCTCTTCACACCTCACTTTCTACTGCAGAGACTCTCTGGGAGAAACTGTTGGGGTTGTTGTATGCCTGCATTTGCTTTTCCTCCGCCATTGGAAATGATGGAGGATGAGGATAAAATTAGAGCCCTTGGTCCATTCTTGTTGAAACTTGGGGGTTCTTTTGGGGAGAGGCTCCAGCAGCTACATTACAAATTTGGTGCCTCTGCTTCAAATACCTTCCTCCCTGCCCACTGAATATACCCTAGGAGGTTTACCATTGACTATAATGGCCTCATAGGGTATATGGAGCCAAAAAAAATGGGATTCCCGAATTTTACCCAAATTCAAATGCAATAGCAATATTAGAATTCAGGTTTTCAAAGCAGTACCAAATTTTTAAGGGTCCAAAACTCTGAATCTGAAAAAAAGATATTTTTTCTTGCACATCCCTAGTATTTGGTAGAAAGGGTGGCAATTGCCACTAGTTCCTCCTTCCTACTACAGATCCCCTTGCTACCCCTATACTGTTCCCGAAATTTCACTCAGCGGGCTACAGCGGGAGGTGAAAGGAGAAAAGCCCAGAAGATAATTGGTTAAATGCCTTCATCGCTTAGTACAATGAGAGAAAAAAGTTGTGAGATACTGTTATCTTTTATAGCTAATAATTTCCAAGACTTCATAATATGATATAGTTGGTCATCACTAGCTTTGTGTGTTTGTCTATGCAATGTGCTTAAAATGATAACCACTGAATGGTGAATCTAATGGTGCAAATGAAAACATGTTTTTAAACTTTAACAAAAGCACTTCAGTCATTTTAAATTCAATATTTCAGAACTGAATATTATAAATACTAATGGAGTAGTGCATCAATCAGATTGTGGTGTTTGGACTATGGATAACAATGTCTACTTGTACTTTGACTCTAGCAGAAATATTGGCTCTGTTAGTAGACAATAAAAGGTGCCCTCTTATCCTTGAATGATATATTTTCAGTAAGACATACTGGAGTTTTAGAAATCCTAATATGTGTTTTCTAAGGCCAGGTGACGATTCAATGAACTAACAAGACATGTTGTTTGCTGAGTGTTTAAACTGACAGCAGAGTTTTTTGAAACTATATTTACTTAATTGATTTTTCCTGTGTTATGGAGTCTGACATGCCCATTACCTACAACTGATTCCTTGTTATCATTATATTTGGCTTGTGCTGTTCTTTAATATTTATATTCTTAATTACATTATTATATCAGTTGGGACACTCCTGTTCTTTATTAATTTATATTGGTTTTAATGGGAGATACCTTTTTGCCTATAATGTTTTTCTTGCTCTGGCTGGGAGGAACATCACATGAGCTGTACTCCCCATGCAAGGGTGCTTCCCTGCTGAATTTTAGTCAGATAAAAGAAAACATTTTTTGAGGAAATTAAAATTCAGTCTTGAATAGGGATTGGTTTCCTGAAGTGGGGATGTGTGAGGGGAGGGGAAAGATCTGTTTAGAACAAAACAAAATTATTTATTTAGGAAAGTTATGTTCACCTCTCTAAAGTCCTGCTTAAGTAAAAAATAGTACAAAAATCATAAAACATTATATCTTGTCAATATTAAAACAAAACAAGCAATTTAAAAACAAGCCAGGACACTAATCAACCACTGGGCACCATAAAAAGTATCCAAATGCACTAGTTGGAGGGGGGAGCTAAGTTGATTAGTGCCCAGGCTTACTGTGCTTATTTTAACATTCTTTGCCCTGCCCAGTTAACTTCTGGTATCAGATTCATGGTGGGAATTAGAGATTCTAAGTTTCATGTATGTCAGGGGGACTGAAGTATCTTTAACTACCAAAACTGACCCATCAGGTTAACAAGAGACTAGTCTTATTTCCTTAGGTAAGTAGGGGATGGAGTGAGTTGATAGCTATAAACAGAATAGTACCCAAAATGTGGATAATCTCTTGCTCAAATAGCTCTAAGCTGTGGAAGTCTTGTGAGCAAAAATTCTACTTTGTGAGCTACCAGCATTAAAGTTGTGAGCAAGCGATTTGGCTACTGCATAAATTAATTTGCTCTGGAGTCATTCTTTGTGAGCTAAGACAAAAATCTGTGAGCTGGAGGCTAAAAAACTGTAAGCTAGCTCACACTAACTCAGCTTAGAGGGAACACTGCTGTCAACCTCCAGCTGGATCCTGGACTTGTCCCAGAATTACAACTGATCTACAGATACAGAGATCAGTTCCCCTGGAGAACATGGCCACTCGGGAGAGTGGGCTTTATGGCATCATATCCCTACTGAGCCTCCATCTCCTCCTGCAGGTTCTGTCCCCAGATCTCCAGGAATTTCCCAGCCTGAAGAAGGCAACTCTAGACTCAGATGTACAAAACTCTGATCCATGTATTTTCCAGGAAGGCAAATGTGGATGAAAAGTCCCATTATTGAATCTGGAACCATATGGGCAAGAAGGTGTTGTGCATGCAGTCTTCTAGCTGATTGGAATTAGGGTTGTATGCATAGTGTGCTTATCTATTTGACTCATGTTGCACCAGACAGCCAGTTTGGTATAGTGGTTAGAGTGCAGACTCTAATCTGGTAGAACTGGTTTTGATTCCCCACTCCTCCACATGCAGCTGATGGTGTGACCTTGAGTCAATCACAGGTTCTCTCAGAGCTGTTTGCCAAGAGCAGTTCTTGAAAAAGCTCTCTCAACCCCACCTACCTCACAGGGAGTCTGCTGTGGGGAGGGAAAGGAGATTGTAAGCCACTCTGAGACTCCTTCAGATAGTGAAAGGTGAGGTATAAATCCAGTTTCCTCTTCTCTCTTCCTCTTCTTCTACCTTTCCAGTAATATGCTTAAGGAAAGTTAACACAAATCAAAGTTTCTTTAGTGAAATTTAGAAACCTGAGGGATGGCACGTCCTCCCATTTGCAAGCAGTTGACACAATGGGGGTTGCAGGCAGATTATGCCTGGGCCCTCCCTCTACTGTGGCAGTTGTTGTTCATTCTATCATAATCAGGTATGGCAAATCTTTTGCTGAGATAGTTAATGGCTTCCCTGATACCAGCCAAGATGGCTAATGGAGAATAGCAACTGGTGTTCACTAAGTCCCATTGCTGGACTAGGAACTGGGTGTGTGCAGCACAATCAGTTTGCCAGTGCCAATAGTAATAGATGTCAAGGTGACTAGGCATGTACAAGAGCATATAGGTAGACTACATATAGCTCTAGATCAGAATCTTATTCTCGAAGGCTATATTGAACTAGTTAACAGCAATACATGCATTGAAGGTTGTAAACTTCTGCACAGAAGTGGTGCTAAAGCTGCATTGTCTTTCAGATGATAAAATGTCTTCCGCTTATGAAAAATAACAACTTTAATTTTTCTTCTTCAGGAAATTTTGTATAATAATAATACAGCATTTTAAAACATTTTAAATAATTCAAAAGGTTACCATTGCCATTTGTTTGGATCAGTCATGGTTTCTTAAAAAGTGGAGATACTAATATCACTACACCAATGTAGGAGTTTGTGGGATGGCCTTGAAGTGGCTTACCTCATTCCTCCAATGTCGGGGACAGAGGGTAGCACTAGGAGACAAGGTGTCACCTTGATACCGTCTGGTGTGTGGGGTCCCTCAGGGGGAATCCTCTCTCCAATGTAGTTCAACATCTATATGTGGCCCTTGCCCAGCTAGTGCAAAGTTTTGGGCTGGGTTGTCATTCGTATGCAGATGACACCCAGACATATCTGTTGATGGACTGCCCCAGCAGATCTGGATGAAAGGCTGGGGGCCGGCTTAAACAGAAATGGCTGAGACTGAATCCATCTAAAACAGAGGGTCTGCGGCTAGGTGGGGTACCAACTCCTGGCTCTCGACAGTGTGCCTCTAACACTGGTGCTGACTATCGGGAGTCTGGGTATGCTTCTGGATGCCTCCTTATTGATGGAGGCCCAGATCACAAATGTTGCCAGACTGGCCTTTCTTCAGTTATGCCAGATCAAGCAACTGGCCCCCTTCCTGTCTCAGCCTGACCTAGTCATAGTAATGCATGCCAACAGTCACCTCCAGGCTAGACTACTGTAACTAGTAATGTAGCAATGGTTTACCATCTAGTCTGGCCTCCTGTCTCCTCCCCCAAGACATATGTAATGTCTAACACCATCTGATTCATTTTTAAATTATTGTCAGTTTACTGTTTTAAAATTTTGATCTGTATATATGTATTTATTGTATTTATTAGAACCATATGTATAAATTGTTGTTAACTGCCCTGAGACCCATTGGGGAGAGGGAGGTATATAAATCAAATAAAATAACTTGATCTATGCAGGGCTACCCTTGAGACTGATCCGGAAATTACAGCTGATCCAGAATGTAGTGGTGCAGGTTCTTACAGGAACCTCACAGATAGCATACATTCAACCAGTGCTTCGCCAGCTGCACTTGCTCCAGGTTGAATACCTGATCGGGTTCAAGGTTTTGGTATTAATCTTCAAGGCCCTAAATGGTCTGAAACCAACATATCTACGGGACCACCTCTCGTGGTATACCCCCTGAAGAGCACTATACTCTGGTGAGAAGAACCTACTGGTGATCTCTAGCCCCAAAAGTATCTGGCTGTCCTCAACCAGAGGCAGGGCCTTTTCAGCCCTGGCCCCAACCTGGTGGAACTCTCTGCTGATTGACCTCTGTGCCCTGTAGGACCTAATGGGTTGAGGACAGCAAAGGCCTCCATCTAGCCTGGCCCCCTCCTTTCTCTCTTTCTTCCCCATGGGACAAGGATACAAAATGGCCTATTTAAGCATCATCTGAAGTAGTTTTGTGTTGTTTAGTGTTTTAACTATTTTAACTTGATCATCAATATATCTGTTGGAATTGTTCACCGCCCTGAACCCTGTGCACAGGGAAGGGCAGTTTACAAATCGAATGTATAAATATAAATAAATAATGTAAGCAAACTGGGAAGGCAGCTGTGACATCCACAGTTTGGACCTGACCAGATCTGGAAAATCTTTGACATTATTTCAGGGCCTCTTCTGCTGCATACTGGGATGGAAAGAACCCTTTTCAGGTGTCATGTTTCTGTCACTCCTATCTCATGTACTAGGAGAGCATGCTATACACAATCCTATCAGTATGCATTTGCTTTTTGTCAAAAGGACAACATGGTATTTTGCAGCTTCAGTAAATGCAGACCCACACCTTCATATGGTACATGCATTGCACATTTCATACAAATGGTAATTGGTCCATACCATGCTCTCCCAGCAAGAGCACCAGATATATAATGCCTGAAAAGAACTACTGTGCCCCTACTTGACTTCCTTATCATATCAGAAATGAGATCAATACATAGACACCCTCACCCCCTTTTTCCATATTACTCCTCAGTAGTGAATGGCGCCTTCTCATGCTCCTTCTGTATATAATGAATTTCCCATAATTGGAGCACACAGGGTGTGTGGTTTAAACTTTCTGCCTTCAGGGCAAATCCTCTAACCTTCAGTGGATCAGTAAAAATGACTGAGGAGGGCAAGATTATGAAGGTGAGTGCCAATCTGCATTGTTCCATCACCATGCCAGGACAAAGGTTAGGCTCTTCTCTTTTCTACTTGCTGCCATTTCCCTCCAAATAGCTCTACCGTCCCCCTCCCAAACAGCACCTTTGGTCCAGGCCCCTAAAGTTCAAGGTCTCTGTATCTATCTTGTGTTTTTCTTCCTTCCATGAAAGCCTATTCTTAGCTTCTCTAAGGGGCTTGAGGTGCCTAAGCTTATAAACCTGTGGCAGCAGTAACAGTCTTGAAGAGGATTCAATAACTACTGTGCATCAGCTACAATGTTCTTTAGCATTTGCTGCAAGCTGGCTTAAGCCCCCCTCCCCCCACCCCTTTTTTGTGTAAAAGCTACCTGTTACAATGCACCTAATTAGCTTACTGGCTATTTGGAGACAGCTTCAGTGGTTTTTCTATCATCCAGTCTTTATTAAGTGAGCTGTTGCTGAGACGAATAGGGTTCTTTATAATGATGAAGTCCTTGTTACGCTTATTAGACCTTAAAGCAAGCCTCTTCTTATAGAACAAAGTTGCCTTTTTTACCCCTTCAGACTTACAGTGGGAACAAGTAAAGCGGCTTTTTTTCCCTCCCCCTCCTGTGCTGAAGTATTTTATTAAAAGTTTTAGTGGCTCCACTAAGAGCAAGGTGCCTGCGCCTTTAATCATTTTCATCTTTAAAACAGAACCTTATATTTTTCACATCTTCAGCTGTCCCAGAGGGCAGCCAGGCCATCTTTAACAACATTAATTTCTCTTTATGACAGGACTAGTGCTGCCCCAGGTCTTCAGAACTGCCTAAAATGTCTGGAAAAGTAGATAATGAAGAGGATATTAGAATTGTAAACAAGAACAATTTGGTAATAAAAAACATATATTTTCTCAGTAGGACTTTGGACTTAATACCGCTGCAGCAAAAGTGTCACGAGTTGTAATTTGTTGTTGGCCACCAAACATTAGTTACTGTAGGACTGTGAGCACGAAGAGCAAGGACTACTGGCATTGTATGAAAAAAGGGGATCTAAGAAGGATAATTTTAATTTACTCATTTACATTCTCCTCTTTTGTTTGTTTTTAATCACCACCTAACCCCATAAATGGCCTTGTGCAGCAATGACTTTCACAGTTACTAATGTGGGCAAGATGTTAACTTGTAGGCACACACATACATAGAGCTTGGAAACAATGGACCTCTTTGAATGCAAGGACTCTTCCTTATCCATGAAAAACATGTAAGAAAGGTCTTAAAATTTCAGTACATTAAGAAGGAAGAAGAGTGCCTGTGTGTGTGTGTGTGGGGGGGGATATCCAGGTATATTTCAGGATGCATTTTTACTAGTTCTACATTTCTGCCTCTCTCTTTCTAGCCATTCATTCTCTGTACAGGGTTTACAACTTCAGTACTGTGAATCTGTAGCTGTTTTATTATTATTTCCCAAGAAAGAGAATGCAGTTTTTGTATGCTAAGAATGTGGGAGGCAAGTATATAGTGATAAGCATTGTAATCTGAAGATGACATAAACAGGGCTATCTCCCCATCTTAAGGTGCAACTAAGCAAAGTCGGCACTACACTTAACCTCTCGCCCTCCAATGATCTGTTTTTGTTATTGTTGTTGCCAGGTTTGAGATTCCAGTGATTAAATCCAAAAGCTACATCTTTATGACACATTATAATTTCCAGCTTTTGTTTCTCTCTGTAGTTCATATCTTATAGTTATTTTACCCAGTGGCTGGCTCATGTTTACCGATCTTAGCTACCCAGTTTTATATCAAAAGGATTAAATACAAAGGGAACATCAAGACTAAAAGTGACTAGACTTTAATGAAATTTCGGTGGGGGTTATAAATGTAGTGCTGTGTGTGTGTGTGTGTGTGTGTGGCTTGCATGTGAATACACAGTCACATGTAATTGTGTAGCACAGCGGATCTGTATGTATATAAACAAGCAAGTACATAACTGAATAAAGAAGCATCGAAGTCTGTAACAGCAAAGGTGTTTCTATCTATACTTCTAGTTTACAACATTTTCTATGAATTAAGTATATTTACTGATAAAGCTTTTAATGCTGAAAAAAATTGTTCTCTGAGGAAAGAGAATAAGTGCACATTTGAACACTGAGACCTCTGTATTCCTTCACTGTTTGCAACCTTTAGAGCCAAATTATTTCAGAAGCAAGTGCATGCATCTAAATGTGCATGAAGCAAAACAGCCATGGGCTCCAAGGGTATGAAGGAAATGGTTTAAATGGTTTTTAAACATCTGGATTCCTGTATGTAGTACTCTGTGCCCATTCAGGACAACAGCATTTTTTTCTAAGACCAAAATGATTATATTATATTATTGGTAAATCTGTTCCAGATCTAATGAATTGCCAGTTGCTGTAGTTTGTGCAAGTGTTTTCTGTGAAGATGAAGTTGGGGGCATAGATATCACTAAAGCTTGGTGGGATCACTCCCAAGGCAGAACTCGCTCAGCCTTGATACAAAGTGAAAAGCTAAAATGAGCACTCTTCTATTATTTAGGCACCTGTCTGTAGGTTGGAAGAAATCCCACTTGTGCAGATTTAGCCAAAGAAAGCAGAGATAACCGCCATGCTTTCTGCAGCTAATAAGATGTGAAAGGAAAGAAATAATGACTATTTCACTGTAGGGTTTAGGGTTGTCCCCCCCCCCCCCGGTTGCTTTGTCCCAGGTTTTTTTAAAAAATGCACAAAGCAGAGAGAAGCAATACTCTTTGAATGCTAACAGTGATTCTAGTCATTTTCAAATGAAAAGGGCTATTTGTTTCCAAATTACACCAGCCACTGGAATGCATACATCTATAGCTCCCAAATCCTCATTTTGTGAAGTAAAATTACTTTTCAGTAATTTACTCACTGCAGGCTTTCCCCCCGCTGTCTGGTCAGAAGCTATCAGATAGCTTGCAGCTGCCGGCTGAAGCTGGGCCATTTTTTTTTTTTACCAGGACAGGCAGTTAGTTAGTAGAGCCATCAGTGTGGCATCTGTCATCCTGCTAGGCCCAAATTGTTTTCTATGATGGATGTCACAGTCTGTATGATCAAAATAGGAGCCCTGCTGCTTTTAATTGCAAAATCGGAGTACTTGCACATTTGTTATTATGCGGAGGTTATTACCTCACACAAAATGAATTAACAGGTGAAAATAATTGATGAGAGGAGTCTTGGGATTTTTAGCCTCTTCAAAGAGACTTTGTAATTATGGCATAATGAATGTTCTGAGACATATCTGTGGGGGGCAGCATGAGACCACCAAAGAGCTCTTTAGATTGATGATAAATTCTCTGAATTCTACTGTAATACTGCTTAAATTTACTTAGCAATTAGTTTAATAGGCCTACATGATTCATGATAACATAGTGAGAATTTTTAAATAAGTTTGCTCCATCCATCTATAAATTAAGCCGCTTACCTCAGCTTTCTTCCCAAGGTGATAGAATATGTTAACTAATCAGACTTCAGAAACAAAGATGATGTTGGACAGGGATTTGAGTTACTGGAATACATGTCTATTTCACTGTGTTGCAGCTTGCATCTTAAATTTATTAGAGCTGAACAGAATTTTTGTGGGTTTCGATTTTTGTGTTGTAATGTGCATGTTCAATGAAGGAGGCCATTTCAAACAACTAAGAAAGCCTTACAAGAATTGAAAGTGTTTCGTCAGTTTTTCCCCATATCCTAAATTAAGTCAGAACAGACAGATCTGTGCAAAAAACAACCCATGGGTTGATTTTTTTAAGTCTCCAGGGAACTCTGCAGTCCCAGAGCCAGCCCACAGGTTAGATAGAGTGCAGAAGAAAGTGTCTGAATCTTAGCCTTGGAAACAATGGAGCTTTATTATTCCTGAGTCTGCCTGACTAAGCTTGAGCAATGTCCTATGTTAAACGGTTGCCAGATTTTTTCCCCTCTAAAAGCTTTTGAGAAAGCCAAATTAACCCATCTTGCCTTTCTTGCTGAGAGTCAAGGCAGATTACACAGTGTAAGACAATGCAGTCAAATAATATCAGGATACCAACAAACAATGAAATAGGACCAGGATAACAAAAAGTAAAAACAGTATAAACAATGGGAAAAAAAGGATCAGACGTGATATGTCATAAACTGTGCAAAAATGGAATTAAAAAAACAGGAAGCATTGCCATAAGAGAAATGTAATACATCCAATAAACAGGGGCAGAATGACAGAAGTGTAGGGGCCTCCTCACTCAGGCCAATTCACAATATTGGAGCATATCAGAGAAAGGACATTTGTGGGCTGCTGTTGATCTTATCCATTTGTAGGGTGGCAGCTTCAGAAGGCTTTGTAAAGCTGTTGTGGAAGCTGTTGTGGAAGAATATAGCAGGTCCTGTAGTTATGAGGGTCCAAGTCCACAAAGGGCTTTGTAGGTGACAACCAATACTTTGAATCAGGGCTTGGGGTTTTTTTGGAAAAAAGAGGTGCTGAAACTCTCAAGAGGAAAATGTTTTCAATCTGTATACTGAAAATTCATGAACTTTTAAACATTTTTTAAAATAATTTTGTCAAAGAGGTTCTGGTACTCCATTCTGGCACGTTCCCCCAGAAAAAAGCCCTGCTTTGAACTGAATGCTGTAACTGATAGATAGTCAATGCAGCAGAGGCATAATATGCATATTCCACTACTGGGTCCCAGTAGTAACCATCTACAGAATTCTGACCAACCGAAACTCCCAAGCTGATTTCAGGGAAAGACCCATGTAGAATTCATTATAAGGTCCGGGGAATTTCAGACAGCCGATATGTTCTGTTTCAGGAACTGTTCGCTAACGGTTTTTGTCTGTTGTTTCAGACAGAAACATTTTAGTAACGGTTCCCTAACAGAATATATTTCCCCTTTCAGACAGAAATGCTTCTGTCCCATTAGAGAAGCATTCCTGAGCCGTTTTTACCTCAAACTGCTTCCAAGCAGTCTTCATTTTCTTCTACCATTCCTGAAGTGCTACGGGGTGCTGTGCAAAATGCCCTTACATAGTAATTCCTCCAGTGATTAGGTTTTCCCGCCCTTTTTCACCCGTGCAGGTGGTCTCTGTCTTTTTTTAAAAAATGTTCTTTTAAGAGTGCTATGGCACTGTAACACAACCCCAAAACAGCGCAATAGTGACCCCATTGGGATGCCTGAACCACTGAGATTCATGAGATCACTACATCTGGGGAGAACAGTGATTTCAATGGAGTACAATGCCATGGAGTCCTCCTTCCACAGCATTCACTTTATGCCTGGAAACTGATAAGCTGTAACTCTGCAATGCTCCCTCTAAGCTGTGGAGTCCTGTGAGCAAAAATTCCACATTGTGAGCTATTGGCATTAAAGTTGCGAGTGAGCGATTTGGCTACTGCATCAGTTAGTTTGCTCTGGAGCCATCCTTCCTGATCTAAGACAAAAACTTGTGAGCCAGAGCCTGAGAAACTGAGCTAGCTCACACTAACTCAGCTTAGAGGGAACATTGGCTGTAAGTGCAGGGGATCCCCAGGTCCCACCTGAATGCATGGCATCCCTATATGCTGGCCATCAAGAGGAGGATGCTATTTGCAAGGCTGGAAGGAGCTAGTGTGGCTTGGAAAAGCAGGAGGGGGATTTTAAAATCCTGCCACAGGTTTTGAGTTCTTGGAATTAGCTACTTGTAAAACAAAGGCTGGGAAAGAGGGGAATGAAAAGGCAACCTGTTGTCCTGTTCCTAAATACTGCGTGGGGTGGGGGGAAGCAGTTTGATTTAAGGTGCCTAAAGGAGAAAAAATAAAGGAAGAGATTTTTAAATTCCAGGCAGCCTGAAAGAGAGTGCAGTCATGGTGAGGGAAGGGGGGGGGAACAGGACAGTTTACAAACCCAGATAGCATCCCTTCCTAACGTTCCAAAATCAAATCCAGAAGTGCGTGCATGTGCGTGCCTAAGCTTCCACTTGTTTCCAGGTGGCAGATGTAGTGATCTCAAGTATCTCAGTGGTCCAGGCATCCCAATGGGGTCGCTATTGCACTGTTTTGGGGTTGTGTTACAGCGCCATAGTGCTCTTAAAAGAACATTTAAAAAAAAAAAAAAGATGGAGATTGCCCACAAGGGCGAAAAAGGGTGGGAAAACAAAGTGGCACAGTCTGAAATGACAAACTACTTCAGAGACAGCTCCTTACCGGTAGGGGAAGGACTGTGTGAAATGGCCAAACTTGCTGAGTCAAGGTAGGGAGCCATTTTGGGGGCTAAATGAAGATAAAAGATTTTTGCAGCTGCATTAACTTGCATCTCCAGCAATAATACTGGATCCACTATAACTTCTAGACTCTTAAGTGAGTCAGCAAGAGTTAGATGAACCCCAACAAGCTCCACGCAGTGTATAATGCTGTGTATAGCTTGCTGTAAGTAGGATTGTATTATGCATTTTTTCATCATTTAACTTGTCATGTTAATGCTTATGCTTTGCTTCAGTTCTGTTTGTAGATTTCTGGCTGGTTCTACATTTCTACAGTCTTAATCCTACCACATTGTTTATTGCAGTCCCACCCTGTTGGTTGTATTGAATCACTGTGTAATCCACCTTGAGTTTCAGTGAGAAAGGCAGACAAACAAATAAATGTGGTGAGCTCAATGTCCTTTAAGACCATAGCTTGCATTTGCAGAAGAAGAAGTACAGTTGGTTTTTATATCCCACTTTTCTCTACCTTAAGGAGTCTCAAAGTGGTTTACAATCACCTTCCCTTCTTCTCACAACAGACACGTTGTGAAGTAGGTGGAGCTGAGAGAATTCTGTGAGAACTGTGACTGGCCCATGATCACCCAACAGGCTTTATATGGAGGAGTGGGGAATCAAACCCGGTTTTCCAGATTAGAGTCCGCCATTCTTAACCAACCATTACACCATGCTGACAGGACCTGGTTCCACCTCCTCTCCACTGGATTTCTCTTGCACAGCCTCAAGAGGATTTCTCTTGCACAGCCAACTCCTCACTGGTCTGCTTCTAAGCCCCTTATGAAGCCAATACAGCAGGATGAACATGGTCATTCAATTCTCCTGAAGCCTTGTGAGAACTAGCAGTCCCATGAGACCTCAGGGTAATCTTAGGCTGCACTTGCAGCCTCTTTCCCCCTCCCACTGTCCTGGCTAAACTGCCAGAAGCTGTTGGCAGAGATTGAAATGGGACCTTAAGAAGGTCCATACTGTGTTACTGCTGTTCATGCATTCTTCCTCCTTGCTGTTGTTGTCCTAGCAGCTGGTGGGTATGGCTGAGTTGGAGCCTTAAAGGGCCCATACTATGCTGTTACTATAGTAGCAGTTCTTGTTGCCACTGGTGAGCTTCCTTGTTACTGGCATCATGGGTTCCCAAGTGGGCATCCTATGACTCCTGGGTAAGTCTGGGGGCAGCTCTGGTGGTGGGGGTGGGCCTGCTCCAAGAGAGCTATAAATTATTTCTCCTAAGGGCTTGACATAGCAATCAAATAGAACTGCCCTTTTGTGGAAATCCACAGGACAAGTCCCATGCAGGTAACAACTGATCTCTAACAGTGATCCTCTAAGTCTGATCCATAAAGAATTATGCAAACCAGCCCAAAGCATATCTTCTGATAATCTACTGCTGTCTCCAAATGTCTCAACAAGATACCAGTTTTACCTTGCTTTCAGGTAACTTTTTATTTAGAAAATTAATTATGCCTCTCCAGAGACATGGACACATTATAAATTCCCTTTTTATATTCTATATCTTGCACAATCAGAATCTGCACTGTCATTATTGTCCTCCCTCACTGATCACTATTATATGTGTACCTTTCCATGCAGAGTTTTAAAAATAGCTTGTCCTGCACTCTGTAGTTCAATAGGGGGGGGGGACATCCTGATCTCCATGTATGCTTCGTTAGCTCAAGTCCCCTTAATGTTGCTTTCCATTGCCTCAGGTAGATGCACTGCTCCATAATAAAATATGCCATTACCACGGTATTTGTATCCTATAGCACTTAATATATAACAAGTAACTGTTTTAATATCTATCAGAATTTAACAGAAAGCATGGAAATTAATCTCAGTTCTCCTGAATGGTAATCAAATAGCCATGTGGGAACTGCGTGGTCAGGTTGCTGCACTACAGCTGGGGCAATCTAGGTTCAAATCTGCCAGCTGACTTGACTTGCTATATAACTTCAGCCAGTTACTTTTTCTCAGCCTAACCTATCTCATGGAGATGTTTGGGGGATAAAACCGAAAAGAAGAAATCTGTGTTTGCTGGTCTGAGCTTGTGGAAGAAGGGAGGGATGAAAAAGCTAGATGGATATATAGAACAGGCAGATGTGCAGGGCAACAAATACCACACAAGCAGGACAAGGAACCAGAGAAATATAAAACAGATTTGTTAGGAGGAGCAGTGCTTTTCATAGCCATGGAGGGTTCCTGTAACACGGATTTATTTACTTCCTTTAGACCCTGCCATTCTCCCCAATGGGGACCCAAAGTAGCTTCTATCATTCTCCCCTCCTCCATTTTAGCCTCACTACAACTCTGTGAAAGAGCATGCCTGGCCCAAGATCACCCAGCGAGCTTCCATACATGAGTGGGGATTTGCACATGGCTCTTCCAGATACTAGTCCAATGCTCTTAACCACTACACCAGTTAAGTGCGTGGACTCTAATCTGGGAGAACCAGGTTTGATTCCCCACTCCTCCACTTGCACCTGGCTGGGTGACCTTGGGCAAGCCATAGTTCTGATAAGAGCTGTTCTTGACAAAGAGCAGTTTCTGTCAGAGCTCTCTCATCCCCACCTACCTCACAGGGTGTCTGTTGTGGGGAGGGGAAGGGAAAGGAGTTTGTAAACCACCTGAGACACCTTTGGGTAGTGAAGGGCAGGGTATAAATCCAATCTCCTCTTCTTTTCTTCTACACTACACTAGCTCAGTGTGGCATTCAGTTGGGACATGGGAGTACAAAGCTCTGTGTCTGGGGCCTTAAAGACTGTAGCCAGTACAGAGCTCTGGGTTCCATTGTACTCACAATATCATTTTATATTAGCTGTCAAGAAAGTTTGCTCCACTTGTCTAAGGAGCTTCCCATCTTGTTTGGAAATCTGTAGAGGAGGCAAGTAAACTTCCAAGGAAAGGAGAAGGGGGGGAAATACTTTAAAGGGCAAGGAAAAGATTTCCTGTAATAGAGTAGCAGATGGCAATATGTTGTGGGTTGAAATGTTGAGATAACTGCATCTGAGAAACCCAGTTATTTGGAAATATACATCAGTTTTCATCCCAATCCCATAAATATGAGAAGTTTATAGTGAACAAATTGGCTTTCATTTCTATAATGCAGTGTCCCAGTCAACGAAAATGAACATGAGAATACAGCTATGCTGTCTGTCAGAACATGTTTATCATTATCAAGGACTCCTGAAATGTATAAAGCCAAGGATCCAAAATTCTATAAGCATTCCAGCACACACAGCAAACATGGGAAGATGCTCTAAATCTGTGGTACTCTGAAGCTTGTTGAGAGCCACATTTTTAATTACCATCAGCCAAAAGAGCCACAGTTACTTCCATTCCTGTCACGAAGCTTGAACCTCCAGGAGGCTCACAGCTTACCTTCTGGAGATGCCAATTTCAAGGTGGGAACCACCTATCAAGCACAAATCTCACTGGGTAAAAACCTTGCCAACTTCCCTGAAACATGAGGAGGTGCCAAATTGGGGAACAGTTTTCAGAAGAGCCACAGGTGGCTGCCATGGCACTGAGTGAGCATTACTGATCTAAATGAAGCATGTTCATGTTTTTGAATGAGAGCCAGCATGATGTAGTGATTAAGAGAGGCAGACTCTAATCTGGAAAACTGGGTTTGATTTCCTATCCCCACTCCTCCACATGAAGCCTACTGGGTAACCTTGGGTGAGTCACAGTTCTCTCAAAACTCTCTCAGCCCCACCTACCTCAGAAGGTGCCAGTATGGGGAGAAGGAGATTGTAAACTGACTGGGGACTCCTTAAGGTAGAGAAAAGCAGGGTATAAAATAAACTCTTCTTTCAAATTAGCTTGCAAATACTTTGCACATTCTTACATTGCTGCCTGGGCATTTTAGTTCAATCCAGTAAATTCTGAGTGTGCATCAGCATGATACCAGTATCTATTGAATGCCCCTAACTGTTCAAACACAAAAGTGATACACACATTCAAAATTGAGCTAATTTTAACTAGTTGGCCAGATACTTAAAAGATAATATATAATGATATCCCCACCATAAATGCCATCAATCTGTTCATTCTGCCTGAGCCTTGCAACATTTTTATCTACTAGGATTAAACATTTCATTTTTACCTTGGCTGGTGTTAAATGCCCATGGTACAACCATATATATTAGTTTTTCTTCAAAGTCTTGTGAAAAGATATTGAAAATATTTAATATAAATACCTCCTGTCTTGTCACAAATTGATATTCCTAGACTCATTGCCCATAGATTTTGAAATACATCTTTTTCCACTCCCAGTCTCAGTATATACTTATTACATACTTTCTTATTTACAGTATATGCCAAATTTTTCTCCAGTGGATAGAATTTTCAAATACATTGGGGACTTGATTCTTATAAGACAAAAATATTTTACCTGAGGACAAAATGATATCCATCCCTCTAGTCTCAGGCCCTTTTTCAACTATTATTGTTACCTGCCAATCAATCAATCGATCGATCAATCAAACACCAATCATTATTTCTGCATTTGTGCTAAACCCATAGTGCTATTACAACATTGCAAAGAATGATGTTGCCTGGGCACTTCACATGACCACCAGTTTTCTGAGGCAGTTCTCATGACATTGGGACTTTGGGAGTCAAGTTATAACCTTCTAGATGCAATTCTAAAAGTAAATTGTGTCTCAAAACCCCTACGATAACATTTGTTCTAGGAAACAGTAAAGTGTTATAGTATGAATAGTTTGGCATAGATCTATACAATATTTTAGAGAGCTCTCAGTTCTTGCTGCCCATTTAAAAATCCAATTCTGGAAGACTGTGGTTACAATAGAGTCCTCTTCACATTCTTCCAAAGATTTGTGTGCCTACTCAACAGGACTTTTTGACTTTTTTCTTCAAACAACAGCTGCTCGCCATGATGTATCACAAACTTATCCCCCAAATTGCTTGCTATGCTGTGTTTCCCCGTCCCCAAAAAATTCAAAAACCGAGCTGGAGGCATGGAAACAGTTGTGCAGGGTTTTTTTTGCACAGTAGCCGATATATTTTAAAATGAGAATCCCCCATTCTATAGAATATATAGATTCCTATATTAAGGCTGTGCTCCTATGTATTTTTACTTGAGAGAGTGCCATTGAACTCAGTGGGATTTACTTCTGAGTAAACATGCCAAGGATTGCACTGCATGAAACTTCTTTTCAGGCTAACTCTGACCACTTAAAAAGAGCATTAAGAATAAAGTTATTTGAAGCATAGATTGTTTAAGAACATCAGTTTAATAAATAAAACTAATGGTGAAAAACCTAATATCTAAATGTTCAATTAAAGATCCCCCCCCATTTTTTTTTCTGTTGCACAGCCTGGGCTCAATCCACCTAGCTCAGTGGTTTGTACTCTCTTGTGTTATTGACATACAGGATGTAGTCAAACATCCCAAGGTTACTCATTAATTTGCAAGACTTGGAATCTAATTTAATTTTGGTTACTACTGTTATTCTGTGTATCCAGCAGTGCAATTTGTATCAGATCTCTCTTCAGCTCATACTGTCAGAGAAAGGAATACGAAAGGGAGAGGCGAGAGAGGGAGAGAGAGAAGTTGCTATTAATTAGAAAAGATATATATTTCAAGCACAGCTGATAGTTCATGTGGAGTTTTATTGCTAATTTACCACTCTTCTACAAGTGCTCACCACACCAAACCCGTATATTATTTATTATCATCATAGATTCAAGGATTGCATAGAGAAGTTTAGATGTAGCCAGAACAATGCACAATTTTTAGCTTAAGAAAAAACCCAGTCCAGCCACAAAGGATGAGTTTCTGAGATAATTCCATTT
Source organism: Gekko gecko (assembly GCA_029375565.1). Classification (NCBI taxonomy): domain Eukaryota; kingdom Metazoa; phylum Chordata; class Lepidosauria; order Squamata; family Gekkonidae; genus Gekko; species Gekko gecko. Next base: position 112,461,191 of record JAPDNY010000009.1, read on the forward strand.
ATCAAATAGCATTGGATGGTTTACCAAACATGATGCGCTCCTCACTGCTGTGCTTAACATGGTCTGTTTCGTTGGGCGACAGCACTGCATATTCAGTTAATTCCTTTTATATTCCTTTCCCTCGTGAACAAACGGTTTCAAAAACATCTTTGCCTTTCCTTTCTGTTTCATCATAGCTACATTTTACATCAAGACTTTTTTGTCTCTTTTCCCACATCACACACTCTTTTCAAATTTACTGTCAATGTTTGGTATTAAAAGTATTTAATATCAAAGGGTCTGGGGAGCAAAAAAGAGAAAATACATAGCACAAAAATATAATAAATGCAAGACAAGTAGTAGATTGCCCCACATGTGAAGCGGACTGTGGTAACTCATATCAGCCTTCCTGTCACTTGCTGAGACATTTTTCATAAACCCTCACACGCCTGCATTTATCTTCAGTATAAACCCCAAGATGAATTCTCCAAAGACATTAACAATAGATAAATGCTTATTAAACAAAACAGTCTCTTCCAGAATAACTATAGGATTGATATTAAAAGAAGTGAGATGTCCATGGGCTGAAACTTAAATAGTGTCGGTTGGATAGAGCCCCTTTGCTGTTTTTAAATATATGCTACATTATCTGGTTCTTATAATTAAATAAACATGGAATGAAACACAACCCCCAAAAGGTGAACTTTCTATAGTATGTGACCTTTAGTGACAATTTTTGATTCAAAGTGTACAGAAGAATGTTTCTTGATAACTAATTCCACAGTGTATTAAAATAGGAAGGGGGGATGGGAATGGGAGGGGGCTGTGGAGCATGGAGAAAAAGCTTTGAGTTTATTTTATGAAAATGGACATTGTGAAATAATATGCAAAGCCTTTCATCATAAGCATTTCAAAGTGCAGCTCATAAATTAAATCAAAGTACTAAAGAGTGAACAATTTCCATATGATAAACAATCTCCAGCTAATTTGTGCAAACTAGGAAATCTCATGCATTTTTCTACTTGAAAGCTGCATTCTTTAAACAAATAGCATGTACAGAGGTGCTTGCAGAAGTTGATTGCAAAAGAAGGAACCACTTGCCTTTTTTTTTTTTTTTTTGCTTCTTTATGCTAAGAGTAAATGCAAATGTTTTGCAGGGTTTCCATCTCCAAGCGAAGAAAGAATGTCTCTATAAAAGAAGCCCTACATTTATAGCTACATATTTGATGTGCTGTTTAGCTATCATGGAGAAGGTGAGCTGGACAGAATAAATAGAAGGTCCCTGAATTATTCATAGGGCAGTGTAAAATATTGGGGTGGTTATGGTTTGTGAAACATTGAAAGGAGCAGGCAATTGCAGCCCCTGGAAATGCTGTGCAAAGTTGCATGGGTAATGTAATGAGGATGCAGATCGCTCTTTTCTCTTCTGGATGATGTAAGCGCCTCTGCATTACGTATCACCTTGCTGCAGAGCTGCCCTCATTTGGTAATTAAACCGAACTGGAGTCCAAGACTGTTATTTCTTTGTTAGCTCCTGTTTCTAATACCCCACAGGAGCCCCACACATTCTGATGATGTATTAATGTAATACATCATCAGAAGCAGATGTCATTCCAGTGATATATTAGTGTAATACAGGAGAATGAACCTCTGTGATGATGTATTTAGTTCATACAAGATGGCATTGTCCGGAGAAGAAAGGGTCAAAAAGAGAGAGAGAGGGAGATTCATTTGTAATAGCAAAATGAAATCAGCTAGCATACAGTTAAGTTTTCATTAAAAAGCTTTTGGATTCAGAATAAGGAAATGTGGAACAATTTGCATCCCCTGTATTGTTTCTAGTGCTATAAAATGACCCATTTATCACCCTAGTTTATAATGGTAAGTTGAATTTTGTTAGATTTAAAATAAAGTCATTTTCCTTGTCTGTTGAATGGAATTGAACTGACTTTTGTAGACATTGCCTATGGTGCTTTATTTTCAACTGACCTGTAGCTACTGGCATGTCCTTAGTTTTCTATGCATGTTAAAGAGCATCTCTAAGATAGGATTGCCTAACTCCAGATGGGGCCTGGCAATCTTCCAGAACTACAACTGATTTCCAGATGACCAAGATCAATCCACCTGGAGAAAATGGATGCTTTGGAGGGTATGATCTGTGGCATTGTACCCTGCTAATGTCCCTCCACTTCCCCAAACCTGCTCTCCCCAGGTTCTACCCCCAAATCTCCAGGAATTTCCCTGCTATCCTGCTACAAGTTCTTGGCTCATACTGAACATAGAAATAATACCACACTCAAATTAAAAATGCTACTACATACTGAAATACTGTCATTGCTCTGATGGTGTTCTGTTTCAGCTCCAGTGTTACTTCTTTCCCTGCTGAACTTCTCACAGACCTTTGTGCTCCTAGCAGCTGATAACATTCCTAATACTGAATTCTGAAGTTCTGCCCCCCATCTAGATAAGGCATACTGCAAACTTCACAGTGTACAAGTTTGGTGGGAGAATATACAGTTTTAAACCACATTGACCTATGAGCTGATCCTTCAGTCTCCTCACCTCAATCCCATCTGACTTGAGCAGTGTGTCAAAAAGCTTTGCACAACGGATATGGATGTACCTAGTAAAGTAAAGGTAAAGGTTCCCTTGCTCGAAAGCCAGTCGAATCCGACTCTAGGGTTGCGGTGCTCATCTCCGTTTCAAAGCCGAAGAGCCAGCACTGTCCGAAGACGTTTCCGTGGTCATGTGGCCGGCATGACTAAACACCAAGGCGCACGGAACGCTGTTACCTTCCCACCGAAGTGGTACCTATTTATCTACTTGCAATTTCTTGCTTTCGAACTGCTAGGTTGGCAGGAGCTGGAACTAGAGACGGGAGCTCACTCCGTCTTGTGGCACTCTCGGGTCTCAAACTGCTGAACTACTGACCTTCCACAGCCTGCAGTTCAGCGTCTTAACCACTTGAGCCACCGCAGCTCCTCTGGATGTACCTACAGGGATGTAAATACAGAAATTCCCAAGCTGAAAATATACCCCCACATGCCTTTTCAGGGCATTCTGTGTATTTACAGAATTTTTTAAAAAGTGTAATCACAGAATTTTGGCATTACCAAAAAAGAGCACAAAAAATTGGGGTGGATTAGAGGAGGAGGGGGTGAAGAGGAAAAGGAGGAGGAGGAGATTGGATTTATATCCTGCCCTTCACTACCTGAAGGAGTCTTAGAGCAGCTTACAATCTCCTTTCCCTTCCCCTCCCCACAACAGACACCCTATGAGGTAGGTGGGACTGAGAGACTTCTTTCAAGAAGTGCTCCTGACAGAACAGCTCTGAAAGAACTTGTAACTGACCCAAGGTCACACCAGCAGGATTATTCCAAGGGTCTAGAGCTGATGTTTTCAGAACAAATGGGACCAAATTTGCAGAGAACCAAATACACCCTTCTCCCCTAAATATCTCTCAAGGCTGAAGAGGATTGGACAAATGGGTCTGACGTTATGGACTTCTGAACAAGGTATCTTCAGCCATCTTAGTCTCCATTTTTTCCTATGGATGGAATAAGGGACCTTTCTGGGTGTTTTCAGAGCAAAGGGTACCAAGTTCCATTTCCTTCTGGTTTGCAGCAACTTTTGCATTTTCACAGTTGGGGAAATTGATTCTCCCCCAACATCAAGGATGGTTGGGGTCTGGTAGTTAAATGACATGGGGATCAGTTACAGCTCCCATAAAACTGTGGGGGGGAAAACATGTGCATATGAAATGATGTTAATGAAATAAACTTAGATGAACACCAATATTAGGATTTTTTAAAAAAAACTGGCAGAGTTTATTTCAACAATTGGCTGTGGACCAATATGCATCAATGGCAGGTCTGTGGGGATTTCCACCATGCAGTGTGAAAATGCACATGTGTGAATGCTTCCAATTGTACTGTTTGAGCTGTTTAATATAGTGGAACTGAGCCAAACAAGCTTGTTCCTCATGAACAACTGAACTGGTTCACTAAGTGGCTCCCTGCTCATGACCAGCAAACAGAATATGAGCCAAAACTGGCAAGTGTTCAAACATTCCTAATCCAGTTAGCAAAATCACTGAGACAATCACCTAGCAATGTGGGTACTGGAGAACCACTAGGTTTTCAGAAAGATCCAGTTTGGATAAAAAAAAAAAAAACATCAATTTTGTGGTAAACTCCTAATCTTGGTCTTATTTATTTATTATAATTATAATGCATCTTTCTCACTGAGTGGATTACACAGTATAAATCCATAAGAGTCCATATGAAGGATTAGACCTCTAAAAAGCACAGTGTAGGTCAATACAATCAATATGAAGAGACATCTAATGAGCAATATACTAGGACAAGGATTACTGAAAACCGAATAAGCGTAATATAATAAGCATGATACAGAGCGTGAATATAATGAAGAAAAACTGTATTACATTAGTAGAAAATAATGAAACAATAACAGGGTAATACATGCAGCAAACTGATAACATGCACTATACACAGTAGTATAATCCACAGTCCCTTAGCAATATGTGCAGACACGGAAGTGGGGGGGGGACAAACTGCCACAGTCTGAGCACCATTAAGTGCTGTCATAGCAACTACAATGGTCATTTGGTGCCTGCCTTGAGATTCCTTGTGAGGCATCAGAGATGGCTGCCTGGAATTACAACTGATTTCCAGCCAACAGAGATTTCTCCCCCTGGAGAAATGGCTGCTTTGGAGGGTGAGTTCCATGGCATTATATCTAGCTGACACCCCTCCCCAAACCCTGCCTCCTCAGACTCCACTTCAAAATCTCCAGAAATTTCCTAGCTTGGACCTGAAACTCTACTGCCTGGGTGAGTAAAACAAAGCAGCTGTGGTGAACAGAATGAGAGAGATGTGACTATGCTGGAAGGAAGGAAGGAAGGAAGGAAGGAAGGAAGGAAGGAAGGAAGGAAGGAAGGAAGGAAGGAAGGAAGGAAGGAAGGAAGGAAGGAAGGAAGGAAGGAAGGAAGGAAGGAAGGAAGGAAACAGTAGACAAGTAGTAGGAAGCAAACAGGATCTCATTTTCCCAACAATTCCTCATGCTTCTCCCCATTTGTATGCATATTAATATACATTAAGATAGGGCTATGGAGCGGCTAAAGAATCTTTGAAGTGTTTAGATGGACATAAGGATGTGCAGTCATATAGGTAGTTTGGCATTATCATCAGCAAAATATTCTAGAAATCAATAACAACAATTTTCATTCCATCAGTAAACATGTTAAATATTAATCCAATATGTGGATCTGTCACATGATATCCCTGTTTCACTCCTGTGCCCTTCTGCCCTTTTAAGTCCAGAAACTTAAAATATTTCAAAGCAGGCTTCTAGTCATCACTGTTGTAGAGAGAAGTTAGGTGATAACAAATGCTAAGAATATGAAATGTTAAACAGTATTTGAAAAGTTGAAAAAGACCATAATTATACTTTAGACGCATTATTCCAAGATAAACTTTTTCCTTCCAATGATTTCAGTGGAGGAGTTACATTCACATGGAAATTGGTGGAACTAAAATGTGCTTAACATGCTGTATCATACCTGATCTGGACAATCCACATTCCATAATATGAAGAGCCTATCCAGTTTTATTTCATATTGGTAGTTGGGGGGGGGAGGTTGAAAAGAAAGAGAAAGTGCACACAGGAGATCAAATGTTTATAACAGAAGACTAAAAATGGTATTTTATGCAACGGAAAAGTTACTGCTCACATTCTTGAAGCATCTGATTGCATCATAAATAAAACAGTAGAGCAAGTCATCCCAGACATACGATGTATAGAGAACCTGGCTGGAAGGCTGGTGAAGGACTTAGAATTATGATCCTGAGCCCCCTAGGCTGGTGAAGCTTGGACATGGAACAAAGTGATATGTTCAATCACTGTGGAAAGGTGGGGGAGGAGGAAGGAGACATGAGCCATTTTTATAGCATCTCCTAGCCAATGCATTCTGTGTCAATTTTATAACAGCACCTTGCCCATGTGACAAATCAAACAGTGCATCTAGCAAAAGAGTACAGGAGGGAAAAATAAGGAGAACGCTTGGGACAATGGAAACAAACTTGGTAGGAAACTACAAAACAGACCAATGGCTGATTTCTATATGTGCCCAATCATATATAGGCTCCAAAAGATGGCTGCTCACGGCTATGAGGGAACACTACAGAAGCCACTTCTGAGCTTTATATGTACATTAATGTTTCCCCTTTTTCTGGATTAAGGCTTGGGATGAGCATGCTGTTCTTTGCGAGGGGTGATTTCAGACTTCTCATACTTGCCGTGTCAACCTGAAAATGAATTTCACTTTTCTGAACCAATACCTTTTTAGTTTTTATGCCAGTTTCTGTTTCTTGCACTGACTTTTTACTGTGAAGTGTACACATTTTTCAATGTTACTTGTGTGTGAATAAACCTCTGATATTTCTTATACATACATTATACATATAATATAGTGCATGCATAAATGCTGTGCAACATGCCTGCACAATATAAAACCAATGGTAAAAAATGGAGAACTGTAGCCATTTACCAAACTGAATAAGAAACAAAATTGTGACTATTTTCTCATCTCTACTGTACATTTTACAAACCATGCTATTTTGAAGAAATTTCTCCTAAGCATAACAGTTGTGTTTATATGCATGTTTGTATATAATGTATGATATGGATTTATTTATGCAAACAATATTGAAAATGAAAACAGTTTTCAAGGCAAATTTGGTTAAAGGAAGCATGCATGGTATAATAAGAAGGAATCACAAATTCAGTTCAGATGAGGAAGAACCAAAATCCAAATGGAGATGTGTGGGTTGTGATAGCAGAGATGAGAAATTCAAGTCCCCCTCCCTGTGGTATTTTTGATCTGATTTAATGGGCAACCAAAGATCTAATAAAATAAGATGGATTTTCACTTTTTGCCTGAAATTGCGTTCCAGTTTTCAGAACATGCTGTTCCTCAAAAATTTGAATTTAGAATGGACAGCAGTGTTCCCTCTAAGTTGAGTTAGCATGAGCTAGCTCGCAGTTTTTTAGCCTGTGGCTCACACATTTTTGTCTTAGGTCAGGAAGGATGGCTCCAGAGCAAACTAATTTATGCAGTAGCCAAACCACTCATTCACAACATAATAATAATAATAATAATAATAATAATAATAATAATAATAATAATAATAATAATAATAATAATAATAATAATAATAATAATAATAATAATAATAATAATAATAATAATAGGAGGAGGAGGAGGAGACTGGATTTATACCATGTCCTTCACTACCTGAAGGAGTCTCAGAGCAGCTTACAAAAATGCTTTCCCTTCCCCTCCCCACAACAGATATTCTGTGAGAGCTCTTTCCAGAAATGCCCTTGAGAGAACAGCTCTGACAGAATTATGGCTTGCTCAAGGTCATCCAGTAGCTGCTAGTGCAGGAGTGGGGAATCAAACCTGGTTCTCCCAGTTTAGAGTCCATGCACTTAACCACTACACCAAACTTACTCTCACACCAAACTGGCACACCAAACTCACATCAAAATACCAATAGCTCACAAAGTAGAATTTTTGCTCACAACTCCACAGCTTAGAGGGAGCATTGCTCACCATATTTGTTGTCTTCCTCTGGACACGTTCCAGCTTGTCTATATCCTTCTTAAATTGTGGCACCCAAAACCGAACACAATACTCTAGGTGAGGTTTAACCAGAGCAGAGTAGATCAACACTATCACTTCATGAGATCAGGATGCAAAGGTTGGCTTGAAACTCAACATCAAAAAAACTAAGATCATGGCATCCGGCCCCATCACTCCTTGGCAAATAGAAGGGGAAGTCATGGAAGCAGTGACAGAATTCACATTCCTGGGATCCAAGGTCACTGCAGATGGTGACTGCAGCCATGAAATTAAAAGATGCCTGCTCCTTGGCAGGATCGTGATGCCTAACCTAGGCAGCATAATAAAAAGTAGAGACATCACTCAGCCAACAAAAGTCCATATGGTCAAAACAATGATATTCTTTAATAAACATTTGTATAACAAAAATGATTTACATCTTTTTGGTCAACCTGTGACCTCGAAAACAGAGTTGGGGATGACCAATCTCTGAATTAAGGCAATGACCATTTATCTTTCCTTTACTTCATTACATTTCATGTACCACACACATCTATCAAAAACTGAACAGCAATCCAAGGAACACTTTCCAGGGAGTAAGTGCCCCAGCGAATATACTTGAGTAGGATTCTGATTAGACCTGTTTAGGATTGCACTGTAAAACTAGAAAAAGACATCCTGTCCTATTGTATCTTCCTTTCCCCGTTACTGCAAATCCTTTCAAATTGACACAGTTCTTAAGCAGATATTACTAGTACTCAAAATGCTCAGGATTTATTCCAGATTCATATCTTGGCTCTGGTTCTGTCTCTTTTTCTGGTTTGGGACCTAACTTGGTGAGATGCTAACAGAGCCATATGTTAACATATGGTGTTTAGGCATTCAGTGGGTTGGAACTTATGAAGTATAAGCATATGGTGGCAGATCTTTTTTCACCTTTCCCTTCCCTGAACTTCCCTTTAGGGGTAGTTAGGAGGAACACAATGGCTCCAGCTTTCCAAAAGCACATAAAGGAAGATTTTATTCATTTCAGCCTCCTCACTTCAGTATACTATCTTATGATATTTTACCCATGAGGTTCCCCTGACCGCCAAATTTGGCTTTTCAAGAATTTTAGAGAGCTGCTAGAGAAAATGAAAGCCAGAGAAAGATATGCTACCACTAGCACTTTCTCTGCATGATTCATAAGATTCAACCGATACATTTTAACTTAACATATCCTTTAAACCCAGTTTTTGCTGACTTTCTGTACACATTATTCCAAATGAGGTTGCACCATTGATTTGTACAGGGGCATTATGATACTGGTTGATTTGTTTTCAATTCCCTTCCTAATAATCCCCAGTATAGTGTTGGGCTTTTTGTGTGTGTAGTTGCACACTGTCTTGACATTTTCAGTGAGTTACCTACTACAACTTCAAGATCTCTGTCTTGGTCAGCCTCCACCAGTTTGGACACCATCAAAGTTTATTTATAGTTAGGATTTTGGCCTCAATGTGCATCACTTTGCACTTGGCCTCATTCAACTCCATTTGCCATGTTGACATCCACTCGCCCATCCTTGACAGATCACTTTGGATTGTCTTCACCACCCTGAACAATTTAGTGTCACCCACAAATTTAGCCACTTCACTGCTTACTCCCAACTCCCAACAAATTAAAAAGCATTGGACCCAGTACTGATCCCTGTGGTACCCTACTGCTTACCACCCTTGTCAAGGTAGACAACATCTATTGGGTCCCCCTTGTCCACATGTTTGTTCACCCCCTCAAAGAACACTAACAGGTTAGTGAGACAAGATCTTCTCTTACAGAACCCATGCTGAGTCTGCCTCAATAGTTTTTGTTCATCAGCGTGCTTACTAATTCTCTCCTTAATAACGGTTTCCACCAACTTACCTGGTATTGACATCGGACTGCCTGCCTGTGATTTCTCAGATCTCCTCTGGAACCCTTTTTAAAGATGGGAGTGACATTAGCTACCTTCCAGTCCTCAGGAATGGAGGCAGATTTTAATGAAAGATTACATATTTTTGTCAGGAGATCCACAAGTTCACATTTGAGTTCTTTCAGAACTCTTGGATGTACGCCATCTGTTTTATCAGTTTTTAAGTTGTCTATCAGTCGTAGGACCTCCTCTTTCATCACCTCAATCTGACTCAGACCTTTCAACACCCCTCCTGACATCAGCAGTTCTGGAGTGGGCAAGCACTTCTCATCTTCCACAGTGAAGACAGAGGCAAAAAATGCATTCTGCGTCTCAGCCATTTCCTTATCATCCTTCAGTAATCCTTTTACCCCTTGGTCATCCAAGGGCCCCACTGCCTCCCTGGATTGCATTTTATTTGCCATAGCCTGTGTTCCCTTTTATCAACCTCACTGAGACTAGCTTTCCACCACTTAAAGGAATCCTTCTTGCCTTTTACAGCTTCCATTACTTTGTTTGTTAACCATGCAAGCCTTTTCCTATATATATCTATTTGTGCCTTTCCTAACCTGAGGTATATATTTTTTCTGAGCTTCTAGGATTGTAGTTTTAAATAGTCTCCAAGCTTCCCCAATGGTTTTGACCCTTTCTACTTTTCCTTTCAGTTTTATAATCCTCCTCTATCTTTTGATCTGGTAGGCAATAACAAACTCCCAGTGTTAAGCTTCCTTTTTGGACCACTATTTCAACCCATAGCATTTCCAGAAACGAATCCAATTCTCTTACTCTCTCAGTTTTACTGGACTGTATACCCTCTTTGACATACAGAGCCACCGCACCTCCACCCCATCATTCCAACATAATTTATAACCAGGAATCACCGTATTCCACTGATTTTCCTCATCCCACCAAGTTTCTGAAATATCCACTATGTTTATTTCCCCTCCCCAACACCAAGCATTCCAGCTCCCCAATGTTAACTTGGACACTTCTAACTGTCCCAATCACTTGCTGCCACCATTCATTCATATCTTAGAATATATGTATGTAGACTGAGATATTAGAGTGTGTGTGCATGCATGTTTCTTCCCCTTAAGTATGCAGCCTGCAGGATTAATCAAAACAAGAAATTTTTATTTATAAGGAGGCAAAGAAAGTCTAAGAAACAACATTTCACTTCCACTGAACTTTTGCACTGAGGTCCTGAACCTACAACTGGGATCCTTTAGTTACACATTTACTGTTTTCAGCCTGTTCCAAGTAGCAGTGTGGACTCAGGCCTACCGGAACCAAAAAATACCCCCAAAACACCTTATCAACATTTTCAGGTACATTTTGGCATCTCAAATGTATTGGAGATTTTTCGGAAGAACAAAAAAAAAACACAACCCTGAAAAAAAAATCCCAGATATATTCAGGAATTACTGACAAACCTGGAACATCTGAGTGGCTGGAACAGATTGCTCATGCCAGTCAGCTGTTTTGGGGCTTTCTTCTGCAGGGGATATTTAAAGGAAATGCAGAAGACAGCCAAGGGGGGCACTTTCCCCACTAGCTCAGCTGGGGCACTTTTGGGCTGTTTGACTGAATTGCCAAAGAGAGACCCAGCTGAGCCTGTGAGGAGAGTTCTTTTGGCAAGATCAGCAGCTTTGTGGGCTCTTTTGGATAGACCAATTTAAACTGGATTGCCCAGCAGAGCCCCAGCAGAGCCTGAAGGAAGAGTTCTTCCTGCAGGATCAGCTGCTTTGTGGGCTCTTTTGGGCAGTGAGGTTGAAATAGACCACCCAAGGAGTCCCAGCTGAGCCACCTCTCTGCTGGTTTTTTGCAGCTTTGCCGCTGCTTCCCCCCTGTATTTTTCAGTTCAGATCAATTGGAAAAAATTTTCCAGGTCCAATGGACCCAAACAAAAAAATACTAAGAGAAAAAATTGCACACACCTAGTTCCAAGCAGCTCTTCTATACAGTTCTCCTCAATCAGAAAAAAACCTTTTCACCTCAGTCCTTAAGCTATCTTCTTCTTTCTCTGCTACCAACCCCTGTCATTTTTTTAACTGCTGTTTTTCAAGTCTCCCCCTTTCAACATTCCAGATCAAATTGTTGCAGAGGAACTCCTGGAATTCCTCCGAGGTGAATGCCATCCTGTTGTCCAAAACGATGGTGTCTGGCAACCTGTGTCTGGCAAAGATCTTCCGGAGTGCCTGGATGGTGGCTTTGGAGGAGATGCAGAGACTGGGCTGATTTCTAACCATTTAGAATAAAAGTCCACTGTTACTAGAAACAACAGCCCATGGAATGGCCCGGCAAAATCCACATGGAGCCTTGACCACAGCGTCCAGGTGGATTCCCATGCTTGGGTGGGTGCACTCAATGGATTGGGCCTGACAGCCTGACAAGTCTGTTAGCGCTTAACCCAAGCCTCCACCTCCGTGTCTATCCCTTGCTACCATACGTAGCTGTGGACCAGGGCCTTCATTTGGACAATGCCGGGATGTGCCTCATGTAGAGCCTGTAGGACCCTTTGCCGCAGTATGCTGGGGACCACCACCCTGTCTCCCCACAATAAGCAGCCCTTGTATGCTGACAATTCATCCCGGCAGGCAGCAAAGGCTGTGAACTCAGGCCTCTCTGCTGCTGCAGGCCACCCCCTCACCACCCAGCCCAGAACCCGGGAGATGACAGGGTCCCTGGTTGAGTGGGGGGCAATGTCCGCCACCTGGAGGGGGGGATCAGGAAGTTCGTCTACCTGCAGAACATGGTGGGCCGGAGCTGGGTCATCCTCCATGACCGGCAAGGGCAGGTGACTCAGGGCATCTGCATGGCCCATAGCCTTACCCAGACGGTGCAGCAGGGAGTAAGAGTAGCCAGCCAAGAAAATGGACCACTGCAGGACCCTTAGGGGGAGGACCTGCAGAGTCTGATGATCCATGGCAAAGAGGCTGAGGAGGGGGTGATGGTCTGTGACAATGGTGAAAGGACAGCCATAAACAAAGTCATGAATTTTTTTGACCCTGGCCATGATCGCCAGGCCCTCCCGGTCAATCTGAGCATAGTTCTGCTCTGCCGCCGACAGTGTCTGGGAGTAGTAGGCAACGGGCACTTCCCAGCCATCCGGGAGGCGGTGGCCCAACACTGTGCCAACGATGTAGTGGGATGCATCGCATGCCAGAACAACTGGCAGGGACTCGTCAAAGTGCGCCAAAACTTTATTGGAGATAAGCAGCGCTTTGACCTCCCTGAATGTGGCTGCCTGCCAGGAGGCCCACGCCCAAGGGGCCTGCTTGTCTAGGAGGTGGCGGTTCCTGGTCTTTCTTGTATGCTCTGCAGCCTGGCCAGCTCAGTGGGATCCCATCCTCGGCGCCATTGTTGTGTAGTGGGTTCAACGCATTAAGAAATCCAGAAACAGCATGATAGTCTGCACATGCTTTACTGGTACACAACAGAACAACAAATACTGGCCAGATGGCCAACTATCTACAGTCCCTGTGGACCACCTCCAGGTCCCATTGGTGGGTTTAAACTTCCTGCTAAGGTTCCTGTTGGTGACCGCTTGAGGTTTCAGGATCCTAGTCCCCATTGTCTCTTGAGCTCCAAGCTCTGGTAAATGTCGCTGTCACCTAGTGTTGATCAGCGGACATAACATCAGTCATAGCATGCATAATAATTGTAACTTGAAAGTATAAATTTGAAAGAATTCCAAGAAAATTAGGAGTATAACTCTAAGCATATCAGAAAGGCAGTCCCAGTAAATTTATTAAGACACTATCTATCATTTCTGGATCAGGGCAAACTCATAGTGAGCTATGATGCCTGTCAATCTGAATCACATTTTCTAGCTTTAACTGTTTGGGGCTTTTATTTATTTATTTATGTGTGTGTGTGTGTGTGTGTAGCCTGTAGGTAGTCTAAATTTGCTTCTAGATTTTTTTCTGAAATATTAAGGAAACTAAAACATGTAGCTCAAATTTATATTAATAGGAAATTGGTTATATGTACATGAAAATAAAAAGGTCTCACATAAATCCGTAGAGATACTAAAAGTTATAATGAACACTTCTATACTCCAAAAGACTGGACTAATTATAATTTTAAATTCAATGCATCTTTTGATATTAGATTCAGAGGTAGTATTTTCTAGACAAAGCTATTATACAAAGTTCTCTCCCTCCCCTGAAACTTGTTTGCATATAAACATATTAATTAATTGTCTAGAGAGTTAAAATAATGTCTATACAGAAAGGTAGGCACATTGATGAACAAAAACTATTGAGGCAGACTCAGCATGGGTTCTGTAAGGGAAGATCTTGTCTCACTAACCTGTTAGTGTTTTTTGAGGGAGTGAACAAACATGTGGACAAGGGGGACCCAATAGATATTATTTACCTTGACTTCCGGAAAGCTTTTGATACAGTTCCTCATCAAAGGCTCCTAAGTAAGCTCAATAGTCATGGGATAAAAGGACAAGTCCTCTTGTGGATCAAAAACTGGCTTATAAATAGGAAACAGAGAGTGAGTATAAATGGGAAACTTTCTCAGTGGAGGGTGGTAAGCAGTGGGGTACCACAGGGATCAGTACTCGGTCCCATGCTTTTTAACTTGTTTATTAACGATTTGGAATTGGGAGTAAGCAGTGATGTGGCTAAATTTGCAGATGACACGAAGTTGTTCAGGGTGGTGAAAACCAGGGAGGATTGTGAGGCACTCCAAAGGGATCTGTTGAGGATGGGTGAGTGGGCGTCAACGTGGCAAATGGGGTTCAATGTGGCCAAGTGCAAAGTGATGCACATTGGAGCCAAAAATCCTAAATATAAATACACGTTGATGGGGTCTGATCTGGCAGAGACTGACCAAGAGAGAGATCTTGGAGTCGTAGTGGATAACTCGCTGAAAATGTCTACACAATGTGTAGCTGCAATAAAGAAGGCCAACGCTATGCTGGGGATTATTAGGAAGGGAATTGATAACAAATCAGCCAGTATCATCATGCCCCTGTATAAATCATTGGTGCGACCTCATTTGGAATACTGTGTACAGTTCTGGTCACCACATCTCAAAAAGGATATTATAGCATTGGAAAAAGTGCAGAGAAGGGCAACTAGAATGATAAAAGGGTTGGAACACCTTCCCTATGAAGAAAGGTTAAAATGCTTGGGGCTCTTTAGCTTGGAGAAACGACGGCTGAGGGGTGACATGATCGAGGTTTATAAGATTATGAATGGGATTGAGCAGGTTGAGAAAGAAGTACTTTTCTCCCTTTCTCACAATACAAGAACTCGTGGAACAGCAGCATGGTTTAATAATATTTGGATTTTTCAGGACTAAATAATGGCAGTATTTAAACTAAGCAATAGCCCATCTCAAACTTTAAGCTTCTCTCTCTCTCTCTCTCTCTCTCTCCCCCCCTTCCTGGTTACCCTAGAAGTGGAAACTACTGCTAACCAAATCTACAGGACCTTTTGTCAACAAATACTACAAAAAAAAGAAAAGGTTAAGGAAACAGCAGGGGTGGGGAAAACAAAATAAGAAGGTACAATGTCACCTCCATGCTGTGACAGCCATGAATCAATTATTCACATACCAATTGGTAATTTTTAAGAGAAACTCCCTCCGCACCAAAATTCTGCATAGCAACAAGTAAACATAAATGAGGTCTTTCAGAGTTCTCTTTTTAATATATATTTTAGAAGGAAGCAATGGTAAACAAACAGGAAAAATGATAATAACCTGGAAAAATCAGAGAAAATTAAATTATATTCTGGTGAGAGAACTGGAAACTATATAAGTGAGGGTGAGAAAGCTAGACTCAGATAGTTTTGTTTTAAAGCTGCATTTTATACATACATATATATATTTAAAAAAATTACAGCCTATCCTGATGTTATTTTTGTTTGTTTGTTGCAAGATTTATCTTAGAACACACAATGATTGGCAACAGTGTTCAGTCCTTTAATCCATACTAAAGCCATGCAGGAATTGGTATAGTTGATTTCTCAACAGAAGATTGCTGAGATCCAAGCCTGCTGAGAAGCTGCATGCTCTGCCTTCGTAGCCCAGCTCCCTAATCTTGGAGTCAATTCAGGTATTCTGCAGGGCATGTGGTATGATCTTTACCCCTTCAAATATGCATGGAAGGGTTTGTTGCTTTAAAGCGGCTCTACATCAAGATAATAATAATAGCTCTGCATGTGCAAAGCAAACACATCAGAGAGAAAGCAAAGCTAGAAGCCTTCTCCCTGATGGACTAGCTTTGTGTAAGTATACTTAGCCTAATGATTAATCCAGTCTTGAAGAAAAGCCAAGTGAATTCTCCTGTCTTTTCCTTCAGTGATGCTTAGCCTTCTTACATGCAGTGCTGTAAGAATAGCATTTGGGGGCAGGTTACCTGAAAGAGAAAAGATCAATAATGCTCTCTGTACTCCTGCTTTATAAATTCGGGGCATGAGCACAGCAGCAAATGTGTGACAGGATTGCCATGGAGTCCAGTGGAGCTCCCCTCCAAGACCAGGGCTTTTTTTGTAGGAAAAGCCCAGCAGGAACTCATTAGCATAACAGGCCACACCCAACAGCAGAAACTCATTAGCATATTAGGCCACACCCCCATGTTACCAGAAGTGTGGTCATCCGGCCACACCTACCTTTTGCTTCTTATTCTGTTTACCTTATTTGTTGTCAAAACCCAGGGCTTTTTTTTAGCAGGAACTCCTTTGCATGTTAGGCCACACCCCCCAAATGTAGCCAATCCTAATGAGTTTCTGCTGTTGGGTGTGGCCTGTAATGCTAATGAGTTCCTGCTGGGCGTGGCCAACTCAGGAGCCAGGCGGAACTCCGTTCCTGTGCGTTCCTGCCCCAAAATAGCCCTGTCCAAGACTATGTTAAAAATGTATTTTGAAGTAGATCATGTCATCCGTTATTTTAAAAAATAATAAATTGGAGTAATTGAATGAAGTTAGTTGTGTTAAGAACTTAATCCAATAGGTGTTTTCCATTGGTTTCAATAGCGAACATCTTCTGAGCTGTAATTCTGACTCCAGGATTAAATTCTCAGGGATTGATCCATCACCCAGGGGATCCTTCCCCCTCAAATTGAGGCAAATAGAAGTAGACTTTCCAATCCTATTTTCACTTGGACATAGGGTTCCCATTTGCTTGCTCATGGCCGGAGACCTCCAGGTGATCACAGCCCTTGCCCACTAGTCAGTGGGTGGAAACTGGGATCAAATGGGGCAGGATCCTCCTGGGAGAAAAATGTAAAAGAAAAATATAGCCTAAAAAGGGTAGCCCTAAGAACTGCCAGAAACTCTATGGTAACCTCATATATTTGGACTTCCAAAAGACTTTTGATAAGGTGCCTCACCAAAGATTCCTGAGCAGTTTAGCAGTCATAGGATAATCCTTTTATGGATTAAAAGTTGGTTAAATGGCAGGGAGCAGAATAGAATAAATAGACAAGTTCTCACAACGGCAGAAACTGATCAATGGGGTCCTACAAGGATCAGTATTGGGGCTGGTACTATTTAATGTATTCATACATGATTATTTATATATTTATTTATTGGATTTTTACCTTGCCCTCCCAGCCAAAGCCGGCCCAGGGTGGCTTACATAAAATCAATACATAATTTAGAATAAAATGTGACTAATTTGAATTAAAACAATTCTAAAATCATTTAACTATACAACTCAAAAAGTGCTAATAACAACAATTCCCAATGGCTGTGATGACACAATCCATTCTTCTTATAGTTGGTTTCTCGATCTTCTTATAGATATCCTTCTGGCGACTGACACCAACTATCATTAAAAGTTCTGGGAGACAAGAGTTCTCTCACCTTCAGCTATCAGTTGTTAGTTGTTAATGGTGGTAGATTGCAGTGCTCTATGGGGAACATGTGGGGAAAGGCGGTCCCTCAGGTATGCAGGTCCCTGGCCATAAAGGGCTTTAAAGGTAAGAACCAGCACCTTGAAACAGATTTGGTGTGCTATCGGCAGCCAGTACAATACCTTTAGCACAGGCTGTATGTGCTCCCATCTAGTGAGCCCCATCAAAAGCCTGGCCACAGCATTTTGCACCAACTGCAGCTTCTGAATTTGAGACAAGGACAGCATCGTGTAGAGAGCATTACAGTAGTCCAATCTTGATGTGACCATCATGTGAATCACTGCTGCCAAGTCATTGCATTCAAGGAAGGGAACCAACTGCCTGATCAGCCAAAAGTGATAAAAGGCAGTGGCTGCTACTTGGCAGTGGCTGCTACTTGGGCCTCCATTGTTAAAGAGGCATCTAGGAGCACTCCCAAACTCCTAACTTCTGGCGCTGGTACTAAAGGAGCCCATAGAAGGTTAGGAGTGGGATCCCTCCTGTTTGTCCACCCCGACTCAGACACAGGACCTCTGTCTTTGTTGGATTCAGCTTCAGCCAGTTCAGTCTAAGCCAACCACCCATGGCTTGTAACACTTGGTCCAGATCTTCCAGTTTGGAGTTGGACCGGCTGCCCAACAACAGATAGAGCTGGGTGTCATTTGCATACTGGTGACATTCCAGCCCATGCCGCCGGGCAATCTGGGCAAGGGGGCGCATATAGATGTTAAAAAGCATCGGGGACAGCACTGCCCCTTGAGGCAAAGTTTGCACTGCCCCTTGAGGCAAAATTTGTAGATGATACCAAATTATTCAGACTAGTATAAACCAAGACAGACTGTGAAAAGCTACAGGAAGATTTCTCTAAATTGGGTGTGTGGGTAACCATGTGGCAAATGAAGTTCAGTGTAGGTAAGTGTAAAGTGCATATTAGAATATGTCCAGGCACGCCCCTGCCTGGCCTTACCTGGAGCCTCCCCAGGGGGGGACCCAGCACCCTGTGGATCCCCAGAAGACCCCCAAGAGATGCCCTCTGTCCTCCCTTTCAGTGAACTTCCTAGGTGGTCATCAAGGCCCCCCAAAGGCACTAGGCAACCCACCTGGAGGGGCAGTGTGAAGACCACCTCCAAACACAGCCCCAACTTAGCTTCAAGGTCCGCCCAGCTTAACTTCTGAGATCTGACAAGACTGTGCTTCCCTAGGCTATCTGGGTTAGGGCCTACAGTGGTTCTTTTTGTAAATGTTCCCCTATTGTGAAAGACTTTGTCCTTGTAAAGTCAGAAAGCCTGAATCTGTAACCCATGTTTTGCTTTATTGTGATTTCTATGTCAAACTGCAGTGTTTTTTTTAATTAGCCCTCTTCTGTGCAAATTCCATAGATATCCTGATGCGAGGCTTGTTTTATATCTTCCATTGGATCAGAGACCTTATATAACTTATTTGGTAGCAAGGTATCTTCTAATTGCTATGAGGATTTGGGAGCATAAGGAAAAAACCCTGATGGGGAATTTTTCCCTTTGTAATACTAAAATTGTACCCCCCCTTCCTTTTGTTATGTTTATAACTTATGCCAGTAAAGATTTAGGGGAAAAGTTATAGTTAACCTGCCTGAGTTATTTCATTTGAATGGGGATAGCCTGTGGCTCTGTGAAAGAGCCTGTGATTTTGTCAGATGTTGAACAAAACTCATTCCCAACAACACTCTCTTGGCAGTGATTTGTTTATTGAGAGATGCTCTCCAAATCCTCTCTCCTCATGGCAGTTTGGGGTGACTCCCAGGTGGTTTAGTCCTCTTCTCCAGTCCCTTGTGTTCCTCCTTTTTGGCTCCTTCAAGGCTCCTCTTGTGTGGGCATTTGGCAGCGATGTGTCCAGAAGTTCTACACTTTAGCCACAACCTACACCACATCCTCTGCTCCCAGACCCCTGGAGCCAACCTCGTTGTGCCTTCACCTCCCCACTCAGTGCCTATGCCATCAGCTTGGGTGGTACATCTTTAGAAGGTTGCAGCAGTTCTCCACCTCGCAGGCCACCTGGATCCAGCCATTCAGGGTTATGGGGTTGTCTTGGTTCAGGCCTTTGTCCAGGATGGAGTGGTTCAGGCCCACCCAGTAGAATTTGATGAGCACTTCTTCTGGCCACCCCTGCAATTTGGCCACATACATCTTGAATTCATCAAAGACCTCCCTGATGAACCAGCTGCCCTGCTTCAGCCCCTGGAGGCAGGTTCTGGCTTGCTCCAGCTCCAGCTCCAGTGGGTCTTCATATTGTCAGTGGAGGGCCCTCATGAAAGTGTCCACATCTTGACGTTTTGGACCCCCCACATTATACAGTCCCACAAACCAATCAGCTGCTCAATCTTGCAGCCGCAACCCCAGGTAATCTACCCAGTGTTCATCTGATGCAAAAGTGTGACCCCACTCCCTCAGGAACTTCTGGACTTGGAGTGCAAAGAACACCAGCTTCTCTGGGGTCCTGTTAAACACGGCTTTGAATGCATCCCTAGGTGCTGCCAGGCTGGGACATGCAGGGGGTGGTTCTGGAGAGGCCTCACCCCCTGGAGGGGGGCCCTTTGGGCACCATTCACCCCACCAGCAGCCTCAAACCATGGAGCTCCTTCACTTCCCCACTTCTGCAGCATATCCCAGATGGCATCTGTCAAACCCCCCAGGGCAGCCTGGGTGTCCTGGCACAGCTTTGCAATCTCTGCCTGCAGCTCCTGTCGAATGTGTTCAATCTCCATCTCCTCTCTTGTGACCATCAAGTGCTTGGGGTCATTGCAGAAGATCAATGACAGCCCCCCTCTGATTGCCATCGTCAAGTGCCCATGGGCCCCATGGAAGGGTTAGCCTAATCCGGGGCTTCCCATCATCCCAGGTTGAGCTGTGGTTGTTTCCATTTCACATCCTTCCCCTTAGGCCCCTTTGTGGGTTGAGTGGGGGCCTCCTTGGCATCGGGTGGGGATGCGGTTCCCACTTCCTTGCCTTCAGCGCTCATTGCAGTTGTGGTGCTCAGGGTTGAGGGAAATGCAGTTCTGACACTATGTCAGGTCTTGAAAAAAATTCACCCCCCACAATACTCTCTTCCCATGGAAGGAAGGCCCCACATAGATGCAGTTACAACTCCCAGCAAAGCAGTTCCACACCCCCCCTCAAACACTCACATACTCCCCTCCCAACCAGAATGAAACAAGACAATAAGCATATCGAACCAAAGATAGACTGTCAGTTAAGAAACCCATGGCATACAAGGCTCGTGTTTGACAGATTTGCATGCAGAAGTTCCAAGTTCAATCCCTAGCATCTGCAGTTAGAAGGACTTGGCAATAGGTGAAGGGAAAGATCTCTGCCTAAGACACTGAAGAGTTGACTGTCAATCTGAGTAAACAATATTTGATATACTGATGATTTGATTCAGTATAAGGCAGCTGCCTGTGTTCATGATGTGTTGAGTGGATGGGAATTTAATTTTTATCTCACTTTTTCCCCTTGAACATAAACAACAGGTGAACCAGTGTCGTTTCCTATATCCATGTTTAGCTCATTTGCTGTTAGCCATCTGCTGTTTGTGTTCAGTAGGTTCAATTTCTCTTTAGCTTTGAAGCTGGGATCAGTTTGCGGCTTGCAGAACATGTAGTGTGCCCTGCATCACCTAAAAGAATATATGCTTTATTACACTTTAAGGTGCAACTATTTACATAGGTATTAAACATACTGGATGAGAGGAGTAGATAAGGGGAGTTGCTGTGAGCTCAGTTGGTGGAGCTGACAGAGAGCAAAGTGTTTTCCTTTCTCTTTACCCAAACTCTGGAGCAGATTACAAAAGCCATGAAGTTGTTATTACTTATTATTTATGTACAGTGTACAGAGTACAGGTAGTTCTCCCTGCCCTGAGGAGCTATAGTGTAAGGAAAACAACAAAGGGGAGGGAGGCCCATACAATGCAACTTAATTCCAGTTGTACTTGCTTCGGTTAGTTAGTAGTGGAGGGGTGTTAAGAGTCACGCCAAAGACTTCACTGGAAAGGTGTGTTTTGACAGGGGAATTTGAAGGAAGTGATAATTACCTTCACAAAAATTTCTTCTTTCCTGCATGGGTACAATGCCAAATTGTACCAAAGTTGATATCATACCATGAAAAACTGCCTTTAGCAACTGGCTTTTGGTGAATCACTATACATGGTGAAGAACAGAGTTCTGAAAATGTCAGCCTTGTGTCAAGTTCCTGGCTCCCCATAACATCCAGCCTCTGACAGTGTTACCACTAAAGGTCACCATCTGTTTCTCTGCCCCAGATCTTTGCTGGAGTTAATCATTGTAATGATGCCAGGCAACTGGTAAGCTGAATAAGGTATGGAAAGGTGAAGGATGGGGGCTTGGCATGGGGTAATTTTCTGTGCCAGCTCCAATTCTGCGTGGCCCATCAGTCCCCCCCTCATCCTCGCTCTGGATAATGTCTTCACACTGTAAAGCCAAAATTAAATTAGCCTGTGTAAGCAGTGTGATATGAATGATGACTAATTATGCCAATTGACTGGTATTGCCTAATATTTCATAAGGTACTTTGTATATACTGTCTGAGTTTTTTTCTGTTTCACTTCACATCAACTATTACTCTTTTTATTAAAGTAAAAAAAACCCCTTTCTACTAGATAAGAATTTGCCATTACTCCTTTTTCTGTCTTCCCGGTCCATCCACTCCCTCCTACATGAAGGATGACTGTTATCTCTGACTATTTTTCAATGCAAAGAATTAATTCTTATTTCATCACACAAATTCCCCTCCCCCATCTCCATTAAAAGCCTTCACTTTCACAGATATAACAACCTAATTGCATGCTGCAGCACAAAATGAAATCCTCAAATTATCAAGTGCAAAATTAGCATTAAAAATCATAAGACAACAAACAATGGGGCTTTTTATGTGATTTTTGTAATTGCACGAAACTAGTTACTTTGGCAATAATTGTTTGTGCTTCATTAGCATGCAAAATGGTTTTATAGACTAACCTGAACACAAAAGAAACCATTTGTGATGAGAACTGTGCTTTGTTTAATGTTAGACACCATTGTATTTGCTTTCCTAATATAACAGTTCTAATTAGTACCTAGCACTCATCCAGAGTTTTTCAGCTTGAACACACTGAAGGTGACAATTGAGTCACAATTTCATGGCACTCTTTGTCAGCTCCTGTCAAAATATAGCTAAGTCTTCAGGAATTGTGATCTAAATACTTTAAAAAAAAGTTAATAGTCCAAGAAAAAAAATCAACTTCAGGTAGTTAAAAAAAAATACAATACTACCATGTTAGAAGTGAGATATTCTTAAAGAGACACATAGCACTTTCAAGATTTACAGTGCAATCTTATACATGCTTACTTAGAAGTAAGCCCCACTGTGTACTAATGACTTGTGGTGAAATGTGCATAAGATCGGACTAGCACACTGGAGCATGAGTTTTCAGGGGTAAGGGTCTACTACACCAGATCTATGAACATAAGAAGAGTACTACTCTTCCAACTGTAGCCTCCTGGCAATCTGCAAACAATGGTCTCCCATAGTTGCTCCCCCAATGCAATGTTATTTCTGAACATAGTTTCTGATACTTATACTACTATTGGTACTTATTTCTGATACTAATACTTATGCTCCCTGCAGTTGCCTACAGCCTTTTAAAAGCCATCGGTCATCATTACTATAGTGCTCAAGAATTCCAGGAAAGATCAGATAGAGTTTCCCACTGACATTTGGACCCAAATCAGAGGTAGAAGCATTTCCAGAGAACTCCCAGGAATTCCTGCTGTCTGGCAGGTTCTCTTCCACTCCAGAAATAAGTGGAGGCCTCCACCGCCTCCCCCTCCTCACCTCAGAGACGACAGAACATGCAAGACATGGGACTTGCACAGTCTGGAGACTTCTCTAGGCCATAACCTTGTATGTTTGCAGTCTCAAGAAAGTGTGCATAAGGCTGCATCCCTAGCTTTTATGGTATGATATATCTCCTTGTCTTTTGTTTTCTATCATACTATCTGTGATCCTGATGTGGAATATTTTTAAGGCAACACCATTAACTAGGAAGTACCAGACTGTACTAATGGGGGGGCGGGGCATCAGCTAGCTTCATGGCAGATGTCAATTGATCGTGCTCAGAGAGACCCCTCTAAACCCCGCCGAAAATGTTAACAAAAAGCTATTTTAAAAAGCAACATGGAATGGGAAAATCCGATGGAGTGCGCAATCGGTCAGGAGACGTAAATTCTGCTCACCTAAAGACATTTTTTCACTCAGATGGAACCACTGAAACTTCACGGGGCAGCACCAGGCTGAAAACAAAATGGCATCCGGAAACAAAATGGCAAACTCTTCACAATCCACCCTGACTAAGCAGGACCTAGTGGACACTCTAAGACTCTTTAAAAATGAAGCGTTAGACAACATAAACTCTATGCTAAACCAATGTCCGAACAAATGGAGGCACTTCAGATACCGATGCAAAAAGCAGCACAATCAGCTGATATGGCCCTGGAAGCCTCTATTGAAAACCAGCAAGGTATAAAAAATCTCCAAGAAAATGAAGTGTGGGCCAAGGAAAGAATTCTATTATTAGAGCATAGAACAAGAGAGAAATTTCTGACATTTCAAGGCTTTCCAGAACAAATGGCAACCTCTGAAGACTTAACATCATTTCTAGCCACTAGGCTGACCATGGACACTGAATTTGAAGACAGAGTTGCACCTATGCTAATAAGAGCCTATTGTCTAGGTCCTGCAATGGCAGACAAAAGGAAAGGCCTGTGAGATATTCTAGCAGAATTCCTGGATCTACGCATGAAGAATAGAGTTTTGCAAGAAGCAAAAGAAAAAAGAAACTTCAAGTTCAACAATGGAGACATCTATGCTTTTCCAGATATACCACCTGAAGCACTACAAATTAGACGATCTCTTAAACCCATCACCAAACACCTCAACGACGCAGGGATCAAATACCGATGGGCACAGACAGGATACCTCCAAGTCAGACACCATGGAGAAACTTATCAAGCAGACGACATGGAATTGGGAGAAGCTCATCTAAAAGCTGTAGGTCTAAAAGTACCTCAAGAAATGCAAGAGCAACATATGGACCTAGATCCTAACATTGTCAGAAAATGTAAAAGGAATGACCAGAGCACCCCGCACAGATGGAGCAAAATTCCTACAAGACGTTGTATGAACTTTTAAGCCATTAACAAGGTTTTTACTTTTTGGTATTTTTTGTCTGACTTACTGGGTCCTTACTAAGTTTCCTATAAATATTTAGCACTGTACTTTTATATAATATCATGCTTTAAAGGTGGGGTAAAGAGGGTAAATTCGTTCTGATGCTGTCATGGTTCCCATTAGAGTTACATGGGAAATTTGCTTTGGGATTTTGTTTTTATGTTTAGTAATCTTCAAGGCGGAGCTCAAGGAGCTCCGTGAGAGTATTGTTCTCTCACACTGGGATTGCTGTAAGGGGTGGGGGGAAGGGGTTTTAGGGATAGGATGACTTTCAAATTTGTTATATTCAGACAATGGTTGAAAATGCTAGTTAATATTTTGTTTTTTACTGTTAAAAATGTACAAGATTTAATAGGTAACAGTCAGTTTATTATTGGTACAAAAAAGGTTTATGCAACTACAAAGTAACTAAAGGTATACTTATGCTAACACAAAATTCCTTGGTTTGTGACTTTTTAAAATATAGAACTGTTATTTAAATATAGAATGTTATTTACTCCTTTAATGCAGTGTATGCTGACAATACGCTTAAATACTGAAAACAAAAAGGTAACTGTTTTAGTTATAAGAGTTCTAAAGGTACCATGCAATAGAACCTTAACTTGCCTTTGGGAAAGCTATGATTGGAAGGCTTTAACAAATGTCCAAAATTAGAAATCATGACAGACATAAAAATAATTACACTCAATTGTAGAGGCATCAATAACAAAATCAAAGCCAAATGCATTGCAAAAGATTTGCAAAACCAAAAAGTCAACGTGGTGTTGCTACGAGAAACCTATATAAAAAAGGCAGTAAGGCATTACCAACTAACTGGTTTGTTACACAACACCTGGCCTATGGCTCTTCCAAGTCATGCGGAGTGGCCATTCTGTTTTCCAGAGGCACTAAATTTTGTATGGATTATATTGAAAAAGATGAAGGAGGCGTGTCACTTTAAACAATATGCCATTAACCCTTGCACCTATTTATGCTCCGAATAAAACTCAAATAAATTTTATCTCAGACACTCTAGCAAAACTACAGAAGTTCCAAAAAGGACCTATTTTTCTGGGAGACTTAAATTACTTAATGGACATAAATAAAGATAGAACACTTCAAAAGTTACCATATAAGCATAAACAAGAAACAAAAAGTAAGCCCAGTCAATTACAACTGCTAATAAATAAATATGATCTAATCGAAATTTGGAGATTACAACACAAAAATAGTAAAGATTATACTTACTACTCTCCTAAATATAACACCTATACTAGGCTGGATTATTTACTAGTTTCTACTGAATTACTAAACAGAGTCAAATCAACATCAATTGGCACACAAAATTGGTCTGACCATGCCTTAGTGGAATGCATATTACAAGATAAAAATAAAAGATACTTCTGACCCAATTGGAAATTTAACAACTCTTTATTATATGACAACAAGACGCGCAATGAATTACAAAAAGAAATAAAACAATACCTCCAAATCAATTCACAAAATGAAGTACCCACATCACTGGTCTGAGAAGCATCAAAAGCAGTCATGAGGGGTAAATGCATATCCTTGTTGGCTTTCTGCAGAAAAGAAAAAAAACAAAATAAGGAACAAACCCTTACAAACAATAAAAGAACTTGAGAAACTACATAAAGAAATGTGCAATAAGAAAATTTACAAACGCCTCCAGGAAACGCACAAACAACTTGAGTTAATTGACACAACTGAAATCCACAAATGAAACTTCAACACAAGACAACAGAGCACCACTAAGCACCCTAAGAGATTTCGTTATATCTCATGGAAACTTAAAAGACAACAGGCAGATCATTTTATAGGAAGCATAAAAGACTCTCAAAATAATTTAAAGTACACCTCCAAAGAAATTATACAAGTCATGGAATCTTTCTACACTGCATTGTACACTTCAAGTAAACCTAACAAATTAGAAATTTTTAAATACTTAGAATTTATAGATCAATTTTAAAAAATTACAGAAGAACACTATAATCATCTTGAATCTCCAATCAACACACAAGAAATTGAATATGCTGTGAAAAACCTAAAAAAATAATAAAGCACCGGGATCTGACGGTTTCACTGCAGAGTACTATAAAGCTTTTTTACTTTTTTTAAGCAAATCACTCACAGAAACTTGCAATACAATATTAAACACAGGAACTATGCCAGAAACCTGGACACAAGCAAATGTGATTTTAATCCTCAAAAAAGGAAAGGATACTACAAACCCAAAATCATTCCGTCAAATTTCTTTACTAAACACTGATTATAAAATCTTCACTTCAATTATTGCAACAAGAATGAAATCAATTATTGGACATTACGTACATGCAGATCAAACTGGATTTATCTCAACTTGAAACATCTCCGACAATGTACGCAAAACTCTTAATATCATACATCATGGCAAACAAAACAAAGACAAGAATTCTCTACTATTATCAATCAACACTGGAAAAAGCCTTTGACCCTTTAGAAGTAAACTATCTTGAGGCTTTACTACAACATATGCAATTTGGTCCTACCTTCTGTAGAATAATTAAAGCAATTTACTCACTCCCCAAAGCAAACTACTAATCAATGGAACATCTTCAGGCAATATCATATTACAAAGAGGCACCAGACAAGGGTGCCCTTTATCACCAATTTTATTTATACTGGCAATGGAACCTCTGGCAACTATTTAAAGAACAATTCCAGAGGTCCCAGGGATTAAGATAAAAGAAAAAGAATTCAAAATCAGCTTATTTGCTGGCAATGTTATTTTATATGTTTCATCACCAGAAAAATCTCTACAAGCAATTGACAGGATATTGGATAAATTTGGCAGCATGATAGGTCTCAAAGTAAATCAAGCTAAATCAATGCTTTACCCAATAAACCTGATGAAAGATGATAGATTATCTCTTCAAAAGCAATACAAGTATCTATGGGTTGAATACTACCTTCAAGATCTTGGCATTAAAATACCAATTCATTTATCTAATCTCCTAAAAGTCAACCATATGAAAATACATAAAGAAATTACAACTAATTTAGCAAAATGGAATACGAACTTCTTTTCATGGAAGGACAGAATAAGCATCTTAAGATCTTACATACTTCCCAAATATTTATACTGTTTTAGATCTATACCTTTATTTATTTCAGAGCAGCAATTAAAGAAGTGGCAAAGTGATATAAATAAATTTATTTGGCAGAACAAGGCATCTTGGGTGAAATCTGCAAATACATATAGACCCTTACGTAAAAGAGGTCTAGCAGTCCCGGATTTGCCCATATAATTTAAAGCAACATCATTAGCCACTCTGGTCAGACAATACCATAATGAAGATACCTTAGATTGGATAGAAGAAACCATATCAAAAGGTCAAAATCTATCTGAACTACTATGGAAAAACAAAATACAAGAAATGTACACAGCAGTTAAAAATCCTTTTCTAAGAACAACTCTCAAGATATGGTATCAAAAAAAAAAATTAACTACACCTTTCTCACAACTTACCACCTTTCTAGGTCAAACATGGTTCATACCAGCAAAATACCAAGATTCTTTCTCTACTTGGAGATCTGCAGGCATATCAAAAATTGCAGATGTAATCCACAAAGGTAAATTATACACAAAATTAGAGCTAGAAAAAAGATACAACATTAATATTAAATGGTATGAATACCTACAACTAAAATATCAAATTGAAACAACAGGTTTCAAAATATCCTTTAAAAGACCTTTAAATGACTTTGAAGGTATTCTATCTAAAGGCAACAAAAAGCAAGATCTCATCTCAAAACTCTATCAAATCTTACTTAACTCATCAAACACAAATCAGCTAAGCTACCAAAATGTTTGGCATTTAGATCTGCAACAACATCTCACAGAGGAACAATGGTCCACTATTTGGCAAACCCACTCTTCAATTTCTAAATTACTGCTCATCCAGGAAGCTAGCATAAAAGTGCTTTTTAGATGGTACCTAACACCAGTTACACTTTCACATATATTACCATACGCATCTCCATTGTGCTGGAAATTATGTGGAGAAAAAGCTACTTATTACCACAACTGGTGGTCATGCAAACATATTTTTAAATTTTGGTCATTGATTCTACAACAAATTGAAAAGTTAACAGGATATACTGTATCTTTAGATCCAGCCTACTTCTAAACCTATGGCCAAATGAAGGTCCACCTACAATAGGAAAAAAAAACTTATAAATATTTTAATAACAGTGGCAAAAATTACAATCACAAAAAACTGGGAAAACAAATACACTCCAACTGTAGAACAATGGATCAAAAAATTTCATGTTGGAAAAAGTTTCAATTTATAACACCAACAATCAAAATGAAAGAGAATTATATAACCCTTTAGATATATGGTACCCTATTTTAGATAAAATAGAAATTAACAAATTTGACTGGGAGACAATATCAAAGGCAAAATATCAAATTATGTTGTATAGTTAATAATCTTAGTGACTACTAACTTGTTTTATTCATGATTTACTGAGTATAGTTTGCTACAACCAAAGTACTTATATAGTTATTCTATAGTTTGTAGAAATAAGAAGTTGTTTTTTAAAAAAATGTTAAAAGAATTTATAACCCTTTTGTTCTATTTCTTTAAAAAATCCATGTATTGTACCTGTTAGTAGGAATATTATTGTTATTTACCTGACTGTAGTTTCTGTTTGATTTATTGAATGTTAACAATTAATAACATTTCTTTAAAAAAAGAAGATTGTACTAATAGTGCATTTGTAATGATTTTGCCATCTAATTTTGATTTATCATCTCTGTTTTCTCAGTTTCTTTTGTTTAGCAAAGGGTGGGTGGGATGGATGAGTGACAACATTTGAAATCAATTAATCATCCCTTTTCAGAGTTGATTATCTGATGGGCATTGAAGGGAAGAGATTTCTTATTTATTTTTCAGGTTTACAGAGTATCCAAAAAAAAAAAAAAAGTGGAATGAGCATGATTCTGCTGCAGGAGTATGTTTTGAGTCCAGCTTAATTCCTTCGCACAGTGGCTATGATGTAGCCAGGGGTAAGCACGAAGGTTCCTGCTGAGGGATTGTCTCTAGCAAAGTCTGGGTATGAATAATCCAGGGATGAGCCAGGCCAGTGCCTGCATTTCTTTCTGATTATCTTCATGTGAGCTGAGTTGATAGTATTATACGTTTTCTTTTCAATAATAGATATTGTAAGAAACTAGAGATCTCATGGGATAGCCTATATATTGACTCTTGGATGGAAGACATACGAACTATCTAAATGGTATAGGCCTATTGGTCTGTTGATGATTTTAGGCTCTGAGCTGAACAGCAAAGCTCTGCAGTTTCAACCAGCTGCTTTGCAGGGTCAAAAACTGAGTCTCAAATATTGTTGCAGCAAAGACTTCCTATTAAAACAAACAACTATATTTCTCTTTGGATAACTAAGGATTTTCTCCTCCCATAGTCACCTCAGTCAGTATTGTTTCTAGGGACAGCTTTGCCCATGTTGGATCTCAGTAATTTCAGTCATTGGGGAAACCATTGCATGCATCCCACAGGCAAGAGTGCAGGTAGCTGCTGGAATCAAGATTCTCCCTGAAGGATAGTGGATACATATAATGCTGGACTTGCTCACCTTGGATAGGAATGTTTCCAAGTCAACACAGAGAAAGGCTTCAGGGTTCCCTCCCCCCATGTGTTTTGCTCTCTCTAGTAGTCTCAGAAGGAACAAAACACATCTGGAAAGGGGGGACGACTCAAAGCAATAGGGGCAAATGAGTGGCAAAAATGGCAATTTGGAAGTGGCAAACTACAGTTCCTAGGTGGCATTTGAAAACATCTTCACCCCAGTACAAAATGCATGGACATAAACATAGTCAGCTTTCAGAATTAGGCAGAGAGGTTAAGTGGGTAAGGCTGTTTTAGTAGACTAGAAAGACAATCCATGCAACCTCTGTCATCCCTCACTGTGGAAGTTTCAATACAACAAAGGAAAGCATCTCTTCTCTAAATTAATTCTTTTTTCCTGTCCAATGCACAGGACCAGCCTGTCATTGACAAAATTTAGGCAGCTGCCTATGGGCGCTGGCTTGGGCTTGACGAGGGCGCCATTCTGGCCTGCCTGCTGCCCTGCCTTCCCCTCCTGCAGAATCCAGCCGAGTGAGAGCTAGACTGAACGTCAGGCTGCTATTCCTATGGTGCAGTGGCAGGTCTTCTGGTGAGGGAGGTGGCCTTCACCACTGGCAGGGATGCCATTTCGGGCCTCCAGGGATGCGGGGGTGGGAGATGCACATGTGGGGACGTCCCCGCGGGGTGGAGGAAAGGGGCCCAGTGCCCTGCTGGGCTACACATCATGTGCTGCTGCTTCTCCCCTCCCAGCAGCTGCCCCAGGCAGGTGAAGCTTGCTCTGGCTGCGTTCCTGCTCTGGAGCCATCATGCAAGCAGCCCCGTCCCATGGTTCCAGCCAGGAGGGACTGCAGCAGGAGTGGCCCCTCGCCTCCATCATGCCCCTGAAACTGCTGGCACTTGCAGAGGGGGTCGGGGAGCACCAGAAAATTGGTGGGTGCACGGGGGGGGTGCCAGAACAGCGGGGGTGCCTAGTGTGCAACAAAATCTGGGGCTGGCCCTGCCAAAGCACCACACTGTAGTCCTTCTTAGTACTTGTTTCATCCAGTTATATACACTGTGTTCATCTTTGGCGTAGTTTTAGGTGTACACAACAAACAGCTAATAGGTTGGATCCAAAATAAATTTTCTACCAGGGGAGCAGAACTGTCCTCCCTTGCTGCTCCCAGCAGCCCACTGCAAAATGCAGCTTCTAGGCAAATAAAGAACCTTGATTAAGGACATGTGGGGGTCAGAAGTAGAGTTGCCAACTTCCTGCTGGGGGAGGATCTCCTGTCCCCAGCAGGCCTTGCCAGCACTTCAAAGGCCAGAGGGAAGAAGGGGTTTTTTTTCATTGCCATCTGTGATAGCCTGACATCACTTTTAGGAAATCCCAGAAGTTATGTCACACCTTTCTAGGAATCACTGGAAACTATGGTAAAGCCATAGAGTTTTTGGTGATTTTTAGAAGAGTGAAGTCGATTCTTAGTTTTCCTGGAAGTGACATCATGCTGTCACTCATGGCTCCCCACCCCCGCATCCCACTCTTCTACTGCCTAATTTGCAGGCAAAAGATGAAATAGGTGGAAATTGCCATTTTATTCTGCATCTAACTCATGGAAAGGTGACTGGTATGGCATAGCAATGGAAAAACATATATGTATACATTATTTGAAATCTGGACTTGAATATTGAAACAGCCACACAAAATGGGCAAAGCCACAGTAGAGAAATAAGCCATGCACCACCCAGCACACACACTTACATGTACACACAGAGAGAGAGGGCAGGATTCAAATCTTACCACCACCCCCTCTCTCTTTCTCTCTCTTTTGTGCAAAGATGGCACATAAGGGATGAGGAAAGCAGTGTGAGAGTGAACATGAGGAAATCATTCACCGTCCAGTTTTGAGCATTCTAAAAAATTGAACTGTTTTTTGAAGATCTATGTTGATGTTCACAATTTGCAATCTGAACAGAGGCATGGTAAAGCATCCCTGTCAAATGCTATGAGTGAGGAATTCATGATTCTGAAGATCACCATCAGAGATCATTCCTTAAATGGCAAAAGGGGCCAGTACTGAAATGAATAGGTAATGTAGCTGAATGCAATAATCTTCTACCTGCTTACACTTTCATCAGTATCACAGGAATTACTGATTATTATAGGTTAAAACTATGTGTACCCAGGAGCTCTCATAAGAACATAAGAGAAGTCAATGTTGAATCAGGCCAATGGCCCATCTAGTCCAACACTCTGTCACACAGTGGCCAAAAATACCAGGTGCCATCAGGAGGTCCAGCAGTGGGGCCAGGACACTAGAAGCCCTCCCACTACTGTCCCCCCCCAGCACCAAGAATAGAGTGTGTCACCTGCCCCAGACTGAGAGTTTCTATCTATACCTTGTGGCTAATAGCCACTGATGGACTTCTGCTCCATATGTTTATCTAATTCCCTCTTGAAATCTAATTCCCTCTTGAAACATGTGCACAGGAGAACTCAAATGCTTGCATCAGATTTGATTGGGAAGTGTGGAACAATAAGACAATACTCAGGCTGAGTTCAGACTGGCAGTGCTGCTGGCTGGTTTCCCCATTGGAAACAATGGAGGTAATGGGGGTAACCTGTTTGGGTGCCCATAGAATTAGGCCCATTGGTCCAATTGCTTTGAGACGTGGGGGTGTATGTGGGGAGAGGCTCCCGAAGCTACCCTGAAAGTTTGGTGCCTCTCCCTCAAACCCCCTCCCCCTCAGAGCTACTAACAGCACCGTGGGAAAAATGTAACTTTTTCCCACCATAGAGAACAATGGAGGGAATGGGGGCAACCTGTTTGGGGGCCCATAGAATTGGACCCCCTGGTCCAATGTTCTTGAAACTATCAGGGTAAGGCAGAAGTCGCTGGCACGAAGGGAGCCAGGAGGGAGTGCGAGTATCCAATAAATACTGGAGGCTTCTGGCTATGTGCAAACTATATACATTTATTTACACACCACAGCCATCATCAAACAGAGTGCCAAAGTGCTCTGCTGCAATCATACATAAGAGAAGAAAAGAACTGTACATCACTCACTGTACATTTATACAAACACTAGCCAATCAGGCTTCAGTGCTGAGTCACTGTGATGGCAGTGGCAAGACTGCCCTGAACCAATTGTAGCCAGCTCTTACTGAGGTTCCTGGCTGACAGCTTCATGTCACTAGATCAAACACATCTAGACAGACTTATATGAACATGTGGATCTCAACAGAAACTTGGTGGGTATCTTGGGGAGAGGCTCCAACAGCTACCCTGTGAGTTTGGAGCCTCTTCCTCAAACCCCCTCCCCTCCAGCCCTCAGAATATACGCTATGTTTTCACCATTGACTTCAATGGCCCATAGGATATAATGGGGCCAAATTGCCACCAAATTTCTTTCATTCCCTCCTTTCCTTCTCTCCTTTTCCTCTTTCCCTCCTTCTTCCCTTCTCTCTTTCTTTCTTTCCCACCTTCTTCTCTTTTTTTCTCCTTTCCCTGTTTCCCTCCTCCTTCCCTCTCTTTCTTTCCCTCCTTCTTTCCTTTTCTTTTTCCCCCCTTTCCTTCCTTCTTTCCTTCTCTCTACTCTCTCTCTTTCCTTCCCTCTTTCCTCCTTCTGTGGCCCAACTTTAGTGAGAAGGAGTTTAAACTTTAAACCCCTTCTCTCTTAGCTTCCCACCCAGGCCAGCTGGGGAAGGGAAGGGGAGGCTTTTGAAGATGCCTCCCCCCCCCTTTTGCTTCCCCTTCTGACATCACTTCCAGTGATGTCAGGGGGTGTGACATATGTTAATAGCCTAATGGCTCATTAGCATACCATAT
Source organism: Gekko gecko (assembly GCA_029375565.1). Taxonomy (NCBI): domain Eukaryota; kingdom Metazoa; phylum Chordata; class Lepidosauria; order Squamata; family Gekkonidae; genus Gekko; species Gekko gecko. The sequence continues at coordinate 112,495,289 of JAPDNY010000009.1, forward strand.
GCTAATGAGCTCCTGCAGCTCCTTTTCTATGAAAAGACCCCTGATTGGGACACCCCCACACATGCTTCCCCAATGGGCAAGACTCTCAGTGAGAGTCTTCTCCGGAACTGTTCCAGAGTCCTGGGTGAGGGAATGCTGATTAAAAGAGCTCTAGTTTGAAGAGGAAGAACAGAATTTAGTAAAAGATCTATAAGAGAGCAGAGCTAAGAAATGGTGAAATATATTTCTTTTTTGTATCTTACTTTATTGTAACCCATCTTATCACAATGATTTAGAAATTAAATATATATAGAACACATGGTTATAATATAAGAAGATCCAAAGGGAAATTATGGGAGATAGAGTTTATAAGTGCATTTGTACTGGAGTAATTTTGAGAGGCAGAAATATTAATTTAGGCGTGCCAATTCTACTGGATTAATTAAATATTATAATTTATCAATGAAGTAGAAGCAGAATAGGATTGGCAACTTGTGGAAGACTACTATGAAAGATTGTTAAATTGACTTTTTGTTGTAGATTAACTTGTAAACAACTTGTAAGATTTTGAAATTAATAAAAAAATAATAGGAAAAGTGGGGAAAATTGTATTACCTTTCCCTTGTGACTTCTCGTAAAAAAAAAGTTTGGGTTTATTTTTCATGTTGAATGCTTTCAATAACAAATTAATCCAGTTTTGGTGTCAAATTAGCAGTTCTGATTTCTATTTTATGTACCTACACATTGGTGGTGCATCAGTTTAAACCAAAAGTGGTAAACAAAACTGTATTATTCAAGGCTTTGCCTCAAAAAATATAGCTAGTTATATTTCTTCAGCTGAACTCATCTTTAGCACTTTGGGCAATATTTATTCCACCTACTCAGTTTCTCTAGTCAAATAAATCAACGCTAGAATGTAGATCTCTCGGTGTAAAGGTGAAGTAGTGCAGCATATTCTCATCAAAAAATGATATCAGGTTTGTTTGACAAGATCTATTTTCCATTAAGGACTGATGCTTGGCATTAATTATCCTTTAATTCTTCAGTGATTGCACCTTATGTTATCCTTGCCTATGCTTTTGCCCAGGATCAAAGTGAGGCCTCTTAATCTATACTGGTCTAAGACTTCCTAGTCATCCTTTATAAATTATTGGAACAACATTAGCCTCATTCCAATTCTCTTGAAAGCCATTCTGCATCTTGATAATAAATGCAAAGGTATAGTAAAACAAATCCCTTTAAAGGAAATTAGGGGCCCTGGGGAAGGCAATGTGCCTATATTCCTATTCCTCTCTACTTCAGAAACCTTCAGTACCATATCTCCACATCCACACCATGTCTGAGAATTTCTTTCCCTTCGTGTGGATTCACTTTTTAAAAGTAATGTACAGAAAAGTTCTTCCTCCCAAAATCTGGACATCTTCAGTGAGGGCCGCTTTCTAAATTTTATTTTTGAAGGGGAGTGTTCTCATAATATTTTGAATGGATAGTGGGGAACCATTTATATAGATTACATGTCGTTAATGGGGCGGAGCCACAATGAAACATAGCATTTTATTTGTGTCCTTGGACAATATGGTCCCCAGTCAGTTCCCTGTGCATGTTGTGGAACGTGGGTGAAAATGAGAAAGACATTGCCAACCTACTCAGCATAAATATAGACCCAAAGGGAAACTGGAAAAATCATGCGCTTAAGTCAGACATCTTATGAAGATTAACAATATCCAAAGAAAAAATCACATCGAAGTAGTCTTCATAAACATAATAGTCAAGGTTTGTTTATAAATGTAGCGTGTTAACGAAACTCTCCAGAATGACATTCTGTTTCGTGATAGAACATTACCCTTATAGCACATTTGTTAATAAGTTCTATGTTTTTGATTGTAAAAGGTTCAGAAGAAGTTCTATCATAAAACGGAACGGGAGGGAGGGGGCGGAGGCTGGACCCCCCGCGCCCCTTCCCGGCTTTTCTGGGGTCCCGCAGCCGCGGTGCCCGCAGAAAAGCCGGCGCCGGGAGGGAGGGGCGGAGGCTGGACCCCCCGCCCCCTTCCCGGCTTTTCTGGGGGGCCCGCAGCCGCGGGGCCCGCAGAAAATCCGGTGCCGGGAGGGAAGGGGCGGAGGCTAGACCCCCCCGCCCCCTTCCCGGCTTTTCTGGGGGGCCCGCAGCTGCGGGGCCCGCAGAAAAGCCGGCGCCAGGAGGGAGGGGGCAGAGGCTAGACCCCCGCGCCCCCTTCCCGGCTTTTCTGGGGGTCCTGCAGCCGCGGGGCCCACAGAAAAGCCAGCGCCGGGAGGGAGGGGGCGGAGGCTGGACCCCCGCCCCTTCCCGGCTTTTCTGGGGGTCCCGCAGCCGCGGGGCCCGCAGAAAAGCCGGCGCCGGGAGGGAGGGAGGGGGCGGAGGCTGAATCCCCCTGCCCCCTTCCCGGCTTTCCTGGGGGTCCCGCAGCCGCGGGGCCCCCAGAAAAGCCAGCGCCGGGAGGGAGGGGGCGGAGGCTGGACCCCCCGCCCCCTTCCCGGCTTTCCTGGGGTTCCCGCAGCTGCGGAGCCTCCAGGAAAGCCAGCGCCCCGTCGACGCCCCCGGTCTCCAGGTCCCACCGGGAGGTTGGCATCCCCAGTGGGGGGCGCCCCAGGCTGTCCTGCCTAGGGCGCCCAGACACCTGGAGCCAGCCCTGTTTCCATGACTGGTTTTCATCTACATGTTCATTCAACCTACTCAGCATAGCTGCTCCATGTCCAGTGTGACTGACTGTTCACATATGGACAAAATATTTTAATTGGCCCAAAATGTGACTAATACCTAGGACTCCTTGTGTGGCCAGATACAATTGAGGAACTGGTCACATATTCTGAGCCCATGCACATTGGAATTCACATAAACAGGCTGGCGAGTAGTTCTAAAGGTGGAGCAGTACATTGAGGGGGCAGATAGCCAAGATATATCCTTGTTCTCTCGTCCTGCCCCCAAGTAGATTGTTTCTGAGATGATTGTGTGCAGTTTAGCTTAAGTCATCCACCTACCATCGCCTGAATGCATTTACATGCACAGGCTCTGATTCATGTTCAAGGTATTACATATAATGACAGAAGGCACATATCCTAAAGCTGATTCCTAGACCTTGCCCATGTATAACGTACAAATGTCTCACATACATATGTATTTCTCAGAAATGTTGTAATGATAGTAGAGCACTCCATGTTTGTTTTGGTCTTCCAAATAGGTCTGGTTCACATTTCAGAACAACATGCTGATGTATGAAAATTATATTCAAAGTTGTTACATGGCAATGGGTCTTCATCTTCTAAATAATGTGGGCAAGTAAGATGTCATTGACAAACCTTTAGCAGCAGTAAGCAGCATTACAACTTTCTCCATACCGTTTCTCGGGAAAGAATTGTGTTATACATGAAGACCTGTTTTCATTTGGAAGGTTTTGTTGCAGCTATTGTCTTTGTCCCAGAACCTGCCAAATTGACAATAGTTTTGCCAATCTAAGTTTTACCAGCTGTTCCAGAATTTGTTTTGTCTCTATTCCACACAATTTATTGTACCAAAAAAAAAAAGTACTATGTAATAGTACTGGACAAGGAGCCTTGGTTCAAATCCCCACCCACCAAAAGGAAGCTCACGGTGTGAACTCATGTCAGTCTTCCTCTCTTAGCTTACCTCACATGGTTGGGAAAAACATGCATGCTGTCATCTATCTTTGTATAATAGGGGCAGGGGATTTGAATTATGAGTCTCATAGTTTGAGAATGGGACTTAATAGGCTATTTTGGTCTGTGAATATCAGGCCTCAGTGGACAGGAAGGTACAATATCAGTACAGCAATTGGTAGGCATTAGGCAGTCTCTGGATTGTTTGAGCTGGTATAAACACAAAGAACCGGCTCCTGGAAGGAATATTAGATACATTGGGTTGAATCTAGTCCTATGAATGGAAGGAGTTCATCATGGAATTAGATCTTTCCTGCAATAGCCTTTTGTACCCTAAAGTGCCTGCTGAGGGGTGGGGGACCCTTCTGAACAGTATGGAATGTGGAATGAGGATGATTCAGGGAAAATCAGACAAAATACTCATTGTTTCACCATAGACTTTCTGGCTGTTCCTACTGCTATTCTTTATCACTTTGTTTTTGTATTTTTTAATTTTTTACTGGAGGTGACATAGCACTGCACACATCACTGTGGCTCCCCATGGACCCACCCACAACCCACCTGACAGTTGCCAGGCACTGCCAGATACGGCACACTATCAGGGCTCTTTTTGTAGCAGGAACTCCTTTGCATAGTAGGCGACACGCTAATGTAGCCAATCCTCCAAGAGTTTACAGAGCTCTCCTTACAGGGGCTATTGTAAGCTCTTGGAGGATTGGCTACATTAGGGGTGTGTCGCCTAATATGCAAAGGAGTTCCTGCTACAAAAAGAGCCCTGCACACAACCCTCCTGGCAGCTCTAACAGGAGAGCAGGGAAATGTTGTTAAGTGTTGTCATTGTGCACATATCACATCAAGATTGCTTTCTCTCTGTGTGTTTTATCCATGCACTCAGAAATGAGGGAGAAAAGTTGCAAATGAAGAAATGACAACTGTGGAAAGCTATGAATCCAATTCTGGAATTAACTTTAGGGTTTTTCTTTGTTAAACCAGAATTAATGAGGAGTGAAGACTGGAATGCAGCCCAGAGAGAGATATTCTGGAACAAGAAAGGAATGGAACAGGAGAAATCTGCTCATCTCCATTAATAATGTGCCTGAACTGTTTGACCTTACATAGTGTAAATTTTGGATTAGGAACACAATAATCAACTAAAAATCTCTCTAATTAAAAAAAAATAACTTCCAGAGTGCCTCCAAAACTGACATGAAATTTACAATAACTTTCTTCTTGATGCCTCATACCAAAATGTCCAAGAAGGAAAGAAAAAATGATGTTGATATTCAGTGGTCATTTCCTTCCTCTGAGTAACAGTTTAATGAGGTCACATTAACTTTCTGCCTGCCACTAATGACATGAGGAGTGTTGATAAAAATCTGATTAAACTCTTTTACATTAAGCACATCTTCTCAGATTCATGTGCAGGTACTTTCAACTCACCCCCTTTAATGGCATTTTCACCATGCATAATGCGTCTCCTATTACCAGATGCATTAAAAAATCAAATAAAACAAAGTAATTTATGTCAAAAAGTAAGAAACACTCACCAAATACATCATTACACCAGTAACTGCTTGCTATTTCAGGCATTAAAGCAATTGAACAATGTCAAGTTTTAAAATTTAATGGCTGTGATGGGGGAGGGTGTTTTAAGCAGTGGCTTAAAGATGATATTTTCACCATCCTTTCTTGTATATTTTAGCCATTTAAGATTCAAAATGCAAGGTAATTATGTGTCAGATTGTCAGTGATCCTTCACTAAATGTTGTAGAACTTACTGGAATTTATTTTGATCAGTACTTAATGAATTACTACTTTCACCTCAATTCAGGACATAAAACCCCTTAGAGTCTTCGTTACTTGCACCACTATCAGGGTCTGGGAATCTAGAAATAACCATAGGAGCTAACTAATAAAGCCGGAAATAGCTGATAAACCTAACTGGGAAACAGAGAGTTGGGCTAGGGAGGAGGATCTACACATTTATTTTAAAATGAGATCAAGCTTGAGAAAGGAATATTTACTTTTAACATGGAGCAGTTCTGCAGTACACTCTTGCCTCTTTTTACAGCGAGTTGAATTCCCATCAGATGCTTCAATTGGTTCTGCAATAGGGCTTTTGATGTAGGATAGGACCCACCCTAAACATTCCATATTTATTTTGAAAGGGGCCTCCCATCATTAACTTCGTAATAAACAGAGCCTTCATTTTAAAAAAAAATTGTGCACGTGTAGTTATGTAATAGTGTTGCTGTTCATCTCTTCCTACCACATAAACAAAAACAAGACTCAACCAGCTGCTTCCCAAACAAATTCATAGCTGTTAACCTCTCAAAATCTTCTTTGAAGGATTATTTCCAGTCTTACATAAAGGGGACCGAGCTTGCTGACATTTGAGCTTCCAAAGACCTTCCGCCACAAAAGGACACTGGGCCACAGCTCAGACTGAGAACTGGGCAGTTCTCGAGGTGGTGTACAATGTTTCTCAGCACTCTCCATCCAAATTTATCCAGACTCAAAATTCCCACAGTTGATGTCCTGGGTTCTGAGACCCTTGGTATGCTGACAGACAAATATAGTCTTGCTTAACCCTTTGCTTAAAAGAATTATATTGCCAGCTAAATTTGATCCCAGGGACAATTCAAAGTTCTGGTTCTTACCTTTACAGCATGATATCAGGGTAGCTGAAGGACTGTGGCCTCCAGGATTTCCCTCAGGAACCATATATCTACCTAGTTAAGTTTGTTATAGGTTCTGTGTGACCTCAGTTTCTGAAGAAAGGTGAGTAGTGACCAGAATCACATATTCAATGGTTCCATCTAGGGTTGTCATTTCTGGACTGAGAAATTCCTGGATCTCTGGGGGCAAAGCCTGGGAAGGGCAGAGTTTGAGAATGGGAAGGAGTTCAGCTGAGATATTATAGATTCTACCCTCGAAACCTGCTATGATGACCCCATCTATTTCCCTCCCTCAGAGAAAGATTTTCCCTAGGTTTTCCTTTCCCTTTACTGACTGAGCCACCCAAGAAATATGTTTTCTTCTTTGCTGAAGAACTCTGGGTGTCCCACCCTGTCACCGTACAATATTTTGGCTATTGGCTCAGCCCAAGGACCTGAGGGAAGGACCTGCTGTAACAACTTAAATGGCACTTGAGGCATTTTGAAATTATAAAATAACAAAATATTTTATTTAACATAGAGTGTTATCAGGGGTTGAAATTTCTGAGGTAAAACAAGTACAGTTTGAAAACTTGGGGAAAAGTGAGCCTTGGCTAACAAATTGCAATCCATGCATATGAGTGAAAGAGTGCACACTACAAAGTACATGTAAGGCAGCTTAAAGAAGACACCATTTCACAAATTGAGAATTTAGAAGAGGGGAATGTGGAAGGCTGACTCTTTCCCCTGTTTCCACAGCTATGCTCCAAATCTCCCTACTCACTGGCTTTGCTCCCCTTTGGGGTTTCATTTGCATATACGCTCCTTTTTCATAACCTTATGATTATTTTGCAATACCTTGTGGCTTTCATCTCTCCTGGAGTGGAAATATCAGACCAGATTGTGAAAAGCCTTTTTATTTTTGTGACAAACCCAGGCATGAGAAAATAGCCCCATAATCTGTTATGTATAAAATAGGACCTGGAGTCCTCCCAGAATTACAACTGATCTCTGGACTCCAGAGATCAGTGTCCCTAGGGAAAATGGAAACTTCAGAGGATGGACTGTGGCATCATATCCCTGATGAACTGCCTTCCCTTCGTAAACTTTGCCATCTCCAGGCACTGCCCCCAAATTTCCAGGAATTTCTGGAGCTGGCAACCCTAATTTATGCAGGAGTTCCTCACAGAGTTGCCAGGTTCCCCCTGGACACTGACAGGGAATGGGGGGTAGGGTTGCCAAAGCCAGGTTGAGAAATTCCTGGAGATTTGGGGATGGAGACTGGGGGGGACAGGGACCAGGGTGGGATACCATGCCATGGAGTCCACCCTCTAATGCATCCATTTTATCCAGGGGAACTGATTTCTGTAGTCTAGAAATGAGCTGTAATTCCAAGGAATCCCTACGTGGAGGGTGGCATCCTTAGACAGCTTCCTTAACTATCAATCCACTGTTAAGTGAGACACCTTAACACTTCTTTATGTACTGCAAACATTTGTAGTGGCAGTAGTTTGACAAATTCTTTATCTACTTTCTTGGAAGATATTTTTGTTCAGATATTGTTAATCAAAACAGTCATGTAAGATTTTGAGTTCTATTTTAATAAGAGGATTTCTGCACATTTGAAAGATCACATTGTTAATTATGTATGGGATATATTTAGGTAATAAGTTATTGGAACCACAGAGTATTTGTTCAGAGAAGTTTCCTCCAAGGTTCCCCTCAAGGACCATCATTGCAAAGTTTGACAATTATTTTGTGGTTATGCACAAAGTCCTGATTCTTTTGTGGGAAGACATGGGAACCATTTCGCAGGGTGGAGAAAAAGTCATAAAGCAGTAATCTCCAGCTCATTTTCCTTGGTTTGAGATACTATTTATATAGCAGATGGGAGAGGATGTATTTTACTTTGCTATCATCATATAAATTATGTATGTTTGCATAGAACAAAGTTAGACGAGAGACTATATATTCATGAAGACTAAGGAACAATTCAATGGGACATTCTCCTCTTTTATTAGTCAAGACAGCTAAACAGAGCCTCCATATTCAAAAGCATGGAAGACTTTCTGGAAAAAGAGATCTGACCACCCGATTAATCTGACTTGCTTTCAGAATCTTATTCTGGATGCTGTTCTCTCTCTCTCTCTCTCTCTCTCTCTCTCTGTCTCTCTGTGTGTGTGATATGCTGTCAAGTTGCAGCCAATTTATGGCAACCCCAGCAAAGGGTTTTCAAGCAAGTGAGAAGCAGAGCTGGTTTGCCATTGCCTTCCTCTGCAAAGTCTTCCTTGGTGGTCTCCCTTCCACATACTGACCCTGCTTAGCTTCTGAAATCTGATCAAACCAGTACTGATCTTGCATTCCCTCCCATGCTGTTCAATAAATATTCTTAAATTTGTTGTTTTAAAACAGTATCATTGTACTGTTTAATTCTGTGAGCTGCTCAAACAACTCTCTGAAGAGGTGGCATCTGTATTTTCTCAGTTAGATAAATAATGAGTGGATTGTTTAGCAAAGGGAATATGGTTGCAGCAGGGGAACTGAAACCACATCTTCAGATTTTCTTGGAGCATGATCATTTCAGTGCTCATACTGGTCATACCACTATCCTCCTCATAGCACAGGGACTGCTTTGTTCATTCAATTGTTAAGTTCTTCACGTGGGTGGTTTTGCTGGCATCTGTTTGCTTTGGGTTGCAGTTTCCATATTTGGTGGACATGAGGGCATTGTTGGCATGCTGCTTTGATTGGCGGGTATGGTGGGAGCTGCTGTGGACTTCTTTGTAATTGCTATGCTCTCAGCTCCTTGGAGTTGGGTCATTTTTGTAAATATTTTCTCTCTATTGAGAGAGCATAGGATTGTTTATTTCAATATTTATACCCAGATTTCCTTCCCAGTGGGACCCAAAGCCATTTCAGCATCATTTCCCCTTTCTCCATTTCATTTCTTCACAAAAGGTAAGGTAAACTGAGAGAGAGACTGATTTCGCACAAGAGCTGCACCGCCATTACACCTCCTTTTGCCCCATTTCCATTGGTCAATTTTCCACTCGAAGCCATGCAGCTGCATTTTGACCTGCGGCTTTGCCCGATTTCCCCTGTGGTTTCGTGATCCTGTTTTTTGAGGATCACGAAACCGTGGGGAAAACCAGGTGAAGCCACGGGTCAAAATGCCACCGTGTGGCTTCGAGTGGGAAATTGACAATGGAAATGGGTCAAAGGGAGGCATAACGGTGGTGCAGCTCCTGTGCAAAATCCATCAGAGAGTAACCAAAGAGCTTCATCCAGCAAGCTTCCATGGCAGAGCAGAGAATTCAAATCTTGATTTCCCAGATCATCCTCTGATGCTCTAGCCACTGCACCATGCTCGCTCTAGAATAGTGTAACTATGCTGGCACTACAATGGCATCACTGATGCACCAACATCCTTTATTTACGGTTGAATAAATCTGAGTAGGATTCTGAGTAGACCTGCTTAGTATTTTTCTGTAAATCACCAACTAATCTGTCTATTAATGCATTTATACTGTTTACTAGCAGTGTTTACTACAGTGCTTTGCTTACATTGCTATCCCACTGGAGCTTTGTGGGAAATGATCTAAACTGCTGTCACTACTTTGTATATTTGTTTGTTTTGCAGATACTTTCAGATAAATGTCACTGATCCTTGGCACTTAGGACCGAATATATTCCATTGTGATGTCTAGCACAGTAATTCTTAACACAAGCCAAGACTGTCTCTTGCACATACAAGGTCAGAAAAAGGTTTATGACAGTAACATATAAGATGAGGAAACCTTCTGATCCTTTTCTCATTGGAAAATTTAATGGGTTTAAGTGATTAATTTAGAGCCCATTTTAAAAAGTGATGGATTTAGAGAACAGGGGATGTAAAGATACTTATGATGTCATTCAAATGAAGAGGAAGTGCAAAATTCTGCTTATCTGGAACATTAAATGATACTTGGGATGCTTACTTTTTGTTTAGATGTGCATTATTATTCTCTGGATTTAATGGGTAGACTGTATGTACTTTCTCTCTGCTGCTGCTGTGATGGACATATTGATTTTTCACAGTTACCATAACATTGTAGTGTGTAGAGCCAGGACAACTGCTGAAGGTTGTTTTTGTAGGTTTCACTATTGTGGTGTGGATTCTAGTGGTGAATACCGCTAGTTTTTCTTACACTTCCAGGTCCCCCTCCCCATGACTCCTTCTCAATGCAAGGAGTTTTCTTTCCTCATGTAGGCAACCTTCAAGAACACAGTCCAGAAATAAAAGTTAACAAATTGCAAGTAGTTTAGTGGTTAGCTAAGAAATGGGGAGTTTTCTTATGAGCAGCAGGGAAGGCTGAAAGCCTGCCAGAGATACATTCATAGCAGAAGAACAATTTCTCTTTCTCTTTTTTTCAGGTAAGATATTCTCCCCACTCACCTACCCACCCAAGAAAACTTACCTTTATTCAAGACAGACAAAAGAAAAGACTCCTTCATACAATCTGAAATTAATATGTGAAATTCACTGCCATGGGATTTTGTTGCCCATTTTTGATCTTGTCTTCTTCTCTCCCACCTAGGTGTCAGAATTCTTCTTTCTACCTCTGCATCAAACCAGTAAATAGTTTCTGGATAATTCTATAACAAAAGACAAGAAACCCTGGAGAAGAGCAGGATCACACCTAACCTCATTACCAGTGTTACATTCACTGAAATACCTACTACTGGCTACTAAATGGTTCTGAGTAAACAAGACATATCTTTGATTCTGTGTTTGGATTACTCAGACTCCTGAATGTCTTGAGAACTGGACCTTAGGTTGGACCTGCATGTATAGGTATTTAGAACCAGCTTTGCCTTTTCGCCCTCAATATCTTTGGCCTCTTGAGGGGAGTATTTCGTATATAGTTGCATAGCTGGAATGAATTTCTGTGGGCTGTAGTATTGATTGTTATACTAAATGCTTGATATTATTTTGTCTGCTACAGTTTTCTAATTCCTTAGCCTAGCTATTTGTCAGATTTCCCTCTTTTCTCTCTTTCTCTGGATTTTCAGTTTTCCTTCCAAGTTTGTAGAGGTTCTTTTGCATTAACATCAGCCTAGTAGAGGTTCACATTTCACTAGAGGTTCCTTGCCATTTTGTCAAATATTCCTTAGAGCTGTTTATGGATTGCTTTCCAGAATGGGGATGTTCCTTTCAGCTACACAGAACTTAAATCTGCAGCGCATTTAACATCAATATGAGAGATGACAGAATGTTATTTTGTGTGATTGTGGGCTCAGATTAGAAGCTGAGCCCCATTTATATTGACACATGTCTATGGAACATTTATCTTCCTGACCACGAGGGGAAACAATGTTGTGATGACCTGGATTTCTCCGAGAATTACAACTGATCTCCAGAGTACAGAGATCAGTCCTCAGGGGGAAATGGCACCACATCCCCAGTGAGCTTCCTCCTATCCACAAGCTCTGCACTTTCTCCAAATCTCCAAGCATTTTCCAAATTGGAGTTGGCAACTTAGTGATGACTCCTGGTTTATGTGACTTTAGAAGAGTATTAGACATATGAATGGAGGGAAAGTCCATGAGTAGCTTTTCACCATGATGGCTGAATGGAGCTTCCCAGTTCAGAGGCAGTATGCTCTGTATGCATGCCACTGCTGTATGCTATCAGAACAGGGTTGCCAACTCTCAGTTTGGAAATTCCTGTAGATTTGGGGGGAGGACAGGCTTTGGGGAGGAGAGGGACCTCAGCAGGATATAATCCCATAAACTGCACTCTCTGGAGCAGATATTTTCTCCAGGCGATCTGATCTCTGTCATCTGGAGAGCAATTTAAATTCCAGGAGATCTGCAGGCTCCACCTGGAGGTTGGCAACCCTATATCAGGAAGGGAGTATTGTGACCTTTGTGCCTGTTTTTGGCTTCAAGACTGTGGGCAAGAAGATGCTGGACTAGACGGACCATGGGTCTGTTCCAGTAGGGTTTTTCATATATATCTTTATGTTCTTACCCTTGTGAAAGGCAGGCAGAACCAGCAGTTGCTTGGGACACAAGAGAGGCCTAAAGGTCTAATTTTTATTCTTTATTTTGACTGGATGTTCAGGAATGTTGTCTTCTGTTAGGGTGAATTTTCCTATGCCCTGGGACCCAATTCACAGAGCCAGGAGTTTAAAAATCATATGTACCTTTGTGGGAAATACTGGCCAGTTTTCCACTGGCAAGGCTGCTAGGTAGGGTTGCCATTCCCCAATGGGGTGGGGGTTACCCACTTTTGGGGTCCCAATCCACTGCCACCGAGCTGGCCAGCAGGGGGAGCCCCATCCCCAAAGAGCCCCATCTGTGGAGGTGACATCATTGTGCAGGGCATGTTGTACTGGGGATGCTCTAGCATTAGAAGGAAAACTCTACCCTACAACATGTGCTGTGTGATGATGTCACTTTCGGGTGATGTCATTGTGGCATACGCATGCACACCAAAATGCTCCAGGCAAGGAGAGGGGACACCCCTGCCAGTAGCCAGGTAAGACCTGGCAACCCTACTGCCAGCTGAAGGTATTTTTAAAACATGCATAATAAATGAGGGACTTTTTAAACTATCTAGTAGTTTTTAAGACAAAGGAATTTTCCTTTAAGAGTTTTGCTGATTAGCTTTGCAGGTAATTTTGTTTTGAAACAAAATTTTTATTGGGATGCATTCAACATTGTTAAACATCATTACCAATACAATTTAAAAAGATTTTCACCCCATCCCCCCACCCCCCCTAATAGGCTTCCAACACTGCTAATACCAAAAAAGAAAAAGTTAAGAGGTAATCAAGTTTAGACTTGTAACAATCGACAAACCAGGTAACCCAATTTCAAATACATAAAAGCCTGACTTTTACAAGCATAATTTCCAATAAAGGTACAGTACAATCAAGTGTTCATTTCATTTCTCATTCAGTTTCAATACAAATCAAGATTGTACATTTTCCCTTTCATTCTATATTCAGTTTCCATATACAATTTCAGGCCTTCCCAGTCTTTTAAATATTGTTCTGCCATTTGTCCATTTAGTTTTTTCGTCATTTTGTCCATTTCGGCTAAAAACAGCAGTTTTCTTAACCAGTCATGTATATCTGGCACCTTCTCCGCTTTCCATTGTTGAGCAAAAGCCATAGCTTTGCAGGTAATTTTTACTTTCAATATCAGTGAAGGCTTTTCTGTACTTTTAAAGTAAGTTTCTCTTTCTCTCCTGATATCATCTCAACGGGAAAGAAAAAGAGATTGAGAGTGGGGAAGAGAAAGAGAGAGAAAGCCCACAGCACTACCATTTTGCCTCTGATTTTGTGCTGCCTGCCCAGTAAGAATAATAAATTGTTCTTTTTTTAAAAAAAAAACCTGTAATCTGATTGCTACTGATTTAGATTTTTTAAATGTCCATACCCAGAATTTTAATGATGTTCAACTTGATCATATGTATATTTCCTCAGAAGCCAATCCCACTGAATTTCATGGGGTTTACTTAAGAACATAAGAACATAAGAGAAGCCAAAGTTGAATCAGGCCAATGGCCCATCTAGTCCAACACTCTGTCACACAGCAGCCAAAATATACCACGTTCCATCAGGAGGTCCAGCAGTGGGGCCAGGACACTAGAAGCCCTCCCACTGCTGCCCCCTCTAGCACCAAGAATAGAGTGCATCACCTGCCCCAGACTGAGAGTTTCTGTCTATACCCTGTGGCTGATAGCCACTGATGGACTTCTGCTCCATATGTTTATCTAATTCTCTCTTGAAACTCTCCATGCTTGTAGCTGCCACCACCTCCTGTGGCAGTGAATTCCATATGTTAATCACTCTTTGGGTGAAGAAGTATTTCCTTTTATCTGTTCTAACCCGACTGCTCAGCAATTTCATGGAGTGCCCACGAGTTTTTGTATTGTGAGAAAGGGAGAAAAGTACTTCTTTCTCAACCTGCTCAATCCCATTCATAATCTTATGTGACCTTGATCATGTCACCCCTCAGCCGTCGTTTCTCCAAGCTAAAGAGCCCCAAGCATTTTAATCTTTCTTCATAGGGAAGGTGTTCCAACCCTTTTATCATTCTAGTTGCCCTTCTCTGCACTTTTTCCAATGCTATAATATCCTTTTTGAGATGTGGCAACCAGAACTGTACACAGTATTCCAAATGAGGTCGCACCAATGGTTTATACAGGGGCATTATGATACTGGCTGATTTGTTTTCAATTCCCTTCCTAATAATCCCCAGCATAGTGTTGGCCTTCTTTATTGCAGCTACACACTGTCTAGACATTTTCATTGAGTTATCCGCTACGATTCCAAGATCTCTCTCTTGGTCCATATCTGCCAGTTCAGACCTCATCAATGTGTATTTATATTTAGGATTTTTGGCTCCAATGTGCATCACTTTGCACTTGGCCACATTGAACCCCATTTGCCACGTTGACGCCCACTCACCCATCCTCGACAGATCCCTCTGGAGTGCCTCACAATCCTCCCTGGTTTTCACCACCCTGAACAACTTCCTGTCATCGGCAGATTTAGCCACTTCACTGCTTACTCCCAATTCCAAATCATTAATAAAAAAGTTAAAAAGCATCGGACCAAGTACTGATCCCTGTGGTACCCCACTGCTTACCACCCTCCACTGAGAAAGTTTCCCATTTATACTCTCTGTTTCCTATTTATAAGCCAGTTTTTGATCCACAAGAGGACTTGTCCTTTTATCCCATGACTATTGAGCTTACTTAGGATCCTTTGATGAGGAACTGTATCAAAAGCTTTCCGGAAGTCAAGGTAAATAATATCTATTGGGTTCCCCTTGTCCACATGTTTGTTCACTCCCTCAAAAAACACTAACAGGTTAGTGAGACAAGTTCTTCCCTTACAGAACCCATGCTGAGTCTGCCTCAATAGTTTTTGTTCATCAATGTGCCTACTCGTTCTTTCCTTAATAACAGTTTCCACCAACTTACCCGGTATCGATGTCAGACTGACTGGCCTGTAATTTCCTGGATCTCCCCTGGAACCCTTTTTAAAGATGGGAGTGACATTAGCTACCTTCCAGTCCTCAGGAATGGAGGCAGATTTTAAAGAAAGATTACATATTTTTGTCAGGAGATCCACAAGTTCACATTTGAGTTCTTTCAGAACTCTCGGATGAATGTCATCTGGGCCTGGTGATTTATTAGTTTTTAAATTGTCCATCAGTCGGAGGACTTCCTCTCTTGTCACCGCAATCTGATTCAGGTCTTTCAACCCCCCTCCCGAAATCAGTGCTTCTGGAGTGGGCAAGCACTTCTCATCTTCCACAGTGAAGACAGAGGCAAAAAAATGCATTCAGCTTCTCAGCCATTTCCCTATCATCCTTCACTACTCCGTTTACCCCTTGGTCATCCAAGGGCCCCACTGCCTCCCTGGCTGGCTTCCTACTTCTAATGTATCTGAAGAAAGTTTTATTGTTGGCCTTTATGTTTTTTGTGATATGCTTCTCATATTCCCTTTTTGCTTGCCTGATCACAGACCTGCATTTTATTTGCCATAGTCTGTGTTCCCTTTTATCAACCTCACTAAGACTAGCTTTCCACCGCTTAAAGGAATCCTTCTTACCTTTTACAGCTTCCACTACTTTATTTGTTAACCACGCAGGCTTCTTTCTATACCTATTTTTGCCTTTCCTAACCTGCGGTATAAATTTTTTCTGAGCTTCTAGGATTGTCTTTTTAAATAGTCTCCAAGCTTCCCCAATGGTTTTGACCTTCTCCACTCTTCCTTTCAATTTCTTCCTCACATGTCCCCTCATACCAGAGAAGTTACCCCTTTTAAAGTTAAAAGTGGTTGTGTCAGTCTTTTTGGGCAACTCCCTATCTGTACAAATGTTAAACTCAATGACATTATGATCATTATGTGCACATAAGGATTGTAAACTGGAACTGCCTTATATCTAGTCAAATCTTAATTCCAACAAACCCCACATTCTCTGTTTTCAGTTTGCTGGCTGGGGATTTCAAGGTCTCAGTTTAAGGTGTACGTCTCTGGATCTCTACTACTAATCATGTACTTCCCTGGAGATGCCACCACCTGATCCTGGGGACCATCTGCATTCAGAGGATATACTCTACCACTGTTCTACCCCACCCCCCATAGCAATTTGCCAAAGTTGTATCTGAAAAAGTGAACTTTATTCTAGGACCCTTACAACCAAGAATGTGTTAGTTTTTAAGATGCCAGAGAACTCCTCCCTCAACCCAACTTACCAGTCCTTTCTTGTGATACATTTTTTTGGGATAGGAATTTAAAGCTGGCCCTTCTGACAGCATATGTACAATGTTCAAGTTCAGATGCACATTCAAGTCCAGCATGCACATTTTATGAACAAACCAAACTAAAAATGTCAAGAAATTATGGATTTCCTAGTCCATGAGGTCTGTTGGTAATTGAATATACATCATTGATTTTGATCAGACAACTTTTTTCCCATTTCATCCACAATAGCAATAAAGAAGTACACATTTGATGTTAATTGTCACAAATCACAATCAGCACATAGATTGCCAGGATCTTCATCCTAGGTTTTCATTCAAACTATGTTGCTTTCTGACAGAATTCCAGAGTCAACAGATTTGGATGCTGGGTACAGGAAATCAGAACTTTTATTCATTTTGCAAGCATTTAAGTAAGATTAATTGATGGCCAGTATGGTTGCAAATGCTGCCAGACATGTTTTTGCATGGTAAATGTACCCACATAGAAACCACAGTATTCATAAACAATTTACTGTGTGGCTTGGGCTCATCATGTGAAATGTCCCATGCAAGTGCCAGCAGCTATACAGAAAATCATGATAAATTTCATTCATCTTTCATTTAAAAAAAAATATAAACACAATCAAGCACAAATGATAGGCATGCTTAAGTTCATTTGCAATAAACCTCACACGCTCCACTTCTTTTGTGTTGCTGTTTGCACAATTTGTGATGCAGAACTAGCCATGGTAGTTCTTTGGATATTATGGAAAAGATCAGCAGTGAAATAAGACCTTGATTTATATTGTACACTTGAGCAATAAAAACATTTGCTTGCAAAAGTACAGACAGCCAAAAAGGGAAGTTTTATGTGCATGTTGATCCAAGTCTGCATATTTTAGTCAGTCCAAAAGTTGGTTGTACTTCAGTGGAGATTCTTGATGCCTTTTCAGTAACATTTGTTCCTTTATGATCCACATTCCTTTAACTTTTCACATAGTGTGGCAGTTGATTTTCAGAAAACCAGTTCTGGTGTGTTAGGACCTAAGACATTCCATACAGTTGTGTTCTCTTCTCTTCAGCTGTCAGTCACGGTCTGTTTCCACTTCCTCTTCCTGTGGTTCTCTTAACCTTTTCCTGGATTAGTTGTTGTAGATTTTCTAGGCTGTATGGCCATGGTCTTGGCATTGTAGTACCTGACATTTTACCAGCAGCTGTGACTGGCATCCTCAGAGGTATGACACAGAAAGATGGAGTACTCTCTGTGTCACAGCTGCTGGCGAAATGTCAGGTACTACAAGACCACGGCCATACAGCCCGGAAAATCTACAACAACTAATGAATTTCGGCTGTGAAAACCTTCAACAACGTATTTTCCAGGATTAATCTGTTCTATGTTTAATTTGACCCTGGATACAACCCTTAAAATGTGTGACCTGTTTAGGGATGCTGTGATGCTTGCAGATAATGCACTCAAAAACCGAGCCCCCTGCTTTCCCAATTTTATCACCCATAAACCACTATGTTGGTTTACAATTTAGATTGCGTGTATGTGCTTTTTTCATTTCAGTTGATAACATTCACATCACACTATAACTAGCTAGCTCTTGGCACATAGAATCTATGGCAAGATACATAGAGTATTGTGTAGTTGTCTGGGTGACACAATGCCTTCCCCATCACAGAAGGCCCAGTTCCCAAGCAGCAGCACCAGAAGGCACATGTGCAAATTATTTGTGCTCCAATTTAGACACTCAATAAACAGTCAGCTTTGGGATGCTTGTGAATGCCAGCTGGTAAAATGGACAAGCTGGAGGAAAATGCTTGAAAGCCAAACCACTTGGTTTCCCCCTATCCCAAGCAGGATTAGGGCATGGCAAACAAAATGGGTAAGCCATGCAAGCACCATGTTCAAACAAAGCACCTATTTTGCAGGTATTTGCCCCAAGGCTCTTCTACCTATGCTACATGGGAGTGGGGGCTGTGGGAGAGCCAAATGGCTTCATTCTTTAGTCCTTCACTTTCATTCTTGGAGTCCTTTATACTGAAGTGTTAGCCAGCAAGGAGCTTTTTGCTGTCATGAACTATGAACTGTGCATAATGTGTGCCAAAGGACTATGATGTATGGTGACCAGAGTGAGATGCCAACACACCCACACCAGATAGTGTGCTTATGGCTTCCATGAGGTTTCCCTGTTCCAGAGATGTTCCTGTACACACACAAAGTACCATACCAGCAGCCATTTGCTATGACTGTTCAAACTGAAGATGTTTCAAGAAAATTGGCACATTCCTCACCCACAACTTCGATAAACACAAAAAGGATTATCTCTAGCTTTTCCTTAACAAAGGGACTAACTCGCCTGCCCATCTGAAAGAGAACTGGTCCTGCAACCTCAAGACAAAAGGGAGCAATCAATGCTAGTGACTGACTCATCATGCTAATCAGGTGTCTCTGCCACAAGCTTAATTAGATCTCAATATTGCCCCACCTTTAAGTCCTTCACCTTCACTGCATAAACAGATCACAGAGGGGCTGTGTCAAGGGAGGAGTCCAGCAAGCCCTCCCCCTGTGACACCCCAGAGGAGATGGACCAAGACATGTGACCAGTTTAGACCACCCCCAAGAGAAATGTGACTAGGACATGTGGCCAGCGTGGCCTAACCTCCCAAGCCCCTCTCATAAAAGGGGACAGCCAACCACATGGGGTCTCTCTCTACACCGCCTCAATGACCCCTATACTCTCTGATTCTTATTCTAGTAGCTACCTTGCTACCCATCCTACCCCAGGCTCTTAGTCTGCAGCGGAGGCCTACCTTGTGCTTTCTGCTGGTCAGTCTGCACAGTCCCCTTTCCTAGCATAATCCCCATTTTTCTGGAATTCCCTTATTTTTCCATTTGGCAAGCTTCATCTCTTCAGATAGGTAAAATATATCCCAATCAACGAATCTCCTGCTAATGCAAACGTGCTTAAAATCTCTCTTTATTTCCTAGAATCTGAATATTTGTGTGTGTGACTGTATATTGTTTGTGTGTGAAGATTTACAGTAAAAGACATTATTTTAACTAAAACTCAGTCTCCTTGTCTGTTGTTGGTACTTCTGGAAGAGTAACACCTCTATAAATACAGATGAAAGGTCCCTTAGCCAATTGCATATTAATAATAATTCACAATTCCCCAATATTGGTAATAATCTAGAGCAATCAGGCTAACAGAAGTCCTTCAGAATACCCCATTAAAAACTGAACATTTTTTGAGAATGTTGCTCACAATTTACCCAAATTATTATCTGAGCAAAAGAATGATCACCCATCACCAAAGCAAGAAAGAAGAACTGGAGCAGAGCTATGGCTCAGTGATATATGGTTTACTCTATGGCACCTCCGATTCAGGGGTCTCAGGCAGCAAGCATTGTGAAAGAACTCTTTCTTCCTGGAGCTATGGAATCCACTGCTAGTCAGAGTAGATAGTACAAAGTTAAATGACTCAATAGACCATATAGTCAGATATATTCACATATATGAAATATTTCTCAGTATGTGAACCATGTACTTCCTTTATGACTGAGAAGTAAAAATAGCCCCTATTTATCTGTAAGGGGGGGCGGGATTCTAATAGAGACTGGCACAATTTTACTGTGGGGTGTTAAATTTTATGCAAGTTCCTAGATGCTGGAAGAGGTTAAAAAATATTTTCAAAACTCTGGAAACTAATATTTACTTCTCAAACTTATTAGAATTTTCCACTTGCCTCATCTGAATAATTATCTTAGTATAACGCTATATCATCAAGTCCCTGTCCCCCCAATCAAGCTATTTCAAACACATCTCTCATTTTTCCAAATGAAACGTTTTGCGTTGATTTCATTCAAACAATAGATATTCCTGGGATTTCTATCCCATACTTGTTAGTTTTGACAAGCTGTTTAAGCTCACAGAAATGGCCATTTTTTAACATGTGAAAAACAACACTTTAACCAATTTGGCTAAATGCCTTTCTGGCTTCATTTTAATTAGATATTTTGCTTCTTCAGCTTACTGGAAAGAGCTAGATAGCTCCAGAACATGTCAGTCTATAAAACAGCAGGTGTCAGCTTTAACTGCCTCTGAAAATATTAAATGTATTCAATTAACAGAAACCCTTAGAGAATGATTCGTTTTATGTTCATTTGTCTTATGCAAGCTTTGCAACATGTTTTCTTCATCTTATACTGTGCTTCTTGTAGTTCAGTGACCCAATTATATCTCAAATTTTGTAATGTCACAGAACATTCAATTAGTGCATTTTACCTAATACAATCTATCACACCAAAGTTGATTGTGCCTCTGGTTTATTATGGGGGGGGGGGCAGATCATCCGTCTTCAGGAAGTGACCTGAATTTGTGTGTGTGTGGAGGGAATCCTACTTCACAGTGGGAAATGGGATAATCAGCTCTTTTAAGGGATGGAAATAAAGGATGACCAAACAGCAGGTATGTAACAAACTACAGGAAGTGTCATTAGATTCCATAAACACTTCTGTGGGTGATGGTTCATAGACTTAATCACATTTTACCTTAGGCTCAGAGCTCTGTATTGCAATGAATGGTGACAAACAAATTAACAACATTTGGAGATGTTCAGGCAGGTGCATGGATGACACTGGTTACCATCAGGAACAGCTTGGAGAGCAATAATAACCAGAATGTCTAAGTGGGCTATGAGAGTGCATGTGGAGAATGGACTGAAGGTAGCATGCATCTCCTTCCACTGAGTGGTGACCACGGAAGCAGGGAAGGGGACTGTCCTCTCAATAGTGGCTTTCAAATTGTGTGAAATTCCTCCCCTTTTGAAGCTTGGTACCTACTTCATTAGTTTTTAGCTTTTAGACACAAATAAAATAAAGCATTTTACTACTGGACTTTCCAAATCCTGTACAAATATTTGAATTAACTGTATTTTTAAACTGATGTTGATTATTTTTGTTAACTCTTTTGAGAAAGGTTTTGGAGGGGTGGTACAAAAAGCATGTTGAATCAACGAATAGCTCCTGGATGTCTATGTTTCTGTACTTCAGAAAAGTGTATACAACTTTTCTCCTAACATGCAATCCAAAGTGAATTAAGCTGCAGTCCTAAGAGCACATGGTCCTGGGAGTAAACCCATTAAAAATGGGACTTACTCCTGAGTAGACCTGCCTAGGATTGTTCTTTTACAAATCATCAATAAAACAAAACATTGACAGACTGTTTGTGCACAAAAAAGTTAATGTTTTAAGTCCTCTAAAAAAGTTGTATTTTTGCTATCAACTTCTGCTGTTCTAATAAGAACCTTTTTTGATGTTTGAAACATTGACAACCATTGTTATATGTAATTTACTGGTTTTTAATGAATAACGAAAAATTAATAAAAAGTTAATGATAAAAAAAACATCAACAAAAACCAGTATAAACTAAAAATCAGTGTAAATATCCAGCAGACGTACCTAAAGTAGATAGCTTACTCCTGCTTGTGGCATCACCATATGACACCAAAGATTGTGAGATCTAGCTGAGTTCTTGGGAACTGCAGAGGTATCTTCCAAGCAACACTGGGCCAATCTGCATTTAGCATTTGCTCTGTTGTTTTACCAAACCCACACTGGAACAGAAAAAGATGCAATTCAAAACCACATTCAACTATCCCAGGCCAACACTGTAGTGACTGCAGAGCCACCCCCCGAATGGCCATAAAACGGCCATAAATCTATGCAAACAGCCACTATAAAACCAGAGATCAAACGAAGTAAAAGCAGCATGCAGTCTTGACACTGCGACACTCAATCAAAGTGAAAGGGCATGCAATGTAGATGGGGATTTCTGTTCCAGTGTGAGTTTGGTAAGACAGCGGAGCAAATGCTAGATGCAGATCGGGCCACTGTCTTCTGGAGCTGAGCTGGTGTTATTTGCTCAGTACCCAGAAGGTTCAGGTGTTTCTTGAGACCTCTAGGCACTGCTCTAAGCGCTCCAAAGACAACTGGCATGATGGTCACCTTCTTCTCCCAGAGCTGCTCTAACTGTACTTGTAGGTCTTGGTATTTTGTGATCTTCTCCTGTTCTTTCTTTTCTATTCTGTTGTCTCCTGGGATTGCAATATCAATAATCCAAACCCTATTTCTCATCTTTTTTACAATTGTGATATCAGGATGCTGTGCTCCAGGTGTTTATCTGTTTGTAATTGGAAGTCCCAAAGAATTTTTGTTTTTATCATTCGCCATGATCTTGTCTGGTTTGTGCTCCCATAAATTTCTAGCTGATGGCAATTCATAACTCTTGCAAAGATTCCAGTGCAACATAGCTGCAACTCTATCATGACATTCTTTATAGTCAGCTTGAGCACAGGCACTGACTATGTGGTCGAATGTTTCATCCTTTGTCTTGAAAAGTCAAAATTTGCTGTTATCACTGATCTTCTGAATCTTAGCTTTCATAATATTAATTTTGAGAGCTAGAATGAGTTTTTCCATTTATTTCTTCAAGTGTCCATTTTGGAGCCACTTCCAGGTGTTTTCGTTGTCAACTTTATCCTCTGTTTTTCAAATATTGACCATGCAAGTGCTTTTCCTTTCAGTTATCAAAGTGAATTTTGATTTCAATCTTTTTGTAATCTTCTTGGGTTTCTGTAACTTTATATAAGTCTGCCTTGTACATTTCAACCAGAAGCTTCTCTTTGCTTTTCTTGGTGTAGCCATTCAGTCCTTTTTTTTCTTCAACTGCTTGCTTAACTTTCAGGAGACATCTTCCACCTAATTTCTTAGTAAGTAAAGGGAATCAACATCATTTCTAGGGTGTAGTGAGTGGTGCATTGTCATTATCTTGTGAATTTTGTGATCTACTGCTTCTAATTTTGCTTGTTTCCAGTCAATAATGCCAGCTGTGTATCTTAGAACTGGGGCTGCCAGCATGCTACTACTTTTTAAATCAGGATTGGAGGCGCAGCAGAACGGGATGCCTATGGGACCGGAATATTTCGCAGATGTTTCTGTCTGGTCGTGCATTTTTGATCCGCAAGGGAGTCGTTCCTATGGCAGATCAAAAGATCCGTCTGAACACACCCTTAATTTCCTTTACAGTGTTGCCTCTATTTAATTTTGTTCACGGTATCTTTTTAACTCTTTTGTAATACTCCTTGGTTATATTTTTCTTAACAAGGGTATGGAAGATTGTGGAGGTCTAAACCTTTCAGATTTGACTTTATATTAGAAGGCGTCTAATGTATCAAATGTGTTCAGACCACTTACTACAAATTCAAAAAATGATTGACTGCAAATAGAGCAGTATTTCTCTTATCCAAACTCTTTATCTGAGACTTATTGGACAACACCGAATAACAGACAAGTTACAATCAGAATAACTTTCTGGAATCATCCTTAAAAAATTGGAATGACACTAGGAAGAAACTGTTCGCTGGAATTTCATTGTTTTCTTCTCCTTTTACCAACCAGGATTGGTTCCTTCCAGGGAAGCAGGATAAAAGCTTTCAGAAATGGGGACATCCAAAATTACTTTGCTTGTATGATATCACTGATAATTGAAGAATTTCATTTTTTTGACCCCCCAAAGGGGATTTTTTAATTGCATTTTCTATAACTAAACACTACATAGAAAAAAAAGGAAAGAGTCTACAAAATATAGGGTAAAGAAAAGTAACCTCTAAAAACCCAAGATTGGGTGTCATACAAACAGCTTTAACAAGATTACATGTTTATATAGCTAGATACTCATAGTCGACCATTGAATGTGGTCATCCTCTTTCTATAAACTTCAAGCCTAAATAAAGTCAACATCTACTATAACTTCATAAAGAGCCTAAGAAAGAGTAATTTATACTTTTTTTTTTAGAACTTCAGAGTTATGATAACAATTCACTTCTTATCCTTTTTCTTCCTCAATTTATAGCCTATTTTTGGGGCAGCAGCCCACAAATTCAAGTCTGATTCTTCGCCAGAAGATGGCACCACTCCAACACCACCACTCTTGTTGGGACTGTCTCTTTCTTCTCCTTCCACATCTGCTGGACAGCTGTGAAGATGCAAGAATTCTCTTGCCTTTTCCAGAGAATCAATTTTCTCCTTTCTGTTAATGAACTTAAAGACGACTCCCTCAGGCAAAATCCACCTGTAGGCAATTTGTTTCTTTTATAGAAATGAGACCAAGTCTTTATATTTATGTATTTTCCTCCTTATTTCAAATGGAATGCCTTTTAAAACCTTTATCTCTTTGCCCTTGATTTTCAGGGCAACTCCTTTAGCCACTTTGAGAATTTGGTCTCTCATTCTTCTTCTGAAGAATCTCACCATCACTTCTCCCAGCAGATTATTTTTCCTTGTAAAGTCTGTATACGATCTGAAGACCATATCAATGTCGCTTTGCAAATTCTCTGCTTTTATATCTGCCATTTGCCCCAAGGCTTCGTACATTATCTGGATGAGGTTCTCCCCTTTTTCCTCAGGGATCCCCTGGAATTTCAGGGCATAGCTTGCCCTTTCCATTTGTAACTGCAGTAGTTGAGACTCATCTATTTGGTGCTTCATCCCCATTGCCTGCATTTGTTTTTGTAGCTTTTTAGCAGTGGTGTCAACTTCTTTAAGGTCCTGCTCAGTTTGATCTATCTTTTTGATGTTCTGGTTGATTTGCGCTTGCTGGGTGTCCAGTTTTCGGTTTATTTCTGTCACCTTTTCCAGCAGAGGGCACAATGCTTCATTTAATATCCTTTGCAGATCTGGAGTTGTGTCCTGTCTGGGCACAACACTCACTGGACTGGTGCTTCCTATAATGGAAGAATTTTAGAAAAACAAAAACTGGAACAAATATCTGACAATAAAATCACCTCCAATTAAAACACGTGTTAGAATCTGCTCAGCTGGTCATGACATTTTCCAGACCTTTGATAGATTTTGAACTTTTAAAAATAATGATTCAATATCAAAAGGCCTTGTTTTACAGATATACTCCAATATGGTTCAGATAGAGAGTAAACAGATTACAAATGATCAATCTCTATGGACAAAGAGTGTCAAAATAATTTGGAAGAGGATGACTGGGAATGGATTTGGAATTCTCCCAGCTCCCACCCATCCATTTTTAATATAAAATTTCAATTATTTAAAATGCAAACAAGATGGTATCTTATGCCAAGTCAGTTACATAAACTAAACAAAAATTATAATCTAAATTGTTACAAAAATTGTGATCACCAGGCAGACTTTATGCACTGTTGGTAGACTTGTGAATTAATGTACTAGAAAGATATTGTTCAACAAATTAAACAAACAAATTATGACTTACCTTTAATACCAGAACTGTTTCTACTTGATTTCTGGAAGCAACCTTTAAAGGATAAAAGTAAAATGAAATTAATATCAATATTGTTAGTTATAGCCAGAATTATATTGGCAGCTATGTAGAAAGATAATATACCCATGATCAAGCAATAGGAAGCTCAGCTTTGGGGCTGCTTTATCATGAGTAAAATCTCAGAGTTAATTATACTAAAGTAAATGATTCCAAAGGGCTGCGGTGGCTCAAGTGTTTAAGACACTGAGCTGCAGACTGGAAGGTCAGTAGGTTGGCAGTTCTAGACCCGAGTACCGCATGACGGTGACCTCCCATTTCTGGTCCCAGCTCCTGCCAACCTAGCAGTTCGAAAGCAAGAAATTGCAAGTAGATAAATAGGTACTGCTTCAGTGGGAAGGTAACAGTGTTCCGTGTGCCTCGGCATTTTGTCATGCCAGCCACATGACCATGGAAACGTCTCTAGACAGTGCTAGCTCTTCGGCTTGGAAATGGAGATGAGCACTGCATCCTTAGAGTTGAATTCAACTGGCTTTTGAGCAAGGGAAACTTTTATCTTTACCTAAATAATTCCACCATGAAATTTGTTGAGGTATGGTTTCCTGTAGTTCAATACATAACTGAAAAAAAGATATACTTCCAAAAAAATACACCATATCAAGATACGTTATTTTTTAAAACAGCTCTCTGGTATATTTGTAGATAACCAACAGATATGAAAATGCCATTTTGGTGACTGTCTAGTTGTTGTACATTATTTTGCATATATAATTTTTAAAATAAAAATTAAAAAACAAGGGCATGTTTGATGTTGTCAGCTTCAAAAATTCTAAGATAAGTGTAATTTTCTTCAAACCCCAGTATTATTATGTTGTTATTGTTTGGCATCTTGATTTCTTCTTGTTCAATGATCTTTCATCTATTCATTACTACTTCTACTACTACTACTACTACTACTATTACTACTATTTCTAGACCACCCTCTCCAGTGCAAATAAGGCTCAGGGTGGTATACAACAAAACACATCCATAAATTCATAAACAATTTAAAAGAACAGGAAAATACAACAATTAGACATTTCTAGTCTAAAAAGTACAAAGTGTGCCACTGCCTCATGGGGATGGGGAGACAAGAAATAGAGGTGCCAGACGAGATGGAAACTCATTGTCCTCAACCAAAAGCCTGGTGGAACATCTCTGCTTTACAGGCTCTGTGGAACGATATTAGGTCCCACAGGGCACAGATGTCATTCAGCAGAGAGCTCCATCAGATCAGAGCCAGGGCTGAAAAGGCCTTGGCTCTAGTTGAGGACAGGTGGATGTCTTTTGGGCTGGGGATCACCAGTAAGTTCTTCTCTGCAGAGTGCAATGCTCTTGGGGGGGGGCGGGGTGTACCAGGAGAGATGGTCCTAAAGATATGTGGGTCCTAGACTGTTTAGGGCTTTGAAGGTTAATACCAGAACCTTGAACCTGATCCAGTTCTCCACCTGGAACCAGTGCAGGTAGTGCAGCACTAATTGAATATGTGCCATTCATGGAGTTCCAGTAAAGACCTGCATTGCCATATTCAGGACCAGTTGCAGTTTCTAGGTCAGTCTTAAGGGTAGCCTTTTGTACAGTGAGTTACAGTAGTCTAATCTGGAAGTGACAGCTGCATGATTTACTATGGCTAGGTCAGGGCAAGACAGGAAGGGGGCTAGTTGCCTTACCTGGCATGACTAGAAAAATGCCAGTCTGGCAACATTTGTGATCTGGGCCTCCATTGATAAGAAGGCATCCAGAACCACATCCAGGCTCCTGACAGTCAGTGCCAGTATTAGGGGAAGCTGGCACCACAATCTTGAATCTCCCCCACCCAGCCACAGAACCTCCATCTTAGCAGGATTCAGTCTCAGCCAGCTCTGTTTCAACCATCCCACCACAGCCTCAAGTGCCTCTCCTAGTGCTACCCTCTGTCCCTGACCACGGAGAAATTAGGTAAGCCACTTCATGACTACCCCACAAATGTCAGCGAGGTGGTAAGGTCATGATTGACCATGTTGGACTCCACTGTAAGGTTTAACAATAACAGCAGCACTGACCTGCCCCACTCCAGCTGTCTGTAAATATCATTTGTAAGGGCTACCAGCACTGACTCCATCTTGTGGCCAGGGCAGAAGCTGGACTGGAATGGATCCAGCATCAATGTGTCTCCCAGGAAATTCTGGAGCTGTTCTGCTACCACTCTTTCAATTAGTTTACCCAGAAACAAAAGATTTGAGAATGATCCATATGATCCAAGGCTGGCTTCTTTAAGAGCGGTGTTACCAAAGCTTCTTTTAATCCCCCCAGGTAGACCCCTAAATCCAGGGATAGATTGATAATGTCTACCGGGGGGGGCATATTCCCTCACCACTGGCTTTCACTAGCCATGAGGGACACGGGTCTAAGAGGCAGGTGGTTGGCCTAATACCACCCAGAATCCTGTTGACATCAGCCCAGCTGAAGCTGTCAAATACTGAATCCAAAGATGGCCAAGGGGCCTCCAGTTCACATACTGTATCAATATTGGCTGGGAGGTTGCAATCCTAAGTACATGGAATACTATGAGATTTATTCCTTAATAAACACATTTCCTTGAGGTTTAGATCTACACATGCTAATACTTATAAAAAATGGGGCCCTACAAAAAAGGGCAGGTAGAGAGAAAGAGTGAATGAAAGGGCAGCCTTCCACCTGGAGCAGAGGACATGTCATTGAGTTGGCTCCAAATTATATTCAGGGTGCACATACACATCACTGCCTGCCAGCCAAGCCTCAATTATGAGAGGCAAAATGGCAGCTGGGGGGAAGGGAACTTTCCTGGAGGAAGATGTGGGAAGAGGAATCTCATAAGCTTTCCTGCTAAAAGAGTATGCCTTCTCTCCTAACCCATGGAACCACTCACCAACTCCTGCAGTCACAGACGCATGAAAAGACTCCTAGCTGGAGTGGATGGGGAAGGAGAGGCAGAAGCAAGGAAGGCAAAAACTCAAAGCAACCAGCTTTTGTTGAGGAAGGAATAATGTTTTTGTCTGCAGCAGCAACCTCACCAGTAACCTTGGAAGTCACTTGGAGGAGCCCTGAGGAGCCACTTGGTGGAACCTCTAAAAATGTTCAGTATGCAAATTATAGGCAGGGTGCACATACACATTACTGCCTGCCAGCCAAGCCTCAATCATGAGAAGCAAAATGGCAGCTGTGGGGAGGGGAACTTGGCTGGAGAAAGATGTGGGAAGGGGAACACTATAAGCTTCCCTTCTAAGAGAGTACACCTTCCTTCCCAACCCAAGGGGACACTCATCAGCTCCTGCAATCACAGATGCATGAGAGGACTCCTAGCTGGAGTGGATGGGGAAGGAGAGGCAGAAGTGAGGAAGGCAAGAAGTCAGAGCAACCAGCTCTTGTTGAGGAAGAAAAGATGCTTTTGCCTGCAGCAGCAACCTCACTAGTAACCTTGGAAGCCACTTGGAGGAGCCTTGATGGGTGGGACCTCTAGAAATGTTCAGTATGCAAAACACTTTGTAACTTTTTTTTTTTTTTTTGGTAGGACTACCAGCCCCTTTACTGTCCTTTCCCCACATTTTTTGCAAAAGCAGGCCAGACGTCTCCTGTACCCATTCATACTGCTGTTTTATCTTCCTTACACACATATATAGCCTTCAACATGGTGATGCATGGAGAGGGGGAGTGAAAAAGCTGAGTGGTACAGGTACCTGAACTTTGCTGGCTAGCAACACACCCAGAATTGCCAAATGCTAGTATGGAGAATAAGAACAAGAAGGGAGGCTGACAGAAGGAACCATGGAGACCAGAAGAAACACTGTTGCTATTGTTTTTTAAAAGTATTTTTACAAGAAAGGGACAGAAAGAACAGCAGTAGATGTTGACTCTTGAGGCAGGAAGAACAGAGTGGTTGTGAGGAAAAATGCCTTGAGGGTGATAGCAGCAAACAAAGTAGGTTGGAGGGCTGCATGGAAAGAGCTTGGAGGCCACATGTGGCCCGCAGCCCGCAGGTTGGGGACCCCTGCTGTAGAGCACTGAGATCTACAAATCAACACCTTTTGGCAGTGCCCAGCCCCAGGGATATCTGACTTGCCACAACTAGGGCCAGGGCCTTTTTGGCCCTGGCTCCTACCTGGTGGAATGAGCTCTCATATGAGATCAGGGCCCTGCTGAACTTATTACAGTTCTGCAGGGCCTGCAAGATGAAGCTCTTCCACTGGGCTTTTAGCTGAGGCAGTGGACATCCCCCCTTTTGGTTGGCTTCCCATCAGTGCCTTAGATTTGAACAGGCACCTGGGAACCCACACTCCTGTTCCATCTTAATTGCTGGAATATTTGATTAGATCTTACGTGGTATTTTATAACTTTTTTACTGTTTTAATTTTGTTGTTTTAAATTGGTTTTAGTTGCTTGTAAACTGTACTAATATCGATGGAACCTGCCTGAGCCTGCTTGCAGGGAGGGTGGGATACAAGTGTAATAAATGCCTCTCTAGGAATAACTCAAATCTCTGTGGTAAAACCATAGCATTTTCAGTTATTCTTAAAGATGTATGATGTTAATATCAGATTTTTCATGGAAGTTATGTAACACCGTAGGGCTGCCAGTACCCCCTGTGTCCCTGCCCGCCAACTCTCACCAGCCACTGGCTGGCAACCTTGGGTGGGACAGAGTTCCAAACATGTGCAAACATGAAGGTTCTAGCTTTAATTAACAACCAATTCTCTTGACCCTAATATTTATAACCAGGGTGCTCTTAATTTCAAGTCATTTAAAAACATAAAGGTAATTTTTAGTAGAAAAGCAAAATCAAGACTTTTAAGTGCTGCAAACTGTAAATCATTTGACTGTAGAAAAACCTCTTCAGAAGATTCAAGAAGAAAAATGGATGGATTTTACAAGGAAAAAAGTGCTAAAACATGCAGAGGGCCAGACAGCAAATGATGATCCAGCAACGAACAGGTGAAGAAAAAAGGCTGTTGGAAGATGCCTGGATGTGTGCTGGCATTATAAGAGAGAAAAGCCAGAAATAGGAAGACAAATCGATCCAGTCACTCATTCAGGGTCATGCAGAGACACCTGAAAAGAAAACAGGTTCTTAGGAAAGAAAAAAGTTTTATGAAGCCACCAAGTGTGACAATGAGGAAGAGCAACTTTCGTTGAACACTGATAAAGGAACTATGAAAACAAAGGGGGGAAATGTTACTCCTCTCAATGAGGAGTGGCCATGCTATGACAAAGAAGGAAAGCGAACACACTGGAAACATTGTGCCTGATGCTGCTTAAACAGCAGGCAGTCACTTCTGGTGTCCTTTGCCACCCAGCAACTGAGGCAAAATAGTTGTCACCAGGCATAGCAATGCCCAGCGGGAGCAACAGCTTCAAAGAGAGGAGAAAATTTATGTAGAAATAAATAAAATCAGGGGTTCTGCTGTCCAGCAAATAGTGGCAGACTTCTGGTGATTTGCATGCATAGAACTGTAATTTCAGTAAAATTTAAAGCCATGGGGGTTATTTCTATGGATTTTTAACCAAAATGGGCAGAGAGGTTGAAATATATGCAATACTTTCTTAACAAACTCAATCTAATATTACTGTTTTAACGGCATATTTTATAATTTTGTCTGCATATAACATTGTATAATTTGGTACATTTATGGAATATAGATGTATATGGTTTTTTATCTTTTGCAAGCAAAACTGTGAATGTACCCAATATGAGAGAGAGAGAGAGAAATGGCTGTACCCCATGCTACCCCAGAATGTTCACTTTAGTTTTTGCTATATGTGAGGTAGGAAAAAAATAAATGTTGAAGATAGAAAAAATATTTGTAGTATATAGAAGAAATTGTATTTTTAAAAAAGGAAGGAACAGGCAGAATAGGACTGGAAGCATCTTTGGATAATGAGTTAAACTTGATGGCATGGCTCTTCAAAACTGTATTACCAATATATAAATTATAGTGCACAGGTGGGAGCCCACAAGGATTTGCGGGAGGCATCTCATTTCCCCCTCCCCCACTATTTCCTTTTCCCCTTTCCTGAGAGCCCCAGCCACCCTCTTCCCCTTTCCTGCTTCCTTCTGTCCTAGGGTTACCAACTTACAGGAAGCCTGGAGATCTCCTGGAATCACAGTGAATCTCCCAGTTTCAGAGATAAATTCCCCTTTAGGATTTCCAGCTCTAAATTGGGAGGTTCCTGCAGATTTAGGGTGGATTTCTTAACAACAAGTTAGGAAATTTCTTGAGATTTGGGGGCTAGAGCCTTGGAAGTGTCGTGATGCACAGAACTGGCTGACACTGACGGGCCCACAAGGGAGTAAGAGTATCCAAAAGAAGACTGGACTCCACAGTTTTAGTGCAAATACTATGTACAATTTATTTACACCAAGCCTCCACCAACATCCATTTCTCAGTGACAAAGTGCTCCGCTGCAACCATTCAGTAAGAGAGAGATACATACACTGTACAAGCAATACATTTATACAACCACTGACCAATCAGTACAGTGCTGACTCATGATGATGCAAGGTACTCAGTGCTGCCCTAAACTGGCTGGAACCAGCCACCCTGACAGCTCCTGGCTGTCATCAGCACTGACATAGATCAAACTCATCTAGGCCTGCCTTACACTAGACATGTATATCACAACAGGAAGGGCAAGGTTTGATGAGGGAAGTGACCTCAGCAGGGGATAATGCCATAGAGTTCAACCTCCAAAGCAACCACGACTGTTCTCTGTCATCTGGGAAGCAGTTGTAATTTCAAGTGATCTCCAGACCCCACATGAAGGTTAAGAACATAAGAACACAAGAGAAGCCAATGTTGGATCAGGCCAATGGCCCATCCAGTCCAACACTCTGTTACACAGTGGCCAAAAACACCAGGTGACATCAGGAAGTCCAGCAGATACTGTAATACCATTTAAACCAGAAGTACTGCTTTTAGGTATATTACCCAAGAAGACGAATAGAGATGATCGTTATTTGATAGTATACTTGACTATTGCAGTCAGGATCTTATATACAAAGTATTGGGGGACCACCCAAACACCATCAAAACAAGAATATATGGCTAAGATTTTGGAGGCAGCGGAGATGGATAAGTTGACTTTCACCATGAAAGGGCATACTGAATCCACCTTTCAGAACACTTGGTCGTGATTTTATGATTGGTACAATTTAAATGAGTAGAAGGATGTCAGATTAAATGCAATTAGATAGTGGTTGGAAAAACTTTAATGTAAGTAAGCTGAGAGCGGAAAAAAAAACATAAATGGAAAAGGTTTGGAGGTAATAAGATATAGAGCATATTTAAGCTGATGTTAAGCAATAGTGAACACCCCCATATATGTTTTGTGTTGTATGTTTGTGTGTATTGTATTGTTTTGTATTGTGATTTTGTTATGTGGGACAGTTAAAAAAAAAAGGAAGTCCAGCAGCGGGGCCAGGTTGGCAACCCTAGTTCCCCTGCAGGAAGTGGTTGCTTTGGAAGGTGCAGTCTATGGCATTCTACCCTTCTGAGGTCTCTCCTCTCCTCAAATCCACCATCCCCAGGCTCTCCTAAATTCCACCATCCCTAGGCTCCACCCTCCAAATCTCTAGGAATTTTCTAACCTGGAGTTGGCCCCACCCAACAGTCAGCCTAAATTTATATGTCCCTCTGTTTTAAGCCGTCCCTCTCTTTCCCACCCTGCAGGCTTTACCTATGAAAACCATGGCCCAGTTTTGTGGTGCTGGCCACTTGGCCAGGCCCACTTGCATGGTAGGGAACCCTCAAGGACTTGATGGGGAAAGGTTCATCACTTTCCCCTGTATCCCCCTCCCGATGCTATTTCTCTTTCCCTCCCCCTGGCAACCCCTATATTCTTTCTCCTTTCCCTTCTTCATTCTCTCTTTCTCAGTGTTTCATCAACCTACCTTTTACCTACCTGCTATCTTCAGCTATATTTATTATTTATTTATTTCACTTATTTCCCACCTTACTTGACAGTGGAGCTCACAGCAGCTTACATTATTCTCCTTTATTCCTTTTTATCCATACAACAGTGCTGTGAGGTAGGTTAGGATGAAAATATGTGATTGGTCTAAAATCACCCAGTGAACTTCCACAGCAAGATAGGGATTCGAATCTGGGGCTCCCAGAAGCTGTAATCGCTATACCGTACTGGCTTTCACAGGTAGTTGCTGTTGAACAGTAGCAAGCAGCCAGTTCTCTGCCCTTGCTTCCATTTCTTAAATATTCCCTTTTTCTTCCTTAGCACATCATGCAGTTCTCTGTTCATCCACATTGGCTTCTTGGATCCCCCACCATGCTTCCTTCTTGTTGGAATAGTGATGGCCTGAGGTTAAGAACATAAGAACATAAGAACATAAGAGAAGCCAATGTTGAATCAGGCCAATGGCCCATCTAGTCCAACACTCTGGGTGATTTCCCACTAAAGCTGCCTCGGGGTTGCACCACCATTTGGCCCGATACTATTAGTCAATTTCACACCCGAAGCCGCGGGGCTGCATTTTGACCCGCGGCTTCACCCGATTTCCCCGCAGTTTCATAATCCTCAAAAAACAGGATTACGAAACTGCGGGGGAAATTGGGCGAAGTCGCGGGTCAAAATGCAGCCCCGCGGCTTCGGGTGTGAAATTGACTAATAGTATCGGGGCAAACGGCGGCGCAACCCTAAGGCAGCTGTAGTGGGAAATCACCCTGAGTCACACAGCGGCCAAAATATACCAGGTGCCATCAGGAGGTCCAGCAGTGGGGCCAGGAAACTAGAAGCCCTCCCACTGCTGCCCCCTCCAGCACCAAGAATAGAGTGCATCACCTGCCCCAGACTGAGAATTCCCATCTATACCCTGTGGCTAATAGCCACTGATGGACTTCTGCTCCATATGTTTATCTAATTCCCTCTTGAAACTGTCCATGCTTGTAGCTGCCACCACCTCCTGTGGCAGTGAATTCCATACATTAATCACTCTTTGGGTGAAGAAGTATTTCCTTTTATCTGTTCTAACCCGACTGCTCAGAAATTTCATGGAGTGCCCATGAGTTCTTGTATTGTGAGAAAGGGAGAAAAGTACTTCTTTCTCAACCTGCTCAATCCCATTCATAATCTTATAAACCTCAATCATGTCACCCCTCAGCTGTCGTTTCTCCAAGCTAAAAAGCCCCAAGCGTTTTAACCTTTCTTCATAGGGAAGGTGTTCCAACCCTTTTATCATTCTAATTGCCCTTCTCTGCACTTTTTCCAATGCTATAATATCCTTTTTGAGGTTGCAAGAGCTCTTGTTTTAGGAGAGCCCACCCTTCACTTGCTCCTTCCCTTCCAGCAGTCTTGCCCATGTAATGATTCTCATCATGCCTCTGATTTTATTGAAGTTTGAATTTATTAGTTTAGCAAACTAAACAGAAATAAATTAGGCTGCAGGATCTGAATCATATTTGGTACTACTGTCTGTACTTGGGAGCTGGATCTCCAGTTCCCATCTGGAAAGATTATGGGAATACGTAACCTATAAGACTGGTAGTTCTGTTGCATCAGACATTGCCTAAGGAGGGATGCCTTCAAGGAGTGGGAGATTTACTTTTATTTATTTATTTATTTATTTATTCAGCTTTAATCCCGCCCTCCCACCGAGGCGGCTCAGGGCATCTTACAACAGTTAAAACCAGTATACAGTTTAAAACACAGTATTACTCCATCTAAAAACAATACAATGCAATACCATACATACTAAATTCTATTAAAATACAATTAAGAGACAATAAGATAAGGCGGAGTTCCGTGTGCGTGCTACATAAAGTGCTGGTGCCGGTATACTAAGCATATCAAGTGCTTATACTGATGTTGTTGCGGCGCTGCCGGTGTGGCAGCCCATTAGAATGTTTGCTGGAAGAGCTCGGTCTTTACTGCTCTACAGAATTGTTGTAAATCCTGTAGTGCTCGGATCTCAGCCGGGAGCTCATTCCACAGCTTTGGTGCAGCTTTGGTCACTGATCAAGATTTGACCAAAGTAATGGCCATTATTGTTGGAGGTGTGCTCGATCTGAACAAAATTATTTCACATGATCAGGAGCCGCTGGAAACCTTAAAATATGGCAGTTTATTATGTAAACTTCCTGGAGGTAAAAAGCAATGAGGGGAGAGAGATTTATTTATTGACTTTATTTATATCCTGCCTTTCTATTGATGCTTAGGATAGATTGTTGTTCAGTCGCACAGTCGAGTCCAACTCTTCACGACCCCATGGACCAGATTATGCCAGGCCCTCCTGTCTTCCGTTGTCCACTGAAGTTTGCTCGATTTCATGTTCGTTGCATCGATGACACTGTCTAACCATCTCATCTTTTGCCGTCCCCTTCTTCTTTGACCTTCAATCTTTCCCAGCATCAGGGTCTTCTCCAGTGAATGCTCCCTTCTCATTTGGTGGCCAAAGTATTTGAGCTTCAGCTTCAGGATCTGGCTTTCCAAGGAACAATCAGGGTTGATTTCTTTTAGGATTGACTGATTTGATCTCTTTGCAGTCCATGGGACTCTCAAGAGTCTTCTCCAGCACCATAGTTCAAAAGAATCTATTCTTTGGCGCTCGGCCTTACTTATAGTCCAACTCTCGCAGCTATACATTACTACGGGGAATACCATTGTTTTGACCATGCAGACATTTGTTGGCAGGGTGATGTCTCTGCTTTTTATCATGCTGTTTAGGTTTAGGATAGATTACATGGTGTAAAACAATGCAATCAAATAGCATCCAATAAACAACACAATGGGACAAGGATTACAAAAATTAGAAATAAGGAAAATAAAGTATCATGTAAAGTATGCAAAAATGGATGCTGAATGCATTTTTTTGCCTCTGTCTTCACTGTGGATGATGGGAGGTGCTTGCCCACTCCAGAACTGCTGATTTCAAGAGGGATGTTGAAAGACCTGAGTTGGATTGAAGTGAAAAGAGGAAGTCTTAGGACTGATGGACAGGGGTCATTTCGTAGAAAAAGAGGT
This sequence comes from Gekko gecko, assembly GCA_029375565.1. Taxonomy (NCBI): domain Eukaryota; kingdom Metazoa; phylum Chordata; class Lepidosauria; order Squamata; family Gekkonidae; genus Gekko; species Gekko gecko. The sequence continues at coordinate 112,532,163 of JAPDNY010000009.1, forward strand.
GCAGGAGCTCATTAGCATAACTGATTAGCATAACTTATTTGCATTTGTCACACCCCCTGACATCACCGGTGGGAGATGGCAACAGGCAGCGGGCAGCAGGCAGTTCTGAGTCCTGGGACTGCAGGGGAGGGCCACAGTCAAAGATGTTTGTTTGAGGTGCCAGCTGCAGGAAAAAAAAGCCTTGTCGCTCCAGTCATCACTCCGCTCATGTACCGTCCACCAGGCAGCACAGCATGAGGAGAAAGAGTGGGGCAGAGGTGGACAATGCATGCTTGGTGGCAGGCTGGCAGCTGCTTCATATTAGAATCATAGAATCATAGAAACATAGAGTTGGAAGGGACCTCCAGGGTCATCTACCAACCCCCTGCACAATGCAGGAAATTCAGAAATACCTCCCCCTCCACACACCCAGTGAATGCAAATCAAGTCCCTCTGCACTTCCAAAAAAGCTCAAGATTAATGCTTTGCTGTGCAACAAAGAAGATAACAGACAAACATAGTGGACTCCATAGCATTGTTGACAGGTCAGGAGGAAAATGTTACACAGACATCACACTCCCCCCCCCGGCTAGTCAGTATCCCTTCTGATGAACCCAGCCTAGCTTTACAGCAATGGGACTTACTCCAGAGCATGCCCGGAATGCCTCTGCACATTTATCTGAGAATCAGCCCCATTACACTGAGTACCACCTAGATCAGAGTAAACACGAATGGAACCGGCTGTTAATTTGGAACACTACCCTGACTTAAGTGAGGAGGAGGAAGAGTGTCCAAGGAGCCGCACCTGCCATGTCTCAGCCCAGGATCTCCAGGCTAGCCTGATGGAACTCAGAGGGCAATCCAGGGCGTGGTTCTCTCCCAACCCCATGTCAAGCAGTCCCCCAGTACAATGCACCCTGGTTGGGGGCAAGAGGTGCAGCCAGAAGAATGGCAGTTGCAGCCCTCCCACGAGGATCTGCCTGCCCTCTGGGGTGGGATGCTGCAGGTCAGTGGGCCGCCATTGCCCATCGGGGCCCTGAGCACCTCCAGCAGAGGATCTTCAAGTGGGTGGCCAAGGTGCATGAGGTTGCCCTCCAGCTGCATGATGACACCTTCAAGGAAGAAGAGCCCTTGCCTGTCCGGCCCTCAGTCCCCAGCTTGGCTTGCAGCACCTGCCCTTTGCCATCACTCAACTCCCAGCTCAGCCTGTTGCCTCCCGGGCTGGATGAGTGGCGAGAGTGCTTGCCTGTCTTCTGCAGCATCTGATGCCAACTCACCCTGCAGGACCTGGATGAGTTCCTGGAACAGGAGAGCCCCACCAGCGAATTGTTGCACACCCACAGCACTGCCGCTGCTGCCATATGTGCCCACAACCCGCTCCTCCTGGAACACTGTTCCCCCTCAAAATGACCTCTGCTGATGGACAAATTAAAAACTGATAAATCACCAGGCCCAGAATTCTGAACAAACTCAAATGTGAACTTATGGATGTCCTGAAAAAATATGCAGTGTATCATTAAATCTGCCTCAATTCCGAATGTAACCCTCATCTTTAAAAAATGTTCAAAAGGAAATCCAGGAAATTACAGGCTAGTCAGTCTAATGTCAATACCCAGTAAGTTGGTGGAATCCATTATTAAGATAGAATAAGTAGGCAGACGAAAAACAAAACTATTGAGGAAGAATCAGCATGAATTCTGTAAGGGAAGATCTTGTCTCACTAACCTGTTAGAGTTCTTTGAGGGGGTAAACAAACATGTGGACAAGTGTGACACAGTACATGTTTTTTACCTAGACTTCCAGAAAGCTTGTGATGAAGTTCCTCATCAAAGGCTACTAAGTAAGAGGACAAGTCCTCTTGTGGATTAAAAACAGGTTAATTAACAGGAAACAGAGAGTGAAAATAAATGGGCAGTTTTCACAGTGGAGGATAGTAAGCAGTGGAGTACCACCAGGCTCAGTAGTGGGTCCAGTGCTTTATAACTTGTTCAATAATGATTTGGAGTTGGGAGTAAGCAGTGAAGTGGCTAAGTCTGAGGATGACATGATGTTGTTCAGGGTGGTGAGAACCAGGGAGGAGCTCCAGAGGGATCTCTCAAGGCTGGCTGAGTGGGCATCAACACGGCAAATGGGGTTCAATGTGGTCAAGTGCAAAGTAATGCACATTGATGATAATATAAAAGGTTTGAGTATTAGAGGTTTTTCATATAAATTAAGAGTGTTTGCTGATGATATCATGTTTATTGTTGAAGATCCTGTTAATAATATGCCTTTGGTATTTGAAAAAGTAAAAGAGTTTGGTGACCTCGCAGGGTTCTATGTAAATAAGAATAAATCAAAAATATTGTGTAAAAATATGACAGCTACAAAGCAACAAATTTTACAAAACTTGACAGAATGTGAAGTGGTTAAAAAGGTTAAGTATTTGGGAGTTGAAATTACAATGAAAAATATTGACTTGTTTAAGAATAATTATGAAAAACTGTGGGTTTTGATAAAGAGTGATTTAGAAAAATGGGAAAAACTTAGATTATCTCTTCTTGGAAGAATTGCCGTTGTCAAAATGAACATATTGCCCAGATTGATGTTTTTGTTTCAGACAATACCAATTGTAAAAGACGTGAAAGTGCTGGTAAAATGGCAAAGAGAAATTTTTAAATTTATCTGGGCAGGAAAGAAGCCGAGAATTAAAATGAAAATAATGTATGATGTTAAAGACAGAGGTGGCTTCCAAGTCCTGAATTTGCGTTTGTATCATGAAGCTGTATGTATGTCTTGGTTAACTGACTGGGTTAATTTAGAAAATAGAAAGCTTTTGGCCCTTGAGGGCCACAATTGCAGATTTGGCTGGCACGCCTATCTTTGGTATGGGAAAAATAAAGTAGATTCAATGTTTAAGCATCACTATGTAAGAAGAACACTGTTTGAGGCATGGACCAGATACAAGAGCACAATTCCTGATGAAAGGCCTTTGTGGATTGTTCCTGTTGCAGTTATTCATCCTTTTTCGGAATATAAAGGTAATGATTGGTTGAAATACCAAGAGTTGCTCCAAAAGGAAGGGAAAGAATATGTCTTAAAACCAAATAATGAACTAGAGTTTGAGTATGGATGGTTACAATATTGTCAAATACGGGATGTTTACAAGAAAGATTGTAAAGAGGTTGGTTTTAGAGCTAAGAACGATGAGTTTGAAGATATATGGTTGAAAAAAGAGCGAAAAATAATATCAAAGATGTATAAAACTTTGTTGACAGTCTATACGTTGGATGAAACTGTTAAAGAACAAATGATAAAATGGGCCATAAATATGAACAAAGAAATTTCTATGGAAACATGGGAATTTTTATGGAAAAAAGCCTTTAAAATGTCAACCTGTGTTAATGGAAAAGAAAATTGTTATAAGATGATGTACAGGTGGTATATGACACCAAAAAAGATTGCTAACATTAGCATGGATAAGAACTTGAGTAATAAGTGTTGGAAATGTAAAAAAATAGAGGGTTCTTTTTACCATATGTGGTGGTCATGTGATAAAGCTAAGGTATACTGGTCAAATGTACATTGTGAGATGCAGAAAATAGTAAAAATTCCTATTAGGAAAAGTCCGGAACTTCTTCTCTTAGGTTTGACGATGGAAAAGATTCCACAAGAAAAAAGGACACTATTATGGTATATGATTACATCGGCAAGAATGGCTTTTGCTCAACAATGGAAAACGGAGAAGGTGCCAGATATATATGATTGGTTAAGAAAACTGCTGTTTTTAGCCGAAATGGACAAAATGACAAAAAAACTAAATGGACAAATGGCAGAACTGTATTTAAAAGTCTGGGAGGGTCTGAAATTGTATATGGAAACTGAATATAAAATGAAAGGGAAAATGTACAATCTTGATTTATATTGAGAGTGAATGAGAAATGAAATGAATATTTGATTGTACTGTACCTTGGTTGGAAATTATGTTTGTAAAAGTCAGGCCTTTATATATTTGAAATTAGGTTACCGGGTTTGTCGATTGTTATAAGTCTAAACTTGATTACCTTTTAATTCTCTTTTTTTGTTAATAGCAGTGTTGGAAGCCTATTAGGGGGTGGGGGGATAGGGTAAAAATTTTGTGAAATTGTATTGGTAACGATGTTTAACAATGTTGAAAGTAATCCAATAAAATTTTGTTTTTGTTTTTAAAAAAAACAAAGTAATGCACATTGGAGCCAAAAATCCTAACTATAAATATACTTTGATCGGATCTAAACTGGTGGAGACAGACCAGGAGAGAGATCTCGGAGTCATGGTAGATAACTCAATTAAAATGTTGACTTAGTGTGCGACTGTAATAAAAAATGGCAAATGCTATGCCGGGGATTATTAGGAAGAGAACTGAAAACAAATCAGCCAATATCATAATGCCCCTGTGTAAATTGATTGTGCGGCCTCATTTGGAATACTGTGTATTGTTCTGGTCACCACACCCAAAAAAGATATTAAAGCATTGTAAAAAGTGAAGAAAAGGACAACTAAAATGATTAAGGGGGTGAAACACTGACCCTCTGAAGAAAGGTTAAACAAGTTTGGGCTCTTTTGCTTGGAGAAACATGATAGAAGTTTACAAAATTATGCATGGGATAGAGAAGGTAGAGAAAGATGTATTCTTTTTCACTTCTCACAATACAAGAATTCATGGGTGCTCAATGATATTAATGAGCAGTAGGCTTAGAACAGAAGAAAGGAAGTACTTCTTCACCTAAAGAGTAATTAATATGTGGAATTCACTGAGCCAGAAGATGCTGAGAAAATACAAGATTAATGCTGAGTAGGAGACATAGAGCATGGGCTCCAAGTATAAAGTGACCTGACAAAGCATTGAAGGAAACAACTTGTTTACCCCGGAAATCTGTAATTGCATGGCAATTGTTGGAAGCAGCAGCAGCACTGCATGATGTTAAATAAAGAAACAAAAAAGAAGAAGTAAATTTGTGGACTGTAATTGGACTAGAATCATTTTTGCACAGTGAACATTGGTGAAGTGTGGGAAGTGGTGGCGGCTACAAGAATAGACAGCTTCAAGAGGGGATTAGATAAACATATGGAGCAGAGGTCCATCAATGGCTATTAGCCACAAGGTATAGCTAGAACACTGTGTCTGGGGCAGTGATGCTCGGTATTCTTGGTGCTTGAAGAGCAACAGTGGAAGGGCTTCTGGAGTTCTGGCCCTGCTGGTGTATCTCCTGATGGCACCTGATTTTTGGCCACTGTGTGACACAGAGTGTTGGACCGGATGGGCTATTGGCCTGATCCAACATGGCTTCTCTTATGTTCTTATCATATATATATATATATATATATATATATATATATATATATATATATATATATATATATATACAGCATATTGGCACTTTCTGGCTCTCCCATTGGCTGTGCTGTGCACTCCATCAGCCACTGGCCCATCAACTGCAACTCAAGAGTACTCGTGTGCCATTGGCTGGGTGCTGGGTCCACTCCTCTCTCCCACCCATGGCCAGCCTGACAGAATAAATGGCCAAAACGGCTGTCTCTCCTGAAAAAGATGCTTCTCCTGCTTGGCTCCTCTCCTGGCTACTGAGGTGAACCATCAGCCATCAAACCATTCTCTTCTCCTCCTGCTGTGCTCAAAGAACTTTCTAGAGAGCTTGCAGACCCTTTTTCCATCATCTTCCAGACCTCTTGGAGGATGGGAGACATGCCACAAGACTGGAGGAGGGCAGATGTTATCCCAATTTTCATAAAAGGGAGGAGGCCAGTCAGTCTGATCTGCATCCCAGGGAAAATACTGGGGCAAATTTTAAAGGGATCAGTCTGCAAGCATATAAAGGACAACTTGGTGATATGGGGAAGTCAGCATGGATTTATCCCCAAAAGATCCTGCCAGACTAACCTAATTTCTTTCTTTGATTGAGTGATGAGCTTACTGGATCAAGGGAATGCTGTTGATGATGTTTACTTGGATTTCAGTAAAGCTTTTGACAGGGTTCCCCATGATATTCTGATGGGTAAACTAAAGGAGTATGGACTGGACTCTAGGATAGTTAGGTGGATAGGAAACTGGTTGGAGAAATGCACTCAAAGAGTAGTTGTCAATGACATTTCATCTGAATGGAGTGCCACAGGGCTTGGTTCTGGGCCTGGTACATTTCAATAGTTTTATAAATAATCTGGATGAAGGTGTGGAGGGGCTACTCATTACATTTGCAGATGATACCAAATTGAGAGGACCAGTGAACAAACCAGAAGATATAGAATGCAACAAGATCTGAACACACTGAAAAAGTGGGTGGATGTGAGCAAGATGCAGTTTAATAAGGATAAGTGCCAAGTTCTACATCTGGGTAACAAAAATGAGGAACATGCATACTGGATGGGGGATAAACTTCTGAGAAGCAGTGTGCGTGAAGAAGATCTTGGGGTACGGGTGGACTGAAAGTTAAATATGAGCAGTCAGTGTGATGCAGCAGCAAAAAATACTAATGTGATCTTGGGGTGTATCAACAGAGGCATAACATCCAAATTGCAAGATTTAATAGTCTCATTGTACACTGCATTGGTCAGGCCACACCTGGAGTATTGTGTGTAGTTCTGGAGGCCTCACTTCAAAAAGGATTTGGACAGAATGGAGAGGTTGCAGAGGAGAATGACGAGGATGATCAGGAGCCTGGAGACCAAGCCTTATGAGGAAAGGCTGAGGGACTTGGGAATGTTTAATTTGGAGAAGAGGGGGTTGTGGGGGAACATGTTTGCTTTCTTTAAGTATTTGAAGGACTGTCACTTAGAGGAGGGCAGGGAGCTGTTCCTGTTGGCAGCAGAGGATAGGACTCACCATAATGGATTTCAATTAAGGGCGGGAAGGTACCAGCAGGATATTAGGAAATACTTTTTTACAGTAAGAGTTGTGCAAGAGTGGAATCAGCTGCCTATGGAAATGGTCTTTAAGCAGCATCTGGACAAACACTTGTCAGGGATGCTCTAGACTGATCCTGCACTGAGCAGGGGGTTGGACTAGATGGCCTGTATGGCCCCTTCCAACTCTGTGATTATATGATTTTATGGTATCATCTATCTATCTATCTATCTATCTATCTATCTATCTATCTATCTATCTATCTATCTATCTATCTATCTATCCATCCATCCATCCATCCATCCATCCATCCATCCATCCATCTATCATCTATCATCTATCATCTATGTATATCCATCCATCCATCCATCCATCCATCCATCCATCCATCCATCCATCCATTTTTGGATTTGGGCTTCCACATGATGCCCTGCAAATGAATACAACTGCTCAGCAGTATTCAAGCCTGCTGCCTGTTCTCTGCATACAGTAATGAAGAAGAAAACCATTATGAAAAAGAGTAATTAAGTAAATATTGTTTCTTAACTACACAGAGGGTTTAAATTATTACTTATCTGCAGTACACAAACAAGCTGCTGCTAATGATATTAACGCTGTGAGCAAAATTAGAAAGAGACTCCCAGCCCACACATAAAGAAAGCAAGAACACATTTGTATACAAGATAAGATATGAATTGTAATTGCACCAGCCCTGTCCCTGTAGTCCTTGTAGTTTTCACCCCTGACCTCCTATCTATCCAGACATTATAGCCCAACTACTTGAACAGGGTTTGTATGGATTGGTTGTGGAAAATGTAATCAGGTATGGGGAAGGAAGGAAAGGCATATTTGGAAAGCTTTGTGGTGGTTTTGAGCTGTGCAAAATTCAATTTTCTTTATGTAGGTCTTGAACAAATTCCGTTCTGTTTATATTTTGGATTACTTCATATCATTTCAGGAACATCATAAAAATTTAGGATTAGTCTCTCCTAGGATTATTGCACTATTTATATCCTCAGTGGATTCCCTGTATAATTAACTGGGATCCAGAGACCTGTGAGCAAATTTCATTTCATAGAATGGCACTTTCCCTCCCTTTTCCTGGTCAAGTTCTTGTATTATACGAAAAGCCTCTCCTGAGAGTTCAGGAAGCCTTGAAAGTGCTGTGGAATGAGATGCAGGAGGCTACATCTTGAGGAGGGACCCATACAAACTGAGTAGAATAGAATCCTCCTACTTTACATGAGTGAAAGCATTCAGGCTTGGCTCCAGTTCCATGTGATAGCAAAGATATGCCCACTTGGAGCTCTTAAAGGGTCCTGAGGACACTCACTCCTCACACAAAATCCACACAAACCTCTATGGTGCACTATGTGGCAAATTTTACTTTGTATGGCCTAGGTAGTATACAAGACAGCCTCTTCCTGACCCAGCTGCAGTATGATTTCCAACTGGGCTTTTAGCAATATTTTCCAGGCCACATGAGGGAATTTATCTAGAATAAAAATAAGTCACATTTGTGGACTGGCTCATTACAATAAAAAGGGTTGGATCCAACCAGCTTTTCCACTGGTGAGAGAGAGAAGAAAGGGTCCCCTTTGACCACCAGTGTGTTTATGCTGGAGATCATCTGATGTTCATGGACAAAGGCATATGCAATGGGGGCTGTAGTGAGAAGGAAAATTAGTGAGAGCAAAATCTGTCTTAATGCAAACCCTAGTCACAAATCAGGAATATGACTGTCAAAATCATGTTTATGTTAAACAGTGCTGTCTGTGAGGGACCCAGAGACTGCAGTCAGGTTTGGCCCCAGGTTTTTTTGCACACTTGGCGAGGATATCTTCTGCCCCCCCCCCCCGGCGCCATAGGCTCACCAATTTTCAAAAATAAATGCATTTTAAGAAGGGCTTTTTTTGGTCGAGGAAAAAGAGTTCCCTTTTTGTTTCAGGATGCTGGACCACTTTAGCTGGCTCCAGCTTCTCTTTGCCCCCTCCACCCCCTGCCATGCAGGGAGGTTTTATGGGGCTGCCTGCGGAGTGGGACCCCTGTCCCAGAGGGGAGCTGTACCTGGGTGGGTGGGGCACTTTCCCTTTGGGGGCAGTGGCCATGCCCCCAAATCTGACTGATCCCCATGTGAAGATCCTGTCTCCCACAGACCTGGCCAGCCCCGCAACCCAGTGGCAGAGGCAGGAACCGGGGGGGGGACACACTGACTGCACTGCCACGGGGTGCCTCTCTCAGCAAATGGCATGCAGACAGCCGGGCCAGGGCAAGAGCCTCCTGCCTGAGAGGAGGGCACATCTGGTGCAACTATCCACCCCACAGCCTCTCCATCAGCCCCCCCTCCCAGCCACCAAGATAAGAAACAAATACAGCACAGAAAGGGATGGGTGGGGGTTGGGACACAGGAGTGGAGTCTCCAGCCACCAGGACCACCCCGGGTCGACACACTCTGCTTAGCAGAGGTAGCAGAAAGCACAGGCAGTGCAGGATCGGTTCTGGAGGTGGTACTTCACCAATGCTCCCTCTAAGTGGAGTTAGTGTGAGCTAGCCTAGCTCACAGTTTTTTAATCTCCAGCTCACACATTTTGTTTTAGTTCAGGAAGGAAGGCTCCGGAGCAGACTAATTTATGCAGCAGCCAAATTGCTCACTCACAACTTTAACACCAGTAGCTCACAAAGCAGAATCTTTGCTCAAAAGACTCCACAGCTCAGAGGAAACACTGGTCTTCACTAGGGACAGGAGAGGGGAAGGAGAATGGGGGGCTCCACTCAGGTTGGATTCCTCAGCCAGGAAGAGAAAGTCATCTTTTGAATTGGGCGGGGTGGGGAGGGAGTGAGCCATGTCTGGCTGTTATGTGGGCGCTTTGGACAAGGAAAGGAAAGACTGCCGGCTGCCCTCCTCTCACCTGCTCCGGCAGGTTTGGTGGTCGGGCTGGGGAAGGTTTGGGGACTTAATGACTCTCCCCGTGAGTTTCCCTGGGCCCCCTGCACTCTCCTGGGCTCTGGTCATGGCTGGTCCATCCGTCCATCTCTCCTTCCCCCCCCGAGTCCACTCAGAAGGGAGGCGGCCTGGGCAGAAGGAAAGGGGCTGCTTCGATGTAGCCTGGGCAGAAGGAGGAAGGGTGATTATGTTGGAGGAGAGAAGAAGGTGGCGGTGGCAGTAGCTGGGGGCAGCTATGGCCAGGGCGCATGGTGTGAGTCCACAACACAGGGCTTTTGGCAGGGGTGGGGGGGGTTGGCGGGGGGGAGGGTGGCACAGTTCAATGCCCCCATGATGGCCCCGCCCTAGGTGAAAGTCTAATTCAACTAGTGGGTGGGCCGGCCCTGACTGCAGTGTATACTTTCCCCTGCTAATTAATCAATTAATTATTGTATGGCATTGTGTATTCTATAGCCAGGAGATCCTAAGATTTCTGGCATCCAGATGTTCTAGCTCTTTAGTGTTATGCACCACTAGGTGGTGAGCTAGACCTGTTTTTGAGGCAAGAGACATTTCAGAGGTGGTTTGCTGTTGTCTGCCTCGGCATCACAACCCTGATATTCATTTGAAGTTGCCCATCCAAATACTAGCCAAGGCCAACCCTGCTTAGCTTCTGAGATCCGATGGGATCGGGCCAGCCTGGGTCGTCCAGGTCAGGGTTTCTCCTGCTACTGTTAGAGGAAAGTAAACAAACCAGGGTCTATGTACAAGCCATATTTAAATCCAGTGGGCTTATCAGAAATTGATATACAAACCATGTTTTAAGCAGACTATGGTTTGTTGTGATCACTGAATCCAACCACAGATATACAGTTGCCCTTACTCAGGCAGTATGCAAAGTTTCAAATGAACATGTGTACATTGGAAGAGTGGCAGTCTCACTTTCTCTCCATAAACACAGTTTGAATGTCTGAGCTAGGAGTGAAACTGAATTTAAAAAGCTGTCTGATTCAATTCAAATAGTCCTGGATCTATCCTCTGTGAGGGTTCTCTGTTTTACATTCATTGCCACTGCTAATGTAGAGGTTGCATGCACATTGGCAATGGAGCTCTCTCACAGGAGTTTTCTTCACACTTTCCTACCTCAGCCACCATTTCCCCAACATTTCCCCCTTTGGCTATTTACAAAGCTTACAAACAGCTGAGGATAACCTGGAGACTTGTTGCTAGATCGAACACAAAATATCCATTTGCACTATAGCTCTTGCACAAGAACAAGAACAAGATGATGGTAGCTGCTCGTGCAAAATCAAACTTATTATATCCCCTCCTATGTTTCTGCTTGTGCAAGATCTTATGCAACTGATTTCTGGGCACTATTACATATAGTGATGCACACACAGAACTGCACTAAGTCCATTTATATTCCCACTTGCACGTCGCAGGATCCAAGCCACCATCCCTCAGGCAGAATGGTGATTTGTTCTTTAAAAGACAGTGCCTCACACTGTTCACTATTTATACATACATTTTTTAAGAATTGTATTTACCAGAAACTTGTTTGAGGTCACTCAGAAACTAAAAACAAGGCAAGAAAATTATTTAAAAAACCAACCACATAAGCATTATTCATAATGAAATAAGCCATAAAAACAAGCTAGGAGCATCAAAAGAACACAGAACAACATTTAGCAGCCTGAAATAATATTCATAAAACAGATTAGAAAAGATCATAAATATGTTTTTAAAATATAGAACCCTTCAATTAAAAGTTTTGTTTTTTTTTAAAAAAAGTTCGGCCTTGGCTTCTAAAGGACAGTAAAGTAGAGGCCAGTTGAACTTCTATCCAAAAGGAAAATGACACCGTGGGAAAAGCCAGTCTCTGGTTGTCTGACTGATCGTATCTGGCAGAAGCCCTGTGCACATGACCCTCTGCATGTTGACTGAATATGCAGACAGAGAGAGTAGGTATGAGCACTCTGGCCTTGTCCCAGTGTAATCACCTGCTCATGAACATGGTGCCTATGTGGGGAGGCAGTATCTATGTGTATGCTGCCTCCCCATGATAGGCAACATTCCAAAAGCATCATCCCCAATCACAAGGAGACAGTGTACATGTGGTGGAGCTGCTACTTGCCTGCCTGAGGTGGGCAACTTCCTACCCCAGCCAACTGTAGTTGCCCTCTCTTGGACTATTGAGATGCAGGAAAAAACAAGTGTTGTGTACTGAGTTTGCCACGTGCAAGGTCAGGTCCACACATGGTCAGGCGAAGAGCCCTAGCTTCATTCCAAGAGACAATAGCCAGAGCGGATCCTAGCCCACTCCTATCAGAGGGCTAGGATCTGAGAAAGGACCTATGGAACTCTTGCCACTATAAATAATCCTATCATGGGTGTGGGGTGTGTGTTTGGGTGTGGCCTTAGGATATAAGCTGGCCTACGAGCCGGCATTCTCTCTCTTGTTCTTCACTTCCAATAAAGTATGAGCTGATATCACTACTGATGCATCCTGCTCAGTACTTTACACTGGCGACAAGGATGGATCCAAATGAACGAACAAGATGCAACAACAAGCACTGTACCGTGCCCCGATGTGCAGAGCCCCACACACCGCATCGCTGACCCCAGTTCCAGCACCATATTGTGCCCTGGTTCTCCACTCACTGCGCTTCGCACTACTTCCCCACAGAGCACCACGCCCCACACCGCTGACCCTGGTTCCAGCACCGCATCGCACCTCGCTTCTCTGATCCCCAAAATGAGCACCATTCCCTTGCCACATGGAGTCGACAAGATGGCCACCATCCAAGGAATCATCCCTGGCTCGAACGACTGGAAAACCACCTCAATTTCCACGACATCATGGAGGCTGGCAAGAAAAGATCCCTGTTGCTGAGTACCTGGGGAATCGACATACTACGGTTGCTCAAGGACCTGTTTGGCCTGAAGAAGATGAAGGAGGAAACCTTTGAGGTCTTGGTGAAGGTGCTTAATGATCACTTTGCGCCCAAACCGACAAAAATTGCAGAGCGCATTGACTTCTTTGTGCATGTCCAGAGCCCAGATGAATCCACCACCAACTTTCTGGCAGGGCTTCACTGTGCGGCCACCCATTGCGAGTTCCCCAGCCTCTGTGATACCCTGATGAACCAATTCTTCATGGGCCTCAGGGAACCCAAACTGCACCGCAAGCTAGCCAGCCACGAGGACTTGACCCTGGACAAGGCTTTGAAGGAAGCGGCAGCGTACAAAAAAGTGCACCAAGGGACTGGTGGCAGGGCGGTATACCTCACCAACGCAGCCCAGGGTTCCAACGTCTCGGATGAGGAGGAAATCCTTCAGGTGCGCCACCCATCTCGACGTGTCCCATGATCACAAGCATTAGCAGCTGCTCCATTGGAGAAGGCCTCCATGCCCTGTGCCAGCTGCGGAGATGCACACGAACACCAGACCTGCTGCTTTCGGGATGTTGTCTGCTGGACCTGTGGCAAGCAAGGTCACATCGCTCAGGTCTGCCAATCTTAAGGACTATGCAGGAAGACTTCCACTCTCCAGAAGTCCACAGATCTGCACACCCTCACGGCCCACCACCACCAGCACCAGGTAATGAACTTGCCCCCTGATGGCCCCAACAAAATGCACACATGGTTCTGTTAGAGGGGTCCCCATGAAGAATGGAGCTGGACACTGGGTCGTCTTTCTCTATTATTTTGGCAGACACCCTATGTATGCTCTGCCCCTGGGGGAGTCCCCTCCTATAAAAGCCACGGGGTTTGTCACTGCAGGACTTTAAAAAAAAAAACCAGTGGCCATTAAGGGCTGGGGCAAGTTCCGGGTGCAGTACAAGGCTTTGACGGACTGTTGGACTTGCTGGTGGTGGAGGGATGGCTCATGAGTTTGTTAGGGTTCTCGTGGTTTGGGCCTCTGGGGCTTAAGGTGATGGGGGTAAATCAGGTCATGCCAAAGACTTTTGCCTCAGTCTGCGATGAGTTCCCTGGGGTGTTTGGTGGCACACTCGGCTGGTACTCTGGACCCCAGGTTACACTGGACCTTGACCCAGCGGTGCAGCCCATTTGCATGAAGGCCAGGCATCCTCCCTTAGTTCTTAAACCAAAAATTGAGGCAGAGCTGGATTGCCTCGTGGAACAAGGGGTGCAGGAGCCCATCACCCACACTTGGTGGGAGACGTCTATAGTAACCCTGGTGAAGCTGAATGGGGCTGTGAGGATTTATTTATTTATTTATTTATGGATTTATATAGCCGCCCTCCCCAAGGCTCAGGGCAGCTAACAAAGAGGCAAAAGTGCCAAATTAAAACAGGTAAAAGCAGAATAAAACAATACAATACAATACACTAAAGTGTTGGTGCTCTAGATGTCACAGAAACATTAATTACAAGATGGGATTCTGGAAAAAGTTATTAATCCCAGACCAGCAGCATACCTCCCAATAGCAAAGCCATCCCATCTTCATCCAGGGACATCTCGCACCCTGATGGTACCCACACAATGGCGGTAGAGGTGCGATGATGGGAGATAACGATGATGGAATAGTGGTGGTGGTGGCTCCTACTCAAAAGCCTGGTGGAAGAGCTCCATCTTACAGGCTCTGCGGAACTGTGCAAGGTCCCTCAGGGCCCGGATCTCATCCAGGAGCTCATTTCACCAGGTAAGAGCTGCCACCGAAAATGCTCTGGCCCTGATAGCAGCAAGTTTGATATTCCTGGGGCCTGGAATTACCAGGAGATTTTGACTCCCCGACTGTAGTGCCCTTTGGGGAATGTGCAGGGAAAGGCGGTCCCTTAGGTAAGCTGGACCCTGGCCATATAGGGCTTTAAAGGTAAGAACCAGCACTTTGAAGTGGATCCAGGATGCAGTGCTTTCAGCGCAGGCCAGATGTGCACCCACCTAGAGAGGCCCATCAACAGCCTGAATGCAGCATTCTGTACTAGCTGCAGCTTCTGCATTTGTGACAAAGGCAGCCCCATGTAGAGAGCATTACAGTAGTCTAGCCTCGAGATGACTGTTGCATGGATCACTGTGGCTAGGTCATCACGGTCAAGGAAAGGGACCAATTGCTGAGCCAGCCGAAGATGGTAAAAGGCAGACTTGGCAGTGGCTGCCACATGGGCCTCCATTGTTAGGGAGTAATCCAGGAGCACACCCAAACTCCTAGCCTCCAATGCTGGCACCAGAGGTGCCCCATCGAAGATTGGGAGAGGGAGCCGGAACCCTGAACCAATCCGACTCAGACACAGGACCTCTGTCTTTGCCAGGTTTAGTTTCAACCGACTCAGTCTGAGCCAACCAGCCACAGCCTGTAGCGCCTGATGAAGGTCATCTGGGGTGGAGTTCGACTGGCCACCCAACATCAGATAGATGCATATGGATGGCACCCAAGCCCACAACTCCAGGCAGTCTGGGCAAGGGGCACATGTAGATGTTAAACAAAATCGGGGACCGCACCACCTCCTGAGGCACCCCACACTCAAGAGGGTGCCTCCAGGACCGCTGGTCCCCTATCGCCACCCTTTATCCCCAACCTTGGAGAAAAGAGGCAAACCATTGAAAGGTGAGCCCCTGAATCCTCATGTTGGCGAGGCGGTGGGCCAGCAACTGGTGGTTGACCATGTCAAACATGGCCGACAGATCTAACAACAACAGTGCCACCATGCCACCTCGATCCAGATGCCATCCCATGACCCAGAATGAAGCCAGACTGGAAGGAATCAAGGACAGAAGCATCATCCAGAAAGCCCTGTAGCTGTAATGCCATCGCCCTCTCAATAAGTTTGCCCAAATAGGGCAAATTGGACACCAGCCAATAGCTGGCCAATTTGGCCGGGTCCAAATGGCTTTTTCAAGAGAGGGTGGACCATCACTTCCTTGAGTGCCCCGGGGAACCGTCCCTCCAAGAGGGACTTATTGACAAACTCCCGTAGGGCACCTCAGAACCCTTTGTGGCCTACTTTAATGAGCCAGGAGGGGCACAGATCAAGGTTACATGTGGTTGGACATACAGATGGGCACAATCTGTCAGCTTCTTCCAGGCTGAGTGGGTTGAAACATTCTAAACCTGGCACCAAAGATGTGCAAGGGGCCTCAAGTTCACTCACTGTTTCAATTGTGGTGGGGAGGTCACGGCGGAGCACCAGGACTTTATCTGTGAAATAGCTCACAAAACCTTCACAGCCAATGTCCAATTCCCTAACATTTTGCCTGTCCTGTGGCAGAGCTATCAAAGACTGAATTGTACTAAATAATTGGGCCGGGCGTGAGCTAGTAGATAATCATGGTCACATAATAATCTCTCTTTGCGGCCTTGACTGCCATCTCATAGGATCTCATAAACGTCCTATAAGACGTTCTTGATGCCTTGTCGCAAGCACGGTGCCACCGTCTCTCTAGCCGTCTCAGTTCTCGCTTCAGCTGACGCAGCTCCTGGGTATACCAGGGCGCTTGCCTAGAACGAGTGCGGAGAGGGCGCCTGGGAGTGATCTCATCGATGGCTGAAGACAGCTGGGTATGCCAGTCCTCCACCAGCTCATCTAACGAGCTGCCAGGGGGCCTTGGATCCCGCAGGGCCATCTGGAGCTGTGTAGGATCCATTTGGCACGGCAGGCGAGCAAAAATCCGCTCGCTGCCTAAATGAGGTCAGGGTGGAACATTCAGACAGGCCTTCAGGGCCTGATGGTCTGACCATGGTACTGCCTCTGCAGTGATCCGATCCACCATCACCCCAGCCACAAAGATCAAATTGAGCATGTGATCAGCCCGATTTGTGGGAGCCGAGACGAATTGAGAGAGTCCCAGTACCACCGTGGACGACACTAGGTCGGTAGCCTGGCTGGAGGTCGCGTCCTCGGCACGGACATTGAAGTCGCCCAAGATGATCAGCCTAGGGTGCTCCAGCGCCCAGCCTGATAACGACCTCCAGCAGGGATGGCAGGCTATTGACCAGTGCATTAGGCAGTTGGTACACCAGCCAAATCACCAAACTCTCAACCTCCAGCATCAAGCTGACACACTGTGCCCACAATCTCCACTGCCAGGAGTGGAAGATAGCCACTCCTTCCCCGCGCCCCCTGGTCCATGATTGGTGAAGGATCAAGAACCCAGGTCGGGCAAGCTGGGTGAGAGCTACCATCTTCCTCTCCCATACCCAGGTCTTGATCATGCACGCCAGGTCAGCTTGTTGTTCCATCACAAAATCCCGAAGGGTTGTGGTTTTGTTATTAATGGACCTGGCATTGCACAACACCAATGATGGAGGGAGGTTGTCCATCCTGGCCCCACTGCCAGCCACTCTTTGGATGGGCCATAGGCTGGATGGACGACAAGCCGTTCTGTTTTTCTGCGTCCTTCCCTGTGCAGACTATAAATGTACACTGAATAAGACGCTCCAGGCACATGCTTACTCGGTGCCAGTGGTCGGCCATGTCTTGGCCTCCCTGGTGGGGGCATGGGTTTAGGGGAAACTGGATTTGGCACAGGCCTACCAGCAGCTGCCAGTAGACACCACCACCACCGAGGCACAAACTATCATTACCCACAAGGGAAAGTTTAAGGTAAAAAGGCTACAGTTTGGGGTGAGCGTGGTGCTGGGGATTTTTCAAAGCTTAAAGGTATCCCAGGAGTTCAGCCTTTTCTAAATAATGTGCTGATTGCGGCGCCAGACTTCGAGATGTTTGCTGACTGGCTCAGAATGGTGCTTCAGAGGTTCGATGCTGTGGGTCTCAAAGTCAAGAGGGAAAAGTGCCTCCTGGGGGTGCTGAGGGTGGAGTTTCTGGGGTTTGCAGTTGACCCCCAGGGAATTCACTCCAAGAATTACAAAATTTGGGCCATTGTGCAGGCGCCCACCCCCTCATCCAAAACAGATCTCCAAGCCTTCCTGGGGCTTTTGAATTTTTACCATTCCTTCCTACCCCACAAGGCGGTGGTCAGGGAGCTGCTGCTCAGCTTCCAGGACAAATGTGCCCCCTGGGTCTGGGGCACTGCACACGATGCTGCCTTCAGGGCAGTTAAAGACCTGTTAACGGTGAATGTGGTCCTCGCCCATTTTGACGAGACCTTGCCAGTGGTGCTAGCATGCAATGTGTCTCCCTATAGGGCAGGAATGGTCCTGGGGCACCAGGTGGTGGATGGCCGTGAGGTCCCGGTAGCATACTGCTCCAGGACTTTGTCGGTGATGGAGCGGAATTATGCTCAAATCGACAAGGAGGCATTCACGATGTGGCAGGGGTTAAGAGATTCCACAATTACCTGTATGGCTGGCCCTTCACTGTAGTTATGGACCATAAGCCCCTCTTGGGTCTCCTAGCCCCTGACCACCCGACCCTGCAGATGCTTTCTCCCCAGGTACTGTGCTGGTCTATGAGCTTGTCCACCACCCAGGGAAGGCGATGGGCCATGCCGACACCTTGAGCTGTCTTCCATTGCCTTCCTCTGACCCTGATCCTGCCCCAGCCCATCACATCGCCCTCCTGGAGGCCCTCCCAGATCAGCCAATCCTGGTGGGGGAAGTTGCCTGGCACATGGGCTGGGATCACATCCTCTCCCAGGTCTTGGACACCCAGATGGCTCACGGCTGGGGGGGGGACTCACTTCATGGCGTTCTCATCCTGCAGGGATGAGCTGTCCTCTCAAAAAGGGTGCCTAATGTGGGGCAGTCAGGTGGTGATCCCTGAGCCCTTGCAGAAATGGGTACTTGCAGCCCTCCACGAGACTCATCCCGGGATCATCCAGATGAAAGTGTTGGCCAGAAGCTATGTGTTGGCCAGGGTTGGACCGGGACATAGATGATACAGTAAGGCATTGTCAGATGTGCCAAGAGTCATGACCGGCTCCCCCCCAGGCACTGGTGCAACCATGGGAATCGTCACACAAACCCTGGGCCAGGTTACATTTGGACTTTGCAGGGCTGTTTCAGGGACAACTTTTCTTTATTCTGGTGGATGCCTACACTAAATGGCTCGAGGTAGTCCTGGTGCCCTCCACCTCTTCCCAATCCACCATCTGAGTGATGTGGCGGATCTTTAGTGCCCAAGGCATCCCCGACTCCTTGGTCACTGACAATGGCTCAGCTTTTATGTCCACAGAATTCAGGGAGTTTATGGGCTATTATGGCATAAAACACATCTGCTCAGCCCCGTTTCACCCGGCAACAAATGGCCAAGCCAAATGCATGGTGAGAACCACCAAAGAGGCTCTCTGCCAGATGGACACAGGGGACTGGGACTACAAACTGGCCATTTTCTTGTTCGGTCAGCGCACAACACCTCACACCACTACCGGGCACAGCCCGGCCAAGTTCCTCCTGGGTAGGTGCCTGACTGCAAGGTTAGATCATCTCCACCCAGACAGGGCCCCAAAACATGACCCAAACCCCGAGGAGCAAGAAGCGCCCCACGGGTTTTTTCCAGAGGATCCTGTGTACACCCAGAACTATGCCCAGGGCCCGACATGGCTTCCTGCTCAGGTCGTAAGAGTAACAGGGCCCCTGTCATATGAGGTCTCAAGTGAAGACGGACAACTCTTGAAGCAACACATCAACCAGCTGCACCTCAGGGTCATTCCAGCTGACCCAGACAACAGCAAATATGAGGACTCCAACACATCAGAAGCCGCGGTGCTATCACAGATGGGGCCCTTTCCGGGGATGACCGCAGTGGCATCAGAAGACCAGGCACCAGACAGCATGCCCATTCCAAGCGAGTGCACAAGGGAAGCAGCGTCGCCTCAGACTCTGCCCACCACCCTTCTGAGTGAACGGCCCCCAGCTTCAGAAGCCCCAAAACTTCGCCGCTTTTCCCGAGAAAGGAAAGCGCCTGCATACCTCAGAGACTACATCTGCTAGTGCACTTTGAACTAAGGGGGGAGGGGTGTTGTGCACTGAGTTTGCCACATGCAAGGTCAGGTCCGCACGTGGTCAGGCGAAGAGCCCTAGCTTCGCTTCAAAGACAATAGCCAGAGCGGATCCTAGCCCGCTCCTATCAGAAGGCTAGGATATGAGAAAGGACCTATGGAACTCTTGCCACTGTAAATAGTCCTATCACAGGTGTGGGGTGTGTGTTTGGGTGTGGTTTTGCCTTAGGATATAAGCCGGCCTGTGAGCCGGCATTCTCTCTCTTGTTCTTCACCTCCAATAAAGTATGAGCTGATATCACTACCGATGCATCCGGCTCAGTACTTTACAGGAAGGGAGGAGAATGATGCCACTGATGTGGTAATGTCACTCCCAGCTGTATCCGCAATGCTATAGGAATGTATTGGAGGAATTCTTAGACCATTGTTGAAGTACTGGTGTCACTTCTGGGTACACTTCTGATGTGGCATGAGACAGTCACATTCTGCATGCTGTGCCCCCTCTCCCAAATTCTCAGAAGCTGCAGGGCTGGCAACCCTAACATATGGACATTTCCATTGTGCTTTTCATATAGGATTGTCAACATCCAAGTGGTGGCTGGAGATCTCCTGCTATTACAACTGATCTCCAGGTGACAGAGATCAGTTCTGTTATGTTCTGACTCTGAATCAGTCCTATGTATTTCCATGTTAAGCTTGAGTCAGTAAAAGGGATTGTAAGAGTCGACATTCCCATTGGTTAGTTTCTGTGAAACCTTGTAAATAGCCAATCAGAACTTGTAAATAGCCAATCAGAACTATGTATTTGTTTATGGAGGGAACAGACCTCATTGGTCCTTATCCCTGTGTTATCATTGGATGGTAACTGAGTTATGGGTGTGGCTTTGACAGCCCAGATTATTTAAAAAGAGAGCTGTGCTCCAGTTTTGTGTGTGTGTTGTCTGGTCATCTAGTTTGCCATTAAATAAAGCTGAAATCACTTGTTGAAATCACTACCTTGTTAAGGCTCATACTTAACAAGTTCACTTGGAGAAAATGTCTGCTTTGGAAGGTGGAGTCTATGGCAGGTCCGCACGTGGTCAGGCAAAGAGCCCTAGCTTCGCTTCAAAGACAATAGCCAGAGCGGGTCCTAGCCCACTCCTATGCCCCTCTGAAGTTCCTCCCCTTTCCAAACCCTGCCCTTCTCAGGCTCCACCCCCCAAATCTCCAGGTGTTTCTCAATCCGGAGCTGGCAACCCTATTTTCACATGATGCAGATAATGTGGCAATTGCATGGAGGTGAGGGGTGGGACTAGTTCATTCATGCCTGCTGTCATTCCCCTCATGTTCAGTCAATGGGCATAAGGGTTATATGTAGAGTGAACAGCACTGGAGAAGGCCCAAATGACATATTTGCTTTTCAATAGACACAGCACAAGCTCCCCCCTTTCATAATTTACCATTACAGGATTCTCTAAACTCTCAGGGAACTGCATCATTTTGTGATGTAAGTGGTACTCTCTTTGGAGCCTTCTCAACCCTCATCTGAGGAATTGTTTAGGGCTTGGTTTTGTTTTTCATTTTTGCCTTTTGGTTAGTTTACAAAGCCATGTGTTCTGCAGACCTGGGGAGCCTCCTGAACAAGTAGAAATCCATCTGTCGGTGGGCCTGTTTTGTGGCTTTTGTCACCCACAGGGCCTAGGCAGTTACTCTTAGACATACTGTTAGTCAATAAAACAATTAGCTTTTGTTTCATTATAATGTGGTATAAGCATCTGGCACTGTAAGGATGCCTAAATTGCAGGGACTAAATGTGCAACGAATCTGAATGTAAAAATGGATTTTATTACCCAAGAAAATACTGGGTGGGGGGAGAAGGGCTACTCGAGAGGAAATAGTCATCAGTGGTCCCTGTCAGGCATATCCAAACCTATGAAGTTTCCTTGACTGGAGGCTGGTTATCTCACAAATCTGTGCAAAGCTCTGGTGAATAATTTATACCCGGCTTGAGGTGACAAGTTAAACACGCCCATTTTGTCGAAAATGCTATGAAGGCATCAAGATGGAGCCAGGCTTCAGGGGGAGTGGGGGCTAGGCTGATGGGAATCTGAGCATGTCGAAGAGAGGGGAAGAGCGGCTGTAAAGAAAATGAAATGTAATGAGATCCTCAGTCATGCATAATTCATGAGCAAGAACATGACTGCATAAAAAAGCCTGGATTTTAACAAGGCTGAGCTGCAATCATACACATTATCTTCCCAGAGGAACTTTCTATATTATTGGTCAAAAAGAGAGAGGGATTCTTAATACACATACAAAATAAAAGCTGACGTATTTTTCCAGTGTAGGGCTTAAAAAAAAAACAAACTTTGACACAAAATGGCCATAAAGGAAACCATTTTGATTTGCAACTGGCAAATGAAGTTGAGCAGGATTTTGGTTTAACGCATTTGCTTGCTTCCATATCCTTGCCTCCCTTTGAAGGAAAAAAAAGTTCATGAAGAAAAAGAGAAGAAAATCTTCTGCTTGCAAAATAAAATCCGTAAACTGTGTTTTGTAGAATGTAGTGGACTGGTGTTAAATTGTGCGTGGAAACCATCTGCATCTCTCCCCCCTTTTCTCTTTCTCTGTTCAGAAGCACAACTTTTCATGGGAAAGTCTGCCTATAAAACAGCTTTACAAAAGATAAAATGTTAGCTATTGTCACCATAAAATTTGATTTGGTTGCATTTGCAACACCAAATGCTGTAATTCAGCTAGCGTGCTGCATTTAATGGCTGCCACATGAACATTTGAAATGGTGTTTTAAGGCTGGGGGGGGGCGTTGTAAGCCTTTTCTTTTTGTCCAAAGGATTTTTTTAAAAAAGGAATGTTGATTAAAGCATGGGGTGCCTTGAATTTATTACTACAAAGCCTTAATGACAGTTTCAGCTGGAGAAAACATGGTTCGCTTGTTTGTTCCCTTGAAAAGGAAATTTGGAATATAAGAAGCACATGAGAACAGTACACATGGAGTCTCAGAAATGCACAAGCTCAAGGAATCTTTTAAGTTATTTGTTTAGTTCATACAGCACAATTTCAATATTTGTAAAGAGTAAACACGCACATGCACACAGAAAAGCTAGACTGCAGCCAGTTACAGTTTTATAGTGCTGACAGTTAGGTTGAAGAACGCATTAAGGGTTCCAGATGATTGATGCTTCAAAGTGTTCACCTTTCATGGGATTTTTTAAAAAAATGCCTGAGCTGTACAGTTGTAAAGCAGCAGAGAAACAGTAACCTCCCCCCCCCACCACCAAAAAAGGGCAGGTAGAATCAGTATCGTTGCTAAACAATCCATTTGAAATCAAATTATGCTATTATGAAGCCCTATTTCATAGCACCTCCAAATTCCGTTACATTGCAACAGCTTGGGAAAAAAATAAATAAATAGGAGTCCTTTTTGGAGCCATGCAATAATTTCATATCTGATTATGGAATTTTCATCCTTTCACAACAACACAGGCAGAAGAGGGACCATGTGTTACATAGGCCCCCTCCCACCTTTGGCTTCATAACACCAGCAGTTGGAATTGTGTTTGCCTCTGATTTCTCACTGCGCCATCTTTTCATGAAAAGGTTCTCCTCTTCGGTTGCATACTGTCTGCATTTTTAAAATGTTTGTCTTAATGTTATCCCCATGAAAGGCAGATGATTCTTTTTTCCAGCCAGCTAGTCTAGCTTTAAAGAAACGTTGTGATGATTTGCCCTACAGACAGCCAGGGTGAAATTTGATTATCACTAGGCTTAAACCAGGATGGACTTCTCTCTCTTGCTTATCCACTATGTAGCAGATGTGGGTGCTTGATCTCATCTTAGACTTTGAATAGCATAGATGTGTATGTGTGTGCATGGTGTATATAGTAGATTCCTTGAGTTTTTCAGCATATGTAGTAGATTCCTCAAGTCTTAAACATCTAGATTGCTGAGACTGTGAAAAGGGAGGAGAAAATCTGTAGCTAATTTCAATAAAGAAAGAAGCAAAGAAGCAAAGAGAAATTAGTTCCAGGTGTTCCCTGATCCTTTCCTTAGCTTTCAGGTGAAATTCATCCTCATTCATATCATTCCAGTCCTGTGCCCTACCACCCCAATCCCTTGATTCTGTATCATTCAGCCTCATTCTGAAATAGCTATTTCCAGGTATGGTGAAGATTTGTTTGCTTATAAGACTGTGTTCTGAGGGAAGTTCTCCTGTCAGCCACGCAAGCTGAATCGCTTACTGAATGCTTTAACATACATAAAAATGCAAAGAGCCTGAAACAGGAGCTGAATGATAACACTATTAAAATCTCATCCAGGGGTCATGTGATACAGGCTTACTACAGTTTACAGAATATGGTTGATTTAAGCTCACAGTCAGGGTTAGTTTTCTATTCCTCCCCCCATAATAATAGAACATTCCCTTGCTGATTACATGATAGGTTACTGTAAGGTGTTTAGGGAAAGGACTTTTTTTTTTTACTGAAGGTCTAGGGAGCAAGATATATTAGTTCATCAGATCTCCTTATCTAATGATGTAGACACAAGTGTCTCTTGAGCTACATGTCAAAAACAGATTTGGAAATCTAGATTCCATTCTTAGGAGCAGCCATTTTGGAAGAGATACCCAGGAACATGATATTTTTCTTGTACTATACACCGTGTGGATATACTGTATATTTTTCCATCTATGAAACTAGATTATACTGCATCAAATTGCTGGTCATCAAGCCCACAATTGTTTACAA
This sequence comes from Gekko gecko, assembly GCA_029375565.1. Taxonomy (NCBI): domain Eukaryota; kingdom Metazoa; phylum Chordata; class Lepidosauria; order Squamata; family Gekkonidae; genus Gekko; species Gekko gecko. Next base: position 112,556,550 of record JAPDNY010000009.1, read on the forward strand.
TTGTCAAATGCTTACAAAAGACTGTTACATTATTTTCTAAGGATGTAACCACACACTGCTTAATGCATAAGGTAGCGGTCTGTTCTCCTTAATCAGCAAGAATAGTGGATCCAGTCAAATCTACATTTAAATATGACCCTTTCTTTTTCTTTGTATTCTTACGAAGGAGGTGATAGAGGGTTTTCTAAAGAAGTTTTGAATCTGCACCTTCTTTCCTCTACTCATCCCAGGTGCACTCAGCTGGTCAGAAACAAAAAATATCTTCCTGCTGCTAGGACTGTTTCCTACATGCTGTAGTGAACTGTGTGGATCCTTTATGTGAATAATCATATGAGTCACATGAACATGTGTTTATTTCACCTCATCTACACACAGCAGACAATGCTATCTGGCAGAAGAAATTCTTACTGTATGCTTGTGTAGCAAAGAAGCTACAACTGTTGTATATACAGTTTCCCACACAGCTTTGAGCATAACCTGAGTATGGGGGTTCAAAAGTGTTCAAGGTTTTTCTGTGTATCACTGAGAAAATGCCTGGTGGGGTTTTTTTTAGAAGCAAAACAAAACTGTGCCATATCTTTGCCTAACTTCACTAAGCACAATTGTTGTTACGGTTTAAGTGTGTGCACATCTTTGCGTATACACTGAACATGTAGTCAAAGTAGAAATAATATACATCCTCCTGAATAATGGCTACCCAAATCCCTAACACTGTTGTCTTTTGGAGAACACTTGTGTATTGCTCTTTACAGGCATGGCAAGAAATGGGCAGCATCTAACACTGAGTATGGAAATCCTTAACTCACCGATGCTACAGCTCTGGCTTTAATGGGGAAGAGATCATACCTCAACAGTAGAGCACATGCTTCAGGTGCATGAAGTAGGGTTGCCAGACTCCCCTGGTGGGGGCAAGGATCACCCACTGCCAGGCCCTGACCCCCAGCCATCAATCAACTGGCTGGTGGGGGGGACATACCAGTAGAAAAAGGAAGGCCTAGGCTACTTTGCTGGCATTGTACAGGAAGTGACATCATCATGCCAGTGACCTTGTAGTGACACTCTGATATTTCTGCAAAAACTTTATGGTAGAATCTGGTTTTACCATAGAGTTTTTGCCCAAATACGAGAGCATTACCCAGAAGTTGTTTGTATGATGATGTCACTTCCTGTGCAACACCAGCAACATAGTCTGGGCCTTTCTATTTCTTCTGGTAAGCCCCCCCATTCCCTGCTAGTTGCCAGGAGGGGCCTGGCAACCCTAGCATGAGGTCTCAAGTCCAACCCCCAACTTCTGTACTTAAAGGGATTTCATATATCAAGGCATCTATCTGAAACCCTGGAATATTTTGCCCATATGGTTTTTTTGGGGGGGATGTTGTATATAAACCCACCCTGAGGCTTGAGTTCATCTGATATTATATAAATACTGGAATAATATATTCAGCTTCTAGTTCTTGAGTTTATAAAAAAGGCTGAAATGAAATATAACATTCTAAGGGGGAGGGACTCTGAAATGTGATATTATATTTTATGAGGATGATAGCAGTTGTCTGAGTAATGTGCTTCTAAAACTAGGTTGCTGTACACCAGTAGTTCAGGAAGAAAGATGGGAAGAGAGATCAGGGAGTTAAATCCCTCAAGCAAAACTTTTTAACTGTCTTTCCTTTTACAGGCTATCACAGGGACTTGGAGAGGCAGAAGAAGCTGGAATTGCATAATGAAATGTTTACTTATAAAACAGCGCACATGCATGCATAGAGAACTTTAATTACAGTAATTAAATATTGTGAATTATTTAACTTTTGCAAATATCCAACATAGAACTCATGACTGCTGAAGGCTTTTTTCCCATTTATGCAACACTTATGAAATTTTTCACTTGAGACCTGCACTTTTTTAAAAAGCAGTATATACAAAAAGCATTTCTCCCAATTGTACACCATCTACTTGAGTTGCTGGAAAAACAAAATGCCTGCAACAAGACAAATGATCCACCAAGTGTTTCCATTCAAATTAACTGAAATCTACCTTGCTACAGTGTGTTGCAGCTGAGCGGGTCAGGTGATTTCATCTTCATTTACATCTCATGAGCACAGTGATATTGGCGCATATGCATCTCCCAGGCGTGTCACACAGATAATGATCCTCAGAGACAGTATATATCGATGTGCAGCCGTGACTTTAACTGTGTCATGTCTAATCTCTTTGATAGATCCTCCTTATGTGATGGCCCTGTCATTTGGTTGGGCTTTTTTTTCAAAGACTGAGGACATTTAACCTTTCCAAGTGGAGATCTCCTATTACAGGATATTGTCAGGCTTTAGGTGGCAAATAAAAGAACTGGTTTGTTTTGATATGAGATGGCTATATCAAATGTCATACATAGTTAACAAATAGTAGTTCATATTTGTATTAAAGTTTTATATAAGAAACTTCCAGTGTTCAAAATATTCCACATACATTATCTTTGTAATCCTTATTCAACCCTAAAAGGTAGGCCATTATTATTTCCCCCATACTGAAGAGAGAGAGGCTGATGCTGACAGAATATGTGGGTGGGTGAGGTATGTGAGGGACAGGGCAGGGGCAAATCTGAGGGAATCTGTATGCTTTTGACTTACTTTCGGCTTGGAAGTGAAGCAACGTAAAAAACCAGCACAAAAGCACTCTCAGAAAACCACAAACAGAAAGTGAACTGACAGCTTCAGGAAGGGAAAACAATGTAGAATGAAAAAGAAGACTTGACGGACATGCACGGTGAAAGTAAGGCAAAACACTGACGCATGATAGGCCTTAAGCTAAGATCAAATGATTCATTGACAAGCTAAAAGGTGGGGGTGATCTTTCTGAGTGTTTCCACTCCAGCCATTTTTGGTTCTAAGAATGTTTTAAAACAAATTATATATATATTTTTGGGTGCTTGCTTCCTGGCCCAGAAGGTCATGGCCCAACTCATAACATCAATACTGCCGGAGAAAGTGTAGCTCCATAGGTTGAAAGTTAATGTCTTTTTAAAATTGTGTGCAGGGCACCCACTTAAACAGATGTATTGCCTTACACAGTGTAGGCACCTTACACATGCTAAGCTCCAAGCAAGGCACAGCATTACAGAGCTGAACAGCACAGCTAATTTGCATAAAGAAAATGTTGGTCCTCTCCCCATTGTTTGGCCTGCTCTTACTACTTTGATTACTTTCAAAAAGGTAGGCCAGGTCTCCCACTTTGGCAGGAGAATTCCTGTCCCTGCTAGTTCTTCCCACCACCACTCAGCTGGGTGGCAGGATCAAATTCTGGGGGAAATCAGGGATAATTAGTGTCATGCCAAAGCTATTAGGTCATGTCTGGCATGACCTGGAATTGTGGTCATTATATTGGGTGACACTTAAGCATTCATCCAAGATTCTGTTATTAAACCCTGACATGATGGTGTCTTCTGGGTTTGTGCAAGAAGTGATATTATAATGTTGGTATCACTTACACATCCCTGCCTCCCACTGTCTCCCACCAGTTGGCAACCCTAATTATAATACATTATAGCATTGATTGTTTACATCAGCAAGTTTAATCAATTTAACTATATTCAAGTGTCACAGACTCCATAATTAAATCAGGAACCTTATAGTTGTATATTGGAACCCTGCATTTTGAGGCGTGTGTGTGTGTGTTTGGATGTATTCAGACTTCACTATATATCATGGTTCATATCTGGCTAGTCTGCCAAACATAAGTAACAAAACCCAGTTTGTAAGCTACAGTTTGTCCCCTCTTTGTCTCCTACAGCAGTGAGACAAAGGACATCTTCCTTATAGTTCCATCTTTGTACACAGACAACTGCAAGGGTTAGTGTTACTTCACAAACTGTGGCTAGTGAGTTCAGATGTACAAACTGAGGTAATCTATCAAAGCCTTGTTTTGTTTTTCAACCTTGTTTGTAGTTCTCACATCTGAGTGATAACACCCTCAGACTTTTAGAAATACAACTCCCTCCTTTTCCCGTTTACTCCAGTGACTATGCTTCTGGAAGAAAATGGGGGTGCTGAGTGTTCTCTGTGGCATAAACTGTGAATGGTGATTGATAATGGGAATTTATAAAGGTCATATCTAGATAAGACACTGGAAGAGTCATCACTGGATATTCTTTAATTTGAATGGAGCTCCAGCCAGTGTTTAAAAAAATGCCAGTAAAATCCATGATCAGATGCTTTAATATAGCTTAGGCTCATAAGAACAGCAAAATGTATTTTAATAGAAAATTCCAATAAACTAGCTTCATTTCTATGAACAATCATTCTATTTTTCTAGAGGCTATTCTTCTGACACATTCGTTACATTAACCATGTTCACAATTTAAAAAAAAGAAATTCAGAATCTTAGTATATAATATTTACTTCATAGAAGCTGGCATGTAGGGCAGCAGCTCTTCCTTCCCACAGTGTTTGTTAACAGGAGGTAATTCAGGCCATGTGGGAGGAGCCACAGAATGGCTCCTCCCTTGTTGGCTTAGCACTTCTGTAATTATCTTTGCAGTGCTGGAAAAAGCCATGCTAGCACACCTCTCATCGTCACCAATTCTGCAAAAGCAGTTGTTCCGCCATCGGTCTGCCATTTCTCCTGGTTGTACTGCTCAATTTCCCACTATTTGCTGTGTGGCTGCATTTTGACCCACATCTCCCCCAAGTTTCCTCCACATCTTCTTGATTCTTATTTTTTAGAATCAAGAAGACCCAGGGGAAATTGGGGTGATATGCGATTCAAAATGCGGCCACACAGCAAATAGTGGGAAATTGACCAGTACAGCTGGAGGAAATGGCAGACCAAGGGCAGAACAACTGTATTTGCGGAATTGGTCCATGTCTAAAATATGTTATAGAAAAGGAGAACCAGTTGAGAGCAAAAGGCTTTCCATTTCTTACAGTCACTTTAAAAATAACTTTAGGAAGGAAGACAGAGTCAAGTAATAGAACCACTTTTGAACACTCACTGTTGTCATTTCTGTTTTAAAAGATGTGTGAGGTCCATATGGGATGGAAGGGATATTTGAATTTTTTTTACTGCAGCTACAGCTTTTACAAAGCTAGACTCAAGTTTATAAATCTGCCCATCTAGTCTGATTAAGTTCATCTAGCTGCTATCTTGTTATATTAATCCCTTGTGTTCTGCCACACAATCCCTACTCCAACTGGCACCATCTATGACACAATAACTACATGGAAGCTTTTCATAATGCATAGCTCTGGTATAGTACCCTATATTTAATATGTCAAGGTTTATTAGCTTGATGCTACAAATCCATCCAATAGTTGCTGTGTTATAGAACAGTTGATCTCTGGCTTTTTTAAAATGCCCATTATCAGTAACAAAATAAGATCAAGATGCAAAAAAGATGCCTGTGTAGATATTTATCAACAGAGTCATGAAAGTAGCTCAGTTTAATCCACTCAGTAAATTCTGATTGTGGGCTGCAGTAATATTTTGAGATGATCCCATATATCAATTAAGTTATGTTTTAGATTCTCTAGACTCAGTTCAGTCTACAGCATTTCAAGAGTGCATTGAGATTTCACTTCATATGCATGCTACCTGTAATCTCTACCTGTATATGCATTTTACCTGTATTATAACCTCCAGTTGACCAATTGGACTTCTGGCTACAGCCCAAACACTTCTTTGGAAACTTTATGGAATCAGTTTACTGTGGGCAAAAGTCAAACAAAATATATTGGAGATATATTTGTTTATTTATTTTTCAGATTTTTATTCTACCCCTCCCTACGTGGGCTCAGGGCAGATAACAACAAACAGAGTCAAAGGCTCATTTACAATAAAATTACATTAAAATCATTAAAACAGTAAAGCTCAGAGGTAGTAGCAAATTACATAAAAGAAAAGACTGTTAGGGCTGTATAGATTGAGTCAGAACATTTCAGTAGATTGGGAGCTAAAGCAGGGAGGCCAACTAAGATGGACATTCACCACCTCACCCGAAGTCCTGGCAGAACAGCTCCATTTTGCAGACTCTGTGGAACAATAAAAGCCAGTGGGAGCTGATTCCACCAGGCAGGAGCCAGGGCAGAAAAAGCCCTGCCCCTTATCGAGGCTAGGTGGATGTCTGTTGGGCCAGGGATAACCAGTAGGTATTGATCCAGTGAGCACAAGGCTCTATGGGGGACATATGAGGAAAGGTGGTCCTTCAGATATGTCAGTACCAGGCTGCATAAGGCTTTAAAGGCTAATAACAACATCTTGAAGTGGATCTAATACTCAATTGGTGCAAGCAGCACAATACCAGCTGAATGCATGTCTTCACAGATGATGCTGTCAGCAGGCATGCTGCAGCATTCTGCACTACCTAGAGTTTCTAGATCAGTCTCAAAGACAAACCCACATAAAGCAAGTTACAGTAATCAATCCTGGAAGTGACCATTGCATGGGTCACTGTAGTCAAGTCTTGCAGGAAGAGGTAGAGGACCAATTGCCTGATCTGCGGAAGATAGAAAAAGGCAGACCTGGCAACTGTGGTGACCTGGGCTTCCATAGAAAATGAGGCATCCAGGATCACCCTCAGACTCCTCACCTTCTGGGCTGGTGCAAGTGATGCACCTTCCAGGGTGGACAGCCTGATCCCTGCCTCAACCCCCCTTGACTCAGGTACAGGACCTCCATCTTTGTTGGATTAAGTTTCAACTGACTCTGCCACAACCAACCAGCCACAGCCTCCACGGCCTCCAATGACTATTATTGTAGTCATACAATAATGAATCGGAACCTGGTCCACACCACATTCATTATTGAATGTAATTTTAAAAAACCTTTAATCTGTCTACAGTAATATCTGGTAATCATTAAAAATTGGAAACATTCAGATACCTTGCTGTTTGCTTTCAGTTCCTTGACTCTCCAGGCAAGCAGGAAAAATAATGAGTTACTCAGTAGATATCTACCTAGGAAGACTATTGTCCAACTAGAAATATTAGCAAATGTTTATGCCGAACAGAATTATTCCATGTAATACTTATCCCAATCACTGTTCCATTTCAGTGGCTTGGGGGATGCATCCTCATTTCAAAATAACCACTGTAATGGTTTGAACTATTCTGTTATCAGAGCTGTGCCAATTAGGCAGAGGTGCAGGCACTTTGCTTGTTCCTGCTGGTAGGTAGGCAGGTCTGCATAGATTGGGTGGAAGACGGAGACAGAAGAAGAGACTTTGTTTCCTCACTATTCACTGCTCATGTGCACTACTTTGCCAGAGAGAAATAAAGGCTAAGATAGGGAGGGATCTAGGCAGAGGGATAAAGGCAGAGGCTAAGTCTCTCCCCCACCAACAATATATTGTAGGAGGCAGGAAGAGAAAGGTGATTTTGGAAAAAGACAGAAATTCATTTGCTCTTTTAGTTCAGGAGCAGACAATCCCCATGAACAAGAGTCTGTTCACAAGAACAGAAATAGCTTTACTAATCATTTCAATTTTAGCTTCAGCGATGTTATACCATGAGGCTGTGCCCCAGATCACTCACCAGTTTTTATCATGTTCCCAGCTTGCACATCAGCCTGCATTTACCACACCTCTCTAAAAATCTGTCCAAATTAAATGTAGGTAATACTGTAATTTAAGCTGATTTACTAGTTGAGCAATGGGTAAGACCACCACTTGGGAACAGTGACCATAATGTCATTGAGTTTAACATTTGTACAGATAGGGAGTTGCCCAAAAAGACTGACGCAACCACTTTTAACTTTAAAAGGGGTAACTTCTCTGGTATGAGGGGACATGTGAGGAAGAAATTGAAAGGAAGAGTGGAGAAGGTCAAAACCATTGGGGAAGCTTGGAGACTATTTAAAAATACAATCCTAGAAGCTCAGAAAAAAATATACCGCAGGTTAGGAAAGGTACAAATAGGTATAGAAAAAAGCCTGCATGGTTAACAAATAAAGTAATGGAAGCTGTGAAAGGTAAGAAGGATTCCTTTAAGTGGTGGAAAGCTAGTCTTAGTGAGATTGATAAAAGGGAACACAGACTGTGGCAAATAAAATGCAAGTCTGTGATCAGGCAAGCAAAAAGAGAATATGAGGAGCATATCGCAAAAAACATAAAGGCCAACAATAAAACTTTCTTCAAATACATTAGAAGTAGGAAGCCAGCCAGGGAGGCAGTGGGGCCCTTGGATGACCAAGGGGTAAAAGGAGTAGTGAAGGATGATAGGGAAATGGCTGAGAACATTTTTTGCCTCTGTCTTCACTGTGGAAGAAGAGAAGCGCTTGCCCACTCCAGAAGCACTGATTTCGGGAGGGGGTTTGAAAGACCTGAATCAGATTGCGGTGACAAGAGAGGAAGTCCTCCAACTGATGGACAATTTAAAAACTAATAAATCACCAGGCCCGGATGGCATTCATCCGAAAGTTCTGAAAGAACTCAAATGTGAACTTGTGGATCTTCTGACAAAAATATGTAATCTTTCTTTAAAATCTGCCTCCATTCCTGAGGACTGGAAGGTAGCTAATGTCACTCCCATCTTTAAAAAGGGCTCCAGGGGAGATCCAGGAAATTACAGGCCAGTCAGTCTGACATCGATACCGGGGAAGTTGGTGGAAACTGTTATTAAGGAAAGAATGAGTAGGCATATTGATGAACAAAAACTATTGAGGCAGACTCAGCATGGGTTCTGTAAGGGAAGATCTTGTCTCACTAACCTGTTAGTGTTTTTTGAGGGAGTGAACAAACATGTGGTCAAGGGGGACCCAATAGATATTATTTACCTTGACTTCCGGAAAGCTTTTGATACAGTTCCTCATCAAAGGCTCCTAAATAAGCTCAATAGTCATGGGATAAAAGGACAAGTCCTCTTGTGGATCAAAAACTGGCTTATAAATAGGAAACAGAGAGTGAGTATAAATGGGAAACTTTCTCAGTGGAGGGTGGTAAGCAGTGGGGTACCACAGGGATCAGTACTCGGTCCGATGCTTTTTAACTTTTTTATTAATGATTTGGAATTGGGAGTAAGCAGTGAAGTGGCTAAATTTGCAGATGACACCAAGTTCTTCAGGGCGGTGAAAACCAGGGAGGATTGTGAGGCACTCCAAAGGGATCTGTCGAGGATGGGTGAGTGGGCGTCAACGTGGCAAATGGGGTTCAATGTGGCCAAGTACAAAGTGACGCACATTGGAGCCAAAAATCCTAAATATAAATGCACGTTGATGGGGTCTGAACTGGCAGAGACGGACCAAGAGAGAGATCTTGGAGTCGTAGTAGATAACTCAATGAAAATGTTTAGACAGTGTGTAGCTGCAATAAAGAAGTCCAATGCTATGCTGGGGATTATTAGGAAGGGAATTGAAAACAAATCAGCCAGTATCATAATGTCCCTGTATAAATCATTGGTGCAACCTCATTTGAAATACTGTGTACAGTTCTGGTCACCACATCTCAAAAAGGATATTATAGCATTGGAAAAAGTGCAGAGAAGGGCAACTAGAATGATAAAAGTGTTGGAACACCTTCCCTATGAAGAAAGGTTAAAACGCTTGGGGCTCTTCAGCTTGGAGAAACGACTGCTGAGGGGTGACATGATCGAGGTTTATAAGATTATGAATAGGATTGAGCAGGTTGAGAAAGAAGTACTTTTCTCCCTTTCTCACAATACAAAAACTTGTGGGCACTCCATGAAATTGCTGAGCAGTCGGGTTAGAACAGATAAAAGGAAATACTTCTTCACCCAAAGAGTGATTAACATATGGAATTCACTGCCACAGGAGGTGGTGGCAGCAACAAGCATGGACAGTTTCAAGAGGGAATTAGTTAAACATATGGAGCAGAAGTCCATCAGTGGCTATTAGCCACAGGGTATAGACGGAAACTCTCAGTCTGGGGCAGGTGATGCACTCTATTCTTGGTGCTAGAGGGGGCAGCAGTGAGAGGGCTTCTAGTGTCCTGGCCCCAACTGGACCTCCTGATGGAACGTGGTATATTTTGGCTGCTGTGTGACAGAGTGTTGGACTAGATGGGCCATTGGCCTGATTCAACTTTGGCTTCTCTTATGTTCTTATGTTCTTAAGACAGTTATGTAGCATCATCCATAGGGGCCATGGTGGCTCAGAGATTAAGACGCTGGACTGCAGACTGGAAGATCTGTAGTTCAGCAATTTGAGACCCGAGTGCCATATGATGGAGTGAGTGCCTGTCTCTGGCCCCAGCTTATGCCAACCCAGCAGTTTGAAAACAAGACATTGCAAGAAGAGAAACAGGTACTGCTGCAGTGGGAAGCTAATAGTGTTCCGTGCACCTTGGCATTTAGTCATGCTAGCCACATGACCATGGAAACATCTTCTGACAGCGCTGGCTCTTTGGCTTGGAAACGGAGATGAGCACCGTCCCCTAGAGTCGGATCCAAGTGGCTTTCAAGCAAGGGAAACCTTTACTAGCATCCTCCATGTTTCCCATATCCTACATACATCACCACACACCTTAACTCACCAATTTTCCAGTGCTGAATTGGTCTCAAGTCCAGCTAAAGTGATGCTGGGTACAGTTTTACAAGATGCTGGCATGGGTTCAAAACCTGTAAGAACGAACTGGATAAAATTTGGCTTTCCTTTAATGACAAACTGATTCAAAAATTATATAATTTGTTGTCAGAGGATTATATGTTAGAGGAAACGATAAAACCATCTATGGTTTCCTGCATGAAAGATATTGGCCATAGTCTTGATATAGATGCATGATCGAGAATATGTAAGACCACCCAACTTATGAGGGCTACAGCATATAAGGAGAATATATTTAAGATGTTTTATAGATGGCATTGGATGCAAGAAAAAATTGTGAAATATTATAAAATAAATATTGGAAATACAAAAGAATGGTTGCTACATTCCATCATATGTGGTGGAAGTGTACAAAAGTCCAAAAGTATTGGTGAAAGGTACAGAAAATAATTTTAGAAATTACAAAGGTAAACTTGAAGTTAGTGCCTGAAAGTTATTTGCTGAATATGATTCCAGAAAATACTAGACAAATTGATATGTATTTAATAATAATGATAGTAACATCTGCTAGAATTATATGGGCTAAATATTGAAAATTGGATAAAATTCCGAGTGAGGAAGAATTGACTAACAAACTGTTAAATGTAGCAGAAATGGATAGAGTGAATGTATTAATGCAAGGCAAAGATGATGAAGTATATCGGAAGAGATGGTCGAGGGTCTATACATAGATGAAAGATAAAAGAAAATAACAAACTCAAATTGTAGTAAAATATGAAATATATATATTTGTATATATTATTAAAAAACAACAATAAAAAGAAAGGAAAAAAAAGAAAAGCAGGGAGTATTGTGAGGCACTCCAAAGGGATCTGTCGAGGATGGGCAAGTGGGCATCAACATGGCAAATGGGGTTCAGTGTGGCCAAGTGCAAAGTGATGCACATTGGAGCCAAAAATCCTAACTATAAGTACACTGTGATGGGGTCCGAGCTGGCAGAGACTGACCAACAGAGAGATCTTGGAATCATAGTAGATAACTCACTGAAAATGTCAAGACAGTGTGTAACTGCAATAAAAAAGGCCAACACTCAGGGGTCTTTTGAGGGGAAGCACACCAGAGCACTGCTCCGGGAGCTCAACAGGGACAACAATGGCTTTGGTGGCAAGCCCTGCCCCCCGCCGGCGTCTCCAGGCTGCACAGGAGCGCTGGGCCTGGGGGACATGCGAACAGTGTCCAGGAAGTGTCCCCGGGCTGTGCAGGAGCACTGGGCCCGGGGGACGCGAGAAGAGCATCCCCACAGCGTCCCTGGGCTGTGCAGGAGCACTGGGCCCAGGGGACGCAAGAAGAGTGTCGCCACAGCATCCCCATGCCGTGCAGGAGCGCTGGGCCCAGGGGACGCACGAAGAGCCCCCCCCACAGCATCCCCAGGCTGTGCAGGAGTGCTGGGCCTGGGGGACATGGGACATGGGAAGAGGCCCCACAGTGTCCCCAGGCTGCGCAGGAGCACTGGGCCTGGGAGACACGGGAAGAGGCCCCCGCAGTGTCCCCGGGCCGTGCAGGAATGCTGGGCCCGGGGAACGTGGGAAGAGGGCCCCCCCGCAGCATCCCCAGGCTGTGCAGGAGTGCTGGGCCTGGGGGACATGGGAAGAGCATCCCCACAACGTCCCCAGGCCACGCAGGAGCACTGGGCCCGGGGGATGAGGGAAGAGCTCCCACACAGGGTCCCCCGGGCCCGCACAGGAGCGCTGCGGCTCAGGCGATGCCAGGAGAGCCCCACCGCCAGCTTCCCCAGCCCCCGCCGAAGTGGTAAGTAAGGGATCTGTGGGGGTGGGGGTGGCAGGGGCTTGATGGGGGGTGGTGGGAGAGCCTCCCTCCCTCCATCTCTTTGCCATCTTTCCCTCCTTTCATTTTCTTCCCCCCTTTTCTTTCTCTCTTTCCCTTTTCTTCCTTTTTTCCTCTTTTCTTCCTTTCTCTCTTTCCCTTCCGTTCTCTTCCTTCCTTCCTCTCTTTTCCTCCTTTCCTTCTCTCTCTCTTTCTTTCGTTCCCACCTTCTTCTCTTCTCTTTTTTCCTCCTTTCCCTGTTTCCCTTCTTCTTCCCTTATCTCTCTTTCTTTCCCTCCTTCTTTCCTTCTCTTTCTTTCCCTCTTTCCTTTCTTCTTTTCTTCTCTCTACTCTCTCTCTTTCCTTCCATCTTTCCTCTTTCTGTGGCCCAACTCTAGTGAGAAGGGGTTTAAAGTTTAAACCCCTTCTCTCTTCACTCCCCCCCCAGGCCAGCTGGGGAAGGGAAAGGGAGGCTTTTGAAGATGCCCCCCCCCTTTTTGCTTCCCCTTCTGCCATCACTTCTGGTGATATCAGGGGGCGTGACATATGCTAATAGCTAGTAGCATACCATATGCTAATGAGCTCCTGCAGGTCTTTTTCTATGAAAAGACCCCTGGCAACACTACACTGGGGATTATTAGGAAGGGAATTGAAAACAAATCAGCCAGTATCATCATGCCCCTGTATAAATCGATGGTGCAACCTCATTTGGAATATTGTGTACAGTTCTGGTCACCACACCTCAAAAAGAATATTATAGCTTTGGAAAAAGTACAGAAAAGGGCAACTGGAATGATAAAAGGGCTGGAACACATTCCCTATGAAGAAAGTTTAAAGCACTTGGGACTCTTTAGCTTGGAGAAACGATGGCTGAGGATGACATGATCAAGGCATATAAGATTATGCATGGGATAGAGCAGGTAGAGAAAGAAGTACTTTTTCCCCTTTCTCACAATACAAGAACTCATGGGCACGCAATGAAATTGCTGAGCAGTGGGGTTAGAATGGATAAAATGAAGTACTTCTTCACCCAAAGAGTGATTAACACATGAAATTCACTGTCACAGGAGGTGGTGGTGGTTACAAGCATGGACGGTTTCAAGAGGGAATTAGATAAACATATGGAGCAGAGGTCCATCAATGGCTATCAGCCACAAGGTATAGATAGGAACTCTGGGGCAAGTGATGCTCTGTATGCTTGGCGCTTGGGGGGGGCAACAGTGAGAGGGCTTCTGGTGTCCTGGCCCCACTGGTGGACCTGATGATGGCACCTGGTATTTTTGGCCACTGTGTGACAAAATGTTGGACTGGGTGGACCATTGGCCTGATCCAACATTGGCTTCTCTTATGTTCTTATGTTCTTACCCTGGAGTTTTTGGCACATGTGCTGCAATGACGTCACCCAGAGGTGACATCATTGCACAGGGCATGTTGCAGAGGGATGCTCTATTGTTTGAAAAAAAAAATCTATGGTAACCTTTGTGCTAGGCACGCTGGTATGGATAGGGCTGTTTGGGGGTGAGGTTCACCTGCCCGCCAGCTCGGGAGCAGTGGATTGGGATCCGTAAAAGTGGGTGAACCCCTGCCGCCATCAGGGGAATGATGGGGGAATGACAATCGCACTGATCATCTAATATGCCATTGATTGAACATAATGCCAGTTGTGTAGCTCCATAAATATATGGTTGCAGGTAGTTGTGTTGGTCTGAATTAAAACAAAGGAGTCCACAATAACATAAAATAGCATAAATGTTTTCATATTCTCCAAAAATTTTTATCATGCCGAATGTTAAAAATAACAGAAATGTTTGTAAGAAAAAAAATTCTAGGCCCCAATTTTACAACTTCTCTGCATCCTGTAGAGAATTCCTGGCACATTTGAATTGATAAAGTAATATTGGGGAGAGCAGGTTGTTAGCCAAATTGCTCTATTATTTAATAAAGATGGGGAATTATAATTATTAATATGCAATTGGCTTATCTATAGGCTCTGACCTTTGTATACCAGAGTTAGAATTCCCAAACACCCAGGAACAGACACAGAAATTGGGTGGCTAAAATAATGATTTCTTTACTAAATATTCTCAAACATACACACAATATTCACACAATATAGCACTAAGGAAGCAGAGGTGACTGATGGGTTATAGAGGGGTGATACAACCTGTTCAGATGTGCAGAGGTCCATGGATTCTGGCCTAAACTCAGAGAGTTCAGGGGTGGCCTGCCATTTTGGATCATGGCAGAAAACACACGGTCTAAGGCCATCTGTGTGCTGGGATATAGGCACTGGCAATGGGTGGCTCTGGGGGTTGGTTTCAGGTGAGAACAATAGATTACCTGGACCAATGATGGGTCCCAGGGGTGTGTGATGCCAGTAGGGGCAGACCTTAGGTATGACCAATGAGCTTCCAGAGAGGCAGGGTCTGGATTTAACAATAGAAGCCAGGTGTTGGGTGGCTAGTTAAATGGATTATCTGACTCACTAATGGTCCTGGCCTGGGGTAGACAAAAGGTAGGAGCCATCCCTGATTAGTGTCAGGAAGGATTGCTAAACATTTGAATGATTGATTGGTTTATCCCAGTATCTTGAGGGACAGAGGCAAGAAAGACAACGAATTTACACTTAGGACACAAAAAGCTGGGTGAGGTGCTGGAGAGTGCCAGATGGCTTCTAAAGACTTACCTCTGGAACTCATTGTTATTCCATAAACATAATCTCTGCTGGGTGGAGGGGGAAGACTGGAAGCTTGCTCTGAGGTCACCTTATGAAACCTGAATATGAAATCTTTTTGCAGACCACTTGCAGCCCGACTCTGTGGTCAAACTGAGAGTGCCTGGCTTTTTGGACTTCAGGTTAGAAAGTAGGGCACCCCTGTTTTGGGGCTACCCAAGAATAAAAGGCAGTGCCTCTGGCAACAAGGTAGCAGGTTATGACTTGGGTATTGTGAAAGAAGAAAGGATGACAGCAGCATCCAATTGATAAAAATATAGTAAAAATCAGTATTTGATCATTTGATTCCCTACCAAATGGAACAAACAGGTTTCATAAAAGTTAAAGGGCTAAATTGTCATTATATTAACAATAACTAGGGATTACCAGATTAGGTAACTTTCTGTTACATACCCAGTATTTTTTTTTAATTGGGCCTCATCTTTAATTAAAAATTCAATCTGAAACAAATTATCTTGTCTTTGATGGCTGTTGCTGCGTTTCCTCTTTCTTTTTGCACATGGCAAGGACAGTTCTTTAGTATTTATTGTACAGTAAGAAGTCCCTAATGTAATCCTCTCTTTTATAAATCCCAGTGAGCACAGTTTTAATCAAACCAGAGCTTAGCTTCCCCCCCCCAATTCTTCTAAAGTTGTAATTTTATATTCATTACATGAGACTGCGGAAATAAGAACAAAACTTAATTAAAGTTGAATAGTACAGGCCTGATCCACAGCAGTGGGCTGTACTCATATTGCTACACATCAAGATATTCAGAACCTGCAAGTGGAGGCATTTTTACCCCATGCTCTTCTATAGATGAGGTCCACTCTGCATGCAGTTCACCTTACTAGTTCAGGAGAGTCTTTGCAAATAAGCAGATAAAAGCTACAACTTAACCCCTCATCCTCTTTTAAACTCTGGAAGTGCCCTTTTAGTTCACTGACTTTGATATTAAATGGCCAGCCACTATTTCCTCTGGGGAAATATTCTCTACAGAAAAACCAGGAATCCTGTAGTCAATAAAATAAAATGAAAAATTGAGGGAAAGACTTGCAATCCTGCACCCAGTTAAGCAGGTTATGTCCCATTGAAGTCCATTAATTTTAAGCCATTTAACTCTGTGCAAGAGCACAGATTTCCTGAGTTACTAGTACTGAGATTAAGAAAATGATGGCATTCTTCAAGGCAGTTTTTTGATACTATTGGGAACACCTTGGTTTTGGACGGCCTTTATTAGAGGACTGTTTGGCAGTGCAGTATTTGGTAGAATGCTATGGCATTCAAACCAATACATTTTTTTAAAAAAGCTAAGGCTATAAGATCTATGAAATCTCTCTTTCAAAATATGTAACCTATATTTGTTATATCAACTCCATAGTTGTAGCACAACTTAAAATAACTATAAACAGTAATGTTTTCAACTAATAATATCCTGAATAGGCTTTTTTTATCTTGTAATAGGTAAGTGCGGATCACCCCATAACCAGAGTGTAATGAAATTGTCAACATTCTCTTCATTTCTTCTTTTCCTGACAAATGGTGTGAACATATCACCTTTTTCTCCTAATGGAAAAACTAACTGGAATATATCAAAATGCTATTAGGTTTTTCATTTTCTACCACAATTTAATGCCGGGGAATGCATACAACCTTCATGCGTGCACTACTGTAAAATATTCCTTGTCCCTGATAAAATGACTGCAATGGAAAGAAAAGGAGGGGAAAAAACACACACAAGCAGAATCGTTCACTTACTTTGTATTGCAATTCCTTTGTTGCAGTTTCTTTTGAAGCATATGAAGGATTTCTCTGGTTTCTCAACTGCGCACAAGTTTTTGCTAATCTAAATATGCTTAAAATGACAGGTAAGGCTAAAAATAAGGCACCTAATTTAAGCAGGTGTCTAATTAAAGTGTGTTTGGTGTAAGTGCTGGAAGAATAGAGAATTTACATTGTAATCCTAAACATATATACTCAGAAGTAAGTCCCATAGAGGTCAATGGGACTTACTTGCTTGTACCATTAGGACTAATGCCTTAGTCATGCACATGTTTTTTTAGCATAGAGGATGAACTGAAAGAGGCTTTTGCCACTACATTACAGAAGCTTTTATTGCAGTATGTGGAAACAGAGAGATCAAGTCCCTGTATTCTCAAGAGAAATATATGTTTCCTATTCACTCTTTAATTCATTCTGTCTTGGTTCAAACCAATAATGGGATATACAATAAATCCCCACTTGCATGCATAACATGTACATAACAATGTAGGGACTGAAAAAGATATTACATTGCCGGTAAAGCCCCCCCCCCATCCCCTTGTCTCTGATATGACTGCACATCATGGTATGAACACGGTTTGGACTCTGTTGTAACCGGAGCATAGGGAGAAGAGTGGGTGGTAGGTTTGCAGTGAAAGGGTAAGATATGAGCTGGTTTAGCCTGACTGTTATTTGTTTGTCTTGAATGTTGGACAGTTCAGTGAATCTTTTGACACTATACTATATATTCCTTAAAAAAACCCATTTGAAATGCTAATAGAAGAAAAAATACCTCTATAAACATGATCCTGTATTCATTGTCAGCTGTGGAAACTATGCTGTTGCTGTTAGAGAGAACTGGATTTGCCCATGAATCAAGTCTGTGAGAAGTAATAGAAGACAGCTCTCAGACAGCCAGAGTCTGCTGGGATGACAGATTACCCCAAATAAAAATAATCAGACACATAGTAGCCAATTTTCCAAATTGCTCACCATCACTTTACTACAGGTAGTAAACATAATTATGTAGCAGAGACCGTTTCCAAAGAAATCTATTCTGTTTTATTTGCCAAGACACATTATTTGTACTTGGCAAAAATACTGCCCCTTCTTCCAGTGCTCTGGCACATGCAGAGGATTTGGAGGAGGGTCTGTTTTTCACATCACTTCAAACTTTGGAGAGACCCAGAAGCAATAGGAGAGATCCAAAGCTCAACAAAAAATTAACCCATGCTACAAATTCTTGGCGTGTCTCAGAATGCTCAGGGAAGTGGATTCTGTCTCTTAGCATGAAGTTGGAAAGACACCTCCCCCACTACCAATGGGTAAGGAGAGGTGTCATCAAGAGGCAAAAAGCCCCTGGAGAAATATTTGTGGGTGCTTCTTGCCACATGTCAGCCACATTTGTGGAGCCTGGCCTTGAGTCTACCTGAAAATTAAGACCAAAGAAATGAGAAAATGTGAGGACTAGACAGTCCATTAAGATCACGTGTGTGTTTTAACACACAACCCTCCCTCCTCCCTCCCTTCCTTCCCTGCCTCTCCAGAGAGCTGCTCAGCGGATGATGGCAATCCATCCCAATAAAATGGTTGCTTGGCCTTCAAATAATTTCTCCTCGTCTTTACTGTCCAGCCTTCACCTAGTCCCCTACTCCCAACTCAGTTTTATTACTGTTATCCTTGCTCCCCTTCCTTCCTTTCTATGCTCCACTCCATTGTCAAAATGTATATTGTAAACTCTTCAGGGCTGAGTAAACTCTGCAGAGCCTCATATAGTAGTGGCACTATATTCATATTGTATAGTTGTAACAAGACAGCATACTGATATAGGCAAAAAACGTTTTGGCATGTTAAAGAGCTCCTCTACACATAGCATTACACTTGTTAAAATCAACACATTTAGGAAGGAGTGGGCATGACCGTGCTGGCTCTGCCCCTTGCCCATTCATTCTTGTCAACTCATCACAAGTATGAAGAAAGTAAATGCATGCAGGCAGGGCCTGCCCGTGGTTTCTGGGCGCCCTGGGCCAGCTTGTGGCTCCCGTGCTCCCCCCGGCCAAGCCAACCTCCTGGTGGGACCTGGAGATGGGGAGGGCGGCACTGGCAAGCCAGGGAAGAGGCGGGGGGTTAAACCCCATCTCTTCCTTCTAAGCGCAGCTTGCCTGTGCGCCCCGCAGCTTTGGGGCGCGCCGGCAAGCTAGGGAAGAGGCGGGGTTTTTATACCCCCATCTCTTCTCTCTAAGTGTGGCTTGCCTGCATGCCCCATTTCTTCCCTCTAAATGTGGCTGAGCCCAAGGGGGGAAGGGGAGGGTGGGCAAGTTCCGCTGCCACCTCTTGTGCTCTGCTGGGGTGCTCTTCACTGACGGCAGCAGTGGGGAAGTGGCGAGGGGCTTTTTGTGGGGGGGCGGGTGCAGTTTGGCGCCTCTGCGGCCGGTGCACCCTAGGCGAGTGCCTAGCTCACCTAGTGGGAGAGCCGGCCCTGCATGCAGGCTTCCTCCCTGGGATTGTTGATGCTACTTTTCCCACACATTCCTGATCACAGGGAAGGAGCATGTGCAAAACCACTTGAATTAGGAAACTATAGAATTAGAATCTGTTCCAAATATAATATCCAAATATAAATGGGTTCTCTTTATGTGATATATAATAGACTTTCTTTTACACTGTGATATACTACTTGTCTATTAAAGGTTCTAGTGAATGTGTAGAAGTGGCAAAAATATGTTATGTTGAAGACACAGTAATGATGAAACCAATGTAGTCAACATAGATGACTTATGAAGCTTGAAACTTAAAACTGAAATAAATACAATTGTACACCAAAGGAATAGGACTCATTGTAGTTTATAGATAATACCTTAAATATTATAATACCGGGAATGAAAGGGAAATTATTTTCTGTCCTATACATTATGTACTACTTGATTGTCTTCAACAAATGTTATTATGTTGTATAATCCTTCCCCCCTTTCCTTTTTCTGTACCCTCACTGTTTTTCTAAAACAAATATATAAAAATTGAAAATTATGAGATAAATCATTCATATGATTATGAATAAGAACATAAGAAGACCTCTACTGGAACAGAGCAGTGATCTATCTAGCCTGAGACTAGACTGCAGCCTTCACGTAATGGTGTCTCCTAGCACTGGATTTCACAGGTTTACTACCTCTGAATATGGAGGTTTCCTTTAATAACCATGGCTTGAAGTCATTGATGAACCTATTGCCCATGGATCTGTCTAACCTCTGTGCTTCTGACCATCATAGCCTCCACTTGCAGTGAATTCCATAATTTAATTACTGCTTGAACAAAGAGGTATTACCTTTTGTTTGTCCTGTACCGATTACCTATCACTTGATGTTCCCAGAATGTGAAGGACATTATCACCTTCAAGGTTGCTACTTCCGATGGAAAGCTAGAGTGCTTACCTGCAATTACATTTACTTTGTAGGAAGCACAATAGCTTGTTGTTTTAAGCAGCAACCTGGAGTGCCTAGCCTTCAGTAAACTTAATTGTGAATATGCAAGTAGTTCCAAGCTGAACTCTCTCCATGCCAGTAAATCTGCTTCTGAGAAAGTATGACAGCTTCCCACATGAAACAGCAACCTAATCTAATCTTACTCATAAGTAAATTGTTTCTGTGTCCTTTCTTACCTTTCTTGTCCTCCTGTTGCTCCATTGCTCCTGATTTCTGCACTTATGTACTGCAAACCAAGGGTTGGATCTAGCTAGCTTTTCCACTGAGTGCAGGAACATTTGGGAGTGGAGACTGAGGACATAGTGCAAAGTCATCCCCTCCCCTTTTGCTCCTGCCTCTCCAACCTGATAAGTCTGTTGTACCTGCATGGACAAAAGGCAAGTGTGGTAAGAGGCTGGATTGAGGAAGGGATTTAGGGGAGACTGAGTGAAAAAACTTGCTAGCTCCAACTCCATACATACTGAAAATTTACCACATACACTCAGAAATGAAGTGGAATGCCATAGAAAGGCTCTGGGTCTGATACATCCTTAGGAAGTCATTTGATGAAGCTGGAGTATATAGGCTTCAGGAAGAACAATCTTTCATATATAAAAAATAAAACTATCAGTGTTCTTCTCAGCAATGGAAGCTCTAAGTATGTACATGTGCTTCAAGTGCAAATAGGAACCCTGATAGTTTTCTGTTTTCCCCACCATTGCCTATCACAGGAAACTAAGAACAGCCAAGAGTTATTATCGGAAAGTTTGTACAACCGGTGTGGTATAATGTTGAAGTGTTAGCTTAGGACATGGATTCCCTACGTGGTCCCTTTGAGCACTCCACAGCCTACCACATTTTTCTAGTGCCCACCAAGTCTTTTTTTTTTTAATAGAAAGTGGGCTAGGCTAGGTGGAGCTTGTGCCCGGCAGTGATTCTGATTGGCTGTGCTAATTAAAAAGTATCCTGTTAACAAAGTTTCTACCTTACATGTTGAAGAGTTACTGTGAGAGTTATGCATAATCTTACTTCCTGACATTTTGTGTTTGGCTCCATCTCCTGAGGCAGACATTTTGCTATTGAGCCCATCCCATGTCAGAATTCCAAAGTTTCCAGCAGGATCATTTGATGATGTCACTTCTGGGTAAAACCAGAAAGAGAGGATGAATAGCTCTAGAAATCACTGGAAACTCTATGGTTTTACTGGGAATTCCTAGAACTATTTGCCATCACTTCTAGATTTTCCCCAGA
Source organism: Gekko gecko (assembly GCA_029375565.1). NCBI lineage: Eukaryota > Metazoa > Chordata > Lepidosauria > Squamata > Gekkonidae > Gekko > Gekko gecko. The sequence goes on from JAPDNY010000009.1 coordinate 112,578,042, forward strand.
AATGACATAATCAAACCTGGAACACCAGTGCCTTCACCATGTCCTTGCCTTCATCTCTTCCACTGGTTCCAGGTTTGGTCTGGCCAGGCTTGGCCTGACAACACTAGATAAAATGGAGGAAAGGACAATGATGTAAGCCACTTTGGGTCGATTGGGAAGAAAGGTGTGGTGTAAATGAAGTAAATAAATAACTAAATAAATTACAAGACAAGCTGAAAGTCAGCAAGAGGTTTGGCTTGGCTCAAAATTGTTTAAGGATTTCCAAACTGGGGTATACATATATCCCACCCCCATTTTGAAATTCACCACAACCATGGATAGTTTCATAAATGACAACTAAGATACCCATTACTGAGACTGATAGCCATTATCAAACCTCAAAATATGTGTGTGTTCTTTTTTAAATATTAGCTGTCACACTGTGATAAGTTGTGTTCAGTTGTATGTTGCATGGCATAATGCATAAGCCAGTGGAGCTCAGTTCTGAAGGGGGAACACATATATCCCACCCCCATTTTGAAATTCACCACAACCATGGATAGTTTCATAAATGACGACTAAGAGGCCAAGTCTTTCTCCAGAAAGACGTGCCAGAAAACCCTTTAAACATACTGAAGGATGTATACACAAACTCCATACTCTGCAGGTCTAAATTCTGGCAATAGACGATGCTACAAAAACGTGGCAATAGGGTGAATAACAAGGGTTAGATACAGTGTTATGTTAGTGCAATTGAGCAAGTAACATCCTCATCAAAGAAGACTGTTTGAAAACTCATTTTAAAATACCAAATTGGAAAGGTGAAATATTTTGATTAGTGCTATATGGATGCAAAGCTGTCTGTGCAGCAGAGTTTAAATATGTCAGCTAGCAGCATCCAGATCTGGTCCACTGGGTCACTGAAGACAGGTGTTTCCCCCTTCTTCCTCATCAGCACTGTGCAGCTATTGTCTCAGCCAGGGACATCATCAGTCCCTAGGAAAAGTCAAGATCAAATGTAGAGGTCATTAACTAGCACCTTTTGGTCTAGCTGTAATAACATCCCAATTGCACACATGGCAATTTACATAGCATTACCCAATGTGCTTTGTGCTGCAGTTTGGCTTTTGGAGGTCACTCTAACTTAACTGTCTTAAAAGAAATGCCTTTTCTAAGCATCAAAGCCACAGATTTGCATGTTCTACTGTATTTGTTCTTGGCAGCTTTTGTGAAACAAAGGTATTGAATTGTACAGGGTTTCATGTAAACACCCTGCATAATAATAATAATAATAATAATAATAATAATAATAATAATAATAATAATAATAATAATAATAATAATAATAATAATAATAATAATAATAATAATAATAATCTAAATTAGAAAACCTAAAAGTGTCAATACAATTAACCAGGCTATTTTAGGCTTCCAGAACATTCCTGAATGTGTAAACAAGCAGCAATTTTTTAAAATCCTTCTGTAGATAATGTTTGTCTTATTTTTAATTAGAGATTTGAAATATCTGCCTCATTCATTTTCTTCAGCTTTAGCCGCTCCTAGTGGATGCTCCATCTACTAGATATCTGTCGGAAATTTGGATTGGATACCCATTACTGAGATTGATAGCCATTATCAAACCTCAAAATACGTGTGTGTTCTTTTTTAAATATTAGCTGTCACACTGTGATAAGTTGTGTTCAGTTGTATGTTGCATGGCATAATGCATAAGCCAGTGGAGCTCAGTTCTGAAGGGGGAACACATTTTCTATTTTAAACTCTGCAACAGAGAACAGGAGCCAAGAGGACACCAGCAAAAAGGAACAATATAGAAAACAGGGGAGAGGGAGAAATCGCCTTGGCAGCTTCGTCATAACACTAGATATGGTTCTCCCCCACCCCCAACTTTATCTTGGCTGAAAATATTCTAAACTTTACTGGGGGGGAAAATGTTGGCTCCAATTCAAGAGGGCATGTGCAAAAATACCAGGGCTATATCCACATAGTCTTTTTTTTTTAAAGCTGAAATTTTGCTGATTATCTATTTGGCTATGAAAGGGAAGAGGGAGCTACTGAATCCAGGGCTATGCATACTCAGCTTTGGAGGCTTGGTCAGTCTGAAGAATTACATGCATTTTCCTCACATGACTCCTGTTGTTATTAAAAATTTTAATTGTAAAATAACAAAACCATAAGATAATATAAAATAACAAATAATAGAAGTGGCAACCATGTCATGTGGTGCTCTTAATTCCCTATTCCACTTGAATCATCCCAGGGCGTGGTCTCTGATGGACTGCAGAGGGACCTGGCTTGCCACAAACTAACACTGGCTAATGCACAGCCAGGTCGCCTAGAGGTGAAAAAGAAGAAATATGAGGCACTACATGGTTGCCACTTTTGTGCAGCAACGTGATCAGGTGGTACATAAACTTAATTACTTAAAGAGATTGGCTAATTTGCACTAAAGAATTATCTGTGTTATTATTGTTGTTGTTATTAAATTATTGTTATTATTATTATTAATATTATTGTTGTTGTTGTTAAATAATTGTTGCTTTTTCTATTAGGGTTAGGTAGTCTTTTGTCATGGTCACTGGGTGTACCTCACTGTATTTGTTAAAATACAAGTAAAGAGAAATCAAGCTAGGAAATGGATTTATTGTTTAACTAGGAATAAGGCCCGTTGTGGAAATAAATACAACAAGCTCTAGAAAGAGGCTCTGGGAGAGTGCCCGGGCTTTGGGCACTCAGTGACAATTTGCTGTGGCAATCTCAGCAGGGTATAATGACAGAGTCCACCATTTTCTCCAGAGGAACTGATCTTTGCTACCTGAAGAGCAGTAGTAATTTTGAGTGATCTCCAGCCCACCCCCAAGATTGGTAACAGTGGTTCCCCAGGAAGGAGTGGCTGGTTTGGAGGGTGGAGTCTATGGCATTGTACCTGTCTGAGGTCCCACCCCTCCTCAACACTCACCCTCTCCAGGTTCGACCCCTCAAATCTCCAGGAATTTCCCAACCTGGAGTTGATAACCCTATCTCCCTCCCAGCCAACCATCAACCTACCTTTAGTTTTCCATCTCCTCCCCCTCCCGCCTAGAGAGCAGTTGTAATTTTGAGTGATCTCCAGCCCCCACCTGGAGATTGGCAACAATGGTTCCCCATCAGGGAATGGCTGGATTGGAGGGTGGAGTCTATGGCATCGTACCTGTCTGAGGTGCCACCCCTCCTCAAACCTCACCCTCTCCAGGCTCCATCCCTCAAATCTCCAGGAATTGCCCACCTGGAGTTGGCAACCTGATCAGGACTGGGCCCAATGAGTTTTCTCCCTAAGGCCAACATAGGTGTGGAAAGGGCCTTTTACTGACAGAGGAAAAAGTACAGGTGCCAACTCTGATTAGGGAAATACCTGGAGATTTGGGGGGGTGGATCCTGTGGAGGGCAGCATTTTGGGGTGTGTGTGGAAGGACTCAGCAGGGTATAATGCCATAGAGTCTACCCTCCAAAGCAACCATTTTCTCCCGGGGAACTGATCTCTGTCATCTGGAGGTCAATTGTAACAGTGGGAGATCTCCAGGTCCCACCTGGAGATTGGCAGCCCTAGGGGAAAGTCAGCCGCACAGCAGGAAGTTGAAGAAAATGGTCTGATGGTCGCTGGCCCACCTCGTTAGCCAGCCAGCCATGCTGAAGCTAACCAAGAAAAAGAGCCTTTTTCCATTTATTCTAACAGGAAAGTGGCTGTTGGGGAGGGGGCTATGGGCGGGGGAGGGTGTTAAGCTGAAAGTCCTTTGTTTTTTCACTCACAGAACCAAGCTTGGCTGCCCACCAACAGCCACTGAAGGGACAGTCCCTCACAGGAGTCAAGAGAACTGTCTTCCTCAGGAGACAGAGCTGTCTGCCAGGGGGAGTGGGTGGGAAGAGGAGCAGACCCAGCACCCAGCCAATGGCACACGAGTACACTTGAGTGGCGGCTGATGGGCCAATGGCTGAGGGAGGGCATTTTACAGCCAATGGGAGTGCATGGAATCTTGCGAAACCAAAAGACAAATATTTATAAGGAGAGATAACAAAATAAATAAATCATATTAATTATTTGAAGAATTTTAAGTCATATAGTTGTTCAAAAGATGTGTATACCAGAAGTCTATACATAATATAATTTAACATCATTCTGTCTTTACTTTAGAAATTACTTCATACAAACATTATATCCCGACCCGCAGCTGCTCCGCTGTGATGCGGAGCCGCTGCCGGAGTGCGGGCTGGGGCTGGAATGCGGGGGCGGCGGCTACACCAGAGGCCGCGTCCCTCCGGGGGCCCAGGAAAGCGGCGCAGAAGAGACCTGGTGGCCCGGCCTCACGCCCGGGCCCGCCGAGACCACCCTCCCCCGACCGCCCCGCCCCAGCTCCGTCCAGGCAATGCCGGGTTGGAACAGACAGGGGTGGAGGACAGGCTCCAGGAGAGCTGCGGCTGACCCCACCCGAAGCCTTGTCCGACCCAGGCAGGGCGAGCAACGGAGAAAAGAGCAGCCGGCCGCAAACACTGGCCGCAGGGGCTCGGGCTGCTCCGCTGCACAGGGACAGCCCACCCGTACTGGCCCAGCCATCCAGGGCTCAGGGATAGGGACGAGCCTGGGTGGAGGACCTGTTGGGGGAGGCATCTAGAGGAGCTCAGGAAGGGTCAGGCCCTAAACCCTCTTCACAGGGGAGCACCCGTAGACAGCCCCGCAATCCCCGCTACCCCTCTCCCATTCTTCGTCCCAGGGCGACTGTCAGAAAAAAGGTCTATTTGATGTTTCTCACTGTTATGTGTTCCCTATTCGGCTTTGTGCTTGCGTAGGTATGCAGGCAGTAATGTGGGAGCTTCTTCCCTTGCCGCTTCTCCTTATCACGGTGGCCTTGAATGTAGGCTTTGGGCTATTCTTGTGTTGATGAGAATTTTCCAGTCCTGTGAATGCGAGGTGAGGGGGGAGTCGTCTCCCGCTCATGAAGTAACTCTCCCGCCGGGAGTTTCCCGCGCGCGCACTTACAGTTAATTCGCTAGTCGCTTGCATGCATCATACTATAACCCTTCTTGCTTTGCTCTTGCCCCCATTCCTGACAATGACCTTCTACTGTGGGTTTTCAGCACTGTAATCCAATAAAGCCTTTCTTTTGATCAAGAATGCCTGGACCTACTTGCTTTTGAACCTGACCTTACCTGCAACTCTTCACCAACAGGCCACACCAGAAGGACCAACGGTGCTCAGCTGACACCCAACTGGGAAGTTCGGGAGGGGCGGAGCCCACCAACCTTAAAGGAGGCTCACAGGAGCCAATGGAAGAAGGAAAGCAGGAAAACGGACAAGACCAGGAACCAATGACACCACGATTAAGGGGGGAGGGAGAGGAGAGGTTTGGTGGAAGGGAATAAAAGAGGGGTAGAACGCCAGAGCTGGGGAGGAGAGAAGGAGTTTGAAGAGAGAGAGCCTGCCCATACAGAGAGACGCAAGGAGGCCTCTCTTTGTACGTACTCCAGGAGAGGTGGCTGCTGACGGTGATGTAACCCCAAGCCCCTCTCACATCTGAGGCTTATGGCAGGACCACTCGGAGTTCCCCTTCAGCCGGCCTACCCGGGTGCCTCCCGCCTGCCCCCCCAGGCTGGACCAGAGGCATGACACATTACAAAGGCTGACAAATGGTAAATGAATAAATTTAAAGTATTTAATTTTATTTAAAAATATTTCTATATAGAGTTTAAATTCTGTTGTTATTCTTTCCTTTCTCAATAAAGTTTGTTGATAACAAAATGGTCACTTTTATTTCCTGTATTTTTCCTCCTAAGCCTTTACACTCAAGAGCATTAAGGCCCTCTTCATACAGGCCACTTTTTTGTAGTAATGAAGTACTTTACTAATAACATAACAAAATTATTATTTAACTAGGAATATATCCTGTTGTCATTATTTAACTAGGAATAAAGAAGACCCTGATGCTGGGAAAGATTGAAGGTCAAAGAAGAAGGGGACGACAAAGGATGAGATGGTTAGACAGTGTCGTCGATGCAACGAACATGAGATGGAGCAAACTTCAGCGGACAGCGGAAGACAGGAGGGCCTGGCGTAATCTGGTCCATGGGGTTGCGAAGAGTCGGACTCGACTGTGCGACTGAACAACAACAACAACAAAGCCTGTTGTGGAAATAAATACAACAAGTTCTAGAGAGAGGCTCTGGGAGAATGCCCCGGCCCTGGGCAGTCAGCGTCAATTTGCTGTGGCAACCTCAGCAGGGTATAATGATACAGAGTCCACAATTTTCTCCAGAGGAACTGATCTCTACTACCTGAAGAGCACTACCTGAGTGATCTCCAGCCCCCACCTGGAGATTGTCAACAATGGTTCCCCAGGAGGTAATGTCTGGTTTGGAAGGTGAAGTCTATGGCATTGTACCTGTCTGAGGTCCCACCCCTCCTCAAACCTCACTCTCGCCAGTATCCACCCCTCAAATCTCCAGGAATCTCCCAACCTGGAGTTGGCAACCCTATCTCCCTCCCAGCCAACCATCAGCCTGCCATTATCTGCCTCTCTGATTTCAGCTTTCCATCTCCTCCCCCCTCCCTCCTAGAGAGCAGTTGTAATTCTGAGTGATCTCCAGCCCTCACCTGGAAATTGGCAACAGTGGTTCCTCAGGAGGGAATGGCTGGTTTGGAGGGTGGAGTCTATGGTATTGTACCTGTCTGAGGTCCCACTCTTCCTCAAACCTCACCCTTTCCAGGCTCCATACCTCAAAGTTCCCAACCTGGAGCTGGCAACCCTAGTCAGGACTGGCCCCAATGAGTTCCTCACAAAGGCCTGGAAAGGGCTTCATTTCTTTGTCTTCTTACTGACAGAACCAAGTTTGGTTACCTAGCAACAGCTACTGAGGGAAAAGTTAGTCCCACAGAAGCCAAGCAGGAAAAGTGTCTTCATCAGGAGAGGCATCTGTTTTGGCAGTTATTCTGACAGGGACCAGTGGCTGAGGTGGCAGTGGGTGGGGAAGAGGAGTGGACCCAGCACCCAGCCAATGGCATGCAATTACTCTTGAGTGGCAGTTGATGGGTCAATGGCTGAGGGAGTGCATTGCACAGCCAATGGGAGAGCTGGAAATGGTCAATACGTAGGGAAATTATTATATTAAGAGTATACTTGATAAAATCACAAAAGAAGTTGCATGTGAATATGACATGTTTTAATCCTAAAATAACAATATAAAATATAGGTAATACCTGTTCATTCTTATAAACAGAGATGAATGGTTATCCACAATTATAAATATCTATGGCGCTTTACATGGTATTTTTTGATGCGGGCTTCTTTCTATGTGGGCTTTTTTCTGTGTGAGTTTTTTGTTATATGGGCTTTTCCCCATGTGGGCTTATTTCCATGTGGGATTTTATCCTGTGAGAATTTATGGCTGTGGGCTTTTTTCTGTGGGCTTTTTTCATGTGGGCTTTTTCATGTGAGCTTTTTTCCGGTCACCATTTGCTATGTCCCACTATGTCCACTTACTCCTAAGTAAGTCCTATGCTGTAAATTATTGGGACAACCCAGAAAAATTAAAAGATGCATGCACAAAAGATTTTGCATTCAAACAATTTTTAAAAAATATTTATTTATTTATTTATGCCAGAAGTTTATTACCAGACTTTTCTCCCTGACGAAAACTCTAATGGTACAGAGATACATATGTATAACCAAAATCATCAGTTTAAAGAAATGAAGCACAACAAGCCCTCAAAAATGAAAAGCACAAAGCCATATCCTAGGTAGAAACCTCATCCACTGGACAAGTTTAATACAGTGGCCATGAGCTGTGAGTTACTGACTAAGAGTGGAAGGTCAAGAATCCTTTGGTTCATGTGACTCTGACCAGACCCAGACTTTTACCTGCATACAGGAAGGGAAAGACAAGCTCACTTTTGAAGTTATACAGTTGGCAACCTTGTTCCTATATTCATGTCCATACTCAGTTTTGGGTGCTGTGGTTCTGCTTTTAACAGATTAACTAGGAAACTAAAAGATAGGTGATATTTTTGGAGATACTTTCAAGAAAACAATAGAAACATTTACAGCCAGCTTGATACAGGAATTAGTGTGTGGGACAAGGATCTGGTGGTGACCCAGGGTCAAATTCTCACTCTGCCATGGAAGCTTGACCTTGGGTTAGTCTCTCATTCTTTCTCAGCCTTGCCTACCTCACAGGGTTGTTGCTGTAAGCATAAAATGGAGGAGGATGTTGTAAGTTTCTCAGGATGTGTGCAGTTCCTAAGATGTGGCTCATATTGTATAAAATGTCACCACCTAGAACAGGGATAGGTAACCCCTGGCACACATGCTAAACAGTGCCATTTTTTCTTGGCATATAAGGCTAGTTTTCTGTCCAGGGAAGGGAAGTGATCCCCTGAGGCACTGGTAGCTTGCTTACAACCCTCATCTTTCTCCACTTTTGTTTACCAGCCCAGCACACCTGCATCTTCAAGGGGTAGACACTGCAGTTGTTGTAATTGTTTTCTGTATGCCAGATTACCTGTCTCTGACCTAGAATATTATTTTGACAGGACAGGTCCAACTTTTAACATTTGAAAATAATGATTAGCAACTTGTTTTCTTGTATATAAAACTGATCACTGTGCCACAACAAGCTTTAAAACAATCATCACAGCAATACACACATTCTGGTATTAGTTGTTTCAAGTATGTTCCTCCATATGTAAAGAGGAGGACAATGGATTTCCAGAGCATTATCTCGTGCTAGATTTCAAATCTGCATGCCTCTTCCTATTCTGGACAATGAACAAAAGACTCTGTCAGCATAAAGACAGATCAGACACCTCCTCCAAAATCATGAATAAATGAATTTTGTGTTACCGGTTAATTAAGATGACCTGTAAACTAGGAAGTCCTCAGTAAAGGCTGTGATCTTAACACCTTTCTTGGATTAAGTGATCCCCATTAAAGAAAAGGGTATTTGCTTCTGAGTAGACTTGCTTAGAATTTCTTCCAAAGTCACTTGAATAAGTCACTTGTAAGTTACCATCTCTTACAGTGCCATCCTAAGCACTGTTACACTCTAGTAAGTGTAAATCTAAGCCCAGTTAATAGGTTTAGAAGGGTGTAACTCTGCTTGGGACTGCACTGTTAGTTTCTGAAACACAATGATAACGCACTGGCTGAACTTAAAGAACTGTTGTAAACATTATAAAGATAATACATATAAATTTTTGTCCAACACAAAGATATTTATTTTTGTTGCTGTTGTTAGACCTTTTGTACTTAACTCAAAAATAGTATTGGGCATGATCCAGCCAACGTTCAAACACTTGTCATTCCGACTGTTTTCAGATGAAAAGGTTAAGAACATGGTAATCACTATGTCACAGTAATTCCAATAAATGACATAGAAATCAGCTGCAGCTGGGTGATTCCTTTGTGACCAATGAATTGCAAAAATGCCATCTATGTTGGCATACACTGAAGATACCTTCTGCTTAGTCTGCCCAGGGAACAACCTAGTTAAGGTTCCGTACTATTCCATGGCTTTCAATGGGACCTTTTGCTTGGTTGCATCCCCAGTGAGAGTACAACCTTTTCCTTCTACTTGAAACTAGTCATAAGAGAATGGCCCAAAGAAAGCCCTCTAGGCACTTGAGTGCTGAACTTATGCGGGGCTGGCCCTGGAAGCTGCCTGGAGGGAAGACCACCTGGGAACCCAAAGTAAACAGCTCTGAGCTCCTTGGAGGATGAGTCGACATAAGTGCTATAACTGAACATATTAAGACATTGCTAGCAAATTCTGAAGAGAACTTTTGGTAAATTGTACAACTCTCCCTCACCTCAATGGGACTTATGCAGAAGTCCTTAATGTGTTCTGCCTTCTGTCCATTTGCACATTAACTCTTCCCAGTGCAGATCTTTCACGTAATCAGCTGTGTTCTGATTTAGTTAATGAGGAATCACCAGCAGATATTTTCCCCTGTGTCCTGGGAACTTCAGTAGTGTCCAGGAGCCTTATTGTGCAACATGATGGGATGACCTTTAAAAAAATGCAAAAGCTTTGTAAACTTGTTTATTCACTTAGTAGCCATTCATTTTTTTTCCCCAATGAGTTACCAGTAAAAAGCTGACTTCCAGGGGAAAAAAAGAAAACATAGTGGTGTTTTAATTAAGTGAGGAAAGTTTTTTAAAGCTTTTTGAAAAAGCGCAAAGGGGAATCAATTGCTTCTTTCAACAATTCTGAAAAAGAGCAGAGTGTTAAAACAAACCTCCTGCTTTTATTTTCAAAAGTGTGCGGGGGGGGGGGAGAACCCCAACTCAGGAGCCAAATGTAATCTCTCCATTAGTATTATTAATAGCATTCAGCTTGCTACACATGCTTTAAATCAGGCCACATTGTCATGAGCATTGTATTTGCAAGCTCTGTCAGGGTAACTGAAGGCTCTGGTAAAAGCACAGAAGTGCCTTCATGGTAACTGCAAGCAGCCTTAGGGGAACAATAGGCTTACTGATAGTGTGCCCAGCTATTAGGGGAAAAGCCCAACAAGTTGCTTTATTATAGTTAGGTCCTTGTACACTGCTTGACCCAGCTTCATTTTTAACAAGCACTGTCTCACCAATTCACTTTCTGGGGATTTTCCCCATTTCCTTTGGACTGCCTGATTTTTGTACTTGATCCAGATTTTTGGTGGGCTCTGTTACAAGTGATGGGTCTCTATTTCGGAGGGGAGCAGGGTTCTGCTTCCCTAAGCCCTCCCTCACTCTCTGGCACTTTTGGTAGGCAAGAGGACTCTGTAAATTATTTAATTATCACCAACGTATATATCTGTCAAGACAATTAAGTAGGGAAAAAAGCGTTTGGCAAGTAAGACAATAGCAAGAAGTAAGGCAAGAAGTTGGAAACAATGGTAATAGTGTCATTAGTCCCATAAAATTCCTCAAGCTTGTCAGAATCATTCAGCATGAACAATGTGGGACCCCATTATAAAAGCCTTGTCTAACTAGGAAGTAATTTTTGTTTGGTGTTTGCAGGCTTGTTTGGTTAATTAATCTCCTCAAGGTTGGTTGCGTTGTTGAATAAAAATGCATCTACCATGCTGTGTGGATGCTTTGCACCATACTGGGGAAGCAGGATTCCAGTTCCATTAGCCTACTTTGCTGCAAAAGGCCCATGGCAAAGGGCCAACAAACAAGGCCAACTAATTACTCAGGGTCCCACTTTCAAATTATTTATTTCCCCCCCCTTATGTTAAAGAAGTCTTTATTATATTTCATTAAGCAATTCACCTGCACTTGGCATTTGATCCAGTACAGGTAATGGTTCATTTAACCCTTTTCATGTTATGTAAAAGGAAACATATATTAGGATACTGAAGTTACAAGCTTCACTCCCAGCCAACACCCACAGAGAATCTAAATCAACTCTAGTTACATCTGGGATAATGGTTAATGTGTCAGTATAGAAGTGTGGGAACCTAGGCTCAAGTCTATCAGGTAGCTAGCTGAGTCAACTACCATCTTGAAGGCATTCTCTAGAATTTTGTTACTACAGGAAGCCCTGTCATTGGTTTCAGAGAATTCTGATTCTTGCAATTGGGTAGTTATGCATAGGGATATGGTCAGACTATCCAATGAGTAAACTTACTCTGAGAGTAGATTTTGCCTCTGCTATGTAATTTCCCCTCTTCTGGGATACTTTTAATGTGTGAAAAGAATAACATGAACTGAAAAGATGGTGTGGCATAATTATCCCAGTGTCAGAATAGGTTCTGGCAAATCCTGGTTCAGATTCCTTTTTTACTGTGAAGCTTGTTGAGAGGCCTTTGGCCAGTCACTCTCTCAGTCTACCATCCCTCACAGTGATGTGAGAATAAAAAGGGGAAGGGAGAACCATGTACACTGTTCTAAGTGTTATGGAGGCAGGGGAAGTCAAAATGTATTAAATAGATAGAATCCTGTTTGGGTTCAAAAGTCAAACTTAGGTCTATGAAAAGAGAGATCTTTTGTGAATATTCATACATTTCTTCTAATGTAGACTTCATATTGACATAGGAGTATCAGAAGAATTTTCATTTAAAGCTTCTTTGGCTATACTATTTAACCACTAAATAGAAAAAGAATTATGATGAAGGAATATTTTCAGGTGCAGAAGAAGTGTATATGAATATCCACAGCATACTGATTGTGATTTTTTGTGACATGGACTAAGGCAGAAAACGGTAGTAGGAAGGGATGTTGAATAGGGATGGGCATGAACCACATTTTTGCAGTTTGGTTAGTGGTTCATGGCTGAACCATGAGCTGATACAACCTGAGAGGTTGGTTTGCAAACCAAACTGCTTCATATCAGTATGTGAGCCATTTAAAGTTTAAACCCCTGCTTTCTGCTCCCCACTAAAAGCCACAGGGAGCAGAAATCAGGGGGTTTAATGGCTCCAAGCCATTTAAACCAGAAAGCTGCTTTTTGTGAACCACCACCACACACCACCATGAACTGCATTAAAATTCACACAAGTTCATGGTGGTTCTTCAGTTTGCAAATATTGCTTCATGAACCATGAACCAGCCAAAATTCATGATGACCTTTAGTTTGTCAGCTGGTTCATGCCCATCCCTAATCTTGAAAGTCTATTGTGCCTCTAACAAAAAGTATAAAGAATCATTTTAGAAAAGGCTAGAATTAATCCCCAGTATCAGAGTAGTAAGAAGAACAAATGAATGTGTAGGGATTAAGGATGATGCAAGAAAGATACCAGAGTTTTTTGAAACAGAGGCAGTACATATAGTAAAATAAAGTACATCAGAAAATTATTATGTACTGAGACCAGAACATGTAAAAATGGAAAGTTCACCCTCAGAGCCAAATTACAGGTACTCAACATTTTTTTCCTGGGATTTATCCTTGCCCTCCCAACAGAAATTTCTTACATTAAGTATGATATCACTATTATATAGTTACGTATTAAATATTTTGACTGCATTGATTATATTACTATTAAGATGAACCTTTTAATTATCCTGGGAAAGTATCTAGTAATTTAGAGTGCCAAGATGATTTGAAATAAAGTGGAGCACTCAAGGGGATATTGGTCTGCGTAACACTCTTCTTGAGTAGACATCCCTCATGTTTATTCCCTGCAGATAGATGCCCAGCTCTGGAAATCAACCTTCTGAATATAAAACAGAAAGCAATAAATATTCCCCCCTCTCTGATGTGTTGCAGATTCCTCAAAGAGATTGTATTCATTTGCAACAAACTACAAAGACAGGGAGATGCTCTGAACATATGTTACCTGTGTAATTAAGAATGTTCTTAGAATGAGCAACAAAAGATCCGAAAGATTGTTCACCTACAATCCTGTATACTAATTCCTAGTTTTCTTTTTTCTTTTAAAAATAATAATAAAACCAAGCAGTCAGATAGTGCATTTTAAGTCAATTCACAGCTAAGTAAACTTTGCTCCAGCTGTCCATGAATTGTGTTGCTAAATGAAACATCTTGCAGAGTTTCACCTTCCATAGGAAACAATCAATTTCGAAAATCCAGAATAAAATTGTTGGCCAATTGCTTTTGTTACAAATTCAAAGAAGCTCAGTCTGCCATGCCCTCCCCACAGGCTCTGAAAAGGACAGAGCCCGTCTTCTTATGACTGAAACACTTGTGGAAAGCTATATGCAAAGAGAATGCATTTCTCTCCCAGTCCACAACTGTACCTGGCTTGTGGACAGAGATAACAGCTTCAATCCCTGCTGCTTCCAGTTTGCATTTTCTTGAGATGACTTAATTCATCACAAATGGGAAAGTGCTAGGAAAAAAGGAGTTTTGCAGCATGACCATAAAATGCATCTTTTGTATATTCAAATTCATATCCAGTTGTAGGAAATATTCATGACTAATATTAAACTAAGCCCAGAATTAGGTGAAATGCAAGAGACATATATTGAAGTGAGCATTTTATTATGTGCCATGTCAGTCAGATTAAAGAAAAGAGTGCATGACATCGACAGGATATTGCATGTATATCAAGCAATCTATTTATATATGACAGCAAAGGTTTGATTTCTGGAAGGAGTGACAACCCGGTGAAATAACTTCTCACCTTCAGAATTACGATAGGACCAAATGTATACACTTTTGAATGTGATTTTTAAATTACAATTAACAAAATAGGGATAAATATGTTTGGGAATCAATAGTGACACGCAGAGTAGAATAGGAAGAAATAACCTGTGAAGATGCAGAAAGGGGGGGTACTAGGTGTCTTCAGCACCCATACCTTGAAAAAAAAAATGCATCTAGAGAGCAAAGCCATTTCTGAGAAATATTCCAGGGAAGGTTAAATGAATGCTAAGTGATAGAGACTTTGTCACCAACAGCATTCTTTGGGCAAACTTGCACGGTCTTTTTGTAGTATGCCTAGGGATAAAACATGAATCCATGCCATTAGCAACAATACAAAATGAGTCTGATTTGGAGCAGACAATGCCAGCATTTCACTGGCCCTACTGCCGGGCTTGTGTTCCATCAGCCCTTGCTTTGTTACATTCATATTTCTGCTCTTTTAGTTTCTTCCCTGATGTAGCATTGAGTAAACAATTGAGGAAATAGAGGCTTGACAGCTACGAACCCTGAGCAATTACAGCACCGTTTTCTCTCGCTCCTCTTTCTCTTTCCAAAGTGGGCTTTGCTGGGTGAAAGTGAAATAAAAAAGAACAGAGAAAAGACGAGAGAGAGAGAGAGAGAGAGAGAGAGAGAGAGAGAGAGAGAGAGAGAGAGAGAGAGAGAGAGAGAGAGGAACTAAATCTGAACCCACTAACTTCATTACCTGCAAAGATAAAGTGCAGTGAAACAGAAATTCTTTGAGTTCACAATCATTACACTTGGTTGCTTATACAAGACACTGGGATAAGGAGAAAGAACCATCAGTGGTCAATTGACTTTATTTCCTTTTCTAGAATGATAATTTGTATAACTCATATATGTTTCCAAAATTATCCGAGCAGAGCACACAGGGCCCATCTGACAAGCAGTCCATAAAAAATGGTAAATGAGAAATGTGTGGATTCTGTGCGAGGTCTGTGTTCAGGCTGCATTCTCAAAGTGGTAATGAGGATGTGTCTGTAGTCAAATATCCCCCTTGCTATTATTTTCTGGAGAGTGCAGCAGTTTCCAGGCAGTACATTTGGGGGAGCTACAGGACAGATGCAATCAGAAGTGGCTTTCTACATCAGTAATTTCCAACTGTTATTTTCTCATAACCTTTCCTTCTTTGTTCAAACGGGGACTTCCATTTTAAATTGTAATCTATGACTTTTGAAACGGATGTTAAAGCCTCTTGCTGGCAAATTCTTCTGCTTGATTTTCTTCTGCTGCTGTTGCTGCTTCTCACTGGTGTTTCAAAAGCCATCATGGTAGCATTACAGGGAAATGAGGATGCCAAGATTTTTAAGGTGGCAGCCCCCCCCCCCCTTGGTGTGTTGTAGAGAAGATTCGTTATTTAAGAAATGCTAAGCTAATGTGGCAATACAATATATTAACATCTTAGAACCAGGCATTAGAGCTTTTGGACAGCACACTGTTTGTATCTAGTTTGATTTCCAGAACTCACCCTCTTTTAAGCCTGATTACTTGTAGCTTTTGTAATGCATCTGCTAAAATCACCTTAATCCCTTGGTGGCATTATGCAGTATAACAATGAGCAATGACCCAGATACTGTAGTTGCTGTATCATAAGATCAAAAGTCTATTTGGTGACAAGGAAACAACATTATCATGCTTAATGTCATGCTTAAATAATAGTAACAATGGTAATTTATCAAAATAAAATTGTTCTCTAAAATGGTTACAGCAACTAAATTCTGGAATTGCATTATTTCTCTTGGAATTCAGAGACTCTTGCTTTTAGAAACAGACCCTTATGGGATCAACCTTAGTAAGGTTTGAACTCTGTGCACATGTGCACTATGTATTTCTCATTGTTCCTGGTTTGCTTAATCAAGAAACAATGTTAAGGCGAAGTTAAGAGAAATATTCTTACAAAATGAATGAAGTCCACTTGAACTAGATAACTTGTGGGAACATGAAATGTGTTCCAAATCAAAGAGGAAAAGGAAAGGACTAGGGAAAAGGGGAATATATCACATCTGCTCTCTGTCTGCATCTTTATATTGATACCAATGGAGTGATTTTATTGTAAAAGTTATTATTCATCTTTCTGTTTATAATCAGACACATCTTTCAAGATGATTTTTTGATGGCATTATTTTGTTTCCCTTTCACTCGCTAGTGGGAAGTTCAGGGAAGCGTGTTCATTTAGAAGATAAATTCATCATCAGTATTCATTTGAGATTTGTGAAGTTATACATTGTATTTCCAAATACAATTTCAGAAAGAAAGGAAAGTACAGCAGTGGCCAGCTCAGGCAAAGGTATTCACAAAGTACAATCACTACAGAAAATCAAGAAGAGAATAACATTTATTACTGCAAGTACAACAAGCTTATGGCTACTTGTATGCAAATCTGTCAGTAGTAAAATGCACGTGTGGAATGTATGTTTGTAGAATTATCTCCAGTTAAGAAATTATCTCAGGCTGTAGGCTTGGGAAAGGCTTTTTCCTGTAACCATGGAGAACCAATGCCATTATCAGTAGATGGTACTGAGCTAGGAGGACCAACATTCGGTTTCATTGTCCAGAAACTTTACCGAGCTTGACATCACTTAGAAATCATACTCAGTGATACTGATGAACTTTGAATGGTTATGGGAACCTTGTAACATACCACCTACCATCCAACACCCCTTTCAAAGGGCTAATTATATTGAGGTAGTTTAATCAGGAGTTTGCCTGTCATGTAAGTGAGAGAAATCAATGGAGGTTTCACCTGGTCATTATATTCCATAAAAATTCTCAGTATGCTCAGTCTTTTGTTATTGATGCATAGACCTGTAAATATTTGGATGTTTGGGGGACCTTCAATGGTCAAGTAGCCCTGCTTCATCTATCCCTGAGTACTGTATTCACTCAAATGCAAGATTGTCCCCCCCGTCCCCCCGTATGCAATCAAATAAAAAGAAGGGCCATCTTACATTCACATACAAGTTAGTTATGTCCAGTAATATTATTTTGTGTGTGTGCAACATCTTTAGGGGTGAATCATCCTATATGCAAGGTCATCTTCCTTTCAATTAAACATGGTATTTGTTTCAAAATCTGAATTTGGACAATCATTTTATGATTTGGATCTTTTTTTTAGCACTGGAAATGTGCTCCTTCATATGAAGTGTTAAAAAAAACATTCTTCCTCCCAGAGCTGTGAATCCAAAGGCATTGTACTGTATAGTTTTAATTTATCTCCCTATAATAAATTGGGTTAAGACCAGGCCCGTAGCCAAGATTTTGTAATTCAGGGGGCCTTTAAATAAGTCAGGGGGCACTGACATCACAAAATAAAAATAAATTTTTAAAAACTCACTTTTGCCACATTCGCACTGTGCTTACCTACATGGGGAAACAAGCCACATTTGGGGAAGGGGCAGTGGTGGGGAGTCCTCCAGGTGGCCCAGGGAGCTGAGGGGGCCTGGGGCTGGATGGAAGTTGGGGGCCTTGGCAGGAAGTCAGGGGGCCAGGCCCCAAAATGCCCCACTGTAGCTACAGGCCTGGTTAAGACACTAAGCTGCAAACTGGAAGGTCAGTAGCTCAGCAGTTCAAGACCTGAGTGCCACATGACGGAGTGAGCTCCCATCTCTGGCCCCAGCTTCTGCCAATCTAGCAGTTTGAAAGCAAGAAATTGCAAGTAGGTAAACAGCTACCACTTTGGTGGGATGGTAATAGTGTTCTGTGTACCTCGGCATCTAGTCATGCTGGCCACATGACCATGGAAAAGTCTTTGGACAGTGCTGGCTCTTCAGCTCGGGAACGGAGATGAGCACTGCCCCCAGAGTCAGATCCGACTGGCTTTCAAGCAAGGGAAACCTTTACTTTATAACAAATTAGAAGACAGAATGTTAATCTTGAAATAAGTGAAGCTTTAAAAGAATCTTTCTCTCCTCTCTACCAAATATTGTATTTTATTGCAAACGTAGTCTCCCTTTGGCACCCAGGATGAATATTCACATGCCACTCTTATCTTTTATTTTATTTTTTTACAAATCAAACCTTTTTTAGACACTAAAGGTTTTTACGTGATCAACAAGACCAGAAAGTACAGTAATTGCTCCTCCTTCCTTCAACTGGGATCACCTCCTCCAGGCTCCAATAAATACATCATGGGGTTATTTCTGAACAATTACTGCCCACTGAGAAAACTTCAGCAATCCTTTTGAGTAATTAACCCAAACATTTAGCCACTACTCACAACAATATAATTATATGTACACCACAATGGAACACTTTCTCCCCAGTGAGGACCTAAGTGTCTTACATTGTTCTCCTCTCCTCCATTTTATCCTCACAACAACCCTATGAGATGAGAATGCCTAAGATCTCCCAGCAAGCTTCCATGGCAGAGTGGCGATTCTAATCTGGACATCCCAGATCCTAGACCAAGTTTTTTAAAAAAGAAAGAAAGTAATGGGATTTTTTAAAAAGCCAACAAGAAAGAGGTAAACAGACAACAGAACTTCCAGAAGGTAGAAATATGGTAGAAATCTGAGAGAACTAAACTGCCACTTGAACTTCCAGAAGAAATAAAACATGTTTGGTTGTCTTATCTCTATACTGCAGCACAAAAGAAACTATGGTGGCTGAAATCAAGGACATGAATATGACAGTTCTTTTTGTATTCTTAACATTTGTTTCATTCTTTTGTAACTTCAAATCTCCCTATATTATAAAAGCCAAATGGTGATGGCACTCGCCAGAACATTCCACACGCTCCAGAATTGGTTGGTTCCCTGGAGTGTCACTCAGGCACTGTCCCTAGCCACTGATGGCGTTGCCTGAGTCCTGCCCACCCCAAAGAGGCACGTGGCAAAAATGGCCTCAGAACACAAATTCACCTCACGAGTGAACATGGAGACTCCAAGCCTTTGCCTGTCTCCTGACTGTGGTCCAGCTGCTCCCCACTGCTGCTGCTCCCAGTGCAGCTTCACCCTGAAGTTCTCACCACTGACTGTCCTGGCCCTTCCAAGAGACCCGATGACTTCAGGAGGCCAGTGGCCAACCTTTCTCTGCTGACTGGCACCTGCCTTCCTGGGAGCCGGGGAGGGGCCCTGCCAGCAGGGCAGCTTCCCTTCAGCTCCCCGAGGGCGCCGGACTGCAGCCACCTCTCTTCCCCGGAGCTGGATATCAGGTGGGGGGTGGGCTGAGGGGTTTCCAGCAGGCTCACTTCCATTTAGTGCCTCGAGGGTGTGGGACTTCGGCCGCCTCCCTTCTCGGGAGCCGGATATTGGGCAGGGGCTGGGCTGAGGGGCTTCCAGCAGGCCTGCTTCCCTTTAGCACCCCGAGAGCACCAGTCTACAACCGCCTCCCTTCCTGGGAGCTGGACATCGGGTGGGGGGTGGGCTGGGGGCTGTCCAGCAGGCCCACTTCCCTTTAGCGACCCACTGGCTCCACACTGCACCTGCTGCCCTTCCTAGGAGACAGGAACAGGGCATGGGGTAGACTGAGGGACTGCCCACTGTGCTGCTTTCCTTCAGCGCCCTGAGGGTGCAGGACTGTGCCTGCATCCCTTCCCGGCAGCCAGGGATCAGGCCGGGGGTGGGCTGAAGGCCTGCCCAGCATGCCGCTTTCCTTTTGTTTTTCCTCCCAATGTAAGCCTGTCAGAGATTGCCTATGATTATAATCATATGTAAGTTGCTTTGAGCACTTTGGAGAAAGAGTACAAGGGTAACACACATTGGTCCAAAGAATTAACTGAAGAAAATATTCTAAAATCAATAACCAGCTACTGAAAAAGTTGTTGCCTCCTTTTGGTAAAGGCTCTGATGACTTTAAAAGCTTTAGGACCAGCAGAAGTGTAACAGCTGCAGGTTTTCCCATAGCTGAACCTCTGTGCCTGGAGAAGCTGCAGCTGTTACATTCCTGACTGTCGGGGAACTTTTAAAGACAGAAGCCTGATTTAAACATGATGCTGGCAGGACACAAGAACCTACCTGTGCAATTTTGCACATATCCAGTTTCTCATTTAAACTGGGCATGATCTGGCAGCTACACATGCAATGCCAGCACAACACCCATCCTGGCTGGAAACCTTTTATGAAGCTCATGGTCCTCTCCAGGTTCCATCCCTACATTTTCAGGAGTTTTCCAACTTGGATCTGGCAAGAAGTAGTAGTAGATCTGAGACCATGGAGAGCCACTGCCAGTTGGAGTACACAGTGCTGACCTTGATAGATCAGTGGCGTAATTCTCTATAAAGCTGTTTCTTGTAGCTAACAAAACTGGAGAAAAATGGCCTTTAACAGAGGCTTAGTGTTATAATCTATAGAAATGGGCTGTTGAAGATTTTCATGGCATGAAGGTAAATGACATCACCTGGTAAATTACATCCCATTAAGCCTCTATTAAAGGGACAGGATATTTTTCTCCAAGTGAGTTGGCAATTCCAGTTTCATGCATCATGTGCTCCAGCAGTGTTACATTCAAGTAAAGCCAAAGGCATTGTGCTGTATGAACTCTATGATGGAATGTAAGGGATTGTGAACAGCCAAGTTGAGGTGCAAGCAACATGCCACTAATTTCTGGATCTGTTCCCATGACACCAGTTAAGAGATGATCTCCCCCAATAGATAAAATGATAGAGGGAGCTTTATTCAATGCATATCAAGAGAAAATTCTGTTTAACACCCAATCAGAAAAACCACAGTAGGTGGAATTCCCTGCAAGTAGACCTCTTAGATCTGGACCTGGATATCATAGCAAGGCAGCAAAGCCTAGCAGGAAATTAAGAAGGAGATAAATTCAACCCACTGATTTTAACAAAGCTGCCAGATCCATTACAGAAGGAGTAAGGAAAAAAAACAAAACAAGCCTTGGGCTAGCTTGAATGCTCCCAGTTGGTTTCTCCTCTGTGGGGCTTGAAAGATCAGCTTGGCCAGAAACTGCCTCAACTTTGCTTAGTGTTCTTTCTTCTGTCAAGGCTGAAACTCTGTGCTGTGACAGGAAAAAGTGTCCCTAGTATTGAGGTAATCTGACAAATTTATAAGGAATCAGGACCCAAGCTGAGCCTCATCTGTTTTTCCTTTCTTTTTCTGGCTTCAGTTTGCAAATGCTCCCTCTAAAGGAATCATAAAGCTGTGTGGGACCAAAAACCATCCAGGCCCCATTTCTAGCAAGATCAGCCCATTATTGTTCAGATGCCCTCATATAAACCCAAAACAGAGAATCCCAAGCAAAAAGCAGATGTACAGCTGTCAGGTACTTACAGAGGAAATTCTGTAAGATGACTACAGTAATATATATAGAATTTAGCTATTCCAGCTACAGTCCTGTTCATGCTTGTTTGTGGTGCTGTGAAAGTTCCCTTCCTACAAAGCTGGTGTTTCAAAGAAACAGAAATATCCTTCCTTCCCTGAAATTTTGCCACATCATTTCAAAATATGCCTAGCGTGAGGTAGAGTGACATGATTCTGACTCTCTAATGCTTTTATATAGGGAAGGAATTTCTGCCCAAATTACCATAAAATTAAAAGTACAGGAGTACATAAACTATACTTGATGCCAGTTTTACAGTACACAGCACCACAGTCCTGTGGCATAGGTGCTCAGCCATGAATGTTATTGCTATAAGATGTTTTAAAAGAATGTTGTATGTTCACTGGCTTGACTCACACCTTGATGACTTGACTAGATTTCTTTTAAGACAAGGGATAAAACTGTGATTTCCTTTTAAGGTAAGGGCAGAAACTGTGGCTAATGCTTCTGTTCAGTTTATAAATGAAGTTTGACAGGAAAAAAAATGAAAATATTCTATTGTTCAGGCTTTAGGCTTTTTTTCACCATAACTTGCACCTTGTTGGCCGATCACTCTTTTGTTATATCAGTGATTCAAATAGGTCAGCTAAAACAGGGAAGGGATTCATGGAAGAACTGGAATTATTTGTGTTAAAGAAAAGCACTTGTAATCAGCTTGTTTTTTAAATCTTAAATAGTTTCTGCAAGCTTCACTACCTTCCCACAATTTCTTTCTTATATATCTTGAATAAGGACTTCTATGTCTTTATACCTCACAGAGTTGTTGTAAGGATAAAACAGAAATAAGGTAGAATGATGTGGTAAGACGCTTTGTTCCCATTGGGGGCAAAAGTGGGGTATGTTTGATCAGTCATCAAGCATATAAAAGAACTTTTTCTGGCTGATCGTTTGTTTGTTATGACGGTATACACACACACACACACACACACACACATTTTGTAATGCCAACTCATAATGATCTGTTGATGTTTACTCTGGTTGTGGAAAGTGCCGCCAAGTCACAGCCAACTTTTGGTGACCTCATAGGGTTTTTAAGGCAAGAGACTATCAGATGTCGTTTGCCATTGCTTGCATCTGCGTAGCAACCATGTACTTCCTTGGTGGTCTGTCCTCCAAGTACAAAGCAGGGCTAACCCTGTTTAGCTTCCAATATCTGAAGACATTTGGCTAGCCTGGGCCATCCAGGTCAGGGCTATTGCAAATTAGCAAATAAGAACTGCATGTTACTGGAAGGCAAGTGATTCATCCTACAGTTTGGAAATGTTCGGTTTAAGGAAGCACACCATAGCAATGCTGGGATTTTAACATATATTGTGTTTGAAATGATCTTATTAACTAGGAATAAGGCCCGTTGTGGAAATAAATACAACGGGCTCTAGAAAGAGGCTCTGGGAGAGTGCCCGGGCTTTGGGCACTCAGTGACAATTTGCTGTGGCAATCTCAGCAGGGTATAATGACAGAGTCCATCATTTTCTCCAGAGGAACTGATCTTTGCTACCTGAAGAGCAGTAGCAATTTTGAGTGATCTCCAGCCCACCCCCAAGATTGGTAACAGTGGTTCCCCAGGAGGGAGTGGCTGGTTTGGAGGGTGGAGTCTATGGCATTGTACCTGTCTGAGGTCCCACCCCTCCTCAACACTCACCCTCTCCAGGTTCGACCCCTCAGATCTCCAGGAATTTCCCAACCTGGAGTTGACAACCCTATCTCCCTCCCAGCCAACCATCAACCTACCTTTAGTTTTCCATCTCCTCCCCCCTCCCTCCTAGAGAGCAGTTGTAATTTTGAGTGATCTCCAGCCCCCATCTGGAGATTGGCAGCAATGGTTCCCCATCAGGGAATGGCTGGATTGGAGGGTGGAGTCTATGGCATTGTACCTGTCTGAGGTGCCACCCCTCCTCAAACCTCACCCTCTCCAGGCTCCATCCCTCAAATCTCCAGGAATTGCCCACCTGGAGTTGGCAACCTGATCAGGACTGGGCCCAATGAGTTTTCTCCTTAAGGCCAACATAGGTGTGGAAAGGGCCTTTTACTGACAGAGGAAAAAGTACAGGTGCCAACTCTGATTAGGGAAATACCTGGAGATTTGGGGGGGGATCCTGTGGAGGGCAGCATTTGGGGTGTGTGTGGAAGGACTCAGCAGGGTATAATGCCACAGAGTCTACCCTCCACAGCAACCATTTTCTCCCGGGGAACTGATCTCTGTCATCTGGAGGTCAATTGTAACAGTGGGAGATCTCCAGGTTCCACCTGGAGATTGGCAATCCTGGGGGAAAGTCAGCTGCACAGCGGGGAGTTGAAGAAAATGGTCTGATGGTTGCTGGCCCACCTCGTTAGCCAGCCAACCATGCTGAAGCTAAGCAGGAGAAAGAGCCTTTTCCCATTTATTCTGACAGGAAAGTGGCCGTTGGGGAGGGGGTTATGGGCAGGGGAGAAGGTTATGCTGAAAGTCCTTTGTTTTTTCACTCACAGAACCAAGCTTGGCTGCCCACCAACAGCCACTGAGGGGTCAGTCCCTCAGAGGAGTCAAGAGAACTGTCTTCCTCAGGAGAGAGAGCTGTCTGCCAGGGGGAGTGGGTGGGGAAGAGGAGCAGACCCAGTACCCAGCCAATGGCACGCGAGTACTCTTGAGTGGCGGCTGATGGGCCAATGGCTGAGG
The DNA here is from genome assembly GCA_029375565.1 of Gekko gecko. Lineage (NCBI taxonomy): Eukaryota > Metazoa > Chordata > Lepidosauria > Squamata > Gekkonidae > Gekko > Gekko gecko. The sequence continues at coordinate 112,602,103 of JAPDNY010000009.1, forward strand.
GAGGGCATTTTACAGCCAATGGGAGTGCATGGAATCTTATGAAACCAAAAGATAAATATTATAAGGAGAGATTAGGCAACAGTTGCAATTTACACTTCAGGCGACATAATCAATTGGGAAACTGCTAAATGTTAAAAATCACAGATGTAAATAGGAATAATTTGTGCAAAACTCAACTAAAATTGACTGAAAGAGCCAGTAAGTAAGAGTACTGGACCTGAGAGTCCTGGGCTCCACATAAGGTTTTTATCCCATTGGGTCATATTTTTTGAGTGCTTGTTTCACACAGCACAGTATTAGCTTTATTAGCTGTGGTTTACCTTTAATTCCAGATGTGGATTTCATTGCTTCCCCCCACTCCCCGTAACTGTTGTACTACAAACATAGAATCACAGAGTTGGAAGGGGACTCCAGGGTCATCTAGTCCAACCCCCTGCACAGTACAGGAAATTCATAAATACCTCTCCCTCCACACACCCCAGTGACTGCTGTTCCACACCCAGAACAACAATGTTTTTTACAACATTGTAAAAAAAATGGTGCATGCTTAGTGCTGCTCAAGATAACACAATACTATACTCTTTTTTTAAAAAATAACCCTGTGCATTTGCATAGTGCTGCTTCAGAATAATGCAATACTTAAATCCTTTGGTAATACTATCTACAAAAAGATACTAGGTGTCCAGTTGTGGTCCTCTACAATGAAAAAACTAACTGGTCCCCTGTCCCTAGGAAGAAGAGGAGAGCGCATGTCAGGAACTTTTCAAATGATAATCGAGACAGAAGAGATTAACACTTGTCACTTGTATTACGGTAATGTAGTAGTAGGATTATGATATTGCCCTGATCCCCCACAATTTTTTTAAAAAAAACCTTCTTGGTTTTTTTTAAAAAAATAAGCAGCATTTTTAGTGGGGGGGAAATGGGATGCTCACTATTTGAACAGGAATGGAGGACAACATTGTATGAAAACAAACACAAAAAAGGTGTGTGACTAGAGTTGCAGATTCTCTGTAGAATCAGCCTTGGATTCAAATCCACACTGAACTATAATGCTCACTCCATGCCCTTAGGCCAGTTGCTTTCTCATCCTAATTAAGTATAAAATTGGGAGATCCATGGATTGATCGCTCACACCTTTTAAAGTTTAGATTGGAATGTTGCAACGTCCTGATTTGGATTTGAGCCTCAATATAGGAGAAGGGAACTTTCTGCCATGCCATTATTGAACTATTTTTTGCCCCTTGGAGAAAAACTTATGTATAGGATATTGTGCCTGTATGTAGGTAGGGCAAATAACAGATCAAGGAAGGTGATTCGGACTGCAAAACCAATGCAGGGAGACAAAGTTAAACACCTTTCCCCAACATGCTGTGGCACAGGTCCAAACAGGGGCTTGGCATGGCTGTAATTTAAGGTTTAAACATAGCAGGGAAGCCATTCACAGATTTCCCATTGCTGTGTTTAGTTTGGCCCTTATATATTCCTGACATTGTTACTAGGGAATCAAAAATTAATTCAACTGGAGAAATATAGGGACAGGGCACAAAAAGCAGTGCAGATTGCAAAGCTTCTTTAAGTAGATGATAGATCCTTTGAAAGGTAGCAGGGAGCATGAGAGGCAGGGAGATTTCATTCCACAAATTATGCAGTATGGTATTGTAGGGGACAATTACAAACTCCAGAAATTGTTTTATCAAACCAAATAAGTATGAACTTTGATGGCATTGCTATTCCATCTTAAACTTATTTTAACATGTGTTTCCACCAGTAATAAAAAGGTACTCTTTTTATAGCAGTTTTTGACCATCTGAGACAGAAATTTAATGAGTACTTTGAGCTCTGGTGTTCCTTTTCCTATGTATAAAATGAACCATGCTTCTTCCAGAGATTTATATAATAAATACAGATTATTTCAATAAGTAATAGTTAGGGATCCATATCTACACAGTGGACATTCCGTGAGTCTTTTGTGAAACTCTTGGAACATTGCTCAAACTTCCTCATATGATTTGCCCAAGAAGGAACCTCCTAGTTCCAAAAGCAAAGGTATATGTTCTCTTAAAAGCGAGGTATTACTTCAATCCCCCAGGTCCACAGTGTGCATTTACAGCAGCTGGGAGTTGTATACATGTGCCCTTGTAAAATAAACTGCAATGGCAAGGAAAGAGTAGCACTTAAATCTATCCTCTTTTCCTTTCTCTTGAACAATGAATCTGCTTTAAGGCATCTTCTTTTTTATAGCAGTAGAAAAGAGTCGAGCAGCACCTTAAAGACTAACATCATTTGTGATAGGATATGAGCTTTCATGAGTCACTACTCATGAAGATCTGAAGAAGTGAGCAGTGACTCATGAAAACTCATACCCTACCACGAATTTTGTTCGTCTTTAAGGTGCTCCTGGACTGTTTGCTACTGCTTTTGTTGTTCAGTCGCACAGTCGAGTCCGACTCTTCACGACCCCATGGACCAGATCACACCAGGCTACATAGTTTGTGCCATGAGCCATGTGGCACATGGTTTGTGAGAAAGCCTTCTCAGACAGAGGCAGACTGCTACAGACAGACTAACATGGCTACCCATCTTCTTATTTTCTATGTAGTCTTGAGGGGTGGATCAAGTTGTCGGATCAACATCTGTTTGTTCTCACAATCTCCATCCAGCTACATCTGCAGAAACCTGCTTTCTTGCACATATGGCCTGTAGCTGGAACAGAGTGTACCTGTCTGAGGCTGAACTAGATTGCAATCTTTTAAACTTTGGATCAGATTTAATGTTTAATACATGTGCCTTTCTTGTTAAGGAGCTTGTTTAGCATTTTAGCTGCAAACTGACCAGTACATAATATCACACACAGGTGGGGATATAAATCAGAATGCTGGTGCCATTTGACATGTAACCACTGATGTATATTATGCTTTGAATATGCAGGTGCAATTTTAAGGTGCTTTGTATATTTTTTGAATGTGTGATAACGTAAATGTTAACTAAGTCTGAACTCAGACTGAAATGTTAGTGAGATGAGGGGGGAAAAGATACCAGCATTGCTTTGTTTGATGCAACTGAACCAAAGAAATGCTTTTATAGACACATGAGTAGTCATGTAAGATGCAATTGTCACACAGTGGTATAAGGCCTACTTTTTGACTTTATTACCAGTTGAAATTGCCTGCGATAGATTCAGTATTCAAGGAATTTCCTGTGACATGAACATGAATGGAGAAATAATTTTCAACATTAAATTTGGTGAACTGCTGAACTTTGTTAATATTTTTTGCAGCGTTCAATTCATTTCCAATAAATTGTATAGCAATGGCAGTGGAATGAAGTCCAAGAACCTAAAGTCTGAAAGTGAGAGCAGGTCAAAGGGGGGGGGTAGAGAGATGCATGGCAATGCGGAGCCTGTTAAAACGTTAACTAGAAAATTAGGCAGGAAAAACAGTTACAAAAATATCAAGAGTTTCTTTGATCAACCGGCTGAAGAGAAGTAATATGACAAACAGGAAATTGCAAAGAATAACTATTTTGACTGTAGTGGAAATAGCGACTTAGGTAGCTGCAGTTCAAACTAGATACAGAATATTTTCCTGGAACTTAAAGGAAAGGTATCCAGATGTCTAAACATTCGACTCAATGTGGCTTTTATTTTGAGGTTGGCATGCCTTCAGAAAGCGAGTAGACAAATTTAGCTGGAAGACTTTTTCCAGTGTATTTACATAATTTCATACATATTTTATGCTTCTGCATTACATTTTTTAGCAGCCGTTCTATTTAATTCTAGCATTCTCTTGAAGCATTACATATATGTACTATTTCATTGACATGCATCAAAATATTTTGCATAGCTGTGCAATAGCTAAACCCCAGGGTAGGCAGATATTTAGGGAAAGCCTAACAAATTTGCAGCATGTATTTTCTCTTTAGAATGGAAACATACCTCCTCCCCGAAAACTAGCAAAGATAATAAGGATTATACTTGTTATAGATTTCATACAAGGTCCTCTGAAAATCTCTGACTGGTGTAATATATTATAACAGTTCAGTTCCACTATAGTTATTGTGAGTGCACTGAAAAAAAATTAAATATCCTACTTACAATGTAGACAGAAGATGGACAAAGAGGGTAGGAGGAAGAGGAAGGAACTATGCTACAAGATAGACAACTTAGTAAGTAATAAAGAAAAAAACAGCAAAGGAAAAGCCCATCTTACCATTCTGGTCTGCCAGGGCAGTCCTAATGGCAACAAAATGATGATGACAATAGAATAATCACCCTCTCCTGACTTCCGGAGGTTTGTTTCTGGTACACTGACTGGTCAATTTGAAGTGAGCAGGTGTCTCTTCCACAATCCTATTCGTTCAGGATATTCAGGACTTGAGTGGTATCCCTGGTTTTTGGATGGTAGTTGTTAATGCTAGTTTATGGTATATGAAGCATCAACTAATAGGAATCACACTGTATTTTGTCTGATGTATTTTAACTGTTTTAATTATTGTATATTATATTTAATGGAACCTGCCCTGAGCCCCCTATGCAGGGAGGGCGGGATACAAATCCAATAAAATAAATAATATAAGTTACCTCAAGATGATGCTACTGCCACTGTGAGGGAAAGGTGCATGATGCTCCCTAAAAGTGAAACTCAGAGGTTGCTCTTTGGTTTAGGGCTGTTCGAGATGCGGCTGGGTGCACAGGCATATTGTCCAAGAACCAGTAATTCCATATCAGGGCTAGATACACAGCTGCTGAGATGTGTATGATCATTGTGACCCCCCCCAACCCTGTTTTTTCAATTGCACAAATCTAATCCATTCTAATAAAGAGCACCTCCTTGTGAATGTCCTATAAATGAATCAAGTCCTAGAGTAAGATCAGCTAAGGCATTGGAAGATATCATACCAACCTGAGTCACCTCTCCAGTCAAGTTTGCTCCAGAATTTTATAGTGGAATACCAAAATGAAAGATAAAGCAGGTGTGCAGTGGGTAGACAGTTCAGAATGTAAAGGCAGGAGGAATCCTGGACAGAAAGAATAGTAATAATTACAACAGCAACCTAGTTGTAATTGGCCCTCTAGTACTAAGTGTTTCAGAATGTCCTCTGTTCTTGGGAAGTCTCATTGAATCAATGCTGAAAACGAAATCTACAATATTTGTCTGAGAATATTTGATGTCAAGTAATAAATATAATATACAAAGTCTCAGAAATTAATGAAATAAAGAGCTAAATCTCCCTATTTTGCCAAAGCGATGGAATATGGCTCTAAATCTTATAGCTGCTGTTTCTATCAATCTCAAGCTGTGATTTATTCAGAAAAATATATTCAGAAAAATATATAGATATACTGGCACCACAGCCCCTTTTTAGTAAAGGATAAGTAAAATGTCTAATTTCTGGCAGGCATTGTAGCTCACATGACACATTCCTTAAACATATATTTTGTGTCTGTCAAGTTATTTGGTCTTTTTAGGAGGAAGTAACTACTCATATCAATTTTGTATTAGAATATTCATTTATCTTTGCGGAAGCTTCTGACCTATTTGCCTGTGTACTGGAGACTAACTAATGGTCTATGAAAATGGACTCTCCATGCCTTTTTGTTCTTAAAAGACTGGAGAGATAAATATAACACTGGAGGGATAAATGCCCACCTGCAGTAATCCAATGGATTGATGACCTTGCAACTTTATCAGTGTTTGAATGTATCATGACAATTGTCATGGACGTATTTTTAGATATCTGGAAACCTTTTATAGATGCTTATCTGTAGACTTGCCACCATTGTTGTTATTATATTTAATTAATTAATTAATTAGACTTTTTAGGCTGCCCTTCCCTGGAGTGGGGCTCAGGGTGAATCACAACAAAATAATATACAGATCTCAATTCAGGACAGAAAATGAGCTCTCAACACAACATGATGTTGGGCTTTTGCTTTTCCTTCGAACACCATCTTGTGATGATACGTAAAAGAGAGGCACAGGCAATGATAAAATCATGTGCTTTGGAGAAAGGAAAAAAAAAAACATTATGAGTGAGTGCTTCATCTGGATACCGCCCTTAACCACCATGTACATTCTTAAAATGGTGAAGTACTGAAGTTACATGTGCTCTGTGAACATAAGAGCCAACTGCCAGACTCCCTAGGAATCCTGTGTTGTGAGATGTAACTCTTACAGGAAAAGAGATTTCTCAGATTGTTTCCCAGGTTAAATTTAAAAGAAAAGAAGGGAAGAACCCTGAACTGCGGCACCAGGAAACCCAATGATGTTTAGGAGATGGTGGCGAGGCAAGAATTTGTTCGTAGAAGAGGTCAACATGAGTTTCCATGGCATCATCTATATGTGAAAGTTTTGTTCAGGAACAATGAACACAGTATGTTTCTATCATGCATGGATAGCCTTTAGATTGGGACCTGGTTCAATTATTTTCCTCATCTGGTGTTTGCCTGGATTGTTTTCGCCAAGTGTTAACTTTTGGAGGGCAGGCTATCGCAGTCTGTAAAGACACCTAGAAAAGTGTTTCTAGTTCCTGTGAGGGTTGCCAGACAGTGACTAGCAGCTGGTGAGAGACTGGGAGGGACATGGGGGGTGCTGTTGGTTGAGGGCAAACCAGGAAATTTTATTTATTTAAAATATTTATTATCTGCCTTTCTTATGAAGCTCAATGTTACCCCAGCCACCTTTATTGGACTATTTCGGGACTGTTTTTATGCTATTATGAACTTGAGAGTGTTCCAACTAAGAGGCTGTATAATAAAGCACCATGGGGAGAAACCCAGAGAGGAAAACAGAAACCAGCCAAAGACGATGATGCTGGCTAAAGTCACTCCAGGGGGTCCCCATAGCTTGCTTGCTGCTCATCACATCTCACAATCACAGGTTTGCATTCAAACAAAAGACTCCTGCATACAGCCCAGACTCGCTGTCTCCAGTATAAAGAGATTAACCCCCCCACGTTCCAACACACACGTTCCTCATGGAAAATCTGCCCAGATACCGAAGAATCATCTTTCTTTGTCTCCAACTTCCTCTTTCCCAACAACCAGATGACCAATGGCCAAGGTAGCCACTAGCATTTGAAATTGACCCTAACAGCCAATCCCTAGCCGGCAGGGAGTGTCCCCAGGTGTAAGCTGCCTGGCCTCCCACGCCCACCGCTCAAGAAGCCTTAAAAACACCCACACATGCTTCTCGGAGCTCTCTCTCTGCCTCGCCTATCCCTACCAGCGACCTCTATCTCAGCCTGCTTTATACCTCTTAAGTCCAGCTTCCTATAACCAACCCCTACCTCGCTTCAGGGCTCCAGTCTGCAGCTGGAGTAACACACGTGTTCTTAGCTGGCCTAACACGCGTGCTCCCCATTTTCTTTCCATACTCTTCCCCCCAAAAGAAAACCTCTCGCTGGAAGATTTTAGGAGCTACGCATCCCAGAGGTAATATCACCTATCATTGCTTCAATACCTGCTCATGCAAAAGTGCTATTTATTTCTTGCCTGTTTTTATTAGTCTCTTGTATGCCAGTGTGTGTGTGATTGTATGTGTTCTGCTGAATATTATTACACAGTAAACAAAAGATTTATTTTACTCCTGTCTCTAACCTCTTTACTGGGAAATAGTGTGGCAGCCCATCCTTCGTATACACAGACCAAAGAATCCCAATATTAAAAACTGTCCCAAATGCTCTATTAATTATAGATCAGAGCATTTCAGCTAACATCAATATGGCTTACAATATTAATAAAATATATAAAAATACAAAATTAAAATTTAAAATCACAGTTTAGAACTACTTTAATTAATTAAGACAATCTTCAGCTGCCTCCTAAAGATCAAAAGTGAAGGTGCTTCTCTGGGGTGCTTGTTCATCATGGGGCTACAACTGAAAAGACCCTCTCATTTACTCACCAAACAACAAGAAGAAGATATTAGATTTATACCCTGCCCTTCACTACTTGAAGGAGTCTCAGAGCAGTTTACAACCAGTGTTCCCTCTAAGCTGAGTTAGTGTGAGCTAGCTCACAGTTTTTTAGCCTTCAGCTCACACATTTTTGTCCTAGCTCAGGAAGGATGACTCCAGAACAAATTAATTTATGCAGCATCCAAATCATTCGCTCACAACTTTAATGCCAGTAGCTCACAAAGTAGAATTTTTGCTCACAAGACTCCACAGCTTAGAGGGAACATTGCTTACAACCCCTTTCACTTCCCCTTCACACAAAAGACACCCTGTGAGGTAGGTGGGGCAGAGAGAGCTCTCTGAAGAACTGCCATTGAGAGAACAGCTCTGAAAGAACATATGACTGACCCAAGGTCACACCAGCAGCTGCATGTGAAGGAGTGGGGATCAAACCAGTTTCTCCCAGATTAGAGTCTGTACTCTTAACTCTAACAATTACACCAAACTGGTTTCTTTGATTGATAGGAAAGTCAGGAAGGCCTCTCCTTGTGATCTTAATTCCCAGGCAGAACATATGGGAGAAGATGGTCCTTCAGAAATTCCTATCCCAAGTCATGTAGGGCTTTAAAAGTCAAAAATCAACACCTTGAATTGGGAGTGGATTGCCAGTTTAATTATCATACCAGGATCACATGCTCCTGATAGCTAGCCTCAACCAGCAGTCTAGGGGTGCGGTCACCCGGCAAGGCAATTGCGCTTTATTCCTGATGTAATTAAAACTGGAATATTTTTTCCCCAAGTTGGGGTGTTCATACATCCCTCCCTGAAGTGCAAGCTCACCTTCCCTGCCTGCCCACCTCCCCCCCCAGCAACTTTCCAGCCACTAGCCCAATGAAAAGAAGAAAAAGGCACCTTTGAAAGAGTTCTCCTTTCTGCCTGATGCTGCTGGCTAGCTGGGCGTGCTCCCCGGTGCTGGGGGCTCCCTCCCTCCCCCTAATGCTGCAGCTTCAGGGACTCCTGGGGCAGATGCCAAAGCCCGCTTGCCTGACAGCCCGCCCCCCCAGCTTCCTCCTCCAGAAACTTTCAATGCCGCCTCCATGCCAGGGGATGGCGGGCAGGACTTTTCTCCAAGCAGGATGAGTGCTTGTTTACTCAAGCACTCAAAGTCGGAATACTTAAAAAAAAAAAAAAAAAGAGTGGTCAGACAGCCCTAATCACAATCATTGCAAAAGATGGCTGTCCAGATGGGTGAAATCGTGCATTCAAAGCGCAAGTGCCAGGAAAATACTTGATTTTCCTGGGAGCAGGAAAACCTGGGAGCATTGTGGGAGTGAGCCCGCTTCAGCATGGGAGGCAGATTCGCCTGTCTGATCAGCAAACTTAAATGCAGGAGGGAACAGCAGTGAAACCCGATCAAAAGGACAGTGTGACCGCAGCCTAGCTCCAGCATGTTGCACTAGCTGCAGCTTCCAAACACTCTTCAAGGGTATCCTCAAGTAGAATGCATTGCAATAATCCAGTCTAGGTGTAACTAAGGCATGGAATACTGTGGCTAGATCTGACTGACCCAGGAATGGATGCAGCTGATGCACCAGTTGAAGTGAAATAATGTCACACTGCTCTAGGATTCAGCTGAAAATCTATGCTGAATGTTAGAGTGGCGTGATGTCACTTCTGGTTTTATGCTGGAAATGATATCATGCTGTTGAGCACTGGTGATTTTTCCCCCATTCCCCACCACCAGCCTACTGAACAGTGGTATGGGTCAGGGGATTGCTGGCAGGAGGTTCCTGCTATCTCAAAAGATGTGGCAATCCTAATTCCTGTTTATCGTACATGCTATATGTGTTCTTAGTGTTAGAGTTCTTGAATAGATGGGTGATTTTATTGGTTGCTAGCTTGATACCCATGCTTTGCTACAGTATTTAAGTTCCATAAATCCAGTTATAATACTGATGATGTGAAATTTGAAATGTGACATTTGTTATAGGAATTCTAATGAAGAAGATTGTCATGTAAGAAATGAAGTGACACATACGTACTTTTTTTTTCTCTACTGAAGGACCTCTCTCTAGACCACATTGGTGGTTCTGCCCTCAGGTGCTAGGATCACCAGGCTGCTTGATGAGCTCACTCTGGAGCAGGCCACATAGAACTGTCCATTTAAGAAGTAGTCATCTGTTAAGTCAACTCCTGCCACCTTCCACGAAAGTGATGGCCTCTCTACTTGTGTTCCTTCATTGTTTTGCTCATATGGAGACTGTATTGTTCTGAGCACCTCAGGGTGATCTTGCTGGTACTTGGCCTGTGCAACTCAGTGCACTGAAGGAGTGCTATGTGCAAATGCCTTTGCTGCATTACTAAGTTGCCTCCTCCTTGTAGCGTTGGTGTATCTGGCTTGACATTTGCCAGGAGCTTTCTTGGGGGCAGTAAGAGGTGAGGGGGAGTTGGTGTGAGGGAGGGGTGATGTGGTGAACATTTCTTCAGGTTCATGAGGGAGGCACACATCAAAATGGCTCCTAGAAATGTCCCCATAAACATTCATACCCTGGCCCTATTCCTACACCTGACAGAGACTGGCCTGTCTGGTGTTGGGGGGATTGTATTTAAAGGCATCAGGGAGCCTAGGCAGTGCTAAGGCAATCCTGCTGAGCAAACCTCCCTGGCGGCTGTAAGCATCCCACCTCCTCTCCTACACCTGACAGGCAGCTGCCTGTCCGGAGGAGGAGGGGGGAGGAGTATTAGAAGCCACAGTGGAGGTGGGGCTGGCAGGATCACTAAGGCATTACAGCTGGGGTGGGCTCCCTCATGGCTTTAAGCACCCTGCAACTGCTGCTGCACCTGACAAACAACTGCCTGTTAGGTATAGGAGGTGGGGGGGGTGTTGGAAGCCATCCCACCTCCTCTCCTACACCTAACAGACAGCTGCCTGTCCAGTGTAGGAGGGGGAGTGTGTCAAGAGATAGGCCTTTAAGAGACCTAAGTACTTGCATGAGTCAGTTAAGTTTTATCAGGATGTTGTTAGGATGGCAGGGCAGCCAAACACAAACCACCTGCTAGTAATTACCGGCTGCTGTAACGTCACACAGCTGAGAGATCTTTGACAACTGTTGATCTAGATTGCTAAGTGTAGGCCAGTGATTGGTTGATCAATTAGTTTGACAGCTGAAGGACTATTTAGTTGGGAGGAAGACAAAGCAAAGGAGGTTACTGGTGGTCAGTTACTACTAGCTTGTTGCCAGAGAGAAACCTTTCAAGGTAAGAAGCTGAATCTGCTTGGAACTATTCAGGAGTGAGAAGCCAAGAACTTTGCAGGAGGATTCCAGGCAGAATGTTGGGTAGGAAGAACAGCATCTTTGGCTAGAGGGCTGTGGGCCAGAAGGAGGAACGGCTAATTCTTTGGCACTAACTTTGCTCCTTGAACTACTGCTGCTGAGGGCTATTAGCTCAGGTCTAAGTACTATAGACAGAGAGTTAGGTTTTGTTTCTTTGTTTTGTTCTCTGTACACTCCCTTTTCTCTTATCTGTGTGTTTTATTGTTTTATTGCTTTTGTAATAAACTTAATCTGTTTTTATACATTGGACTAAGTCACTAACTCAGGCACCATGCCTATGCTTCCAATTAGAGCTTAAGAATCACATACCTTTATCCTTTATTGCTACTACTGTGCTGGTTAGTATAACCCTGGTTTAAAGAGATATACCCTGGTATCTCTGTGGCAGCCCTGAGAGTGGGTGGTAGCACTGAGACAGAAGGGTTGGGTTGTGACAGAGGGGAGGAGTATTAGAAGCCACAGTGGAGGTGGGGCTGCACCTGATAGACAACTGCCTGTTAGGTGTAGGAGGTGGGGGGGGTGGAAAGCCATCCCATCTCCTCTCCTACATCTGTCAGGCAGCTTCCTGTCCAGTGTAGGAGTGGGAAGTAGTAGAGGCTACTGTGGAGGTGGAGCCGCACCTGACAGACAACCACCTGTTAGGTGTAGGAGGTGGGGTGTGTGTGGAAAGCCATCCCATCTCCTCTCCTACATCTGTCAGGCAGCTTCTTGTCCAGTGTAGGAGGAAGTATTAGAGGCTACTGTGGAGGTGGGGCTGCACCTGATAGACAACCACCTGTTAGGTGTAGGAGGTGGGGTGTGTGTGGAAAGCCATCCCATCTCCTCTCCTACATCTGTCAGGCAGCTTCCTGTCCAGTGTAGGAGGGGGAAGTATTAGAGGCTACTGTGGAGGTGGAGCTGCACCTGACAGACAACCACCTGTTAGGTGTAGGAGGTGGGAGGAGTGTGTTGGAAGCCATAAGAGAGGCTGGGCCAGCAGCTTTGCTTCACTTCACAGGTGGTTGTTGGCCACTACTGATTTCTTCAACTATCATTAGCTCTCCGCAGTCCCCTGTAACTGTTTTTTTCACCTCTGTAGCTGACCAATCAGAGTGGGGGGGTACATGGAGGCAGCTGCCTGGCAGCTGCATAGGGATCAATGGGGGAGCACATTTTATCCTTTTTGACCCACTTGGGGTTGAATTTCTAAAAATTCCTTCTTAGTGAGCACATACGCCATGGTAGGAGTGCTCCCCCTGAATTTGGTGTTTCTAGGTCCCACGGTTTGGCCTGGGCGATGATTTTATGGTGAGGGGACTTTCTTTTATGTATATATAGATAGATGTAAGCCATATTCAAAATTTTTTTTTGAAAAGACAGAGGTTAATTCAGGCCCGTAGCTACAGTGGGGCATCTTGGGGCCTGGCCCCCTGACTTCCCATCCTGCCCAGATGCTCCCTTGGAGTTGTGTGCAGGGGTTTGTGTGGGGTGCCCCCCTGACTTATTTAAAGCCCCCCCAATTAAAAAATCCTGGCTACGGGCCTGGGTTAATTTCTGATTAAAACCAGGAGTTGGATGTTAGGTGAATGGTTCCAAACAATCTGCATAGTGCATGTGCAGTAGATGAATTTGCTCCACTATTATAAACTTTAAGGAGCAACTTCATACCAACCCAGTTAGCAGTAAAAGGGAAAAGATGTGCAATATGGAGTTTATTCATTGGAGTTACTACTAATCTTAACTCAAAAGAAGAAAGATTAGATAAAAATGGCAGCTGTTATGGAATCTTCAATATTTGTTTCCAAGCTAAAATGGATAATTGTATGGATGCAACTATTTAATTAAGGCATTGTTTTACGGAATGGGTAAATCTGTTTCCATATTATCAGTAAGAAAAGGGCTAACACAAACCATATCTAGCAATAGAAGGGAGAAACATTTATCTGGGAATTTACTGACTTAGGTTCCTGCTAATTTGTTTATAGGCCCAAGGGGTGCTCAGCACTGGTAGAAAAAACTGCACCTAGAATGTACAAAGAAGAATTACATAGAATCATGTGTTAACTTTGGACTTTTATTCATTATTTTAGGAACCACCCTGGTATTACTTCCTCTGCAGTGTTGCCTTTGCTCACGACAACCCCTTGTGGATTTCTGGAAAATACAGCAATATATGTTGTGGTTGTAAATATTAGAGTTGTAACTCTCATGGCTTGTGCTCATCCAAGGAGCTGGAATTTAACAGCAAGAAAGCTTCTTCCTCATGTCTTGAGAATTTATCTTGGAGTTCATCCTACTTTGGGGTCATTTGGATCTTCCTGCCCTAAGTGGGATAGTTTACTTTCTGGCCATTTGGCTCCTAGTTGTCTGTGTCCATTTTGGGTGTGACCTCACAAATAGGGTGTGAGCCATTGTTCTGCTTTCGCCAGTGATATTAGCAAAGCCAAGAGCTTGAGTGCTCTGTACTGGGAGCTTGATAGCTCCTTTCTCAACCCGGCTCCTTTCTGTTGGCTAGGGGCAAGGTCTAAAATTTAGTCATTATAGGGTTAATGTGTGTTTACCTTGTGTGCTATTGTTTAGTCTGACCTGGAAGGGAACCTGGCAGAAAGCCAATAGGAAGAGAGCTCGGGAAACTGAAGCCTATTTACTAATGTATTCAGGTGATTTCCTTCTAGGGGTCAAGAAGAAGAATCTCGATTGTTGTAAACCATGTGGTCAAAGTGTAAAGATGTAGTCTTAGGTGTCTTTGCTGGTTTGTAGATTTCCTGCGAACCCTTCCCTTAGAAACAAAGATTTTTACATAGAAGAAAATGCCTCCTCTCCAGTGAAGTAAAGATCCATTGCAATCTCTAAATATTTAACTATTTTGCCAATTTTTCCAACACTTTCTACCAGCTACCATTCTGCAGCTGTGCTCTTGTTCACCGACAAACAGTCATGATAATTGAAATACTGGAGTGAATTCTTGGGTGAAGAGAGTTTCTCCACAGTTGTATTTGCTGTCCTGCTGATGGAAGAGAGGAAAGGGGTCTTGTCTGCTCCTACCATATTTTGAGAATATGATGATACTCAAGTTATTTTTCCTATAGCAATTTCATGGTGTGAGTAGCATTAAAAGCAAGAAAAATGACAGGGGCATATGGATGAAAGTTAATATTTTTCCTTATATTATGCCATTTCTGTAGTCTGAAGAATTTTAAAAGTGATGGGGTTTGTAGAGCCATATTCTGCTAAATAGAAACACATGGTGCTATGATATATAGATTGCCCTGACCTGGATAACCAGGCTAACCTGAACTCATCAGATCTTGGAAGCTAAATAGGGTTGACCCTGGCAAGTATTGGCATGGGAGACCCCCAAGGAATACCAGGGTCATGATACAGAGGCAGACAATGGCAAACTACCTCTGAATGTCTCTTGCCTTGAAAACCCACCGGGGTCACCATAAGTCAGCTGTGACTTGATGGCACTTTCCACCACCATGATATATAGATTACTTTTGTTTCACCTGTTTAATATGCCTTTAATTGTTTATTTTAAAATGTAATTTAATCTTTGCCATCATCCATGATTTAGGATGGGGCAGTTTAGAAATGTACACAAATTAACTGAGTTGCCTTGGCTCTTAGGCAGGATATTTTCATTCACGTGTGATACATCAGCTGAAATTGAACCCATAATAAAAATGGGAGAAAAAACCTTACAAAACAAATGCAAATTAGCATTGCTAGAAATGGACTTTTCGTAGCCCTGCTGTCCTGGAACACTTTTAGCTTAATTTTACAGGCAGTTAATATAAACACTGATACATCTGACGAAAAGTAGCAAAAGTGAAAAATGTTAGATTTGATTAAGCCTAATTTTTGCTTTACTCTGGTATCAGAAGTTATTTTGTCTTGAAAGCTCAAAGAAGTCCATCACACCTTTCAAAATCATTCCCTTTCCCTCTTGGATCACTCAGAACTTGCAGCAGCTTCAATGACTGTCCACAGGTTTTTGCTAGAACTGTATTTTGCCTTTTTTCATTAAACCTTGAAAACCTTCGGAGAGCGCAGGATTTGTTTTGCATAGATTCCTTGAGAAGAATTCTCTTTCATTTTAATATTTTTGGAGGACTATTGATGTAAGATCAAAACTTCTTTAAATGCTTAGGACACAAATATTGAAGTAATACAATACAGCAGTTTTGGGACAAGTACTGCATAAATCAGCCGGTGTCCCTTAAAGCACATAACAGGCTGGCAAGACTAGGCCCATTTCAAAACTGTCATAACACCAGCTTGTTTTTCATTTCTCTAACTCAAAATGTCTGGATTTCAGTAACCTTTTTTCCCTTGAGGAGACAACATAAATATTGTACCAAGAATCACTGAACATTCTATGCATGCATATGAGTATCTAGAATGTTCTCAGAATGATTATTCATTTATATAAAGTTGTTGGTAAAGCAATTAGTGTAAATGTTGTAATACTGCTCCCCCTTACACACACATGCACACACACAAGGCATGAACAAATGCTCATTTATGTTCTTTTACAGGCATTTTTTTTTGTCAGTGGCTTTAGCTTTTTGCTAAACTATAGAGTCACTGCAAATTCATTGGGTTGGATCCAGCCAGCTTTTCACTCAGTCTCACCTAATTTTAACTTTCTTAGTCCAGCCACTGTTGCATATGCCTTTTGGCTATGCAGGTCCCATGATCCTAACATAGGTTTTGTGATAGTCAAAGGGAACCCTCTTCACCTTTTTTCACCAGCAGAGAAGCTGAATGGATCAGAGCCATTTCTTTATTGCATTTTTTGTATGAAATATGATTTTATGAGAAAACTGTGGTGCAAGAAAATAGAAAATGGCAAAACATAAAGAATCATGAGTTCAATCTACACAAGGTAGAAGTATGACTGAAATGGGGAATTGATGGCTGATGAGAAAGCCACTCTCACATACGGTGAAGAATGAGAAGTGAAAGCTGGGGCAGAAGAAGCATTTCTCTGGCATTCTCTGAAATATTTACAATTCTAAATGGTGAGAAAACCCAACATCCCCCCCATAAATATCCAGTGCTGCCTCTTTATGATTTTTTTTTTTAAAAAATCCCCATTACCATACTCAAGGCAGCTAACAAAGATCCAATGCCATGAAATGTAGTAATTGTGCAGAATAGGAGTTTTTAAAAAGAACTTAGTGATTCATGTGTTAGCTTGTGAATGAGGGAACATATACATTATACTGCTTATATTAGTCTCTGGACAAAGGAATAAGAATAAGAAGAGACTGCATTTATACCCTGCCCTTCACTACTTGAAGGAGTCTCAGAGTGGTTTACAATCTCCTTTCCCTTCTCCTCCACCACACAGACACCCTGTGAGGTAGATGGGGCTGAGAGAGCGCTTTGAGAACTGCTCTTGAGAGAACTACTCTGAGATAACTTGTGACTGGCCCAAGGTCACAGCAGCATCTGCATATGGAGGAGTAGGGAATCAAACCCAGTTCTCCCAGATTAGAGTCCGCATTCCTAACTACTATGCCAGACTGGCTAATTTTAGCTTGATATGCAATAATACTCTTTGATAGATAGGCATGACACATTACATGCCTAGGTTAAAACTCTGGCTATCCATTGTACATGAAAGTAGGTGAGAAGATTAACCAGAGTTTTGATGCCATGACCAGTACAGCCCTCTACCAGGTCAACACTTGCCTAATCTCAGAAAGTAGGGGCACCTGAAACAGGGCCCTGGAAGATGTCCATAGTGGTTCCACTAACTAGGATTCTAAACCTAGATTAAACTCTGGTATACCTACACACTTGCATTGATATGTCACAGGCACGTTGAGTCAGTTTTTAACCATGATTCTGTGTACAACAAAAGAAGAAAAAGGAGTTCGGTATGAATCCAGCAACACATGGAGATGCCCTTGAAAGGTGTTTTGAAACTTCAGCTGGTACAGAATGCTTCAGCTAGGATGTTGACTGGAGTGGGTTGCAGGGACTATATCAATCCAGTCTTGGCCCATCTAAACTCACTTCCAATCTGTTTCCAAGCACAGTTCAAGATGCTGGTGTTGACCTTTAAAAGCTATATATGGTTTCAGACCAACATTGCCTACTCCCTTATGAATCTACCTGACCATTATGGACATTTTCCAGGGCCCTGTTTCAGGTGCCCCCGCTTTCTGAGATTAGGCAAGTGGCAACCTGGTAGAGGCCTGTATTGGTCATGGCATCAAAACTTTGGAACTTTCTCCTCATGGAAATAGTCTGTCCTCTTGTATTCCCATCTTCTGTCAGCTGGTGAAGACTTTTTTTTTAATTGTTGGAATTACCTCAGTCATCCCTCCTTCCTGCCCATTGTTTTAATTGTTGTTATTATGTTTTTGTATGTATTTTAACTCTTTAATTATTTTAATGATGGTTTTTGTTTTTAATGGTTTTTAACATGTGATTTTATTATGTATATTTTAATTTGTTAGCCACCTTTGTGGCCCTTATGAGGAGAGAAATTCTAAATACTCTCAGTCTGGGGCAAGTGATTCACTGTATTCTTGGTGCTTGGGGAGGGGCAACAGTGGGAGGGTTTCTAGTGTCCTGGCCTCACTGGTGGACCTCCTGATGGTACCTGGTATTTTTGGCCACTGTGTGACAGAGTGTTGGACTGGATGGGCCATTGGTCTGATCCAACATTGGCTTCTTTTATGTTCTTATGTTCTCAATATAACAATTAAAATAATTAAAAGAACACTGCAAGGGAGTTCCTTTAGTTTATCTGTCTAGTACATCTTCATCCTGCCTTTTACCAAGGAACTCAAGACAGTGTGTATGTTTCTCTGTTCTTCCAGATAAGTAAGGCTGAGAGAAACTTGCTCAGGATCTTCATGCACTTCATGAAGAATGGAATGGAAATTTAAATACAAGTCTGCTTAGGGTTGCCAGGTCCCCTCATTGCTCCGGTAGGTGGATTTGGGGGGCATTCCAGGATGTCCCCATCATGATGATGTCACTTGGAAGTGATGTCATCATGCTGGGAACATTGTGTCGGGACAGTCTGGTTTAATAGCAAAACTCTATGGTAAAACTAGCTTAAAACCATGGAGTTTTGCCTTCAAACCAGAACGTCCCCACTCAGTGTCCCAGACATGATGTGACATCATCACATTGGGGAAGTCACATGGGGATGTGACTATTTGAGGGTGGGGTTTCCCCACCTGGCCAGCAGCGGGCAGAAGCCCTGAAAACCAGGGGACCCCCCACCCTGACCTGGGTACTGGCAAGGCTAAGACTACTAGATTGCCTGTTAGATTTAGATTTATTGTGTATGGTAATTGGCCGTTACAATACAAAATTACATTCAGAGAGTACTTATGATTTAAAACATTGCATTGCATTCAAAATAAAATTCAGTTGTACATCTAAAATGCCAGAATTACAACAATTTAAAATTTTAAAAGCTTGGTATCAATACTTTATAACTCATTGTGAAACATTTCTAAGAGCTACCTTGGATCTGACTTTCCTAGCTGCAGATGCAAAAAGTGCTACCTTGCATGAGACCAAGGGATTCATATTTGGCAGGAAAAAGATCAGCTTTTCACTGTCAGATAAATTGTGCACTAGCTAAGACTACTAGAAACTACTGTGATATATTAACCACACAGTACTGGTTCTCCAAATGCTGAAATGAGTGAGTAAAAATTGATTAGTATCTTTGCAAAGAATTTCAAGGACTAATAGTGCTGCTTCACAAATGTAAAGACAGAATCCTGGTTTCTAGACCCTATGAAAGATTTGCATCTGACATAGCTATGTTAAAAATACCCATGGTTGATGTTGCTCAGCCACCCAGGATATTCCTTCCCCAGGCTGCTTGAGCCCATGATGGGAAAGCTTGGGAACAGCCTCCAATCCTTAGACTTCTCAGGGTGCTTGCCAATTAGCCTTACCTGCCCAAACTAATTATGGTCTAACCAATCAAAAGATCAGACCTAATTATAGAAGACCTTCACTTTTCACGACACTGTGGAGCAGGTGAGCAAAGACCCTCTTCCTGGCCAGTTTGAAGGCACCTGCAGATACTTCTGCTCAGTCCCTCAAAAGGCTACCAGTAAATCCCACCTTATCTACTTGGAGGTTAGATGAGCCAACAGACAGCAAAAGGTTGCTGCAGAGACCACAACAGACTAAAATATCCTCTCTAGCACTGTCCTGATTGGCTGCTCCACACAAGCCAGCAAATGGTTCATCAAGAGCCAACTGAGCTCTTGTGCCTTATTTAAAATTGGGACTGGCACAAAGCAGTACCCAGACATATAGGTTGGGAACTAAAATCCTGCACACTTTTTTTTTCAATTGCTGACTTACTTGAACTAATAGTTCAAACAGTGAGGCATAAATCTCCAGCACAGACAAAAATGGACCGTTTCATATCAGAAAACAGAAGATTGAATCCATCACAACTGATTTTATGATGTCTGCATCGCACAGTGACTCCAGTGGCCGAGCCCTGGCACTGCGGGATATTACAATCAGTGGGTCAGAATTGCATATTCAGTTGTGTAAGTCCAAGTTGGACCTGCAAGCTCATGGAACCTACATCATGCTTCATTCTGCATCCAGAGGTCACACCTGCCTTATTTGCTACACCTCTGAATACCTTTCTGTTCAGCTAAAAGTTTCTGGGGATTTTCTGGTGCATGCAGAAAGTGCCTGTTTGCTGCAATTCCAGTTTGTTAGTGTTTTGTGTGCATGCATGGCTTTTGCGTGCTTTTGGAGTGCACTCATTTCAGATTGGGGCAGCTACACTCGCATCTGGGGAGGGTTTCACTTTGGATCAAATCAATGGCCATAGGTCGCTGGCATTCTGCAGCATATAAGTTGTATGTATGCCCTGGTTTGTAATATTAACCAACTTGTTTTTCTAGTCCCCTTAGACACAAGATGGACACAAGATGATAGTGGGACATAGTATCGTGTTCTGGGCAAGCAACTATGCAGCTTCATCTGGATGAGATTCCAACTTGGGGCTTGGTGAACAATTCCAAATCAACTGGTCAGGACACAGAGGAATGCGGTGGTCAGCTCTCCTCTCCACCATATCAGCCCAAGTTTTTCCTCATGGCCCTCCTCAGGCCATCATCATACAGCTAGGTAAGAATGATCTCCCAGCTCAAAAAGACGTCCTTTTATCCCGATCCATCATTGCTGACCTCCAGACACTGCATCAGAGACTACCCAGAACAATGCTGCTTTGGTTCTGTTTGCTGGAGCACCGTGAATGGCGGAGGGTGCTGGCACCAGAAAAGGTGGACTTGGCCAGGTAGAAGGTTTGCAAGGCCATTTCTCAATTTGTTAAAACTGTTGACGGGGACACTATTGTGCATCCTGATATTTCATTCAGACAGACAGCTCTATTTCAGGCAGATGGTGTGCACCTCTCAGAGTGAGGAATGGATATCTGGTTGCAAGGGATCTGGCATGCTTGTTGGGTTGGCTACAGGCTTAGGAGCTTTGGTGGGAGTGGGGCATGGTAGGTCCCCCACTCTTTGGTGGTTTAGGCATGTGCCTGCCTCCTCCATTTTGGGGGCTCCCATAAGGGGCCTTGGGGTGTGGAGCCATTCAGCCGCATGCTCAGGCAGGGGCTTCTGGCTGGCTTACAGCACCAGGTGGCGAGGGGACCAGCTAGACGCCTGCAGTCACATGTGTCCTGTTATTCTGCTACTCCATGGTTTTACCCCAGCAGGTGGGTTTGGAATTGGGTCCATCAGGTCGGCAGATGGGTCGCCCAATGCTTGGATCTGTCCTCAATGCCACACCATTGCTCCTTGTCTGTAGTCAAATAAATAAGCTGCCGACATGTTTTATCAAAAGATGCTCTGTGTGTGTGTTATTCCTTCCAATGACTCACCATCTACCCTTCCTAGAACCCACAAAGCAGTACCCAGACATATAGGTTGGGAACTAAAATCCTACATATTTTTTTTTTCAATTGCTGACTTACTTGAACTAATAGTTCAAACAGTAAGGCATAAATCTCCAGCATAGATACAAATGGACAGTTTCATATCAGAAAACAGCAGATGGAATCCATCACAGCTGATTTTATGGAAGAAAAGAACATTTTAATAGCACAGTACATATTTTTGCAAACAGTATTGATCTTCTGGAAATTTTGAAAGGAAGTTCTTTCACCTTGACATCCAAAGAAGCCTTGATGTCCAAAAGTCTGAGCCCATGGAGTTGCCCCAAGTTTTAATCTAGGCAGCCCAAGCATAGCATTAGCACTAGAGAGGTGCTGTGCCCATTTGTGTTGGACACACTGCGCCTAATACCATTCTATGGAAGAGCAAAGCTTATATTTAAAATGGTGGGTGACATGTTTAGTTTATCCTTTGCATGCTGTTTGACAATGGTAATAAAAAGTAATAGTATCTCATATGGCATGGATCTAAATACTCCCTGTACCTAATAATAAAGCTGTCCATTTACTCTTCCTAGTTTGTGCCGACTGATGCGTCCTGCACTTTTCCTTACTAGTAACATTTTGTGCAGCCCTGCTGTAACAAGAGTTTTTGGATTAAAAGTAATGCCTATTGGTAGCCATTCAGCTTACCAGGAATCATCTTTGGGGGCTACTTCATATTTGTGTGTACCTACTATATGACTTATTCCCTGTGTTATCACCCCAAATAAAGTTCACAGCCAGAAAGGGAAGGCAATGGGGCAGCAGCTTCTTCTAGTAGTTATCAGCATTATATTTTATTCTTCCAGAAGCATGACAAGACAAGGAAAAGAAGATGGGTTATTTTGTGAAATGAATCTGGTTAGTGCTCATTACCTTAGGGACATGGTTTTCCTCACCAGCATAATGTGCAATCATCCCCCAAAGCAGCCTCAAATTAGTGATAACTTTCCATTTATATTTAATCAGGACCAAATAAGGCTTGCAGAGCATTTAATCACTCCCCATATTTTCTTTTAGAACAGCGAGCCATCATAGCGCTCATGAAAGTCAAGGACTAACTGCGCTTGACCTGACACAGGTTGCGCAGCAAGACATCGTGGGTGCTTTTCTCCCTGTTCAGCTTCTCTCAGTACACCTCAGTTTTGACCTTCCTGTGTGCTGCCATTTCATTCCGCCACCCCTTTCAAGCATAAACTGCCAATCATGTGAAATTGTGTAGCCATTTTTAGTGAGGTGTACAAATGAGAGCAGGGATAAAGCCATCAAACTCATTTTTACTTTTGACCCAACCCAGTGAACTCCCAGTACCAATAGTAAAACACAGACTCCTTCCTAATAAAAATACAGGAACAATGGAGATGTCTCATGTTTAAAGATCACCTGGGCATTGGCACTATTAATTCCCTTAAAAACCACCAAACCTAGGCAATGTAAAATGCACATTAGTATTGAGGACCTGGCCATATTGATAATGATTAGCAGGGCCAGAAGAAACAAGAAAAGGAAAGCATAATGAAGAGATTACAATCAGGAAGTGTAACAAGGGAAGGCTTGCTTAATGAGCCTATTGGTACCAAACTACATTATTCATAGGGACTTCTGATTAGAGACAAATGTCAAATGTAACACACATTCCTGGGTGGCAAGTCTTCATTTACATTTCAAATAAACACTTACCCTTTCAGGCTTTAGCTGAGCAAACTGTAGTTTTAGCATGAAGTAACTTTGAGCCACACACAAAGCCCATCTCTTGTCAGCGGAACAAGATCATGGCCGAGAAGTTTTGCACAATAGCTCAGCTGGGCATGGGGGAAGGGGGCTACTACTGTATTATTTGACTGTTTGCACTATTTATTAGACCAGAGAGTTTTTAAGCTGGAAAATGGCCAATAAAAATAAATAAATAAATAAATAAATAAATAAATACAAAGACATTTCTTATATAGCTTACACAACACTATATCAAGCCGTGACACAAATAATGCTCATTTAGAGATGCTGGAAATGGTCCTTATTCAAACTAGATAATTTCTGGCTGACTGAGTATGCAGTGAGGTGTTTGTGGCAACAGCAGGATAGGGCTATCGACATGATATAACAATCGTCAGAACTGATATAGCTGCTGCAGCCAGCCCAAGCTTCTGTGCAAAGAGATGCTGGTTTCCAAATGCTGAGAAGAAACTTTTCTGCAATACTTCCTGGAAAATTCAATGTGGCTGAGACCAGTGTTCCCTCTAAGCTGAGTTAGTGTGAGCTAGCTCACAGCTTTTAAGCCTCTGGCTTGCACCTTTTTGTCTTAGCTCAGGAAGGTCAGCTCCAGAGCAAACTAATTTATGCACTAGCCAAATCGCTCGCTCACAACTTTAATGCCAGTAGCTCACAAAGTAGAATTTTTGCTCACAAGACTCCACAGCTTAGAGGGAGCATTGGTTGAGACTCACCCAGATATACATGCACATGTTGTTTTCTGAGCCTTGTAATTAAGTTTTTGCATTGTTCATTCATTAATAGGATCACTCATCGTAAGTCGGAAGTGACTTGACAGCACATAACACATACATGGTATGATTATCTTAGAATGTGTATCATGTTTTATGCTGTTTATTTTGCACTGCTTTATAATATTTTATATTTCTTGGAAAGATGATTGAAAGAGCAGCTGCTGAACAGCTGCAGGTATTCCTAGACAAGACATCAGTACCCAGTCCATTCCAATCCAGTTTCAGGCTTGGCTTTGGGACTGATACTGTCATTATAGTCCTCATGGATGACCTCTGGTTTTAACTTGCCTGGGGCAGTTCAGCAGATCTATCATCAGCTTTTGGCACAGTTGATTATTCTACTCTGGTCAGCCGCCTGGCCTCACGGGGGGGGGGAGGGGTTGGCAGTGCCTTACCTTGGTTGGCCTCATTCCTCCAAGGATGCAGTCAGAAGGTAGCTATTGGAGACAAAACTAATTAATGTTACAGTTCCCTCCAGACTGGACTGTTGTGGTTTGCCCTTGAAGATGCTTCAGAAACTTCAGGTCATTTAGAATGTGGCTGCCAAACTGTTGACCAGTACATCATGGTCTGCACATATTCAGCCTATTTTGAAGCAGCTGCACTAGCTTCCAATTAGTTTCTGGGTCAAAAGCAAAGTTTTAAAGCCCTAAATGGTTTGGGACGGTCATACCTTAAGGGCCACCTCTCCTGTTATGACACCCTGCTTCACATAGACTTCTGGTGGTTCCTGGCCCTTGCATAGCTCGTTTAATTGCAACCAGAACAAGGGCTTTTTTATCATGGCCCCAACCTGGTGGAATGCTGTGTCTGAAGACACTCGTGCCCTGTGAGGTCTGTCTAGGTTCTGTGGGACCTTTATGACAGAATTATTCCTCCAGGTATTCCACTGAGGCAATCTTACTTGGCCTACTGTCAGCTTTTCTGATTGTCATGCCAGAGTGCCAGTATATTAAATCGCTTTACAGCATATCTGTATTTTTATTTACATTTTGTATTTATGTTGTTAATTGCCTTGAGCCCTGACTGTTGGGGGAGGGGTAGGATCAAAATCAAAACAAACAATATTGTAATCCAACCTTATTACTGTATTTCTTGTTCTATCTTCCACGGTTTTTATTGCAATGTTTGCTTTTAGTCTCAGTGAGAAAGGTGGACTGCAAAGAAAGGAAACAAACAAATAAGAAATAAATACTTGATTACTCAGCAGATAAAAATTGTTTATTTAAAGTGTTGCCTGATTTCTCCAATTCTTGTTATATGAATTTTCAGTCTGTGGCATTAGATCTGTGAGCCATCACTCACTATGTAATCATCATGAAATAGTCCATAACTTGTAGGATTTAAATTAGCTGCTTTCATGGTATTCCTTAGTAACTTGGGCTGAGACTTACTTCATTGTCATTGTTGTAATAGACAAACATGTAATTTCTGGAGGGTGGGAAAAAACCTGCTTTGAGGTCCTGAAAGGTTAGCATATTCAATACATCATTTTATTCTGTGCAATAATTTAGGAAATTCTGAACCACTACTATAATTAAATATTAATAGGTATATTAACTAGGACTTTTGTTTTAATTGAGTAGCTCATATGGTGTCATTTGTTCCAGTTCTGATTAATGCTATTTGCTAATTGTTTGGCAACACTTTATAAGTGACACAATTACTATTTCTTTCATTGGTGTTCATTGTTAGCACATGAATCATGCTGAATTGTTTTCGTATTCTTGTGGAGGTAAAATATAATTCTACAGAAACCCTTTGTAATTTGCCAAAGCCTTAATTAACACCACTATACAAATATGAATAGATCAGTTATGTACTAAGACAAAGTAGAAATCCTGATGAATTGAAACTCCCAATTATAGAATTTACAGTTGCAATTCCTATCAAGAGTGGCTGTACACATGGAAGACAATATGAACTCTGTATCCCTATGGCCTGTAAAGTCCCACAAATACAAGCGGATTTGATATCAGCTCTTGAAAAGTCAGGATGGGCTACCATTTGAACCAAAAACAATCCAAGTGACAATTTAAATAATATTAAAAGCCAAAATATAAACATTACCAACATAATATTTAAATTTATTAATTCCATTTATTTTTTAAACTTACACCATGCCCTGTATTCCAACCAGGATACTCAAGAAAGCTTCAGAGATATCAAAGATGAACATTTATAATTTTAATTTTTAAAATAATAAATATTTTAGAAGAGCAAAAAGGTGTTAACAACAATTGGAATAGCGGATTTGTCTGTCCCTGAATACTACAAAAAAGTAGGGTTGTGCAAGTTTCTCCATGCTAAAAACATCACAAAAGAATGAAATACCCTATTAAAAATGTTTTAAAAAATCTTATCTGATAGGATTGTCAGCCAAGCACTGGTACCTAGTGGAAGATTGATTTTTAGGCATAGATTTTGGGGTGAATCCCAGAGTGTCACACTGAGCATAGAATCATAGAGTTGGAGGTGACCTCCAAGGTCATCTAGTCTAACCCCCTGCACAATGCAGGAAATTCACAAATACCTCCCCCTCCACACCTGCAGTGACCACTGTTCCATGCCCAGAAGATGACAAAAAACCTCCAGGATCCCTGGCCCAACCAGCCTGGATAAAAATTGCTTCCTGAACCCAAAGTGCCAATCAGCATTTCCCTGGGCGTGTAAGAAAGGGCCACAAGAACTAAACTAAACACTGAGACAACCGTTCCTGCCCTGCCTCTCATGATCTGTCAAAGTTCACAGAATCAGCATTGCTGTCAGATGGCCATCTAGCCTTTGTTTAAAAACCTCCAAAGAAGGAGAGCCCGCCACCTCCCGAGGAAGCCTGTTCCACTGAGGAACCGCTCTAACTGTCAGGAAGTTATTCCTAATGTTTAGTCAAAAACTCTTTTTATTTAATTTCAACCCATTGGTTCTGGTTTGACCTTCTGGGGAAACAGAAAACAACTCTGCATCATCCTCTATATGACAGCCCTTCAAGTACTTGGTTATTATATCACCTCTCAGTCGTTTCCTCTCCAGGCTAAACATAACCACGTCCTTCAACCTTTCCTCAGAGGACTTGGTCTCCAGACCCCTCACCATCTTTGTTGCCCTCCTCTGCACACATTCCAGTTTGCCTGTATCCTTATTAAATTTAGTGTCCAAAACTGAACACACTAGTCTAGCTGAGGTCTAGCCAGAGCAGAGTAAAGCAATACCATCACTTCGTGTGACCTGGACACTATAGTTCTGTTGATACAGCCCAAAATCGCATTTGTGGTGTGATGATGTCAGTTCTGCTTTATGCTGGAAGTGACATTATGGCATTAGTGCAATTCTGAATCCCTTGCCTTTACGTTGCTGCCCTGTCAACAGGGCCGGCCCCAGGTGTCTGGGCGCCCTAGGCAGGACAGCCTGGGGCGCCCACCCCACCAGGGATGCCAACCACCTGGTGGGGCCTGGAGAGGGCCCAGCCTTGTCCTGGGCACCTCGCAACTGCGAGGCACCGGGGAGAGCCAGGGAAGGGGTGGGCTTGCAACGCCCGCCCCTTCCCAGCAGCGGCGCAGCTCTCCCGGGCCCCTCGCAGCTGTGAGGAGCCCAGGGAGAGCCAGGGAAGGGGGGCGTTCAGCCCTCCCAAGCCCAGTGCTGGACGCGGGGCTGGGGTTGCTGGGCTGGGCCACAGGGTGGGCAGGTGGCGGCGGAGTGGCTTCTCTCCCCCCGATGGCCCTCCCAAGCCCAGCAACCCCAGCCCCGCGTCCAGCTCTGGGCTTGGGAGGGCCGTCGGGGGGAGAGAGAAGCTGCTCCGCCGCCGCCTGCCTGCCCTGTGGCCCAGCCCAGCAACCCCAGTCCCGCGGTCCAGCGCTGGGCTTGGGAGGGCCATCGGGGGGAGAGAAGCCACTCCACCGCCACCTGCCCACCCTGTGGCCCAGTCCAGCGCTGGGCTTGGGAGGGCCATTGGGGGGGGAGAGAAAAGTCGCTCCACTGCTGCCTGCCCGCTCTGTGGTTTTGAGCGCTGGCTAGGGTGCTCTTTACTGGCAGCGCCCCTGCCTCCTCTCCCCCCGGCTTTGGGGAGAGGGCGGGCAAGCTCCGCTGCCACCTCCTGAGCCCCAGCGGGGCGCTCGGGGAGGCGGTGGGAGCAGCGCGGGGGCTTTTCCCGGGAGGGGCCGGGATGCTGTTTGGCACCCCTGCAGCCAGTGCGCCCTAGGCGAGCGCCTAGCTCGCCTAGTGGGTGAGCCAGCCATGCCTGTCAAGCAGCAATGAGAAATGGGGGACCAGGGAAGGTCAGCAGGAGCCCTGTCTGTCCTACTGTCTGACCAAACTAAAACCCAACTATGAATACCTAAGCTATGGTGGCTGTAGATTGTTCTTGGGTGTTGGGCTTAGAGAAGAAACTGAACAAACCAGTGGGGCATTCAAATTGGAATGATTTGGTTTGGGGTGTAGCAGAATATATATATAGAGAAGAAGAGTCTTAGGATAGAGAAAAAAAATCAGGGAGCAAAACTGTGATTTCTGAAAGAAAGGGAGAAGGCAATGTGACATGAATCTTGTAATAAAAAGAAGTTACCACTTTGTACCTATCATATTTTTACACAATATCTTGGAGTTATTCTTATTTACATAGAACCCTGCGAGATCGCCAAACTCTTTTACTTTTTCAAATACCTTAGGCATATTATTAACAGGATCTTCAACAATAAACATAATATCATCCGCAAATGCTCGTAGTTTATATGAAAAACCTCTAACATTCAAACCTTTTATGTTATCGTCATCTCTAACCATTTGCAGCAAAATCTCCAAAATCCAGATAAATAGCAATGGTGACAGGGGGCAACCCTGTCTGGTACCTTTTCTGACCCGGAACACTTCTGTTGGTTCTGCATTCACAATCACCGTAGCTTTTTGTTCTTTATATATTGATTGAATCATTCTTATAAATTCTGCGCCCATCTGGGATTTCTCAAACACTTTAAACATAAATTCCCAGTTCAAATTATCAAATGCCTTTTCTGCATCCAAAAATAAAAAGCCAACTTCTTTTTCCGGGTGTTTATCATAATACTCAATTGCGTCTAAAACAACCCTCATATTGTCTTTTATTTGTCTATTTGGTAAGAATCCGGCTTGATCTTCAGCAATAGTATCTTTCAAGAACCCTTTAAGGCGCTCTGCTAATATTTTTGCAAAAATCTTATAATCGTTGTTTAACAGTGAGATAGGTCGATAATTCTTTACATTTGTTAAATCTTGCGTTTCTTTCGGAATTAAGGTGATCGCAGCTTCATTCCAGGAATCTGGAATCTTCCCAGTTCTCCTAATTTCGTTTAAAAGAATCTCTAACACCGGAACCAGGTCTTCATGAAGTTTTTTGTAAAATTTAGCTGAAAAACCATCCGGACCTGGAACTTTGGAAATCTTTGCCTCTCCTATTGCTTTACTGATTTCTTCTTTAGTTATTACAGCATTTAATATTGCTTTCATCTCTAGGCTTGGTTGTATCAAATTAACCTTAGATAAATAGTCTTGCATCTTTTGCAGATCCACTTGTTTTGCTTGAAAAAGAGTCGCATAATATTTATAAAATTCCCTCCGGATCCCTCCTGGGTCTGAAATTTCTTTATTTCCATCTTTCAATTTAGTGATTGTTTTATTCTCTCTTCTTTTCTTCAATTGCCATGCCAAATATTTACCAGGTTTATTTGCACCTTCAAAGGACTTCTGTTGCAATTTTTTCAAGTTCCAATATACTTCTTTGTTTAACCTCGCCTCATATTGTTCCTTTAAAATCCTCAATTCTCTCAAAATCTTCTTTTTGCCAGGCCTTTTCTTAAGCTCCATTTCTTTTTTCCGAATATTTTCCGTAATCTCTTTATCTATTTTCAATTGTTGTTTCTTTTAATTATTATTGATTGCAATCAGGTGTCCTCTCATCACAGCTTTATAGGCCTCCCATACTGTTTGCGTCTGTACATCCTTGTTTAAATTCAGTTGAAAATATATTTGGGTTTCTGTCCTTATTTTGTCCACAATATTTTGTTTGTCCAGCAAATCCTCATGTTTTATATATTTGAAATGTGTTACCTGGTTTGTCGATTCATATACCCAAGAGAGTTGTATATCTTGACCCAATACTGCTGTTCTAATCTCTAGAGCAAGTGCAAGTAATATCCATATTCTTCCAATGAAACAAGAAAAGTCTGTTATTGTTCAGTGACTATCCATGGACATAAAATCTCACCATTCTGGGACTATCAAGTAAAACATCTCACTAGGTACTTTTGTCATTCAAAGGGTGACAGAGAATATAAGGAATAAAATTGGCCACAAAAGAATATTGTTGTGAGAAGTCCACTCTAGACTCTGTGCAGTATCCAGAAGCTAGGATGCATAAATGATGGCTATGGATACATATCTTAAACACCAAACCAAACACAAGAACTGTTAGCATGGTATAAGTAGCTATCTAGAATTGAAAAAGCACCCTGACCTGGATAGCCCAGGCAAGCCCAATCTTGTCAGATCTTGGAAGCTAAGCAAGGTCAGCTCTGGCAAGTAGGGAGACCTCCTTGAAAAACCAGAAGAGGGAGGCAGGGGGAGGCTTTATTCAGCTACCTCTCTGAATATCCTCCAGGCCCCCAGCAGAAGTCAGTTACCAAAGGTCACCATGACTTCCAGGCAGGGCGGCCCCAGGTGTCTGGGCACCCTAGGCAGGACAGCCTGAGGCAGCCACCCCACCAGGGATGCCAACCTCCCAGTGGGGCCTGGAGACGGGGGGCAGTGGAGCGCTGGCTTTCCTGGGCACTCTGCAGCTGCGGGGGCCCCAGGAAAGCCAGGGAAGGGGCGGGGGTTCAAACCCTCACCCCTTCCCTCCAAGCACCGGCTTGCCTCAGCGCTCTCCAGCTGCGGGGGCACCAAGGTAAGCCAGGGAAGAGGTGGGGTTTAAACCCCTGCCCCTTCCCTCCCAGTGCCGGCTTGCCTCGGCATTCCACAGTCGCGTGGATGCCAAAGCAAGCCAGGGAAGAGGTGGGGTTCAAACACCCACCCCTTCCCTCCCAGCGCCAGCTTGCCTTGGTGCTCTGCAGCCACAAGGGCATCGAGGCAAGCCAGGGAAGAGGTGGGGTTTACATCCCCACCCCTTCCATCGGAGCGCTGGCTTGCTTCGGCGCTCTGCAGCTGCAGGGGCGCCGAAACAAGCCAGGGAAGTGGCGGGGGTTCAACCCCCCGCCCCTTCCCTCCCAGCACCGGCTTGCCTCAGCACTCTGCAGCCACAGGGGTGCCAAGGCAAGCCAGGGAAGGGGCAGGGATTCAAACACCCACCTCTTCCCTCCCAGTGCTGGCTTGGAGGGGAGGGGAGAGGGGAGGGGGAGGGGGAGTGCCGGCGGGGGAGGGCGGGCAAGCTCTGCCGACACCTCCTCCTGAGCCCCACTGGGGCGCTTCGCTGGCAGTGGCAGCGGCGGGGGGGCGGGGGCCATTTGGCTCACTTCATCATTGTCAGACTGCTCTTTTGTAGATTTGTGGGCCCGGTGCCCTAGGCGAATGCCTAGCTTGCCTAGTGGGTGAGCCGGCAGTGCTTCCAGGTGAACACACAGTCAGTCACCAAAGATCGCTATGATTTCCAGGTGCACACACGCTCACATGTGCACACACGCACACATGAATATATAAAAAATAGAATTGCAAAAGCAATGGTGAGGACAAAGACCATTGGGAATTTGCACCACCACCCTTATATGAAGACCACCAGCAAAGGACAGTCACGTTGGACTCAAATAGATAGGAATGCTCACTCTATCATTGTCAGACTGCTCTTTTGTAGATTTGCCATTTGCCTACCTGTAGTGGGTAAACCACCACCTTCAGCCCTAGTCCCCTACCCTTGAGAAAATGAAGAGTAGAAGAAAAAATGGCTGGAAAATTCTTAAACTTTCCCATCTCTCTATGGTCTTCACCATAATGATTAGGGGAGATTCCTTGAGCAGGGATGTAGAACTCATTTGTTACGAGGGCCAGATCTGACATAAATGAGACCTTGTTGGACTGGGCCATGTGTGTCATAAAAAATAATGCCAAGTAATGGAGATATAAATTTTATAAAGGACACAAACACAAAGATTTATTTTTACTTAAAATAAAAATGCTTAAAACATTAGCTCTGCAAGCTGCAATCCTACTTTTGATTTATTGACATTCACCACAGAAATCTCATGCTCAGAGTTCTGAGTCTAGGACCTGGGTTAAAACATGAAATGGCTGAGTGATTAAGAGAGTCTGGCGAAGCAAGCTATGATGCAGCAGCAGCAGTAGAACTGGAAGCAGGGGATGGCCAGTTCCACTGTGGGCCTGATGGAAGCCCTCTGGGGGCCTGATCCAGCCCCTGGGCTGCATGTTTGACACCCCTGTCCTAGAGGACCATCCAGAAGTGATATCACATCCTCCCAAAACTCCACCTTCCCCAGGCACCACTCTCAATACCTCCAGGCATTTGCTGTCAAAACCTCCTCTGTCTCTGTGTCCAATCAGATGGCTCTATAGATCTGCGCGAGGCACGAGTGCCTCATGGATTTAAATGTAATGTCCAGACATCAACATCTGGGAAATAAATGAATAGTGACTGTTTGTGCTTCTGTGCTATGCCAGTAAAGGTTCTGAACTTGAACTTGAACATCTGGGAAATGTCCATCTTCCATGAGCATCCCGTTTTGCCATGCTTTGGAGCCATACTAAAAAGGTACTACTTACGATCTGGAGTTTTCAGTTCCCGACGGGCCATTCACGGACTTTCCCCCATCTGATCGTTCCAGCACATGATTAAAAAATGGTGCCTGTTTGGGTGCCATTTTAAAAAATCTTGATTCTGCGCATGTGTGGATAAACAAAGCTGTGATATCGTGCCTATGTTCATGCACAAAAAGTTTTTTTTTTTAAAAAAAAAAAGACCACCAAAAGTGTCTCCTTCAGTGGATGCCATCTAGACACTCCACAGCGGAAGCAGCGCATGGTAAGGTGATTTCCCCGGGGGATGTCTGGTCATGTGAGGATGGATTTAAAAGATCGGGATCAAATGTGAGCTGGCATAATGGCAGGATTAGCTCCTGTCTGAATGCACCCTTAATCTCTCTGTCTCTATTTACCACCCTTCCCCCTTCTCTTCTATGCCTTCTCTGAGAGCAGTGGCAGAGAATGGTATGTCTCTTGTGGTATGAGCCACTTTGGAAGTTAACTGTTTCCTGAAAAATTGGATATAAGTGAATAAAAGTTGTGTGAATCCTGTTTTACTGGGATCATTACCTAGTCTCCATAGCTGATGGAAGAACCCAGAAAGTACACATGCTCAGATTGTTTTGACACACACTAGAATTTAGTTTATTAACACAAACATAACAATATAACTGCCACCGCCTTGATAGGATACATACAGCATAAAAAATGATCTATAATTGTCGCGTGGATGTCTGTTTGCTTGCTTACTTCTTCAAACTTAGTAAATCAAATGAGGCAGGTGTAGATAGGACTAGTAACCGTTGTGATGATGCAATGCCCTTTTTTGGAATAAAATTAGTCTTTGTGAAATAACATAACCAGAAGTTACTGGAAATAAAATAACATCTTTTTCAAATCTCAGAATTTTACATGGAAGTTGGTAAGATATATTTCTTTTTTAAAAACTCTGCTTCAGGTAGAGATAATAAAATATTGTGGGACTCATTTCAGACCTATATTAGTGCAGCTAAATTAGTGCTGTATTATTAGAAATAAAAATACAGTGAAGAAAAAAGAAAGTCACCAAAAACTGGATTTGTTAAGGAATAAGTTAAAATGTATGGGTTGAATCTTATGAATCATGCAGAGAAAGTGCTCGTGGTAGCATATCTTTCTCTGGCTTTCATTTTCTCTAGCAGCTCTCTAAATTCCTGAAAAGCCAAATTTGGGGGTCAGGGGAACCTCATGGGTAAAATGTCATAGTATACTGAAGTGAGGAGGTTGAAATGAATAAAATCTTCCTTTATGTGCTTTTGGAAAGTGGGAGCCATTGTGTTCCTCCTAACTACACCTAGGAGGCAGATCAGGGAAGAAAGATCTGCCACCATATGCTTATGCTTCATAAGTTCCAACCCACCGAATGCCTAAATGGTGTGATCAAAACACCATATGTTAACATATGGCTCTGTTAGCATCTCACCAAGTTAGGCCCCAAACCACACAACATTCCCAGATAACTGGCAGAATAGTACTGTTTGTAGGATAAAAAGATAATAATTTTGTTCCTTTTTTGTCTGAAATGTTGGCTCTATTTATGTATTATTGCAACACTTAAACATGAAGAGAATATACAGTGAGAAGTGTGTTAATTAAATATTGGTTTGGCTTGATATATGATATATGCTATTTTAACTCTAATTAAGACTATGTGATGACTCTTGTTCATTTTCTCTATTTTTACTTTATATTTTGATGATGTAATAAATTTAGGGAATGTTAAAAACACTGAAGACAGCACAGAATTGTCAAAGGGCCTGGAAGAAAAAAAATGTTCTGTCTCTTTGGTGGTGGTGATGTTATTTGCTTCCATGCCATAAAATGTTTCAACTACCCATTTATGCACATTAAGCATCTATTAAAGAAACAGGACATTGTTCTTCTACTTCAGGCCAGTTTATGTGTTTATTTACTTACACCCCTCCTTCCTCTTCAATCAGGATCCAAAGTTGCTCTCTGCATATTGTTCTTCTCTCCTCTTTTATATTCTCCAAACAACTGTGTGAGGAGGGTTAGGCTGACTGGCCCAAAGTCATCCAGCTTCCATGGCAGAGTGAGTATTTGAACCTGGGTATCTCAGATCCTAGTTGTACACTCTAACCACCACACCATGCTGGCTCTTAGTAAGCCTAAGGTTGTTAACGTGGATACCTCATGAATATTGCATTCCATTTATTTTTTGAGACAACATAAGCAATTGCTGTGTGTATTTGCTTCTACCCTGAAGAACTAGCATCATAACAGAAACACAATTCTTTAATCACCATATGCATCTGATAATTTTGTTCTGGTTAGACATATTTTTAATTAAAAAGCAGCAACGGTTCATTATACAGACATTTTTAAATAAAATAAACTATATTGTATTTTAACATGATATGATTAAATTGACTGAATGGAACAGACAACGAAGCATAATATGGTTACAGTGACATTAATTGAAAAAGACCTAGATTTTCTAATTTGAATGCTTTATTCAGCAACATCAAGGCTCCTCCCCCCACTTTAGTTTTATTATAACTATTGTTAGTATGCTCATTGGAATTAAGTAAATTACATAAGGGTGTTATTTTTGAATATTTAGTCCTACAGAAATAGAACTAAATAGAAATATTTAGTCCTACAGTCCAACTTTATATATGCTATCAAGTGTCATCAATACACTGTCAGTCTCTACTAGGAGTGTGCAAAAAAAATTAGGATTTTTTGAGTTTTGGTACATTGGACCCAAAAAATATCAGTATTTCCCGATATTGCTGGTATTGGGATTTGGGATTTTTCCAAAATCCTGATTCCCCCATTGGCTCTATTATACCATATAGGGACCATTATAGTCAATAGTCCCTGTAGAGTATAATGGAGAATCGGTCTGGGAGTATCCAGGGCCCTGGGGGACAGGTTTTTTTGCAGTAGAAGAAAAAGAGATTAGATTCGTATCCTGCCCTTCACTCCCCAAAGGAGTTTCAGAGCAGTTTACAATCACTTTCGCTTCCCTTCCCCACAACAGACACCCTGTGACTCCGAGATAGTTGGGGCTGAGAGAGCTCTGTCGAGAACTGCCCTTGAGGGAATAGCTCTGAAAGAATTTATGACTGACACAAGATCACACCAGCAGCTGAATGTGGAGGAGTGGGGGATCACACCTGGTTCTCCCAGATTAGTGTCTGTGTTCCTAACCACTACACCAAATTAGAGGCACCAAATTTGCAGCATAGCTGATGGTGTATCTCCTCAAATGAACTCCCATGTTTTAAAAAGATTGGACCATGGGGTCCAATTCTATGGATCTTCAAAGAAGGTGCCCCCATTCTCCCTTGTTTCCAATGGAAGGGAAAACAAAGTGTTTAAAGGGACCACGGCCCCTTTAAAAAGCTTCTGCAAGTTGCTAGTGAACTCTGAAGACATTTAAAGGGCTTGCAGTCCCTTTAAATGCCTTCTCCAAGTTGAAAGTTAACTCCAAATGCCCTTTAACTGCAGCTATCTGGCATTCTCAGATAATCCCAAATATTTTGGGCTATATCAGCTATATTGGATAGCCAAAAATAGACTCAGAAAATACCAAATAGACTGAGAAAATTCCAAAAAGAAATACCGATAAGGTATTTTAAAATTGTTTTTTTGCTCAGATATAGCCAAATGCACATCCCTACTCTCTACATCAGACAGATGGGTCAGTTACTATGCAAAAGAATGAATGGATTTAAGCCTGACTTAAAAAAAAAAATTAAAAACCAGTGGGGAAACATTTTAAACTTCCAGGCCACTCTCTGAAACTATTTTTGTGGTTGTTAGAGAAATCTCATTAAATTATATTTTGCAATTTAATGTGGGTCTCCCCTTCCATCAAACTATGTATCAGATTAAAACCTGATATATTTGGGCTTCTAATATGGCTGATGGGGGTTCACATCATATTTCCTTTCAGTGTCCCATGATTTAGTAATTACTGTAGAAGAATATCCAGGGCTTTGGTAAAGATCTTTGGTGTTTGCCAAACACAAAAAACAGGTATTTGTTTTAAGTCAAATGTGTGCACACTTCTGCAGTCCCAAGGTTCAGTGATCATGGAGAAAGTACATGATGAGTTTCCTAAGGTTCCCTTGTGTCCATCTAGATGGACCTGGGGGGGTAATATTTCCTCTAAGCTGAGTTAGTGTGAGTTAGCTCACAGTTTTTTAGCCTCCAGCTCACACTTTTTTGTCTTAGCTCAGAACGGATGGCTCCAGGGCAAACTAATGTATGTAGTAGCCAAATTGCTTGCTCACAACTTTAATGCCATTAACTCACAAAGCAGAATTTTTGCTCACAAGACTCCACAGCTTAGAGGGAGCATGGGTGGGGGGATTTTGTAGATCTGTGTGTGCATTTCTCTGATCCAGGGGAATACACACCCAAGTTTCAGTAAGATTCTCTTTTATTTTAACAAGGTCTATGTGTGGTCATAGGCTCAGATTTAACAGAAGGCCCACTGCCTGTACAGAGACATCCAGATAGTCTTTGGATCTAACTTATTGATTCGGAACTTTAAGCAAGTGTCTTAAATTGCTATTAACATAAAATCTTCAGACTGAATTTTTAAGGGGAAAACGAAAAGGTCAAATGAAGAATTATTTTAAAATGACATTTTTATTATTATAACCATTTCTAATAACTGCAAATGAAGAATTATTTTTCATTTGATGCTTTTAGTGCCATAGTTAAGAGTAAAAATGTCAAAAGGCCGGTAGATCTTTAAACGATGTTTTAACAATCATAGTGCTCTTGTGCAAAACTGTCACAGGAAGTAGTATATACAATGGCTGTTTTAATGAAGGCTAATTTAAAGTTTTTGGAGACCCCCTCCATGTTACTGGAGTAGTAAAGGAATCAAATTAAAGCAGTCTTCCTTTACATTGCTATGATCACACAAATCTTCTAAAAATAGCAAACAATTTTATTTTATTTTTGTGCTTTGGATTTATAAGCACTTATCGGATTCGACTGGCTTTCGAGCAAGGGAACCTTTACTTTACTTTAATATGGGTAAAATATTTATTGTGCTGGATGGCATCTGTATATAAGCCATTGTTTTAGATTCAACCAGACTACATAACCAAGAAATGGAAATCCGGGTGGAGCTATGCAGACAGGATCTATATATGACATTGGCACTCCAGGATGTCGAGGTGAGGCAGAAGTGGCTGGCACGAAGGGGCCAGGAGGGAGTGCGAGTATCCAATAAATACTGGAGGCTTCTGGCTATGGGCAAACTATATACATTTATTTACACACCACAGCCATCATCAAACAGAGGCCCAGGACAGACTGGCAATTTGCCCCGGTATCGAGTCACAGCAAAAAAAACCCGGAGTAAACGATACTGGGTTTTCCCGTCCACACAGCGGGGGCCTCTGCCGGAAGATACTGGATGGAGGCGCGCGGGAGCGTTCAGACTGCCGCGCCGGAGGCGCGCTATATTCGCTGTTTCCCCATTATTTCATCTGTGGGCGTATGTGCGCATAAGCGCATTTTGGCGATTTTTTTTTTTGCCCTGCAATGCTGGCACCGCATTGGGCAGTGGAGCGGAGCGCAGCCAATCACACCGCTGCTGCCTCATGCCCAACGCGGGTTGCTCCCGGCTTTTCGGCTGTGCGTTCAGACTCCCCGGAAGCGGAGAAACGCGCGACAAACGCAGGCTTTCAAGATTTACGTCGGCTTTTATCAGGTGTTTTTTTAATCCGGCAGTGAAGCGCGAGAGCACCGGTAGGCTAAGGGTGGGGGACGCCAGGCAGATGTTCCTGTGTGAACATTCCATTTAATCCGATATTGAGTCGTTGTCAGCCCGGGTCCCATCCCGCGGCAAATTGCCAGTCTGTCCTCGGCCAGAGTGTCAAAGTGCTCTGCTGCAATCATACATAGAAGAAAGAGAAACTATACATCACTCACTGTACATTTATACAATCACCAACCAATCAGGCTTCAGTGCTGAGTCACTGTGATGGCAGTGGCAAGACTGCCCTGAACCAGTTGAAGCCAGCTCTCTCTGAGGTTCCTAGTTGACAGCTTCATGTCACTAGATCAAACACATCTAGACAGACTTATATAAACATGTGGATCACAACACAGGACTGGACTACCTGACATTTTTTAAATGCAGTTGTGGGATGTGCTACTGAATGATATATGGTTGAATCCAATGGTAATTTCTGCTGATGAGAGAGACTTTCTGGCCTACCCTGTCATCTCTCCAAAATGCTGCTACTGAAGAGAAGATGTGCATAGACTTCCGTAGGCAAGCACACATACTCCTTCAGATGCAGCAGCATGCTCCTTGGGAAGCTGTGAAGGACTCAGACACCACCAGTATCTTGACCATCAGTGCCTGGAAGGGGCTTGTAGTAAGGAAGCAGAGGGATAGCAGTACCTGGGAGTGGGCACCTGTTGCTGAAGTGCTGAGCTGAGCTCCTCTCCAAAGGCTTGGATGGCAGCTCTGTACAGACAGAACCACTTTAGGTACATGTTGTTGGGGTTCTGTAGGGTACTGATGCAGTAGCACCTGGCAGTGCTGTACCACCCAAACATACAACACAGGCAGGAGGTGGATCAGCTGGATCTCTGGCCTGGGCATAATGACCCAATTCCTGGGGTTGCATGTGCAGTCACGGCTCATGAAGTTGCACTGCAGGGGTATTTGCTCCATCCTTGACTAGTGACGATTCTGTTTAGGGAACAGACCAGCACTGCTGCTCTTGTGCCTGTGGCTGGCAGCCTCTGTCTTGACAGCCCTCAGGATTGCACTATTAAGAGTAATGGAACTCTGCTTAGAATTCTACTGCTGATCAGTTAATATTACAAATCAGCATTTACCCACAAATATTTGGCCACTCAATGACTTCATCAATGATTTAGCATTTAAGCCCAATCAGTAT
Organism: Gekko gecko; assembly: GCA_029375565.1. Taxonomy (NCBI): domain Eukaryota; kingdom Metazoa; phylum Chordata; class Lepidosauria; order Squamata; family Gekkonidae; genus Gekko; species Gekko gecko. Next base: position 112,641,437 of record JAPDNY010000009.1, read on the forward strand.
AATATAAATCTGACACAGTAGGTACTGGAAAACACTAATCTGTAACACATAGTGCTGGCCTTTACACATTAATATCATTATCTTTGAGATGGTGTCCACCTAAATTAATAAAATAATTTACAAAGCAGGATGGGTATTTTTTTCCAGGGTTTCTACAAATTAAAGCAAAATAGTCTAGCTTCATGATATTTCCTTGATAAAGTTAGATCTTTCCCTGCCTTCCCCAGCATCCCCTTTTTGTCTCCCAAAAAGTATTACTGGGGGAGGAGGACTCTCAGAGGCAAAAACAAACATACCCATGTAGATACAGGGGGCTGAGCAGAAACAGATATCAATTCTCCCTTCTCATCTGTCAGCAGAATTGCAGTAAGGTTTGTGATTTATAGAATTATTCATAACAAATGGGAAACCTGAAAGGACTTAAAGAGTACCTCATTTTTCTCTTTATCCCTTCCCTCACTGTTTCCTTTTCAATTACTATTACCTCTTTCCCTCCTACTGGCAGGCCCCATATCATCACCTTTACCTGCTTCCTTTTCTCCTCCCTGCCCACCAAACAATCTACTTTCTATCTGCTTCCCATCTATTTATTATTTCATTTATACCACACCTTTCTTCTCAATGACACCTTAAATCATTTTCCTCTTCTCCAAGACCCCTGTGAGGTAGATTAAGTTGACAGTGTGTAACTGGCCCAAGTTCATCCAGTGCAGATCCATGGTAGAGTGTGAATTTGAACCTGGATCTCCCAGATGCTAATCTGACACTCTAGCCACTACACCACTCTGAGTTTCATGTGATAGACTGCTGTTCAGCAGCAGCAAGCACCTAAGCCTGAATTAGTCATAGAAATTGTGTGGTAGCAAGTTGCATGGTTGCTGCAGGGCTGGGTCCAATGAGTCCTCCCTCAAAGGCCAAAACAGTCCTGGAAAGGGCTCTGTCCCATTCTCCCTGCTTTTTATTGACAGAAACCAAGACTTGAATTCTGGCAATATTGTTGGGTTGCCTAGCAATAACCATACAGGGTATTCATTTCTTAAAGCTACAGTCAGTGCTTCAGTATTTTTTGTACATATAGATACAGATATACAGGCAGGCAGACAGACAGATTTTAACTTTCAAATTTTCCTCAGGTTTGCAGGAGGATCTGTCTTGTCTGACAATGGTCCCAGTCTCTGGATATAAGGTTCCCCAGATGGGGCCACATTGATGATTAGATATACTGATAGCCACAGTGTCCTTATTTGCAGAAAGAAGAAATGCAACCACAAATATTTAATAATAAACATCTAGTTATATTCCATCTAAAGCTTAAGGGCCTTGACTCCAGATGAAATTATATATTAGAATTTTTTAAAATTAGTGTTTGAAAAAGTATATAATCCCTGTCCCAAACATTTATATGTAAATTAATTCCCATTGATTTCTGCAAGAATTATATAGAAATATGCATGCTTTGGATTATAGAAGCGTAGGAACCATGGGTGTAGACCTCTGCTAAGTACATTGTTCAGTCCTTTCTAATGAGTGGACTTGAGTTGGAGAATGTTCTAGAAAATTATTGGCACATTAAATGAAAAGGACTTTTATGGCAGACCTTTATGGGAATCATGCTGTCCTTGCCTCCTTGTGAAAGTTACCAAACTGTATCTCATTCCTTCTATTAACTTGTTAGACTTTTATAAACATTGCTGTGAGAAACATTTTGGTGTAGTAAGTAGAGAGGCAGTTTTGAAGATGTGGAGTCACTCGATGACCTTGGCCAGTTACTCTTTCAGTCCCTCACAGGTTGTTATGAAAATAAAAAAAGGAGAGGTGAACCAAGAACACCACCCTGAGCACTTTCAAGGAGAGGTGGAACAAACATGTGATAGACAGGAAACATACAATAAAAGTTGTTAGAGCCTGGCACACTCACAGGTATCAGTCTCTATAAATGTTAAATACTTCAGAGTATATTTTCTTTCAATCCCACTTGGAATGTACAGTTATTCTGGCATCCCTTTCCCATTCCTAGCATTGAGATCTTTGACCTGGAATGACACAACTTACATGGCCAGCAAAATATTTACCTTTAATGTCAGAGTCTGCATACAGAGCTTCCACAAACATTTGTAAATGAAAACACAGTGATAGTTGGACGTGGAAATCTCTTCCCTGTTTGAAAATCAACATTGACACCACTTCACTTCCTTAAAGGCAGCTAACTCTTACTAGAGCAGCCAAGTGCTAAAGTGACCTCAAGTTGCTTACAGGCAGAACCCAACTCTTAGATGTGATATGATGTTAAAATACAAGAATCACCATGAATTAAAAGCATTCAGCTGCCCAAAGCCAAGTTCTAATTCTAGATATGACTTTAGAAATCATAACTCATATCTATTTCTAGAACAATCTTTTAAAGAAAAAAACCCTTGAAGTTGTGCTCTTTATTGCAAAAACAAAAACATTAAACATAAACTCTCACATTTAAACCAGCAAGATTATACTTACATTATATAATCGCTAGACAAAAGGACCAATAATCACTTTGTTCAAAAGAGATAATGCTGCGTAATATAAGTGGTAGTTTCAGCAATTATCTGGCAGTACAGCTAATCATCACCCTCAGTTCACAGCCTTTTGTTTCTCACAAATACACATGTCAAATTGTAATTAAATGCATTCACACTGTTCCCTGCTGAACAAGTTGCCTGAGATGAACAGTGGAGCCAAGCTGCAAAGCACAATGTAGACAAGTTTAGACACAGCTTTCTGAATGTGTCAGCTTGGTATGGGGTCCATCCTGACAAATTGGTTATGTAAGGGTGAAACTCCGTGACAGTATTTTTTTTTTTGTATAAAGAAGAATGGGATTTGGATGTATGCAGAAAACAACAGCTATTGGGAAAGTATTTACACAGAATTTGAAATAGTCACAATACCCTGCATTTCATTTACTAAAAAAAAAGATGTTGTGCAATTAATATAGTAAGACGACTTTGCTCATGTAGTTTGGGAAGTGCAAAGTTCATTTTCAGAATGTTTTCAGGCCAAGATACAAATATAGAATGCATTTCTTGACTTGATTTCCCTTATTTCCCTTCTTAAAGAACAATACCCCTTGGAATGGTGCCAGACTTACTCTACATCCCCTCCTCCACCTCCTTGTTCATTATAAATAATACTGAGGCTGAGTTTAGATATAATTCCAAAAGCATGAAGTTTGTAAGGGCAATTTTGGGAAATTAACATCTCTCGAAAAACTATAATGTACTAGGAATAAGACTTGTGGAAATAAATACAATGAGCTCTACAAAGAGGCTCTGTGTAGGTGCCCCAGCCTTGGCATGCAGTGTCAATTTGCTGTGGTGACCTCAGCAGGGTATAATGACACAGAGTCCACCGTTTTCTCCAGGGGAACTGATCTCTGCTATCTAAAGAGCAGTTGTAATTTTGAGTGATCTCCAGCCCTCACCTGGAGATTGGTAACAATAGTTCCCCAGGTGGAAATGGATAGTTTGGAGAGTGGAGTCTATGACATTGTATCTGCCTGAGGTCCCACACCTCCTCAAACCCCACCCTCTCCAGGCTCCACCCCTCAAATCTCCAGGAATTTCTCAATGTGGAAGTGGCAACCCTGTCTCCTTCCCAGCCAACCATCAACATACCATTATCTGCCCCTCTGACATCTCCTCCCCCCTCCCTGCAGCCTCTACCTGGAAAAAGTGAAGTCTTTATCTGCAGTGGGGACTAAAGCAGCTCACATCATTCTCCTCTCCCCTTTTCAGTCTGCACAACAACCATGTGAGGTAGGTTAGGCTGAAAGTCTGTGACTGGTCTGAAATCACCCAATCAGCTTCCACAGGAAGAACCTGGGTCTGGCAGACCCTGCTCTGAAGCATTAACTACTACGCCACACTGCCTGTCCTGGAAGGGCTGCTGCTGGTTTACAGGAGCAAGCAGCCATGCCTAGTTAAGTCATGCCAGTCAGGTGGCATCAAGTCACCCAGGGGGTGCTTCCAGATCTAGAGTAGTCAACCTCCAGGTGGAGCCTGAAAATCGCCTGGTATCACAACTGAACTCCAGACAACAGATCTCTTTTCCCCTGGAGAAAATAACTGCTTTGGAGGGTGGATTGTATGGCATACTATTCAGCTGAGGCCTTTCCCCTCCCCAAACTCTGTCTTTTGTAGATTTCACCACAAAATCTCCAGGAATTTCCCAACCTGGAGTTGGCAACCCTAATCAGGACTGGCCCCAGTGAGTTCCCCACAAAGTAGGCCTGGAAAGGGCCTCCTGCCCCTGCCTTTTTACTGAGAGAACCAAGCCTGGTTGCCTAGCAGCAGGCACTGAGGGCAAAGTGAGCTCCACAGCAGGAGGAGAAGAGAATGATTTGACAGCTGGTGGCTCACCTCAGTAGCCAGTTAGCCACAGAGGAGCCAAGTAGGAGAAGCATTATTGTCAGGAGAGACCGCTGTTTTGGCAGTTTATTCTGACACGGAAGAGTGTCCAAGCTGGAAGTGGGCAGGGGACAGAAGTGGACCCAGCACCCAGCCAATGGCACATGAGTACTCTTGAGTGGCGGTTGACAGGCTGATGGAGTGCACAGCAAACCCAGTGGGAGAACCAGAAAGTGCCAATATGCTAGGGCTTATATATATATAGGATGGGGAAATTATTGGAGTAAATGGTTGGCAGTAAGTGCTCATTTTGGAGCCTCCATCCATTTACCAGTGTAAATGGTTGAAAGATATTGGGTACACATATTTGGTGGATTCATGGCACTTCAGAGGTGACTTAAAGACTGTGCCCCCAACTTGCAGATGTTTGTTGATTCAACATATTGCATAGGAATCTAAAATGACACTAATCAGGCTCTGAACTAGATAACAGCCATCAATGAAAGCATTTACAATCAACTTGAATTCAGTAGAAAACCCTGGCATTCAGTGGACATGGTAGTTTTCTTTTTAATCTTCTGATTTCATCAATGGCTGGTGTCAGGCTCAGTATACATTTTATGGTTCGCCTGCTATAGAGGAAGGAGGAGGGGGAGAGGGGTGCGAATACCAAATGCTTCCATTTTCCTAAATGCTTTGATGTATCAGATACTGTGTCACAGTGACCTGTTGTTTTGCTTTATTTCTGTAGAGGGGTACGTGCTTAGTGGGGGGGGGTAGCTGACCATTATTTCTGGCGGGCAAATGCTGTGGAGTGATTGGGTCCTGATCTTTAGTGCCTTTGCTTGAACACAATATATCTGCAATCTCTGCTGTTTCACCTCCAGTCCTAACAAAGCTCGTGTTCAGTATGGTATTCTTCAACATCTCAATAAACTAAACTTTCTTCGAAGTGAGCCGTGTTGAGAACTGATTTAACCAGGATTCTGACAGCTGGATCCATGTTTTTTTTTTAAAAGTCTACATCTACAAAAAAACCCATCATACAACACCAGGGGGGCTCAAACCAGTGACTCAGAAAACCACAGATTGAAGTGCCTTGTACTATGTACCCCCACTGCAGGTTGTCAGAAAAGAGAGCTGCTAACTTGCTTTCCTCTCCACTTGCAAAGATGCAAATAGCCAGGAAATGGACAATGAACATGAGGCAAATGGACTTTCATCTAGCTCAATAAAGCCCTTGTCTCTGGACTGGCACCTCAGTCTATGCAATTAGTTGTTGGAACACGGACCACACTGTTATTATACTGGGTTGGATTCCAATTAACATTTCTTCAGGCACATGGAATGCTGTCCATGGAACACAATTTTTTTTACTCCCCTTTCCCATGGTAGCTCAAAATGTCCCCCACCCAATGTTGTTGTTGGGGACTGGGGTACCTTATGTAGTCTAGCCAGTCAGAGGTGTAGCAGAGGGAGACTGTTTCAAACTGACCCAGCTCTCAGTTACAAGCTTTGGCATGGGAAGCTACCTACACTTTTATTGAGCAATATGAGATTAACTGTTTCTTACAGGACCAAGCAGGGTTTTCTGGGGGGAAGGGGTCCTGTCAAAGTGGCTTTGCCTGCTTTTCGTTGTTCTTGCTTTTGTTGTGGCTCAGTTGCACAGTCGAGTCCGACTCTTCGCGACCCCATGAACCACATCACACCAGGCCCTCCTGTCTTCCATCGTTCTCCAGAATTTGCTTAATTTCATGTTTGTTGCATCGATAACACTGTCTGACCATCTCATCCTTTGCCGTCCCCTTCTTCTTTGACTTTCAATCTTTCCCAGCATCAGAGTCTTCTCCAGTGAGTGCTCCCTTCTCATTTGGTGGCCAGAGTATTCGAGCTTCAGCTTTAGTATCTGGCCTTCCAGGGAACAGTCAGTGTTGATTTCTTCTAGGATTGACTGATTCAATCTCCTTGTAGTCCAAAGGACTCTCAAGAGTCTTCTCTAGCACCATAATCCAAAAGCATCTGTTCTTTGGCGCTCGGCCTTCCTTATGGTCCATTTCTTGCAGCCATACATTACTACTGAGAATACCATTGTTTTGACCATACGGACTTTTGTTGGCCGGGTGATGTCTCAACTTTTTATTATGCTGTCTAGGCTTGCCATAGCTTTCCTCCCAAGAAGCAGGCATCTTTTAATTTCATGGGTGCAGTCACCATCTGCAGTGATCTTGGATCCCAGGAATTCTGTCACTGCTTCCATGACTCCCCCTTCTATTTGCCAAGGAGTGATGGGGCCAGATGCCATGATCTTAGTTTTTTTGATGTTGAGTTTCAAGCCAATTTTTGTGCTCTTCTCTTTCATTCTGAGCAAGAGGCTCTTTAGGTCCTCTTCACTTTCTGCCATTAAAGTGGTATCATCTGCATATCTGAGGTTGTTGATGTTTTCCCCAGCAATCTTAATTCTGGCTTGTGATTCATCCGGGCTGGTATTTTGCATGATGTACTTTGCATATAAATTAAATAAGCAGGATGATAATGTACATCCTTGTTGTACTCCTTTTCCTGTGCTAAACCAATCAGTTGTTTCATATCTGATTCTGTCATTTCTTGACCCTTACACAGGTTTCTCAAGAGACATGTGAGGTGGTCTGGTACTTCCATCTCTTTAAGGACTTGCCATAATTTGTTGTGATCCACACAATCAAAGGTTTTAGCATAGTCAATGAAGTAGAAGTAGATGTTTTCTAGTACTCCCTTGCTTTCTCCATAATCCTGCAAATGTTGGCAATTTGATCTCTAGTTCCTCTACCTGTTCGAAACCCAGCTTGTACTTCTGGCAGCTCTCTGTCCATGTACTGCTGAAGTCTAGCTTGTAGGATCTTGAGCATGACCTTGGTAGCATGTGAAATGAGTGCAATTGTGTGATAGTTTGAACATTACTTGGCATTGCCCTTCTTTGGGACTAGAATGCAAATTGACCTTTTCCAATCCTGTGGCCACTGTTGCATTTTCCAAATTTGCTGGCATATGGAGTACAGCACTTTAACAGCATCATATTTTAAGACTTTGAATAGCTCAGCTGGGATACCATCACCTCCACTAGCTTTGTTGTTAGTAATGCTTTCTAAGGCCCATTTGACTTTGCACTCCAGAATGTCTGGCTCGAGGTCAGTGATCACACCGTCATGGTTATCAAGGACATTGAGTCCTTCTTGTACAGTTCTTCTGTGTATTCTTGCTATCTCTTCCTAATCTCTTCTGCTTCTGTTAAGTCCCTACTGTTTTTGTCCCTTATCATGGCCAGCTTTGCACGGAACGTTGCCTTGATTTCTCTAATTTTCTTGAAGAGATCTCTAGTCCTTCCCATTCTGCTGTTTTCCTCTGTCACTTTGCATTACCTTATCTCTCCTTGCTGTTCTCTGGAAATCTGCATTCAGTTGGGTAAATCTTTCTTTTTCACCTTTGCCTTTTACTTTCCTTCTTTCCTCTGCTGTTTGTAAAGCCTCATCAGACAGCTACTTTGCTTTCTTGCATTTCTTTTTCTTTCGAATGGTGCTGATTGCTGCCTCCTATACAGTGCCATGAACCTCCATCCATAGTTCTTCAGGCATTTTGTCTATCAAATCTAGTCCCTTAAACCTATTCTTTACCTCCACTGTATATTCATAAGGGATGTGATCTAGGTCAAACCTGAATGATCTAGTGGTTTTCCCAACTTTCTTCAGTTTAAGCCTGAATTTTGCAATGAGTAGCTCATGATCTGAGCCACAGTCAGCTCCAGGTCTTGTTTTTACTGACTGTATATAGCTTCTCCATCTTTGACAGCAAGTGCTATAATCAATTTGATTTCCGTGTTGCTCATCTGGTGATGTCCATGTGTACATCGCCTCTTAGGTTGTTGGAAGAGGGTGTTCACTATGACTAATATGTTCTCTTGAGAAAACTCTGTTAGCCTTTGCCCAGCTTCATTTTGTTCCTCAAGGCCAAACTTGTCTGTTATTCCAGTTACCTTTTGTCTTCTTACTTTGGCATTTCAGTCCCCTATGATGAGAAGGACATCTTCTTTTTGGTGTTAGTTCTATGAGGTGCTGTAGGTCTTCTTATAACTGGTCCACTTCAGCCTCTTCTGTGTCAGTGGTTGGGGCATAGACTTGGATTACTGTGATGTTGAATGGTTTGCCTTGGATTCGGACCAAGTTCGTTCTGTTGTTTTTGAGATTGTATCCCATTACTGCCTTTTGCATTCTCTTATTGACTATAAAGGCCACACCATTTTTTCTACGGGATTCTTGGCCACAGTAGTATATACAATGGCCTTCTGAGTTAAATTTGCCCATTCCCATTCACTTTAGTTCACTGATTCCCAAGATGTTGATGTTCAGTCTTACCATCTCATTTTTGACCACATCCAACCTACCTTGATTCATAGATCTTACATTCCAGGTTCCTATGCAGTATTGTTCTTTGCAGCATTGGACTTTCCTTTCACCATCAGACACATCCACAGCTGAGCGTCCCTTCAGCTTTGGCCACTTCACTCTTTCTGGAGTTACTTGTACTTGCCCTCTGCTCTTCCCCAGTAGCACATTGGATACCTTCTGACTTGAGGGGCTCATATTCCAGTGTCATATCTTTTAGCCTTTTGCTACTGTCCATGAGGTTTTCTTGGCAAAGACACTGGAGTAGGTTGCCATTTTCTTCTCCAGTGGATCACATTTTGTCTGAGTTCTCTCTCATGGATCACTTCCTTGACGTGGCAAGGGGGCTGGTGTGGTTCAATAAGGCTGTGGACTATACTGTGGAGGATGACCCGGGACAGACAGGCCACAGTGGAGAACTCAGACAAAACGTGATTGTTCTTGCAAGGTGAGGCATTTAAATAACAAGTAGGAGTGTCACACCTTAACCAGGACACTTGGCAGGACTAGTAAGGGCAATGTGTTTGTAGTTTAAGGCACATTGCTAATTACCCTGAAGGAGCCAGTCATGGCTTACTGGACCCAGAAGGAAGCATTTTCACTGACTGTGATAGGCGGATAGTAGGGGTGTGCATTCAGATCTACCTGAGCTGAAAATAAACCCTAAAAACACCTTATCAGTATTTTTCAGGTATATTTTGGCATCCCAAAGAGATCTGGGATTTTTGGGGGAAATAAAAAAAAATCCTGGATATATTTGGGTTAGATCCAAAAAACAGCTGAGAGATGGTAGCACGTTGCTGCCACCTCTCAGCTGTCAGGCTATCTTCTGCAGTCCCTTTAAATGGCTCCTGTTCAAAGGGAATGCAGTAGAAAGCCTGAAAAACAACTGATGTGGGAGCAATATGCCATGCCTGTCAGCTGTTTTTTGCAGCTTTGCTTCTACTTTCTCCCATTTTTTTTCTTTTCGGATCCATTGGACCAAAAAAAAATGAAATTTCTGGGGGGAAAATAGATCTGAATACAATACTTGTATTAGAATCTGAGATTTTTTGGAAATCCCATTTTTTTGGTCTAATAGACCAGAACTGAAAAATACTGGTAAAAAAATTTGCACATCCCTAGTGGATAGTGTTGATGATCAGCATTTCTCCTCACAGGTTTGTAGGTAGGCAGGGAAAAGCAAGGCATGAGTCTATTTGTCAGGCCAGATTTGGAGACAGAGTGTAGGTTTGCTTGCCAGGAGAGTTTAAGGGGTGTGCCTGCAAGCTTAAAATTTAGAAAGGCTGTGGCATTACTTCCAGATGATGCCTTGGAATTTCCCCTAATCAGGAAAATCCTAGAGCATTACTACGGAGGCCATTTTCTGGCCAGTTTTCCTCAGGCTCCTCAATTTTTCAAGGGTGGAGGTCTACCTGTTACAGGTGGACAAATGGTAAGCCTACTAGGATAGGTTTGTCTATACTTTGGCAATCCCTTTAGAACAGCCGTTTGGGGCACCCACTGCTGAAGTCAGGGCAAATTTAATAAGTAGTGCAGTTCAGCTGTTATCTAATAAACCCTAGTTTAATCTACTTTACCAGTCTTCTGTCTTCCTTCCAGTGTGTGAGGGAGGTAGAGAGTCATTCTGTGTATTATCACAGAATTCAACCAGCCATTTATAACACCAATATATTACAGAGAGCAGGACTAAGAGAAGTCATTAGCTTTAACTAGTAAAACAATTTACAGTTACTTTTGTGGCCTTCTTATTAAAGGTAGCATTTCCTGAATTGTGGTGTTCTGTCATTTTAGTAGAGCTGTGGAAAGCCAAGTCCCCAAGTACCATGCTAATAATGTAGCCGTAGGTGATTGGGGGCCATGAACATTTTAAAGTTTTTATTAAATTAGCTGGAGGAAGATATTTTCATATTAAGATCTTGTATTCATTATTGTAAAGTTTATTAAGAAACTGGGAGCTAAACAAAAAAACTCATTACCTCTGTATAGGAATTTGAAATAAACAAGATCTTAAACATTAAATCTACACTCTTCTTTTTTTCACCACATTGCCCAAAGTATGATGTAATCATATCTAATAAAACCTATGGGGAAGAAAAAGCATAGAAATCAGGTTATAATTTACCATTGAATTGAGGGCTGCATTTTAACGTTTAATCATACACAAGAACATCCTTGTCTTACTTTCTCACTGCCAGGCTGTATATGATGGACAAAACTGTGATGGAGAAAGGATGCTATTGTATTTCTCGCTGCTTTGAAGTCATCCCATGCTATTTCCATTGTCCTGACACAAGTGTTTGTTTCACTCATTTTTTTCCTAACTGCTCCCAACTCAACAGGGTAATTTTACTGTTCATCAGCATGGGGAGAAAAATGCATGTTTTTGTAGCATTTTTACATGTCAGCTGTGCAGTCTTCAGCTGTATGTACATCATCCAAATGTAGACTAGACATCGCAGAAATTCTTCTTTTATTTTTTTAAAAAAAATCAAAGTAGGAGTATGATGACATATACAATTAAACACACCTGAAAACTGTTAGACCGTGCAAATAGTTAAAATGACCTTTTATATGACTGATAAAATTAATCTGCTGCTATGGAGATTCTAAAATACAGTCTTCAAACATGTAACCTTAATTTATGCAGTTACAGCAAGTTGTCTACAAATTACAATGATGTACATCCCTATAATAAGTGGGACTACTGTGATTTTCACCAGCTGTAGATCTGGAATGGTTTTTCATTACCCATGACTAAAAAAAAACACTATATGGAAACAGGTTTTAGCACAAAGTTATGATGTATTGGGTGCAGGAAGGCTAGCAGGCACAGGGAACAGCAGGCCACATTGAACAGTGTCGCACCATATGAGCATATCTGCATGCCTTACCCTAGACCCATCTCCATGTGGCATGTTGTATACAAGATTGTACTCTAAATACTAGTGGGTACTACAGCACATGCACAGCCTTCCTATGCTCCTGCAGTTCTGCAAACTGAAGTAATCCAAAGCTTCTATGTGCCCAGTGGTTTGCATAATCAAGAATTCTTTCATTCTTGTTAAAGCCAAGGTACATTTTATGGGAGGTTAAGGGTCCAACACTGAAAAGAAAAGGCAGCCATTTTCATGTGCTTGTTTGCTCTTTGCACTGGATCCAAGCATTTTTATTTAGAAAAAAATGCTTCCCCCCCAGGAAATATGAATAAACAGTTCTGAAACTGCACTTAAGTAGCACAATCCATGGATCATCACTGCTTGTCATTCCAAAAGGAATCCCATGGAATTCTGCTCATGTTTCACTGAAACAAAAGAAGGAGCATCATTGCCTAGTGGATTGCGCCCATGAACTGCAAGTAGAAATTTGTGTTTTCATCCAGCCGGGATTTCTTCCTCTGTGTCTGCCAGACGCATTTGAAGCAGTAAAGGTTATTATATTATCTCACAATTGCTTAAGAATGTGATATATGTTGCTCTGTGCTGCCCAGTAAACATGTATTTCCTATTTTTTCTCTGTGTGTACATTAACTTTCAAAATTAGACATTCATATGCTTCAGGACTATCGTGTGCCTTTATTATCTTAAAAACTTTGGTGCCAACACTGATATATTCATCCACACAAATACAAAAAATATAGAAAGCAGCCTGTAAGTAGAGAAAGAATAAGGTAATTTAGAGATTTTGGTTCTTTTAATGGATGCATAGTAGCAATTAATTTTGGATATGTAGTCTAAGAGGCATTTTATAATTAATATCTCAGCATTTACCCCATACAGGCCATCACTTTAAAGTGCTATGTCATTAACAAAACCCTGTTCCACCCTCCCCCCATAAAGAATAGGCATACTGATCTACATTTTTCCATGCTGCCTTAGCCAGAATGGACTCGAGGGATATTATCTTATTCAGAAAGAACCTTTCAAGGTTGAATAAAAGAAATGGTGCAGGGTCCCTGGGAGAGGGAAGTGATCATCATTTTCACCTTCAACTCTTCTTTGATGTGGCAGAGTCAATTTTTAATCAGCAGCCATCAGACTGGGCTTCATTTCGCCTTACAAAGTCCTATTACGCTGCCACTTTCTGGAAGGAGGTGATAAGGACAATGCTCTTCTTTTTCTCTTCATAGAGCCCTGCATATGATGAGTCCCTTTGGAGAGGCTTGATAAAAAAAAATGACAGAGTATGTAGGGGAAAAGGTCACCCTCTCTGCCAGAATTAACTCTTCAAGACAACAAACTTGGGGTTGGTACATTTGTTTTGCAACAATTGGAACACCGTGTTTGGGAGCTGCAGCAGTAATGAGGAAAGGGTTAACCCACCTGCAGCTTATGTGATGAAAATGCCACTCAGAATTATTTGTCTGTCAGGGGAAGAAGGGAAAAAAACAAGACAAGAAATACAAAATAGACGAGGTGATATCTTTTCTTTCAATCCATGTATGTTGGGTGGGAATATGCTAGTTTGGGTGTTACACAGGATTCTTCATCGACAGAACTAGATTTCTGTGAAATTGTGAAATTCCCTGTTTTGTTTTGTTTTTTTAAAGCAAAGCATGGCTATAGTAAAAGACTGAATATAGCATGGTATCATATCTTGTATAACTTGATGGATAAGTTTAGAATCTTGCATATCTCTGTTCATCTGATCCAAGGGGCGGAATAATGTTTGTCTATGTAATTCCCCTTGAAATGAATTCTGCAAAAGAACATAGTGCTCTCTGTAAGCTTACTAAAAAAGCTAGCAATTAAAAAACAACCTATATATTTTAATTCCCATTGCCTTTTCAGTCAATCATCATTCCAAAATTAGTATCAAACCAAGTACAATTAAAATGTAGTATTTTAGGGAAATATTTTTCAGAATCACAGCATCACAGATTGGAAAAATGTATATATAGAAGAAAAAAGACTAGTTTTGCGTGTTCTAATAAAATGAGACACAGAGAGAGAGAGAGAGAGAGATTGGGGGGGACATAATATTAGTTTCCCCTCTGGAGGTGTTTTTATGTTAAATAAACTAAAATTATTTTTTAAACTATGCATTCATGCGGAAAAAAGCTCTGTAATCTCTTAGTATCATTTATTGTAGTCAGCAGTCTTAATTGCCTCCCTGAAATGGATCAGAGTTCTGGGAATTATATACTAAAATGATGTTACCACTCTCCAGTCTTCACATTCCTTGATATAATCTCATTAAAAATATCAAGCCTCTAGGTGAGGGAATACATATGGATGCTAAATGCATTTTAAACAGCAGCACCTAAACTGATGACCTAGTTATTACAGAACAAAGCAGCAGAAGATGAATTTTAATGCTGAAATAAAGCAGGTTTCTTTCCTGGGTAATGCCATAATTATTAACATGGTTTTGGACTGAATTTTCTTGTTACCCCTAGGGGGGGGAAACAGATAATTTTTAACCAACCAAAATAGAGATTTGTCATTTTTGGAATAGGAGAGACCCTTGTATATTTTTTTACCCATATATTTTTTTATTTTCCAGAAGACCACACAAGTTTATAAAAAGCCCCCTTTCATTAGCTATAATTACTGCAAAGAGATGGGAAAAAATGTATGCCAAGTGCCTTTTTCCCCCTTCGTTGTTGCAGAAATGCTAGCTGTGTTAAAAATATAATTCTCCGGAGAACATATACTCATCACCCAGCCAAATAAGTGGGGGAAAGTCATGCTGAGTCCAACATATGAAATAATTAGATTTTTATAGAATTGGATTTCCTGTTATAAATTGCAAAGGATACTTCTGCAAAAGCTAAAGGGAGCATATAGTATGGAATATATCATGCGCTGTGTGATCTGATGTGTCGCCATAATAAACTATTCGATGTCTGGGATGGAATAATAGGACAAAATGCTGCTTGGCCTATGAGGCAGCAATTGTTTAAAAATAAAGTACTTCCCTGTTTAATTATCAGTGATATCAAACAAAATGTAAAGATCATCTTGATATTGTCAGTTAATGCTATTTTACCTACTTTAGGGGGGGGGAAATCATTTTTTTTTTTTGAGACATGACTACGGAAGTGTATGTAAAGTAAATAAACTCCTGCCCTGAACTGAATAGTCCAGGCTAGCCCGATCTCATCAGTGGGGATGGGCACAAACCAAACCATGAAACAATATTTTGTCACTAATTTCCCCCCTGTTTGTGGTTTGTTAAGGCATGTTTGTGGCAGAGCACCTGACACAAACTTTCCACAAACTTTGACATTGTTTGTGGAAGTTTGTGCTGATTTGGGAGTGGATACATTCCCAGGCAGACTGTCTCCGCTCAATCAAAATGTTTACAAAACTTCAAAGCAACAACTTGGAGGTCATGTAGAGGAGCATCCAAGGGAGGTCCCCTGTGACTTTGATGTTTGTAGCTTGCACAAGACCCATTCTATATACTTCTGAACCTCAGTTGTCTTGACAGGTGCGGGTACAGGAGCTTCAGGAATGTATAGAATGGATCCTATGCAAGCTAGAGATACCAAACTCACAGCAGACCTCTCCCAAATGTTCCTCTACAAGCCCTCCAGGTTTGGTATCTGGTTTGCACATGATCCATTCTATACACTCCTAACTTGCACCTGTCAAAATGACCACTGATAGGCGGTCATTTTGACAGGTACATGTTCAGGAGGTTCAGGAGTGCACAGAACAGATCATGTGCAAGCTAGAGATACCAAAGTCACAGGGGGTCTCTTTCTGACTCTCTACTACCTGGCCTCCAAGTTCATAGAATCATAGAATGTTAGAGTTGGAAGGGACCTTGCAGGTCATCTAGTCCTACCCTCTGCACTCTGCAGGAGCATAGCCAAAAGATAGCCTTACATACCTACAACATACCCAAAAGATGGTCGTCCAGCCTCCACTTGAAAACGTCCAGGGAAGGAGCATCCACCACCTCCCAAGGCAGACTGTTCCACTGCTCAACCACTCTTACAGTTAGGAAGTTTCTCCTGATATGTAGCCAGTAACGACCTCCTTGTAATTTCCACCTATTAGATCTAGTCTTGCAATCCGGAGCAAGAGAAAATAGATCTGCTCCATCTTCTACAGACCTTCAAATACTTGAAGACTGCAATCTTGTCCCCTCTAAGCCTTCTCTTTCCCAGGCTAAACATACCCAACTCTTTCAGCCTTTCCTTATAAGACTTGGATTCAAACCCTCTCACCACCCTGGTCGCTCTCTTCAGGACATGCTCAAGCTTGTCAACATCCTTCCTAAAGTGTGGTGCCCAAAATTGGACACAGTACTCCAGGTGAGGCCTGACCATAGCAGAATAGAGCGGAACTACCACCTCCCGTGATCTGGACACAATGCTTCTGTTAATGCATCCTAAGATTGCATTAGCTTTCTTCACAGCCACATCACACTGCAGGCTCATGTTGAGCTTGTGATCAACCAGAACACCCAGATCCCTTTCACATGTGCTGCTGTCAAGCCAAGTCCCTCCCATTCTATATCTGTGCCTTTGATTTTTTGTGCCCAGGTTTAGGACTTTGCACTTATCTCTATTGAATTTCATTTTATTTGTCTCAGCCCACTGTTCCAGCCTACCTAGATCATTTTGAATCCTGACTCTGTCTTCTTCAGAATTAGCAATCCCACCCAGCTTTGTGTCATCCCCTCTATGTCTTCCTCCAGGTCATTTATAAAAACATTGAACAAAACCAGGCCCAGGACCGAGCCCTATGGCACTCCACTTGAAACTTCCCTCCACATAGATGCAGAGCCATTTACGAGCACTCGTTGGGTATGATTTTTCAACCAACCATGAATCCATCTAACAGTTGCTCCATCCAGCCCACATTTAACCAGCTTATCCTCAAGGATATCATAAGACTGGTGAGGATTGAATTTATAGGGTCCAAGTTACAACCTCTCAAAGAAGGCATCCCCAGGAAAATGCTTTCTGGGGAAATGGCAGGTCATTTCTCCAGAAAGCACTTTTCTGGGGGCACCTTTTTCGGGGGGGAGGGGGCTTAACTCACACTCCATAAATCCAATCCTCATAAAACTTGAAGAGCAGGTAGAGGAAAGTCCAAAAGAAATCTCCTGTGAGTTCAGTGTGACTAGTACACCCGGGGACCATTCTACCAGGCCACGGACCTCAGAAACAAACCAGTTTGTAATGTAGCTAAAATTCATGATGGTCCATGGTTTACAAATGGGGCGTGTTGCAAACCATGAACTGAACTGCATTTTTCCAGTTCGTGCCACCATGTCTCATCATATCTCAGAAGCTAAGCAGGGTCAGTTCTGACTAGTACTTGTATGGGACACCTCTAAGGAATATTGGAGTCACGATGTGGAGGCAATGGCGAACCACCTCTGAACATCTCTTGCACTGAAAACCCTACAGGTTCTCCATAAGTCAGCTGTGACTTGACCACAAAAAAAATGTCCCAGTAGTTGTGAAGAATCTACCATTCATATACACAAAAGCTACCTGGTATTTAGCAAGGGTTCTTGACTCCATCTGCAATCTTCTTCATGCTTACTTGGGAGGGAACTAGTCTGGCTGAACTCAGTAAGACTCACTTTAAAGCAACCTATTACATGATCTGATTACTAGACACTTGCCAACTCTGGGTTGGGAAATTCCGGTAGATTTAGGGGGAGAAGCCTGGAAAAAGTAGGGTTTGGGGAAGGGGAAGAATCTAACTGAGATATAATACAGTTTGTAGTACAGTTTGGCCATTTGCTCCAGGGGAACTGATCTGTGTAGTCTGAAGATCCGTTGCAATTCTGGGACATCCCTAGGCCCCACCTGGAGGTTGGCAATTGTATACTTACATTTAGGATTAAAACTATATAACATATGTACTAGGAGAATTAATTCTGGTCAATAATTAAATGGTTTTACAAGAATTAAATGAACTAGAACATGTCTCCACAACCCTTGGCACATGTGGTAACACTTCAGACTGTTTGCTTGCATGGAAGTTCCTTGCTTCACCCCTGAAGAAGGGTGGAGCTGTTGGGACAGGGTGAGGTCACAGCTGGGAGGTGGTAGGGGCAGGCTTCAGACAGAATCTGGAGTCTGATATTTCTGAGTGTGAATGTTTAAACATAACCTCTCCCATTGGTGCTCTTGTGCCCCTCCTCCGAATCCTGCTCACAAAGCACTATTTAGTACCAGGTATTAGGCAAGTATTATTTGCATCAATCACAATCACATTCTTAAGTGACTGCATTAAAAGCAAAACCGATGGTGTTTCATACTGAAGTTTCTAAAGCTGCCTTGTTTTAGTCCCTTACTCCCCTGCCAAAAAACAAACTATATCCAACATATGCAATATGTCTGGCCAAGTATAACCCATGCCTGTCTTAACCTACTCCTTTTTTTTTTTTTTTGCCGGTGCACTAATATCTTCATAGGTTGATGCTGCATTGTTTTGGCACTCAGGCCAGAAGGTTGCCTACTGCCAGTCTTGGATTTAATACATCATTACTATCTCTGCATGAGAAGGATTAAAAAAAAAAATTGCTGTCTCATCTAGGATAGTGATGGAGGCCAATTGTATCCCTTGTATGCCTAAATCAAATTGAAATTGAAATGTTTTAGAGTCAAGCCTTGGATGAAGGGTTGTCAATGTCAACCTTCAGGTGGGGTTTGGAGAGCTCCTGGAATTACAACTGATCTCCAGCTAATCTCCAGCTACAGAGACCAGATTGCCTGGAGACAATGGCTGCTTTGGAAGGTGGACTCTATCATGTTAAACCCTGCTGAAGTCCCTCCCAACTCCGCCCTTCCAGGCTCCACCCCAAATATCTTCAGGAATTTCCCAACCTGGAGTTGAGAACCTTACTGGTGTGGCCAATTAAAATGTTATGGAAACCACTGGAAACACTTCTTTGTGGCAGTATCTCCACATGGGTATTGTAGTATTTGAAAGCCACTCACAACATGGAGATTTGGAGCGGGGTAGGGGCATTGTATTGGAATGCAGACCCTGCATACAATTGAGAAAATCTTTGTGCTGACCAACTTTTAAGTGTTATGACCACAATGGATCATTGCCATTCATTAGTTTTTCAAGAGGTATACATAGTTCAGCCATAATGTTTGAATTGGTCGTACATTACATTATTCCAGGACCCATTTCTAGACTGTTATGACTCTTGGTGCTCTGAGCAGCATCAAAGGATAGCAAATGAGTTGACTATGATATAAAGGATGATGAAAGCAGTGGGAACAATGTGCACACCTACAGTCAGAAGTAAATGTCTCATTAATCCAATGAATGGCCCAGGTCTGTGAATCCACTGTCCTTTTCTAGGCCAGGGAACAAAACAAATTAAGCATACTCATTCTTAGAAAACTCCACCACCTTAGAACAATAAAAACAACAACATTAAAAATACTAAATAACTTACTATAAAAAGAAATATTATGTATGCACTAAGTGGAGAGTGAATTTTAAACATTTATTCCTGGCAAAATGCATGTCTTGTCTTTGATAAGTGATCAACTGTTAAATCTTTTTTAAAAACAAAATTCCATGTTTGAACAGAAAATGTTTATAGCATCCATAGAAAATCAACAAAATCAGATTTAAACAAATTTCTACAGTAAGCTTTTTGTATAAGATGGAAGCCACTACAGAAAAGACCATGCAATGTGTCCCAGTCAACTTACAATGCAACCATAAGAATACTAGGCGTAAGCCCCATTGAACAGGTCTTAGTAAGATTCCCAGTAGATTTGCTTAGAGTTCTTCTTGTTAGCCTCTTGAACATGGGAGATATAAATAAAGCCTTTTCCCAAATAAAAAATGTGGGGTCATGCAGAAAAATATTTTCCTAAAAGTATAAATATAGTCCAAGGGTTAGATCCTGTGAATCCATTCTGCTTGTTAATGGTACTTTTGCTCTGCTTTCTCTGATGTGGATGCATAAGTCACCTTGGGAAAGTCTTTTCTTTACTGGCAAATATACCCATAGGAACCAACCCATAATCTAAAAAAATGTGAATGTTTAAAATAGCTTATCTACCCCTTCCTGCAGATTTAAAGGCTCCTTTGCCTTTAAATCCATATGTGGGTATAGGACAAGTGAACATTTTGTGTTTTAATTATTTCACTTTTGTTTTGGTCGAGTCAGTAGTATTGTGTATTTATGTTATATGACAGTTTTGTATGCAATTTATATGATGCCTTCACCTACAGTGTAAGTTGTACTGACTTACTGATGCAGAAATAATGTCAGAAAAGCTGTACATTGTATGGAGAAAATTTGGTGTGCAGGAATAGAAATAGCACAAGCATAAAGAATCACATGTTTGATTTGCCCAAGGGAAAACCAAAACCAAAATGGGGACTTGGGGGTCAAAGTAGGAGGGATGAGGAATTCACCCTTATTTGCGACTTCTCCTGTCCCTTGTAATCTAATTGCTATAAGAAACAGAATTTTCAGTGGTACCGTTTATTTAGCACATTTTTATCCTGGCCATCTTCTAAGAAGTGCATGATAGCGGACTTTGTCCATCCCTTTGACGTAAAAAAGAACAGTTGTAGTCTATTGCAAGACTATAAATTAATTGATATTTCATTCCAGCAAAAAGATATCATATGGTACTGTGAATTCAAAAACAATGAACCCAATTGGCATTAAGACTGTCAACGAGTCAAGTTCTGCCTCAACAAAATACAGATGTCAGGTGGCCAGTTCCTTAGGGTATCTGGTGACCTCCATGCTACTGAGTAAAAAGTCAACAGCTGCTTCAAGTACCACTTGTAAAGATGATGGACATTGATTAAATCCCTTTGGGACTTTAGCAGCTAAAATAGGCTTGTGTAGGAAGAGGCAATCTTTGCCTAAGGAATCACAAATTGTCGGGGACTATTAACTATCAATGTTACGTAGATACATTACTGCTCATTTACACTGTATAATTTGTAGAAATTGGGGGGGGGGGAGAATCCAAAAGAAATATGCTGAAGTAAAATATATTTCTGATGTTTCAAAGGATCTTGGTAATGTTCTTGAACTCATTTTCTTCCCTTAAAAATAGTAGTTAGAAATGCAAACCTCCAGTTTCAACAGTGACTGGCAAAACCTCAGGGCAGGATACAATCAAACATTGCAGCTGGATGTATGGAATGGCAACACCTTTCCCGAGACCTGGCTAAATTGAGGTAAATTGCTGTGTAACTATAAAAACCTAGCTTCACCAAGATTTAAATACAGCTGTTAAATGACTTTAAAAATGACAAGAGTAACTAAAATATCAACACTAAGTGTCTTTCACAGAGATAACACTCTGGGTTTTATGTGTTATGGAAAGAATGTTTGATCAGTGAGTATATACATGAATGCCTAAAGGTAAAAAAAGAACTCCTTGAGACAGTGAGAAGAAAACTAGATCATAATTTGGACAAGATATTAATAAAGGACCAAGTACCTGCAAAGTAATCAGCTGCAGGGCAAAGAACACATCAAAGGAAGGGAAGGGAGGGAATTGCACAAAACAAATGACAGTATCAGTAAAAGCCAAAGGACATTTACAGTTGTGCTTATTCAACAGCACTGCAGCATTGTGGGCAAAGATTTTACCCATTATAACATCTATAAAATGTAAAATAATCAGTAGAAAATGTCAAACATTTGTATCTGGGCCTTCCTGGCAGCTGATTTTAAAAAATCAATATGCAGAATTCTTCATTTCATATTTGTTTTCATATGAAAAGACTTTCAGAGGGGAGAGGAGTGACCAGGGTTTAATTGTAAAGAATCTGCTCACTCAACCAGAAGGTCCCAGTTTCAGTCTCTGGCAGCTCTAGCTCATGTAACAAGTGACATGAAAGACCTCTACCAGAAACCATGGACAGTCGCTGCCAGTGGATTACACAATTATCCTAGACATACCAATGGTCCAGTTCAGTATTTGGCAGCTTCATGTGTTCTGTGTTTATATTTGTTATTATAGGCCCAGGACAGACTGGCAATTTGCCCCGGTATCGAGTCGCGGCAAAAAAACCCCGGAGTAAACGATACCGGGTTTTCCCGTCCACACAGCGGGGGCCTCTGCCAGAAGATACTGGATGGAGGCGCGCGGGAGCGTTCAGACTGCCGCGCCGGAGGCGCGCTATATTCGCTGTTTCCCCATTATTTCGGCTGTGGGCGCATGTGCGCATAAGCACATTTTGGCGATTTTTTTTTTTTGCCCTGCAACGCCGGCACCGCATTGGGCAGTGGAGCGGAGCGCAGCCAATCACACCGCTGCTGCCTCATGCCCAACGCGGGTTGCTCCCGGCTTTTCGGCTGCACGTTCATACTCCCCGGAAGCGGAGAAACGCGCGACAAACGCAGGCTTTCAAGATTTGCGTCGGCTTTTATCAGGTGTTTTTTTAATCCGGCAGTGAAGCGCGAGAGCACCAGTAGGCTACGGGTGGGGGACGCCAGGCAGATGTGCCTGTGTGAACATTCCATTTAATCCGATATTGAGTCGTTGTCAGCCCGGGTCCCATCCCGCGGCAAATTGCCAGTCTGTCCTCGGCCATAATGTGTTCACTTTGTTATTGGAATTGTCTGTTCCCATTTTTTCAATGTGAAAGTTGTCAATGACTTAACCTAGTTTCAGGTGAGTAACCATACTAGTCTTCAGTAGCAGAACAAAATTTGAGTCCAGTGTCACCTTAGAGACCAACAAAAATTTCCAGCATTAATGACTCAAAATTCACTTCATCAGATGCAAGTAAGAATGAAGATCTGTCAGCCCTTATATCCAAGTCAGAAGGTGGGCAAGAAATGCCAGTTGAAATCAGGATTCACTGACTCCTGAATCCTGATTCCAAATGGCACTTCTTGAATGTACCCTCCCATCACTCAGTTTCCCTGAATTCATAGTCTTTCTCTGCAAGCTTCTCTTGACAGTATTTTTTTGGGGAAACTTAAGAGTGTTTCCAAATACTTACAATAATGGCTTAACAATATTTATCTAGCAAATTTTTATCTTGTCCTTCTTCCAAGGGCAGGAAGGCATACTGGCCTACATTGCTCTCCCTTCCTCATTTTATCCTGACACTTAGGGCGTTTCTGTATCTGGCATTCACTCCACATTTTCTCAACACTGAGGAAAAGGTGCAGCTTAAAACCACATTCAAATACCCAAGGGAGGGTACCATAAAATTCGATGATCAAAGAAAGTGAAAGCACCATGCAATGCAGTGGGGAATTTCTGTTCCAAGGTGGGTTTGGTAAAACAACGGAGGGAAAAACCAATGCAGAATCACCCCATTTTCTCAAATGGATTTGATTGAGAAAGAGTGACTGATCCAAGGTCATCTAGTGAATTTTATAGGCAAGTGGAAATTTGAATCCAGGTCTCCTAGATTCAGTACTCTGCTGCAACACATTAAGGCATGATTCTCAATTCTGAATTGTTTCCAAGGTAGAACAAATGCATTAGGAATTCTTAGGAGAGGAGGTTCATAGATCACTGAGCATGTGAAGCTTGTTTCTTATGTAACTTAATTTCTTTGCAGTAACCATGTGTCCATTGAAAACTGCATTAATGTTCCTTTGTGTAGTATTTTATTAATAGAAGAGAAAGAACTCAATGTTATGCTGTCTAGTAGGAAATTATTCTTCTGTGCATGTTCAAAACAGTCCTTTACAGTTAAGGAGAGAATCTGTCTACTGATTGCACTTCCCTGCTGCTGATTCCATCCCCATTCTCAAAGTGTGTTTGCTTGTGGATGCAGAACTGGCCAGGGTGACTATCTAGTTGAATTTGAAGGGTCTGGGCCTAACAAGCAATGGGTTGAGGCTTATGGAACTGTGGGAGTTCATATTCTGAATTTCTGCTATTTACCTTTTGCAACATTGCTAATATGTTCCTGATTTCCCATAGTAAAGCCTTCAACAGGTCAGTCTAAAATATACCCAGTTTGGTAGGGGAGTGGCTGATGGAGGGGAAAGATAGGGCATAAACATTTGAGGATCATTCTTTCTACTTTTTACCTGTGTGACAGATGTACTTTAGACCATGGCATTAGCTGCAGTAGGGGCACTGGAAGACCTGACAATTACTGACTGCTGAATGTGTTCATACATACAAATGTGCCATCAAGTCATAGCCTATGGTGATACCCAGCAAGGGGCTTTCAAGGCAAGCATAGTCATTGCTTTCCTTTACAGAGTCCTCCTTGGTGGTCCCCCATCCAAGTAATGACCCTGCTTAGCTTCCAAAAGCTGATGAGATCAGGTTATACCGCATCACCTACCCTCTGGAATGAACACATAGATTAACTCAATTAAACATCATTTTGAGGGCCCTGACGTTATGTACTGAAGCTGAATCAGTCCTATCTCTGTACATGTTAAGCTTCAGACATAAAGTAGGATTGTAATCTGTCGCATTCCTATTGGTTGGTTTCTATGAAACTGTGTAAATAGTATTTTGGTGGGAACAGACCTCATAGGTCTTTATCCTTGTTTGCTTATTGGTTGTTAACTTATTTATGGGTGTGACTTTGACAGCCCAGATCATTTAAAAAGGGAGCTGCGCTCCACTGTTCTGTGTGTGTGTTGTTGAGTTGAGTTTGTTGTTACAATAAAGCAGAAATCACTTTGCTGAAATCAATCGTGTTGAGTTGCATACTTAACACAGGGTCAACCGTGGCAAGCACTTGGATGGGAGGGAGACCTCCAAGTAGTACTAGGACTTGGGATGCAAAGGCAGGCTATCAAGCCACTCTTCTGAAAACGTACAAACCCCACTAGGGGTAGCCAGAACTCTCCATGACTTCCAAACATGCAAGCACATACACACACACACACAAAAATTATTTTGAGTGAACCGACAGAAAAGTTCCATCAGTGGTGTTTGATCTCTGATGTTCATTGCCATAAGTACATCAGTACTTCATGCGGCTTCATGTGATTAATGTGCATGTATAATCTAGCCCACCATTGCAAGTGGATAAGCACATATCCAGCAGTATGAACAGCCATCCCCCATCCACCACCACCTTTGTCAAACAGTCCATTTATGCATGGGCTTGTTCATTTCCAGTGAACAGGTAAATTTGCTTAGCCAGATTGCAGTCATGGTTTATGTCAGCAGAGTGGCAAAATAGTTGATAAATCCCCAAACTTAAGCTTGTATAGGTTCAGATGGATTTAAGTTGTAAAATTGCCTTATATAATTTTAAAAAGTGTTTAATTAATCCTCAACTAATATATGCCAGAAGATTTTTATTAAAAGGATTGTATGTGTATGTAACCCATGCAGTTTTGTAGCTATTAACAGCATACGGGGATCAGGCACGCCTGCTTTTGCCAATAGGTGGTGTGGCAATTAACTCCCTTTCCCCCCTCCTGTACTTAGTTAATGAGCATGCTCAGTGCTTGTAGCCTTCCCTAAAGGAGGATGGGTATTCCCAACAGCCAGCAGTTCAGCCTGGCCCAGGAAGAGGCAACATCATCAGAAGGGTGGAGAGAGGCCTGTATAGACTTTGCTGTGTTAAGGCCTGCCTTGAATTATTGCAGGTAAATGATGCTAACCAATGTGATTATTAGAGATCCTTTCAAACAAAGGTGAAGTTACTTCTTGGGAAGTTATTAAATGTTGGTTTGGGACTATGAAGATTCTTAGTAGGAATTTCATATGATTGTGAAAATATGTAATCTTATCGTTATCGATCCTTTCAAAACTGTTGCAATACATCTTCCTTAGTGTTAAGTATGAGACATCAGTCAGCTCTTAACAAGTGATTCAGCTTTATTTGAACATGACAGAAACCAACACAAGAACAGGAGAGCAACAGGCTCTCTTTTAAACTTTCCAGGCAAATATAACCACACCCCTAAATGAGTTAACAACCAATTAAACTGTTTAGATAAAGGCCAATGAAACTAGTTCCCTCCAGAACCTTTCTTATGTTCTGATTGGTCTACTGTACAGAGTAGCCAATCAGAGTGTGCCTTACACGATACCAGCTCTTAGCTGAAGCTCAGACATACATACATAATAATACATAACATCCCTCCCCCCTAAGAAAAAGTAAACCCTGGACATAGTAAATTTTTTAGATGTACCGGACAGCACCTGTTTCTTTGTGACCATCATAATGTACTGACTGGAGGCTGTGCCTCGGCACCCATAGTTCTCGGACTGCCGATATTCAGTGGGGGACTCAGGGTTAAAGGGTCAGTATGGCTGGTGTTAGGATTTGGGGACTGCTCAGTTCTTGACCCTGCATTTGGCTCTAAGCCTGTGGGGTCATTGGTATCCTCAGGGACCTGAGGTTCCAACTGTTTGGTATATGGAGTAGGGCCCTCGGTAGCTTTCATACCAACTTCGGTGTGCATGCCTGCCCAGTGCTGCTGAAGTTGGTTGATGTGTCGCTGTAAATTCCTACCATCAGCCATCTTCACGATGTAGGATAGTGTGCCAGTGACCTCGGCAATTGACGCAGAGATCCATAAGTGTCCCTCACCATAGCTTCTTGCGAAAACAGCATCTCTGACCTGGAATGAGTGAGGTGCGTCTAAGTGTTCTCTCTGTGATGGCTTGCCTGCAGTTAGGTCCAGGTGGAGGTGATTGAGTAGTGACATCAGGTGTTGATTCATTAGGAGCACCGCAGTCCCCATGAGCCATCCTGCCAAGAGCTTTAGTGGTCCACAGAATTCTCTCGGCCTGCCCATTAGTGGATGGATGGAATGGTGCAGACGTGATGTCTTTAATTAACTTGTTGGCCATAAAGTCCTGGAACTCAGCAGATGTGAACTGTGTTCCATTATTGGACACTATGGTGTTTGGCAAACCGTGGGTGGCAAATAGGCAGTGCAGTACCTTAATCACTGTGGCTGAGGTCATTTTACACATTTGCACCACCTCCAGCCACTTTGAGTATGAATCAACAACAATGAGGAAAACTTGTCCCTGGAATGGCCCTGCAAAGTCCACATGTAATCTGGACCATGGCTGATGAGTGGTCTCCTAATGTTGTAAGGGGGCCTGTGGAAGGTCTGACCTAGATTCTTGACAGGGCTGGCAAGATCTCACCCATCCCTCAAGTTCATTGTCCATGCACGGCCAGCACACATAGTTCCGGGCAAGAGCCTTCATACACATTATACCTAGGTGCCCTGCATGTAAAGCCTCCAGAACCCACTTACAGAGCTTGGGGGGAACCCCCACCCTGTTTCCCCACAGTAAACAGCCTTTATGAACTGACATTCCTGCTGCCTGGAACTGTAGAGTTAAAATTCAGCATCAAAATGGCCCACCGGCCACCCCCTCCACACCCAGTTAAGCACTCGGGCGAGTGTGGAGTCTCTGGCTGACTCAGCTGTGATATTGGAGGTGTGCAGGGGAGGCTGTGGTAGTTCTTTGATAGCCATCACTTCACAGGTGGGTGCCGGATTGAGTGCTGGTCCCACAATCGGACACCAACTTAGTGCATCCGCATGGCCAATAGCCTTGCCCAGCTGATGAATGAAATCATAATCATATGCCAACAGGAACACGGTCCAGTGCAGCATACATGGGGACAGGATTTGTGGAATCTGGTGGTGAGGCGCGAATAGTCCCAAGAGAGGCTTGTGGTCAGTTACCATGAGAAACCCATGCCCATATAAGAAATCATGGAACTTTTTTACGCCTGCGATCAAAGCGAGAGCCTCCTTATCTATCTGTGCATAGTTCCATTCTGCTGGTGACAAGCTCCTAGAATAGTATGCTACTGGCGCTTCCTGCCTGTCTGCCGTGTCGTGGCTGAGTATGGCACCAATGCCAAAGGGGGAGGAGTCAGCAGCAAGAACTAGGGGTTTGCACTCATTGAAGTGTGTGAGGATGTTATTAGAGACTAAAAGTTCTTTAATGGCCCTAAATGCAAGGTTGTGTCATGGCCCCCACTCCCATTTAGTTCCCTTTTCCAGCAATCTGTGTAGCAGCTCTGTGACAGACGCCTTATGGGGCAAAAAGGCATGATAGAAATTTAATATACCAAGGAACGATTGTAGCTCTTTTTTACTCTTTGGCCGTGGCACTTGCTGGACAGCTGCCACCTTGTTATCAGTTGGGTGCACACCATTTTCATCAATTAAGAATCCCAGGAATCCAACCTTATGAACCCCAAACTGACACTTCTTTCTTTTGCCCTTGAGACC
The DNA here is from genome assembly GCA_029375565.1 of Gekko gecko. Taxonomy (NCBI): domain Eukaryota; kingdom Metazoa; phylum Chordata; class Lepidosauria; order Squamata; family Gekkonidae; genus Gekko; species Gekko gecko. The sequence goes on from JAPDNY010000009.1 coordinate 112,669,365, forward strand.
CACTTCTTGGAACCGACCCAACACTGCCCTGAGGCATTCTGCCAATTCAGTTTCATTGGCACAAGCAACCAGAACGTCATCAAAATAAGGTACCACCCTGGTATGTCCTGGAGCAACCCTTCCATTAAACCTTGGAATATTCCTGGCACTACATTTACACCAAACTGTAGTTGGTTAACCTTAAATGCCCCATGGTGTGTAACGATGGTATGTGCCTTGGTGGCAACTGGGTCCACTGGCAACTGCTGATATGCCTGGGCAAGATCCAACTTTGCAAAAATCCACCCTCCTGCCAGAGACACTAAAACATGACTGATTACAGGCACAGGGTACGCATGTTGCTGTAACACCCTATTGATAGTACATTTGTAATCTGCACAAATGCGAATAGACCTGTCTGGTTTAACTGGCATTACAATAGGTGTTTCCCACCTGGCATGAGAGATGGGTTCAGGTATGCCCTGTGCAACAAGTTCTGCTTCGATCTGTGGCCACAGAGAGCGAAGAGAAGAGAGGATTTATATCCCACCCTTCATTACCCAAAGGTGTCTCAGAGTGGCTTACAAACTCCTTTCCCTTCCCCTCCCCACAACAGACACCCTGTGAGATAGGTGTGGCTGAGAGAGCTCTTGACAGAAACTGCTCTTTTTCAAGACAGCTCTTATCAGAACTATGGCTTGCCCAAGGTCATCCAGCCAGGTGAAAGTGGAGGAGGGGGGAATCAAACCCGGTTCTCCCAGATTAGAGTCCGCATACTTAACCACTACACCAAACCACTACACACAGAGCAATTGGAACCCGCCGGTACTTCAGTCTAATGGGCACCACTGAGAGATCTAAGTCAAAAGTCACGGGCAGCCCCATATACTTCCCCAGTGACCCATCAAAAACTGCGGGGAATTCAGCATAAATTGAACTCAATTTACTAAGACACACTTGATTCACCCCAGTGACATCAATCCCAAGGGCTTCAAACCAGCCCAGCCCTAATAGACTGGCCCTGCACCCTTCAGCAACAAGGAGGCTCAGCGTTTCTTTGAATCCCTTTAACTGTATCTTGAATGATGCTGCTCCGGCCACAGGAATGCGTCAACCCTGGAAATCTGAGAGATGAACCGGGCTGGATGCCAAGCGGCGACGGCTCCTTTCTGGAAACAGGCATTGCAGTGTCTCTGTAGAGATGATGGTCATCGCGGACCTGGAGTCGACCTCCATCTCACATGGCTCTCTGTCCAGCAGCACCGTTACTCAAATCTTCCTCTTGGTCACGTCCCCGTGTTCAAGACAGTCATTAGACACAAACAGCAGATCATCTTGTGGCAGTCTGCTGTCTTCTCAGAATCCTCGTCTTGCGCCCTTCGGTTCTGCCACAGAGAAGGCGGTGGTGACTTCTTCTTTCCCGCAGCTCGGCATACCCTGACCAAATGGCCCTGCTGGTCAAAGTTTTGGCATTTGATGTCACAGGCCCAGCAACGGTCTTGGTCATGATTTCCACTGCACCCTGCACAGGTTCGCCTTGGCACTGCCTTCTCTGTGCTACACCTGGGCCTTGTCACTCGGCTCTTGTGGATATCATCGCCTTCACCCTCAGAGTCACTCACAGATTTGTGGTGCACTACCTTTTCTGGACATTGGCTGGGTGGGCTGTTTGGCTGCCACACTTCCCTGGTTGACCTCTCTGTGGCTTCGGCTGCGATAGTTTCCTCATAGGCCATGGCGTAGGTCAGCTCCGACTTTGTGAACAACCGCTGCTGCAGTTTCTCATCTCGCAGGCTGCACACTGGCTGATCGAGCAATGCCGCCTCCAAGTCGGGAAAATTGCAGGTTCTTGCAGTCTTCTGTAGTGCCATGATATAATCAGCTATCGATTCACTCGCCCCTTGGTCTCACTTGTAGAAAGCGTGGCAGCAGGCAATCTGTGAGGACTTAGGAGAGAAGTGCTTTCATAATCTGCTCTTTATGTCCACCAATGAGACGGTCAAGATATCTGCAGATGCCACCAGGGACCAGGCCACGTCGAAGACAGTTCTTCCACATGAACTGAAGAGCGTTGCTGTCTTTGTGGCTTCTTCTTCGATTATATTTCTATGTGCTTAGTATTTTCTTGTTCTGTGCATCCTTGTGGGTGCTGAAGATATCGGTAACCAGTAATATCCTGAAGATTCATTGCTATGAATAGCAACCAACCAGGAATGAATGAGTATTTATGTGAAAACCTCCGTGTTTTGTTTATATAAAGAGTTTATTTTAAATGTTAAAATGCATTGGTTGTATTGCCTCTCTTATGTCTGTTTTTAAGTATAGGTGTAGTTGCAGCAGTTACATATTCTTAATAGCCATACAGGGCCGGCTCGCCCACTAGGCAAGCTAGGTGCTCACCTAGAGTGCGCTGGCTGCAGGGGTGCCAAACTGCACCCCGCCCACCTGCGAAAAGCCCCCCGCCACCTCCCCGCCATTGCTGTCAGTGAAGACTGTCCCGGCAGGGCACAGGAGGCGGTGGCGGAGCTTGCCCGCCCTCCCCTCCCCCTTGGGCTTAGCCGCACTTAGAAGGAAGAGATGGAGGTTTAAACCCCACCTCTTCCCTGGCTTTCCGGGATGCCCTACAGCTGCAGGGCATGCAGGTAAGTTGTGCTTAGAGGCAAGAAATGGGGGTGTAACCCCCGCCTCTTCCCTGCCTTGCCTGGGTGCCCCGCAGCTGCGAGACGTGCAGGCAAGCTGCGCTTAGAGGGAAGAGACGGGGGTGTAAACCCCCGCCTCTTCCCTGGCTTGCCAACACACCCTGCAGCTGCAGGGCATGCTGGCAAGCCGCGCTTAGAAGGAAGAGAAGGGGTTTAAACCCCTCCCTCTTCCCTGGCTTGCTGGCGCTGCCCCCCTCCCCGTCTCCAGGCCCCACCGGGAGGTTGGCATTGCCGGGGGGTGCAGGCACCACAAGCTGGCCTAGGGCGCCCAGACACCATGGGCCGGCCCTGTAACCATAGGTAGGAGTTCTGCTGTCAAAACTGACTGTACTTGCCCACTCTCCTGCAGATATTAGGACCTTAGTGGGTTACATATATATGTGTGTGTATACCCCCCAAAATTTGATTGTCCTGAGTACACATTTGGTTCTGTATCCAAACTGTAGTTACTACAAAAACAAAAAGTTTGTGTTTTTTCTCTTTAAAGTACATTAATTCAAACATCCCCGTCAGGAGCTGCAAAATAGAAGTACACATTCTAATTTTTAATATGAATAACACAATCTGTATGCATGGTCAACATAAAAGACAATTTAGTCCTTTGTGTTTATGAGAACACAGAATCACTGGCTCTGGGTGACAGCTAATTTCCTCTAGTCTCTTTCTGCCCTCTGGCTATTAATGCATACTGATCTTCAAGTATTATTGGGGGAAAATAAGCATAAACATAAAAAGAACAAAGAGAAAACTATCAGTGTTAGACTAATTTTAAGAAGATAATTTGGAAGTTGGTACTTTAGCTAAAGCATATATAGATCATAATGGTGGGCTAAAATTATGTTGGAAAAACGGCCTGTTATCACACACAAAAACTGTTATCGAGTACAGATGTTCTCTCTGAGTTTAAAAAAACCCTCACTTTTCTCATATTTAAGCAAACCATATGGGATTCATTTTCATCATTTCAATGCTTTTTAGACATTTTTGAACAAATGCTTTAGGAGTCTGGTATGCGAATGTTAAGAAGTCTCTAATGTACTTTTATTCTTTGGTATTAAAAAGCTACAAGGCAATAATTTAGGAACTTAATACTGACTGGATTAACTAGAAACTGAAGACTAGTAAAACTGAAAGAACAAAATCTTGTTTCTTAGTTTTGTAAACATAGCCAAATTATTCCTTATTTTTTGGGCAAGGTTAACAAATTTTAGGGCCAAAGTTGAAAGAGCTCCATTTCAGATAGAACCTCATTCATTATTTCCTAGTCAAACATCTCCTGGTTTTCTGTAACTGTTCAGCAAAGTTTCCATCATGCTGCATTTGCCTTAATTCGCTTGCACCACATACTTTTTTCCAAACCTAGCCATTCCATTACACTTCCAGAGATCTCAAGCTCCATGCCTGATTCTTGTCCAAGCCACCACTCCATTTCCTGATTGTAAAAGAGGTGAAGTGACCTTCAGAATATGGAATAATGCAGAACAAAATATGGAACACGAGGGGAAAGGTCAAGTGCAGATGGTTCCCATTTAGCCTGTGTTTAGCACTCCATGTCTCCTACTACCTTTTGGATGTATCCAGCAAGACTCCCCCCTCAACTTCTTGGTTGAACCATCTGGATACATTTTACTAAACTTGTCCTACAGGCATCTCTAGCACGGCTCATTTTATGCAGTCATGCTCTGTGCTTGTGGCACCTATAATTTAAATGATATGGGATAATCTGTAAGGATTATTGGGAACAGCGGCTCCTACCTCAACCATAGACATTATGCGTAAAAATGTAATATCCTTGCAGAGTCACAGTGCTATGTTGAACTTCTATGTTGTGCCAACATTGCCCACCAGGATGGTTCACGGTGGACTGTGGTTGTTCTCTGCTCATCTCAATATCCAGAATGAAGAATGCACAATGTCCCTGTTCACAAAGATTCTAACGCCATTAATGATGCCAACCTAGGCAGAGTCACACCATTCTGAGTCCATTGAAGTCAAAGGGGTTAAAAGGATATAACTCTGCTTAGGGTGACACTACAAATCTCCAGAATAAGAGCATTACACAATTTGGCAGAAGCTGCAGAAAATGTATTAAGAATAGAAGAACCAGCCTCCAACCTATTTGGGGAGCACAATTAGAGGTTTGGATCTGAGACCACTTTCAAAACTGCATTTTGAAAACTTCACAAGTTAATTTTTCTGGCTTCAAAATATCATTTCATGTCAACTGATTTGATTAGATTGGCCCATTAATTCCAATATATGGCTCTAATTAAAGATAAGCAGATGTGACAAACTGCACCTTTTTAAAAGCCTTAAAGTGCTGTACAAACAGAGAAAAAGTATGTGAAGGGTTAATTCTTTGCAGAGTCAGAGAGCCTTGAGAGACAGGCTGCTCTGAGCAATCTGATTAGACAGTATCAGATAATCAGACACATCTTGAGAGAGATTTGTGCCTTGATTGGAGAAATTCAGAATTCTGCCTTGACTAAGAGTCTGATTTCAGCCTTAACTGAGAGCAGTTTAACACAGACAGGAGAACTGGGTGAAAGTATGTAGGAGGTTTGGAAAGTGTACAGAGACTCCCACTCAGACCAAGGAAGAAGGGAAGATCTTTTAGGGAGAGAAGACAATTCCCTACCCAGTTGAACAGGGAAAATAGCTCTGAAGAGTACAGAGATCCTTGGTCTGGTGTGAATAAAAACTGTCCATTAAGACCTAAAGAGTCAGTCAAAAATTGGTGTTTCAAGAGAAGGGGTTTGGGTACTGAAAAGGCTGTACCAACCTTCTAGGAAACCAAAAGAGATTAAGGTCCCACTGGTGGACCTCCTGATGGCACCTGGTATTTTTAGCCACTGTGTGACAGAATGTTGGACTGGATGGGCTGTTGGCCTGATCCAACATTGGCTTCTCTTATGTTCTTAAAGTGTGCTGGACTCTTAAGGAAAAATACTGGAACAAAAGGCTCTCAATATAAAGTTTCAAGAAACTGCAAAAAAGTTTAAGAAACTCTCCTTAGCCTGTACTTGAGAACTAAAGTCTGTGTAAAAATTGGTTTTACCTCTGAAATCTCAACCCCTGAATTCACCAGGCCCTTTCCCTCTATGTCAATAAAATATTTTGTTCTTTTTGAATTTTAAACATCTCTCAAATGCTTTTATCAGTGGATTAAGTTAAAGAGGACTCCTGATCTTTCCCTCAAGTTCCTGAGCTATGCCAAAAAGCCAAAATACTGAACTGCTAAAGGGTGGGACAGCCAGACCATAGCTAAAGAAGACACATCCCCTCCAGTCACAGAGGGGAACAGCAGACACCCTGTGAGGTAGGTGAGGCTGAGAGAGCTCTTTTGAGAACTGCTCTTTCAAAAACAGCTCTGACAGAACTATGGCTTGCCCAAGGTCATTTAGCAGCTGCCAATGGAGGAGTGGGGAATCAAACCAGGTTCTCCCAGATTAGAGGCTACACACTTAACCACTACACCAAACTGGCTCTGAGGGAGGGAAGAGGAAGGGGTCCATCATAGCAGATTTCCCCTCCACTTTAGTAAAGTCAAAATTTTTGAAAATTAATTATGAACTTGGACCCTACAGTTTTTGGCAGAATTCACTTCTTTCTGCTCATTTGTGACTTCCCTCTGTAGTACCAATTATTATGTTCTTAATCAAAAAACACCACCACAAAGCGATCTTACTGATACTATACACAACTGCATCAACATTCTTATTGCAAATTATTTTACACTAGTTCCTGTGCATGATCATACAATTATATTAACATTTTTATGGTGTTTTTACTAGTCTATGCAACTAAACATATGCCTGAATAAAACACTGAATAAAAAGAATCTTGATGTAATCAAAAGCATGGCCATATTACTGGTGGCTTGGCAGGGGGTGCCACCTGAGGTTACCACCTCCCCCTGCTGCCCCTTGGCCTCTCACTGCCCTGAGAAGATAATACTCCATCCCTACTCATTATCCATGGGTCTAAACATAGCACAGAATGCCAAGTATGCCAAACCCTTATGGGAAACATCTTCTGAAAGTTCAGGTGGTTCTAGTCGGCCATGGATGGCTTGCTGTGCTGTGTCTAAAGATGTCTTGTAAAGTGAGGGGGAAAGCAGCATGACCTGCTGTGGTGTAGAGGTGGGTGCATAAAAGAGAGAGGGCAAGGGCAAGAGGGTATTGAAGGGGAGGTAGTGGTGACAGAGCTTGCCACCACCACCCCAAATCCACTGCCTGTATGCAAAATTCAGATATTTTAAAAAGGGCTAATGCAGGATTCCTGCTGCATATTCCATGAATGGGATGTGGTGAATTAAAGATGTATCCTGCATTCTAATGAAGAGTTTAGTCTGAGGAAGTTTCCAGACATTTCCAAGATTCCTGTAATTGTGTGACCAGTTAGAAATTCCATCGAAGCATCAGATAACTATAACAAGATTAAAGTCCTTTCTTCATTATTCCAGAATGGCTTGGATCTGATGTTTCCATTCTTTGTCAGAACAGTTTATCCATCCATGGAGAAGTGAAGGGAGAATTTTGCCAGTACCCCTTCCTTGCTGCTGACTCCCAGTTTGCTGACCAATGGGACAAGGGGGCAATGCTGGTGAAGGGAGGAAGAACATGCAAACCATGTTGCCTTGGAGAGGAAATGGTTATAGTCTTTAATTTAGTACAATTGTAGGAGCACTGGCATAGCGGGCACAGATCCAGCAGTTGCTTCAAGACACTGCTCCCTGAACAACAGATGGGTGGACCTGTGGGAAGCTCTGGCTTCTGCTCTTCATGCAAGTGCTGCTCCTCACCACAGGCCCAGATGGCTGATTGACTGCCCAAGCCGCCAATGGGCCACAGGGAAAATCCTTCCCCTCTGCTTGCCCCCCCTCCAGCCCTCTGGCTGCAAAAGCAGCCCCGAATAAGTCTGGGGTGGGCACTGCTTCTCCATGAATTGCTTTTTCAGGTCTACTGACCTTTGGTGAGATGTGCATATTTGGGATTTATGGGTATCTTGCTACAGGAAAGATATGCAAGTTTTCCCTTTGGATATTACATGAAAAACACCAGATCTGTGATTCATACACATGTCCCATTTCCTATATTACTGTAATGCTTGAAGTAACACACATGCTGTGATCTTATGAATATTTACTTTATAGCACATTATACATGGCACATTGTAAAATAAATAAAGAGGAAAGCTCTTTGAGAAACAGGGAGGACAATTCTCCAACTGTAAAAACATTGGCGGATACAAAATGGATAGAAGAAGAATGGGAGAGGAAAGTAATAGGAAAGCTAAATATGTTGCATGGTAATTTTGTTGTTGTTCAGTCGCACAGTTGATTCTGACTCAAAAAGGAATTAGATAAATATATGGAGCAGCGGTCCATCAGTGGCTATTAGCCACTGGTATAGATAGGGACTCTGGGGCAAGTGATGCTCTATATTCTTGGTGCTTGGAGGGTGCAACAATAGGAGGGCTTCTAGTGTCCTTGCCCCACAGGTGGACCTCCTGATGGCACCTGGTATTTTTGGCCACTGTGTGACAGAGTGTTGGACTGGATAGGCCTTTGGCCTGATCCAACATTGGCTTCTCTCAAAAAAAGCCCAGCAGGAACTCATTAGCATAATAGGCTACACCGACCAGCAGAAACTCATCAGTATATTAGGCCACACCCTGATAGCACAGCTTGTTAGCATATTAGGCCACACCCCCATGTTGCTAGAAGTGTGGTCATCCAGCCGCACCCTGTTAGCCTGATTGCGTGTTATTATGAATAATAACGAGGGGAATTATATTGATTATTAATAAGCAATCAGCTGCGAGAGCAAACACCTGTGTATACAGAGGTCAGCCCCACCGGGAGGAGTTGGTAACAGACCAGGAGACTTTTTATGGTTGAAAATAAAGTCTTTTACTGAGGTTTTGCACACACAAACAATTTCACAAGCTCACACACAATTATTCAAGATCTAAGAAATACAGAGAGAGACAAGCACATTTGCATTAGCAGGTAAGTCGTTGGTGGGTCATATTTACCAGTCTCGTCGTGTAGAGCGTTCCTCAGGAAAAATGGAGGGGAAAGAAACTAAGAAAAATGGGGCCACGTGGTCTGACCAGCAGATTAACACGTGGAAACTCGGCCTGCAGACCAGAGTTTAAAGATGGAGGCAGGGGTTGGGAATAGCAAGCTGGACATAAGAGGGTCAAAGGTTCGATAGGGGTCGTAGAGCAGAGAGAGAGCCGGTGGTCTGGCATCCCCTTATAAGCAGGAGGGTGGGGGCTGGTTACCTCCCTGATTCCCGCCTCCTGGTAGTCCGTCCCTGAAAGCACCCTGTTGGTTGGAAGATGTAGGGGAGGTGTGTGGAGGTGTGCCTGAGGGATGGTCAATACTGAGAGCTAGAAACTTACTCATGTCTGACACCAGGTAACAGCCAGGATGAGTCATCCGGCCACTTCTATTGTGTTCTTGATGGCATTAGCCCGGCTGTTGATGGCCCTCAATCAGTTACTAGGCAACGATGAATAGACTCTGCCAGGGCTACGTGAGGTCTTTCAGGTGAGGGTGGGGGGAGGGAAAGAGGCTGCCTGCTTTAGAAGGAACTCTCAATGGCGTTTTTGGAGTTCCCATTTCTTGTATTTTATCAAGACATGATTCTGTGCTTTAATGTGTACTGGTTCTGCTTCATATTTCCTTCATGAAGAACGGGCTGGTAACCTCTGCTGGGCACTGGAGCTGCTGGAAAGGTCAGGAGAAGCGTCTCTTGCCTGGGTGCAGTCTCTGCTGGCATCTGGGAGGGTTACCATGTGGTTCAGTTTCCCATACATGCACTGGCACAGTTTATTATTTTATTACAGTCCAAAAAGAGGCTCAAAAGCCTTGCAGGGCAACAACCCACCTTTTGCTTCTTATTCTGTTTACCTTGTTTGTTGCCAAAACCCAGGGCTTTCTTTGTAGCAGGAACTCCTTTGCACGTTAGGCCACACAGCCCTAATGTAGCCAATCCTAATGAGTTTCTGCTGTTGGGTGTGGCCTATTATGATAATGAGTTCCTGCTGGGTGTGGCCAACTCAAGAGCCAGCCGGAACTCCGTTCCTGTGCATTTCTGCCCAAAAATAGCTCTGGCTTCTCTTATGTTCTTATGACTCCTCACAACCCCATGGACCATGTCATGCCAGACCCTCCTGTCTTCCGTCATCCTCCGGAGTTTGCTTAATTTCATGCTCGTTGCATCGATAACACTGTCTGCCCATCTCATCCTTTGCCATCACCTTCTTCTTTGACCTTCAATCTTTCCGAGCATCAGGGTCTTCTCCAGTGAGTGCCTCCTTCTCATTTGGTGTCCAAAGTATTTGAGCTTCAGCTTCAGTATCTGGCTTTCCAGGGTTGATTTCTTTTAGGACTGACTGGTTTTATCTTCTTGCAGTCCAAGGAACTCTCAAGAGTCTTCTCCAGCTTATACTTCAGTAAAGTTGGGGGAGGCTCTGAGAATTAAAGGGTTAAACCAAAGCCTGAATAGAAGGGTTGGAGAGTGTTTGAAAGACAGGCAGGTAGTATCTGGAATTTGTAATAACAGCCTGTGCCAGCCCACCTGAAAGACACCTGAAGAATACTAGGAGCCAGTTATGGGAAGAGAGAGCTGATATGGTAGCCATCATTGATTCATTAACAATAATACTAGCACCTATTATGTTATTGTTAATTGGTTTTAGCACTGTTTTAAATGTCTCAATTGTTTTAGTGTAAGTATATGTTGATTTTATGTAAGCCGCCCTGAGCTGGCCTTGGGTAGAGATTTGGGAAATAAATAAATAAATAAATAAATAAAATCTTGAGCCTTCTGGAAAGGTTTTAAAGGCATGAAGAGCAGCAAGGGAAATGGATGGTGTCTTTAAGAAAGGAGGAAACTTGGACATCATTAAAAGAAAATACTTAATGAGAATTGTTTCCACTGAAATCTACTGTGTATAGAACTGGTGAATAAGAGTATAAACCTGATGCAAAGTCAGAAGTGTGCCTTTTTAAATTTTCTTCCATAAATTCAGAAGGCAGAGGCATACTAGAGGCTTGCAGAATCATGAGGCCTGCAAAAACATTACTTATGGTAATATGGAATACAGTTGTGGCTTCTGTGTCTTTGGCATTGTATCTCACTGCCAGGACATGAAGCTATTTTGTTCATGATAGGGATATATTTAATCAAGAATGTTATATAGAAGTATTAGGAAAGTTCTCTGGCCATTTTTAAACATTGCCAACATCATTTAGGAGGAAGTGCCACAATGTTGTTGTTTTTTCCACATTAAGGACAAAAAGAATGTAAAATGTTGTTGAATAAACCCCCAGAAGCCAGGAACCTGGATGGTTTACAAACTTGGTAATAGGATACAGAGCTTTTCACCTCCAAGTCATTAGTGCAAACCCAGATCCAGTTAATCATGTCCAAACATTTTCCCTGTCTTTTGGGTTTTTTGTTTTGTTTTGGGTTTTTTTGATGGTCTATATGTTCAAATGGCTATGTATGGACTGTGTAATATAGGTCACATCACAAACAATTACAGCTAATTTCTGTTCTAAGCAACTGGCCAATAGCTGAACAGTGACCAAAGTTATTATCCCCTGTGCTTCACCCTCTCCCCAGTTCTATAGCTGACTATTGATAAACAAGCTTCAAGGAATTCTTCTGAGATAAGCTGTTGAAACCAACTTCGCTTTTCAGAATTCTTATCTACAGGGATGAGGTAACATCTATTGGTCCTCATCTTGGTTAATGTGAGAGTAACAACATCAAGCACCATATGTAATTTTTGGGTAATTTATTCTGTTTTATTCTGTTTTTATCTGGTTTTACGCATTGGCACTTGGTGCCCCTGTTTGTTAGCTGCCCTGAGCCCACTTGCAGGGAGGGCGGGGTAGAAATCTAAATCATCATCATCATCATCATCATCATCATCATCATCATCATCATCATCATCATCATCTTAAATTATGCTTCTGTCACTGGTGACATCAGCTTGGTTCATATTCCTGGCATCAAATCAATTCCAGTTAAAAACAACAGTCCCCTCCATGAAGATTATGTCATAGGAATATTGAAAGAAATAACTGGATTTGATGTTGGCTGGAATATATTAGCACAAGTAGCACTCAATTTTTAATAAATGTAAGTACATTATGCATATACTGTATTGGTACTTGTTCACTATTTATTTATTTAAACTGTATCCTGCTTTTCCTCTTGTTTCAAGATGCATGCACAGTCTCTGCATACTTTATTTGAAGTCATGTATGCTTATCTTGAGGGAAAGTTTAATTCAACTTGTGAAGTAAACATCAATGTGTATAATGGTGGACATCAGCATTCAGTGAACAGTTATACCAGTGTATGCCACTGGACTCAAACTTAGTTCCCACATATGTTAACTCCTTTATTATCTGTATACCAACTTCCTGCTATTTACATGTCTTACCTAATATGTTATTCCAGTCTTAGCTGTATCTATTGCTTAGTTTCTTAGTTATCTTGACTCTAATTAGCTCTACCTGGCAACTACCTATATGTAACATTTGAGGAAATCTGTTTCACTGAATCTGAAGGAGTGTATATAGTAATTAGTTATTGTAGATTTTTCCGGGCTGTATGGCCGTGGTCTTGGCATTGTAGTACCTGACGTTTCACCAGCAGCTGTGACTGGCATCCTCAGAGGTATAACACAGAAAAAGCCATTGAAATTCATCAACATATATCAAAGGAATCACTAATCAGATGGGGAAACTTATGAAAAAACACAACCTACAAACAGTATTCAGACCCACCAGAAAAATACAACGATCGGCAAAAGACAGAAGAGACCCCCTCACTTCTGCAGGAGTATTCTGCATAACCTGCAGTTGTGGACAGGTTTACATTGGGACCACACAATGTAGCATCCAGACAAGAATAAAAGAACATGAAAGACTGCAGACTTGGCCAACCTGAAAAATCAACAGTGGTTGAACATAGCCTAGCTCAAACAGGACACAGTATCTTATTCCAAGACACTGAAATGCTGGACAACACATACAATTACCATGTCAGATTACACAGGGAAGCCATTGAAATTTATAAACATAAACACAATTTCAAGAAGAAAGAAGAGAATTTAAAAATAAATAGGGCATAGTTTCCAGTCTTGAAAAACACAAAATTTTCTACATCACATAACAGCACTACAGATAAGATTAGAGTTTTAACAGCCAATTCATATGCAAAAGAACCTCCTCAGGAAAGCTCCTTCATTAGCATGTCACAGCCTGGGAAACTCCTACAAGATAATGATTCAACCCTACCCCACCTTCCTGAGTGGATATAAATTACCTGCCTACCATTTTTCTTCTCACATTGACACAGAGAGTACTCCATCTTTCTGTGTTATACCTCTGAGGATGCCAGACACAACTGCTGGTGAAACATCAGGCACCACAATGCCAAGACCATGGCCATACGATCCAGAAAATCTATAATAACTAATGAACTCCAGCCTTGAAAGCCTTCAACAACATATTGTACACACTAAGTCTCTCAGTTCTCACTTGAACCCAGAACTGAACTTTGTCTTATAAGTGCCACTGGACTTAAACCTCATTTCCACATCTCTTTGTTAACTCTTGTATGTGTATGCTAGTTTACTGTCACTCACATATCTTTCTTACATCCAGTCGCAGTACTTATGCATCTTGACTGTAAATGGCCCTTTCTGGCAACAACCCACAGCACCCCCTATAAGTAATGGTTGAGGGGGTGCTGTTCCACTATATCTGAAGAAGTATGCTTGCACATGAAAGCTTATACCCTGAATAAAACTTTGCTGGTCTTAAACGTGCATTCTGCAACACACCCTGGTCTGGTGTTGCACTGGGAATTAAGAAATTCTGAAACAAGTTTTAGGTCTAATTCTCACTGAAGAAGGAATATACATATATGCAGAGTTTGGTTCTTTTGGTTTCTCGTACGCTTCACTGATTTCCTTTGTACGTCTTTTTATATCTGATTTTATGAGATGTGTGTGGGAAGTAGTTGCTTGATTTTCATATAAAAGGCTTGTTTTGTTAAAGCAAGGTTTATTTTATCACCTTTTCAATAGATCATGTGTGATTTGCCCCTTATTCAGCTATTGTTCTTATTCAGTTACTCTTAACTATTCACACTTCTATTTACTTGGTCCTAGATCAGTTTCTCCTTAAATATGGCCTTCTCAAATAGAAAAGACTGAAGACTTATGTGCTTGTTCATCCCTAGCCATTTGCCACACATTTTGCTGAGTCATCCAGACAATCAATGTGCCCAAGCTTATGTGTACACTGATGTGTAAATTAATGAACAACTGCACATAGACCTGCTGGGAACAAAAGAGGGACATAATTCCCAGGGCTCCTGGTCAGCTTGAGGGCTGTGTGGAGTTGGTACACTGGTGTGTCAGCAGCAAGCAACTTTCCTGTCATTTCCAAATTCTCTTCCTCTCCCCTCCAACACTGATGAGAAAAATCCATTTGTACCCCACTGTTCACCCCAATGGGAACCCAAAGCAGTTTATGCCATTCTCCTTTCCTCCATTTTCTACCCACAATAACCCTGTGAGGTATATTAGTTGAGAGAGAGAGTGACTGGCCCAAGGTCACCCAGGAAGCTTCTATGGCAGAGTGGGTACCTGGGCCTCCCACATTCTACTCTGGCATTCTCATTACTGAAGAAGGCAGAAAGAAATTTTGTCCACCCCCATCCCCATCCCAGGGTAGCTGTTGACAGCCCTGACTGCACAAAAAGGAATTCTGAGGCAAATAAAATTTATTTTGTGCTTGAGCTGACCCCCCCCCCGCCATCAACAGAAGGAACCAAAAGCTGCTACAAACTGTGCATGTATCCATTTTGGAATTATTATTATTTTTGTCTCCATTTTAGGCAAAAAAAAAATGATGGCAAAATGGAACATAAGTCAATGAGTTCTTCTAAGTGTGATGTGTGGCTGATGGCCTGAAAGTCAGTTTGGGGAAAGTCCAATCTCAAAAAAATCATCTTGTGGAGTTTGGCCCTTAGCTGCAGACGTATCCAGGACTACAGGTGGAGGGTTTGTTTGTATTTTTACATGGATGCTATTGCTACTCTCACACAGAGACTAGACTGGTCTTGAAGTATATTTTACTGGGAAAACATGATTTCCCTTTAAAAACAACAGGAGTACAATTGAAGGTTTCGCTTATGGTTTCCTTCCCTTCATGTCCCCCTGCAGTGTCCTTGAACTGTGAATTCAAAAAGGAATGGGGGGCACTTTGGAACAACATCAGTGAGGCAGGCTGCAAGCTGAGTGGCCCAATGCATACATTCAGAAAAAGACGGAAATACAAAGCTCTTTCATTGAGAGGGGGGAAAAACAGAGTAAGATGAGGATGGCTGAAATGGAAACAGTTGTATTCCCCCCTGTCCTAAGACCTATTTTCAAAAAGAATCTCAGGTCTTGTTAATGTAAATCAGAGGGGTAGAAGAGTAAATTTAATATAGCTGGAGCCAGTTAGAGCAGAGTCTCTTAGTTGTTCAGACCAACAAACAAGCCTAACTTAAGTCTTTGTGGATCAAGTATCATTAGGGGTGTGCAAAAAAAAAAAAATTTGGTAAAATTCGGATTTGGGCATATTGGACCCGAATTTTTTCGGTATTCCCGAAAAAAACCCGAATACCTATACCGGTAAAGCATTGAAATCCGAAAATTTTTGGGATTCCCGAAAAATTCGGGTCCATTATATCCAATGGGGCCATTGACTTCAATGGCAAAATTTTCTGGAAAGTTTGCAGGGGGCTGGAGAGGGGGGTTTGAGGTAGAGACTCCAAATTTGGTCTGTAGCTGCTGGAGCCTCTCCCCAAAAGACTCCCCATGTTTTGAAAAGATTGGACCAGGGGGTCCAATTCTAGGGGCATCCAAATAGGGTGCCCTCAGTTCTCCATTGTTTCCTATGGGAATGGATCAGGCAAACAGATTCTCCCTGTAAAAAAACCTGAGAGGTGTGGTGGTGGTGTGAGGGGGCATGTTTGCCAAGCCAGCAGCAGACCATGTGCAATCACCACCCCACCATCCCCAGGTCTCTCCCAAACCTACCCTAAGGAAGAATAAAATAAAGAGAAAAGAAATTAAATTTAAAAGTGCCCTAATAAATCAAACCAGTCTGAAGTCTTCTGAGGTATTGATCCGAGGTCCACGAAGAGCAGGGAGGAAAGCAGGGCAGACTCAGGAGCAGGGGCAGCAGAAGCCAGCCAGCCACAATCTCCAACAGCCAAGCCAGGCAGCTCTCTCTCACCAGCCAGCAGGATCCAGGAACACAGCAATGAGAGTCAGCCCAGAGACTGGCTCCTTTTATGCTCTCTGAGCATACACAGAAGGATTTCAAAAAGGAAAAACCTTCTGTGATTGGCCAGAGAGCAGATGCCAGAACCCTATTGGCCACCACAGTGCTCCTTCCCTGGGAAAGGAGCAAACTGGTGGTTGGGCTGCAGGCAGCAACAACAGCCTTGCAAACTTGCAAACTGCAATGCATTTTGCAAATGCATTGCAGTGATTGGCTGTCTGGAACCTCCCCCCTGCTCCTGGAAACAGGAGGAAAAGGCGGGAAAGAGGGGGAAATGACGGGAAAAGGAATTCCCGGGCCCTTTAACAGTTTAAAAAACCCCACAATGCCGTTTTTTGGCAATGCCGAAAAATGCCGAAAAAATCCCGAATTTTCCGGAATTTTTTTTTTGGAATTCAAAGATTACAGTGAATAGCCTGTCCGGGATCCCGAAAGCCGAAAAAACCCCGAAAATTTTTTTTGGTTTTTTTTCCATTTTGGGATTCCCGAATGCACACCCCTAAGTATCATTTGACTCTATCTGCCCTGTCAGTAGGCGGAAACATCCTTATATGCAGGGCTCTTTTTGTAGCAGGAACTCCTTTGCATAATAGGCATCACATCCCTAATGTAGCCAATCCTCCAAGAGCTTACAGTAGCCCCTGTAAGAAGAGCTCTGCAAGCTCTTGGAGGATTGGCTACATTAGGGGTGTGTTGCCTAATATGCAAAGGAGTCCCTGCTACAAATGAGCCCTGCATGTATGACTGGTCTCCAGGGCCAGATCGCCCATTGGGCGAACTAGGCGCTCGCCTAGGTGCCCCCGGCCTCAGGGGCACCAAATGGCACCCCACTCCCCCCAAAAGCACCCCCTCGCCGCCCTAACTGGGCGCCCGCTGTCGCCACTAGACCCCCCTTCCCAGCTTTCCTGGGGGCCCCGCAGCCGCGGAGCCCCGGGAAAGCTGGCGCTGGGAGGGAGGGGGCGGTGGCAGTTAGACCCCCCGCCCCCTTCCCGCTTTCCTGGGGACCCTGCAGCCGTGGAGCCCCCAGGAAAGCCGGCGCTGGGAGGGAGGGGGTGGTGGCTAGACATCCCCCCACCCGCTTCCCTACTTTCCCGGGGACCCCACAGCCGTGGAGCCCCTAGGAAAGCCGGCTCTGGGAGGGAGGGGGTGGCGGCTAGACCCCCTTCCCCCTTCCCTGGCTTTCCCGGGGACCCCGCAGCCATGGAGCCCCCGGGAAAGCCGGCTCTGGGAGGGAGGGGATGGTGGTGGCGGCTAGACCCCCCTGCCCCCTTCCTTGGCTTTCCCGGGGACCCCGCAGCCACAGAGCCCCCGGGAAAGCCAGCTCTGGGAGGGAGGGGCAGCGGCTAGACCCCCCACCCCGTTGCCTGGCTTTCCTGGGGACCCGCAGCCGCGGAGCCCCCGGGAAAGCCAGCGCTGCACCCCCAGTCTCCAGATCCCACCGGGAGGTTGGCATCCCCAGTGGGGGGCGCCCCAGGCTGTCCTACCTAGGGCGCCCAGACGCCTGGAGCTGGCCCTGCTGGTCTCCTTGAACTTCTTTCTTTGCCGAGAGTGGAGTAGTAATGCTCAGAATGAATTTTCACATGACTTTCCACAGACTGCTGAGTAAAGACTTGTTGGGGGTTTTCATCTCGACAAGCCTATGGCGCTGCTAACAGAATTCACAGCAGTGTTAGTTCATTGTCTCAGATACTAATCCTTAGTATCCTAATAGGATGGAACACAATAGGTGCAACCCACCAAAAATGTCTCCTGCACAATCCCCATTTGTTTTAAATTTTTGGTAGCTGTGTAGGGTTGCCAAACTACAGGTGGAGCCTGGATATCTTCCTGGAATTGCAACTGATCTCCAGACTATAGAGATCTGTTCCTCTGGAGAAAATGGCTGCTTTGGAGGGTGGGCTGTATGGCATTATACTCAGCTGAGGTCCCTCCTCACCTCAAATCCTGCCTTCTCCAGGCTCCATTTCCTCCAGATTCCCAGGAATTTCACAACCTGGAATTGACAACACTAAAGCTGTGACATTTGCTGCACTTCCAAATATTCCAAAACTTGACCACTCTAGATACTTGTGCATTTTTATAAACTGGCCAATGAGTTACTTAAGATCATCACCTGAATAGCCTGTGTATGTCTTCACCGAAGGAGGCTAAGTTACTTGGCATATGAAGCAGGATTTTTCAGTGATGGGCCCCCATTTATACCACTACAATTAATCATGATGCTGATTTATCATATTTATTTATTTATTTAGTAAATTTCTGAATTGCCCAATCCCTCCTGCCACAGGGCTCTGGGCAATGTATAACAATAGATAAAAGCATAAAAACCATAAAAGTAAAATACATAGACAGCACTGCTACAACAGATTTAAAAGAACCCAGATGGTGAGCTACACATTACTTCCCATTCCGGCCTGCCCAGCCACCTTGTGGGCAGGGGAAGAGGAGGAACAAAACAAATCCTGAGAGCAAGGAGAGGGTGCCAGCCAAAGTGGAAACTGAAAGCCTGGCAGAACATCTCTGCCATCCAGGCCCTGTGGAATTGCATAAGATCCCTCAGGGCCCTGATGGTGTTCGGCAGAGAGTTCCACCAAGTCAGGACCGGAGGAGATGATCCCACATTGGTCCCTGACTGCTCAAGGCCTTAAACGTCAACACCAAAACCTTGAACCTGACTCGGCACCCTACTGGAAGCCAGTGCAGCTGGCACAGCACAGGTTGTATGTGTTCTGTGTGTGACGTTCCTGTCAGGTCTCGCACCACTGCATTTTGGATTAGCTGGAGTTTCTGGGTCAGTATCAACAGTGGGCCAGCATAAAGTGAGTTACAGTAGTCTAGCCTGGAGGTAACCATTGCATGGATTACCATGGCTAGGCCAGGGCATGACAAGAAAGGGGCCAATTGCTGAGCCTGGTGCAGATGAAAAAATGCCAGCCTGGCAATACGTGTGACAAGGGCCTCCATAGTCAAGGAGGCATTCAAGATCATGCTCAAACTCTTGTCAGACTGTGCCAGTGTCAGTGGTGCCCCATTGAGAGCACCACCCTCTGTTCCCAACCATAGAGAAATGAGGCAAGCCAGTGAAACCCCTCAAGCTCCCATGTCGATGAGGCAGTGGATCAAAAGATCATAATCAACCATGTCGAACACTGCTGTGAGGCCCAGCAACAACAGTAGTGCCAGCGCGCCTTGATCCAGCTATCTGTGGAGATTGTCTGTCAGGGCAACCAACACTGTCTCCATCCCATGGCCAGGGCAAAAGCTGGACTGTAATGGATCCAATGCTGATGTGTCATCCAGGAAACCCTGGAGCTTCTTGGCTACTGCTCTCTCAATTACTTTACCTAGAAATGATAAATTCGAAAATGGGCAGTAATTGACAGGATCAGAAGGATCCAAAGTTGGGTTTTTTTTAAGGCAGTACAACCATGTCCTCCTTGAGACCCTCTGGATATACTCCTGTTTCCAGGGTCAGATTGACAATGTCCATTAGCGGGCCCTGTATCCTCTCATCACTGGCTTTCACCAGCCATGAGGGACACGAATCCAGGAGGCATGTGGTCAGCCTGATAGCACCCAGGATCCTGTCAATATCAGCAGAGGAGAGCAGGCTGAAGGTATGAAAAACTGAATCCAAAGGCAACCAAGGGGCCTCCAGTTCACATACTATATCAATATTGGCAGGTAGGTCACAGTGTAGCAACAAGACTTTATCCACAAAAAAGCATGTGAATGCCTCACAGCTAATAGCTGAATTTCTACTATTTTTGTTCCCTTCCATGGGGGATGTCAAGGACCTAATCACCCTAAACAATTGTGCCGGATGTGAATTAGTGGACCTGATGGAGGCTGAGTAGAATTTCCTCTTAATAACTTTCACTGCCACCTTATAGGATTTCATGAGCATCCTATAAGATGCTCATGTAACTTTGTCATGAACCTGCTGCCAAACTTGCTCAAGTCATCTGAGTTCTCATTTCATCCCCAAGTTCTACAGTATACCAGGGGGACGGTCTATGATGAGAACATAGAGGGAAACACCAGATAAATGGGAATGGATAAAGAAGATGATTTTTATGGTAGAAATGGACAAATTGACAAAAAAACCTTAATGGAAAAGAAGATGAAGAATTTTTAGCAGATTGGAAAGATTTTAAAGTTTACCTAGAACTGAATTGGTATGTTAAAAATAGATTACTTTGCTTTGATGATTATTAAGAATAGAAGTAGTATAAGAAATGGATTGTATTCAAAATGTTACCTAAGAGGGAGAAATAGAAAAGGGAAATGTTTAAAATGAAGATTTGATTATTGAGTAAGAACTGAATGTAAGAGAATATTGACTGAAATATTAATGGGGGTGGAGCATCGGTGGGAGCCGGGGGAGGGGAGGGAAGAAAACTGCAGAAAAAGATATGTTAAGAATTGGTTATTAACTATGGAACATGCTATTATATCTTATTAATAAACTTTAAAAAAAAATGATGAGAACATAGAGGACGTTGGGGAGCAACCTTATAATTGGCTTCAAAGAGATGGGAATTCCAGTCCTCTATCAACTCATCCCATGAGGCACTGGAAAGCATCAGATCCTGCAGAGCATTCTGGAATCCAATTAGATCCATTACATAAGAACATAAGAACATAAGAACATAAGAGAAGCCAATGTTGAATCAGGCCAATGGCCCATCTAGTCCAACACTCTGTCACACAGTGGCCAAAATATACCAGGTGCCATCAGGAGGTCCAGCAGTGGGGCCAGGGCACCAGAAGCCCTCCCACTGCTGCCCCCTCCAGCACCAAGAATAGAGTGCATCACCTGCCCCAGACTGAGAGTTCCCATCTATACCCTGTGGCTAATAGCCACTGATGGACTTCTGCTCCATATGTTTATCTAATTCCCTCTTGAAACTGCCCATGCTTGCAGCTGCCACGACCTCCTGTGGCAGTGAATTCCATACGTTAATCACTCTTTGGGTGAAGAAGTATTTCCTTTTATCTGTTCTAACCCGACTGCTCAGCAATTTCATAGAGTGCCCACGAGTTCTTGTATTGTGAGAAAGGGAGAAAAGTACTTCTTTCTCAACCTGCTGAATCCCATTCATAATCTTATAAACCTCGATCATGTCACCTCTCAGCCGTCGTTTCTCCAAGCTAAAGAGCCCCAAGCATTTTAACCTTTCTTCATAGGGAAGGTGTTCCAACCCTTTTATCATTCTAGTTGCCCTTCTCTGCACTTTTTCCAATGCTATAATATCCTTTTTGAGATGTGGTGACCAGAACTGTACACAGTATTCCAAATGAGGTCGCACCAATGATTTATACAAGGGCATGATGATACTGGCTGGTTTGTTATCAATTCCCTTCCTAATAATCCCCAGCATAGTGTTGGCCTTCTTTATTGCAGCTACACACTGTCTAGACATTTTCATTGAGTTATCCACTACGACTCCAAGATCTCTCTCTTGGTCCGTCTCTGCCAGTTCAGACCCCATCAACGTGTATTTATATTTAGGATTTTTGGCTCCAATGTGCATCACTTTGCACTTGGCCACATTGAACCCCATTTGCCTCACTTACACCCACTTGCCCATCCTCAACAGATCCCTTTGGAGTGCCTCACACTCCTCCCTGGTTTTCACCACCCGGAACAACTTCGTGTCATCTGCAAATTTAGCCACATCACTGCTTACTCCCAATTCCAAATAGTTAATAAACAAGTTAAAAAGCATCGGACCGAGTACTGATCCCTGTGGTACCCCACTGCTTACCACCCTCCACTGAGAAAGTTTCCCATTTATACTCACTCTCTGTTTCCTATTTATAAGCCAGTTTTTGATCCACAAGAGAACTTGTCCTTTTATCCCATGACTATTGAGCTTACTTAGGAGCCTTTGATGAGGAACTGTATCAAAAGCTTTCCGGAAGTCAAGGTAAATAATATCTATTGGGTCCCCCTTGTCCACATGTTTGTTCACTCCCTCAAAAAACACTAACAGGTTAGTGAGACAAGATCTTCCCTTACAGAACCCATGCTGAGTCTGCCTCAATAGTTTTTGTTCATCAATGTGCCTACTAATTCTTTCCTTAATAACAGTTTCCACCAACTTACCCGGTATCGATGTCAGACTGACTGGCCTGTAATTTCCCGGATCTCCCCTGGAGCCCTTTTTAAAGATGGGAGTGACATTAGCTACCTTCCAGTCCTCAGGAATGGAGGCAGATTTTAAAGAAAGATTACATATTTTTGTCAGGAGATCCACAAGTTCACATTTGAGTTCTTTCAGAACTCTCGGATGAATGCCATCCGGGCCTGGTGATTTATTAGTTTTTAAATTGTCCATCAGTCGGAGGACTTCGTCTCTTGTCACCGCAATCTGATTCAGGTCTTTCAAACCCCCTCCCGAAATTGGTGTTTCTGGAGTGGGCAAACACTTCTCCTCTTCCACAGTGAAGACAGAGGCAAAAAATGCATTCAGCTTCTCAGCCATTTCCCTATCCTCCTTCACTACTCCTTTTACCCCTTGGTCATCCAAGGGCCCCACTGCCTCCCTGGCTGGTTTCCTACTTCTAATGTATTTGAAGAAAGTTTTATTGTTGGTCTTTATGTTTTTTGCGATATGCTCCTCATATTCCCTTTTTGCTTGCCTGATCACAGACTTGCATTTTATTTGCCATAGTCTGTGTTCCCTTTTATCAACCTCACTAAGACTAGCTTTCCACCGCTTAAAGGAATCCTTCTTACTTTTTACAGCTTCCATTACTTTATTTGTTAACCATGCAGGCTTTTTTCTATACCTATTTGTACCTTTCCTAACCTGCGGTATATATTTTTTCTGAGCTTCTAGGATTGTCTTTTTAAATAGTCTCCAAGCTTCCCCAATGGTTTTGACCTTCTCCACTCTTCCTTTCAATTTCTTCCTCACATGTCCCCTCATACCAGAGAAGTTACCCCTTTTAAAGTTAAAAGTGGTTGCGTCAGTCTTTTTGGGCAACTCCCTATCTGTACTAATGTTAAACTCAATGACATTATGGTCACTGTTCCCAAGTGGTGCAATCACTTTTACATCTCTCACCAGGTCTTGGGTGTTACTTAGGACCAAATCCAGGATCGCCTCTCCCCTGGTAGGATCTGTGACCATCTGTTCCACAGCACAGTCATTGAGAGTGTCTAAGAACGCAATCTCTTTTTCCCGACTAGAACTCATATTGACCCAATCAATGTGTGGGTAGTTAAAGTCGCCTATTACAACACAGTTATTTCGTCTAGCCGTTATCTTTAATTCATTCATCATTTTATAATCCTCCTCTATCTTTTGATCTGGTGGACGATAACAAACTCCCACTGTTAAGCCTCCTTTTGGACCCACTATTTCAACCCATAGCATTTCCAGAAGCGAATCCAATTCTCTTACCCTCTCAATCTTACTGAACGGTATACCCTCTCTGACATACAGAGCCACCCCACCTCCAACTCTTCCCCCCTATCCTTCCGATATAATTTATAACCAGGAATCACCATATCCCACTGATTTTCCTCATCCCACCAAGTTTCTGAAATACCCACAAATAGTCTCCAAATAGTCTCCATGGGAAAGCATAAATTAGCTCGCCATCTAGATGGGGGGTAGAAACACCCAGCCAGGCCTTCAGAACCACATGATCTGACCATGGTACTTCCTCCTTCAAAATCAGATCCACATCCATCCCCATAACAAAGATCAAATCCAGTGTGTGACCCACTTGATGTGTGGGGCCTGAAACAAACTGGAGAGCCCCATGCTGCCATGGAAGACACCGGGTTTGAAGCCTGAGTGGAGGTGGCAGTCTCATCAGTGTGGGTGTTGAAATCCCCAAGAATTAACAATCTTGGGAATACCAAGGCCCACTTGGTTATCACCTCCAAAAGACTCAGCAGGCTATTGACCAGCCCGCTTGGTGGTTGTTATACCAGGCATCCTGTTATGGTTGTTATACCTCAGCATCCCACACAAGGCCAACACAGACAAGGAGTGGCTTGAAGGAGAAACCCTCACACATGAGTAGAACTTGAATGACCAAGAAACCGGGGAGGGGGGGCAGTTCTTGTAAAACGACTGTTTCACCCTTCCTAACCCAGGTCTCGGTCATGCAAGCCAGGTCCACATTTTGCACTGCAAGATAATCGTGCAGCATTCTCGTCTTTTTATTGATGCATCTGGAGTTGCACAACATCAGTCTCAAAGTGGAGTCTAAAGTCCTAGCCTTCTCACCAACATGTCTCAGGATGGGACAAAGGTTGGAAAGGGACTGAGCATGACCATATCTCTGTCCCCTCCCAGTCCAAGACCTTCTCCCACTGCCATACCTCCCTCTTCCCCTGATCATTGGGATCCCCAGCCCAGCTGGCACACAACAAGATGTTATCAAACTCCATCCTCCTATTCCCTCTTCTATTCCCACCCACCACAGTGTCCCAAAGTACAAGAAAATTAACAATGCTAATGATAGATAATGGTCTAAGAACATTCAACTTACATCTAAATAGACAGGCTAAAAGAATTCACACCCATACCAACTACCCTCCCATCCAAACCTCTCTTCTTACTACCCTCTCTCTACCACAAAGACTAATCTAAATGTATATGATGGGCAGAAAAAAAGTCCTCTCTACCACACCGCCTAATTAGATCAATTTTAAATCCAAATTAACTCCTTTTCCTAAGCTAACTAAAAGATAAAACTTGAAGTGGCAGAAAAAATAGCACCACTAGATGTTTATGGGTCATTAGGAAGGACCCTGTAGACAGCAGGAACAGCAAGTGATGCCAAGACCAAGGACATTCGGCTCACTGATCTTCCGAGTGGAAACCAAAACACATTCTCAAGTTGAGGCACATCATAACTCCTGGCGAGGGCTAGAAGGTTCCACTAGAGCTGAAGGCTAAAGAGAGTCTGGCCCACAGTTCTCTCTCCCCAAGCCTGTCCACCATTGGGCCAAACTGTCTGCAAAAATTGGTTTATATCGTTAGTTGCCTTAAGGACTGATTTGTTTAGCAGAAGGTGGAATATAAATGTTACTAAATAGAGCCAGTTTGGTGTAGTGGTTAAGTGCGTGGACTCTTATCTGGGAGAACCAGGTTTGATTCCCCACTCCTCCACTTGCACCTGCTGATGTGACCTTGGGTCAGTCACAAGCTCTGGCACAGCTGTTCTCTCAAGGACAGTTTGTGTTAGAGTTCTCTCAGCCCCACCTACCTCACAGGGTGTCTGTTGTGGGGAGGGGAAGGGAAAGGAGTTTGTAAGCCGCTCTGAGACGCCTTGGGCAGTGAAGGGCGGGGTATAAATCCAAACTCTTCTTCTTCTTCTAAACTGACCCTCTGATTTTTTCCCCAATAGTATGCATTTTCAAGAACAAAATCAGTGCAAATAACTGTCTAGCTTGAAAACATATCTTTTAAAAATGGCTATGTAACCCTTACTTTCAGAAGAAGCTTCACTAGTTTGTTCATATGATAATTATATCCACAGGGTACATATGGTTCGTTTTGGAAGGTACTGGTATAGTTGTCTGTGGGTTTAATACTTTGTGTTAACAGTTATTACAGCATTTAACATTATCATTAGTGCTAATTATCATAACTCATGCTATAAGAGAAAACTGAAATAGGATGAATCATTTCATACATACCCACACAACAGATACTAAGCTACCAAGGAATAATGCACATATATTATAAAGTACTTCAACCTTTTACTTGTGCTAATCTGCAACATTTTAATCCACTTGAAAGCAATAATTTTGTTTCAACCCAGCAATTACTTAAAATAGATGTCTGCAATTTCAAACTATGTAATGTCACATTAGGAAGCACTTTGTAACATCTGTGGGTAACTGTGATGGTCAGAAAGGGACAATGACAACTTTTAAAAATTATTTAATACATTTTATTCATGAATGATAAACTAAAGTTGTATTCTCTGCACCATTGTTATTGTATCTCTGTTGTCTTGATGGCAGAGGTATTTTTTTTTTAAAAATTAAATCCTAGTACTCTGGCCTCATACCAAAAATATATTGCTTTGCATTCAATTGCAATATTTCTCCTGAGGCCAGAACATTATTTTTACAAAGAATAATGCTATGCAAAGTAAGAGGAAACATACTGTGAATAACATCTTACATATGAAATTCTCAGTACTATGGCTGAAATATTAGCTGTGCACATGCAAGCTCTAACAGCCCCAAAGAAGAGAGTAGTTTGTGTATTATTATGAAATAGCTGAAAGCTCCTTTATTTTTTAATGACTGCATTAATATAATACACTACCACATTTTACAGTGTTTCTTAAATAATTCACCACTGTATCCCTGATGCCTGAGGGAGGAGTGCTACAATAAGCTGTCTTCTCTGTAAACCATTTTTAGCTGATAATCCCCCAGTAGTAATGACAGCCCATCTGGATTCTTCCCTGAGTGGCTCTTCTAGAAGTTAGTTCCCTCCCAGTTGCCAAGGGGATGTGCTTCTCATATGTTTACTGGCAACTTCAGTAATTTTGGCATTTCTGTGCTCTGTGGAATGAATTGGGGGATTTTCTACTTTTTTTGGGGAGGGGAGTTCTGGACCCATACTACTTCAGTTTATCCCCTAATTCTGCATATAGTTTACTGCCTTTAGTTTTCACTTCTGGCCCTTCCCCCTCTCCCCCAGTTCTTTTGACACCACTTTTACATTGATCTTTCCCTGGAAGCCAATTTTGAATCAGTTTTTCCTTGTGTGTAATATTTCTGTCAGTTTGTCCTGCCCACTCCCACCCATCTTCAGCCGCTTTTTGATTATTGGACTAGCATGGTCAAATCACTCCCCCCCACAAGGTGAGTGATTTCATTTTTTCAAAAAACGGCACTAAAATATTGATATATCTCTAGAACGTTGTTACAAGAGGCTTAGCAGCTTTTCTGAATTTCCAGCTTTCATTATGATTTTAAAAGTGTCTGGTCCTGTCCCTCACAGAGATATGCCTATTTTCTTATACCTTCATGAGGAAAGGGGCTAGAAACTTACTTTTTTAAAAAAGGAGGCTGAGAATTCAGAGAACCTGATAAGCCTATTGTTACAACACTCTAGTGATATATTAATATTTTAGTGCTTTTTAAAGAAGGGTGTGTGTGCTGATGACGACAACACCCTCCCTTGAAAATCTTCATTATTGTAAACAGGTGAAGAAGAAAATAAACTGACTCCACAACTGCGACAATACAGAAAGAGGGCAGAGGTGCAGAAGAACTGTGCCCAAATTAATTCCAATGCTTATGGATCGACTGCCATGAAAATCAGGAGTAAGTCAAGCCTGCAGAAAAGCCCTGACTTAGTGTTGGAGGAAGTAGGGTTGCCAGTCCCCAGTTAGGGGAGAAGGATCCCCTGGTATTGCAGGCTGCTGCCTGCCAATCCTCCCCCCAACAGCAACATGAAGTAACATCCCTACATCACCTGAAAGTGATGTAGGCATGTCAGTGGGGGGCGGGGCGTCGGCGCGATTCATGGCGGGCGTCATTTGAGAGTTCTCCGGAATCCCCTCTCAACTCTTTGTGAATAAACCGGATTAAAATGCACTCTGGTGATATTTAAGGCATGGGAAAAACGGGCAAGAGTAAGACACACATTGCAATCACTCCGAAGACTCAGCAGAAGCTCATTTTCCAAACCGAAAAATCGAGTGATCGCACAGGGAGGCCTGAGTTGGTGAGTGATAAAATGGCGTCGGGCTCTTCCCAAACCCCTAATGACCAAGCGCCCTTTACAAAAACAGATCTGCTGGACATTTTAAAATCGTTTAAAGCTGAAATCTTATAAAACATAAATGATATTATAAAACCTCTGTCAGACAAAATAGAAGAACTGCAAACCTCAATGCAACAAATCGCACAGGCTGCTGATACGGCCATGGAGGCTTCGGCCTCTAATCAGGAAGACATCTGATCTCTTCAAGAGTCAGAAAGCTGGGCTAAGGAATGCATTCTCCTTCTGGAGCACAGATCGAGGGAAAAATTTCTAAAATTTCGGGGCTTTTCTGAGCAAGCTGAAGGCTCCACCGAACTTACCTTGTTTCTAACAAACTGGCTAACAACTGTTATGTCCTTTGATGATGACTCGGCGCCCATGCTAATTCGTGCATATCGCCTTGGCCCCCGTATCACTGACAAACGTCGTAACACAAGAGACATTTTGGTGGAGTTCTTAGACCTACGGATTAAACATAAAGTATTGCAAGAAATTAAGAAAGCTGGATGCTTCAAATTTAATGATGAAGAAATTCTCATCTTCCCTGATGTTCCTCCTGAAGCGCTCCAGATAAGACGAAATCTTAAACCCGTAACCTCTCGCCTTACAGAGGAGGGCATAAAGTACCGCTGGGCCACGACTGGATATCTTCAAGTTCGAAACCAAGGCACCCTACATCAAGCCAACGATCTCGAGTCGGGGACTGCACTGTTAGAAACGCTTGGAATCCAATCTTCAGTCAACATGGAGACAGAATCTGCTTCTTTCCGCAAACGCAAACGACCCGAGCAATCCACTCCCCATCGCTGGAGCAGAATCCCAACGCGCAGGAGGATGAACTTTTAAATGTTCTTTCCGATCTCCAGGTTCTAATTTTCCTTGGCGGTTTTATCTTTGTGGTTCACTCTAGCCCTTGCCTTATTTCTGATTGTTTCTGATCAATTTGATTTAAAATGTTAGTCATAACAATGTCTTTATATACTCACCATGAGAATTAATAAGCATGAGAGTTTGAGAGGGGGAATCTTGTTTCTTGGTTTACTCTCTTAGTTCCCCCTATGTTCCTAACAAAAGTACTCCGGTGTTATTTTATGGTTTTGATAATCCCTACAGTTGAGCTTATAAAGTTCAGTGGGATAGCTAGCTACCCACACTGGGATTATGGTGGGAGGGGGTGGGGGGAAGGTTATAAATGTGTGGGTTTTCCTTTTTGTAAATAGAAGGTTTTGTTGGACAACTCTGGTATTCAATAGAGTCAATTCTCAAAATCTGTTCAATATGTATGGTATAGTTGGGCTTATACAATTTAAAAGTTCTAAAAGTGTGAATTACCTTTTTTCTAGAATGGTGTTCCTTTTACTTAACCAAAACTTATTCAGAATTTTTCCTAATATGCTCTTTTTCTTAATGTTTAAATGGGAGACCTAAAAATTATTACCCTGAATTGTCGGGGTCTGAACAATTATATTAAGGCCAAACGTATAGCAAGACACTTACAGCAGCAGAGAGTTAATATTGCCTTTTTGCAAGAGACATATATTAAATCAGGAAATAAGGTCCTTCCTTCATCTTGGTTTACTTCACAATTCTTAGCCTTTGGCTCATCTAAATCGCGTGGTGTGGCAATTGTAATCTCCAAAGACACAAACTTTAAAGTAGACAAATCTTTTGTTGACAAAGATGGCAGATTTTTATTTTTAAATGGCCTTTTTAATGAAGAGAAAATAACCTTGGCCACGGTCTACGCCCCTAATACAAACCAACTTCACTTCCTGTCCGAAACTTTAAGAAGTCTAAAAGAATTCTCTTCTGATCCTATCATTTTAGGAGGTGATCTTAATTATTTAATGAACCCAGCACTTGATAAATCATCCACGAATGCAGTTTTCAAAAAAGCTTTCCTTAAAAATAACTGTGTGACTCCTCTACAACAATTAATTCATAAATATAACCTGCTGGATGTGTGGAGACTACTTCATAATAACGAAAGAGATTACACATATTACTCTCACCGATTTAAAGTACACACTAGACTGGACTATATGTTACTTTCCAATTCTATAGTAAATAAAGTTGTATCGGCTGACATCGCCATTCAGCAATGGTCTGACCATGCCCCTGTTCAATGCATAGTGCGTAAAGGCCAAAGAGAACCATTTAGACACAACTGGAAATTTAATAAGATACTCTTGCATGAACCAGAAGCCAAAAATATTTTACAACAACATCTTCAAGAATTCTTTTTATTTAACACATCCGATGAGATTTCTTCTTCGACATTATGGGAATCTTCAAAGGCTTACATCAGAGGGCACTGCATCTCGTTAATAGCATCCTGTAAAAAAGAAAAAAGAGCAATCAAAAACAAACTCACTAACAAAATACAAGAACTTGAACTTAGACACAAGCACTCTTGTTGCTCTAAAATATATAAACAATTACAAGAAGCCCGCAAACAACTGGAGATGATGGAAACATGTGCAATTCATAAAAATAATTTCAATTACTTTAAAAATAACACTTCCAACACTTCTAAGAGACTAAGGTCTCTTTCCTGGAGACTTAAAAAACGGCAATCAGAACGTATCATCACCAGTCTCAAAGACAAACACAATCAAACAAGGCACACTACCAAAGATATCCTACAAATTCTCGAGGCTTTTTATAATCAGCTGTATACTTCCACTAATCCTAATTACTCAGCTATAAAAGATTTTTTGAATTCCTTAGAACACCTACAAAAATTATCTGAAGAACATCGCGAGATACTAGAATCCCCCTTTTCTGCTTCGGAGTTGGAGTCTGCAGTGAAATCCTTGAAGCCCAACAAAGCACCCGGCCCCGACGGATTCACAACCGAATTTTATAAAGCCTTTCTTCCATCTTTGAACACTGCATTACTAAACACTTGCAATTCCATCATGACAACCGGTCTTTTACCAGAATCTTGGAAGTTAGCAAATGTAATTTTAATACCTAAAAAAGACAAGGACAACAATGATCCTGCCTCATTTCGTCCTATATCCTTATTAAACATCGACTATAAGATTTTCACTGGAATGATTGCGGCAAGACTCAAAAACATTATTGGCCACTATGTAAATCCAGACCAATCAGGCTTTATTTCCTCAAGAGACATTTCTGATAATATTAGAAAGACTCTTAATATTATTCATTACAGCAAAAATAATAATCTCCAGAACTCTTTACTTTTTTCTGTCGATATTCAAAAAGCCTTTGATTCATTGGAAACTTCTTATTTGGAATCTCTTCTTCAACATTTACAGTTTGGACCCTTCTTCTGTAAAACTATACAAGCAATTTACAAAGATCCTAAGATGTGTATTCTAACCAACGGTGCGACCTCCAACATTATTTCTCTTCATCGGGGTACAAGACAAGGATGTCCACTGTCCCCTCTTCTCTTTATACTAGCCATGGAACCGTTAGCATGTGCATTACGAGCAAACACCAATTTCAAAGGTATCTTTATCCAGGACAAAGAATTCAAACTAAGTTTGTTTGCAGACGACGTAATACTTTATGTTTCTTCCCCTAGTCGTTCACTAAAAGCTATAACTTCTACTCTAGATAACTTTGGTCATATAGCTGGACTCAAAATTAATGTCTCTAAATCCCTGATTTATCCGATTAACATCGCCTTGGATCTCAAAGCTGATCTCTCCACTAATTATAAATTTCACTGGGTGGACAAATTCTTACCTTATTTAGGAGTCAAATTACCTTTAGCATGGTCAGATACTATTAAACTTAATTATCAACAAACACACACAGAAATAATGGTTAAACTAAATACCTGGAACTCAAACTCATTCTCTTGGTTAGATCGTGTCAGCATTTTGCGCACATTTGCATTACCCAAATATATGTATCTTTTTCGAACCATACCTTTACATATTCCTAACAACCTGATTAGAAAATGGCAAAAAGATATTAACAAATTCCTATGGAAATTCAAGACACCTCGTGTTCGTTTTAACACTTTAAGGAGAGCCAAACGAAACGGAGGTCTGGCAGTACCTGATCTTCTCCTGTATCGTCAAGCAACCTCCCTAGCGGCGCTTGTCAGACAATATCACACAGAAACCGTACTGGACTGGAAATGGATTGAGGAAGTAACCTCTGAAGACCACTCTTTTCAAGAATTATTGTGGATGTCTCAAAACACTAAATGTAAATCTAAGTCTTTTTCTCCCTTTTTAAAATCTACTCTTAAGATATGGCATCTGACTAAGAAAAAATTAATTACACCTTTTTCTAAAGTGAGCACCTTTTGTGGTCAATCTTGGTTTTTACCGGCCAAAGATCCCTCACAATTTTTATCTTGGAAACAATCTGGAATAACAAGAATAATAGACGTACTTCATAAGAATAAGGTGCTTGAGAAAACTGATTTGGAAAACAAATATAATACTAAGATAAAATGGTTTGAATATCTACAACTCCGCCACATGCTGAATTCATCTAAGTTTACCTCTGCATTATCATCTCCGCTTACTGTTTATGAACAACTACTAACGAAACCTTACAACAAAAGAGGCCTTATCTCCAAAATATATCAATTATTAATTAAGTCTAAGGATTTCCTAAAGTTAGGTTATCCGCAAGCTTGGGCAAAAGATCTTCAATGCAAGCTTTCAGAACAACAATGGAATCTAATATGGAAAACACAAAGTAAAATGTCTCACTTGTTATACATTTACGAAGCCAACATGAAAGTCTTAATGCGTTGGTATCTCACACCTGTCAAGCTGACTCATATGGTCCCGCAGCTCTCTCCATTATGTTGGAAAAAATGTGGAGAGAAAGCCTCATTCATCCACAACTGGTGGTCATGTGTCCACATTAACAAATTCTGGGTCCAAGTTAGACAACAAATAAAAAAATTCACTGATTACCACTTACCTTTAGATCCTTCTTTAATGCTCCTTAATCTTTGGCCCGATGATGGTCCTCCCGATTCTGTAAGAAAATTAATAAATTTTTTACTCACTGCTGCTAAGATTATGATAGCTAGATATTGGAAAGATAAGAATCCCCCAAATATACAACAATGGCTATACAAAGTATGGGATTTGTTTATGTTAGAGAATTTTAATGTACACTTTACTGATTATCAAATGGAATGTGAGCTAACTAATCTGCTTAACATTTGGTACCCTATTTTAGAAAAAATTAATATTGATAAGTTTGACTGGAACTCAATCAGTAATGCGAAACTTAAACTTTTATTATATAGTTAATTTTGCTTTTTAGAACTTACCTTTCAATGCTAATGTTAAATGCATTTGCAGTTAATTATTGCTGTATATATGTAGAATGGTTGTTTTAATATCCTTGTATCTTGATGCTTTTTATTTTATTTCTTTCGTTACTCTACCCAACATGTTTTTCAATTTCATGAGTTACGATTGTAACTGATGTCCATCCTTTCCTTCTGTTGTAAACTGTTCTATACAAAATAAAAAATTTTTGTTTAAAAAAAAAAAATGTAGGCATGTCAGTGATGTCAGGGGGGACACTCTAGTTTTTATGCAAAACTCTATGGTTTGAGGGTGATTTTACCATAGAGTTTTGCCCAAAACCCAGAGCGTCATCCCCAATGTGCCTTCCAGCTCCCGGAGTGTTCCCCCCACCATGAGCATCTTGAAGGGCACTGGCAACTCCAGGAGAAAGGGGGACTGGTGCTGTCACTATAAGATTTGTGATTCTAGTTGAACAATCCTCTAGGCAGAAATTCTCGTGGTCAAATGAGGCAACACATAGGTCATGGACCATCTAGCACCTTTTAAAGCTAAATTTTGTCCTCGGGTATCCTCAGTTCAAACTAGGGCTCTGTAGGGCAAGAGAGACATTTGAATTTGCAAGTAGATGAATAGGTACCACTTCGGTGGGAAGGTAACAGCGTTCTGTGCGCCTTGGTGTTTAGTCATGCTGGCCACATGACCATGGAAATGTCTTTGGACAGCGCTGGTTCTTTGGCTTTGAAACAGAGATGAGCACCGCAACCCTAGAGTCAGATTCGACTGACTTTCGAGCAAGGGAACCTTTACCTTTACCTATCATGCATAGTTTCACCTATCCAAACCTATACAGGCATGCATGCATACATGATATGTATGCCCCCCATGGGTACCCCCCCATGGGTACCTGTTTATTTCCTCCCTTCCAAGGATAATAAGAATATGGTGTACAAGCTCCTTTTATTCTCCCAGCACTTACAAATTAAGGTTCTGAACTCGGGAAAGTTAGCTTGAAAAGGTTCTGGGAGGTTCTTGATGTCCATCACTTCCTTTGACCCCTAGTTCAAAAATACTCAAAGCATCACTGTGTTCAGTAGCAGTCAGCAGGACTTATGAAGAGCAGCCATTTTAGGGCCATTTTGATGTTCAGGGTGATGCACCCTTAACTCTTCTATTATGCTGCATTTTGTTTGGTTGTTTTTTCACTTGTCAACCTGCTATCTCAGGGTTCTGATAACCATATGACTAACAAGGATCCATGGGAAATGAGCAGTCAGATTTTTACTCATTATAAACTGAACTAACTGTGAATTCAGATCATTTACAGTATTCTCATATGGGGCAAATATAACTATTTCCAGCATTTGGGAGTATGAAGAAGGCTTCTCCTCTGACAATTATCCTGGAATCTCAATGTCTAGGTTTGATTTCCAGGACAGCAGGAGATGGGGAGGATTGCTGGAGATGCGACCCCACATTAGATTCAGGGAGAGATTTTGTATTTCAGGGTGCTTCAGCCAATTTACAGTAGTCTGTCTGCTTGACTCCCCATCTTTTTTCAAATTCAAATCTGCTTCTTCTTCATCCTGTCCTTTGCACTCAGCTAGGCGGTCACTTTCCCCAAGCATTTCTTCCCTGCTTTAGTCAAGATGATTACATTTTGCATTATAACTTTGCATCCCTGCTCCAACATCTCTCCCACCTTCTGACTGGGATATAAGGCTCAGGGATCTCCATTCCTGCTTATGTCTGATGAAGGAACATTGACTCTTGAAAGCTTATACCCTGGAAATCTTGTTGGGCTTTAAAGTGGTCTTGGATTTGAATGTTGCTCTTCCAAGTTCTGAAGGGTATTTCATAACAGGGGAGAGAATCATCTCCAAACAATTAACATATGTCAGTCAACCTTTAATCTAGCAAAGGAATGGTCAGGTAGGATCCACAGCCATTTTTCTCTTGGGTTTTGCAGTCAGTGAGATACCCATGTCTGGGAGCAGACCAACCACCAGCTCCCAGCAGGCTGACAGGGCTTTCTGGCTTCTGCCAGCCATTGGTAACAGGGGAAGAGCTGGGCAGACTAGTGGGGTAACAAAAAGCCATCAGTCAAACTGAATTCTCAAAGGGCCACAGTCAATGCTCCTGCTTGAGGTGCAGAAACATCTGTTCATAGCCAGAAGAGAGAGGGAGCAGGCAAGGGGAGCAAATCTTCCCCACTCACACCTCTTGCAAGGAACAGCTTTTCTCACAGGTAGACTGATATTAATCTCTGACTGGGCAAAGGTGCACTCTGAAGCCTCACATAAAAGACCCAGAGACTAGCCAGCATGGAAGGCAGGAAGCTAAGCTTTCTTAGGCTGTGGTCACATGGGCCAGATAATGCAGGGGGGAGGCGTGGCTGTTTGCCCCGGAGCAAAATAAAGTATGGTAGCCTGATCACATGGTCCCGAGTCTCCGTGCTTAGGCTGTTAGCTGCCGATCACACGGCGATGCTGAAGCGTGGCGAAGAAGCGGCACAGCATGATCACAAGCCACCGCTTCTGGATCAGATGGGCAATTTTTTTTCCCAACGGAGTCCCTGCATGCGCAAGATCGAGGAAGCGGATTTGTAGAGCACTGGGCATGCGTCCAACTGGAAACCAACCAAAGACACCTGATCCAAATGGGGACATAGAAGCTGGGCACACGGCTCCAAGAACAGGTTGACAGACGCCTCCAGACCCTGAAGAAACCACCGAATCGCTGCCAATGGAGAGGGAGGTGGACCTTCTGGTCACAGTTGTCCTATCTGCCTGTGCAGCAGTGGGTGCACTCACTCTCCAGAGGCGGCAAGCATGGCAACAGTGGGAGGGGGTGCCAGGTGCCAGCAGGAGATGGAGGAATGCCATGGCCACAAGACAGGTAGCCAGCCATCAACGCTGCTCCAGATGGTGGAAGGCCAATACAAGGGACCCTCCAGCTAGTCCGTCTTGCAGAGGAGTGCCCAGCCCGCCGCTGGTGGGTGTACCCAAGGTCCAAGGAATGGTGGGCAACCTTCATCACCCATGTCTGGGGTGATGCACAGTTGCCCTCCCCCTCCTTCCCCCCATGAAATGGCGCCAAGACATGTGTGTTGCTGTGTATAAAGGCACATTTATTTTGCAAGGTGGCTTTACACAGTGGAAGACCTGCAGCTGTTGGATCTGGAGGGCCATGGAAGCAGGACAGACCTGGTGTGTACTGGGTGGAGGAAGCATCCTGTCACTGTCCGGTTCCTCTGGACAGTCAGCCAGGCCAGCTGCTGTATGCCCCTCCTGTAGCAAAAGCACAATTGTATCGACTGTGACCCACCCAACACCAGCATTGGCCATTACACCCGTGTCCCTCTCCACGACCCTTGGCCTAACATATTGTGGGCACATTGTATATGGCAGTATGCCCATGAAGTGCTAGGGATGGGAGGCCTGTGAAACAGAGCAGGGAGGAGGGATTGGGTCAATGCCCACTGCAGCTGGTATCTGGGAACTGTGCGCCCTCTACTGTGGAGGGGAGTAGGGCTGTGGCTTCTTCAGTTTCCTAGGTGGCCTCCTGCTATTGCCAGATGCCTGGGTGACTGCACTGGTGGGGTCAGGCAATGAAGCCCATGTGGCCACAGTGCTGGCGCCCGGCTGCCCGGTCTCGGCCAATGGAGCCCTTATGGCCACAGTGCTGGCACCCAGCTGCATGGGCTCAGCCAATGGAGCCCCTATGGCCACAGTGCTGGCGCCCAGCTGCACGAGCTCAGCCAATGGAGCCCCTGTGGCTGTAGTGATGGTGCCTGGCTGCATGGGCTCGGAAGGTCTCAACCAACAGGGGACTGCGCATGTCTGGTCAATGATGGCATTGGTGGATGTGGCCATGGAGTGGCGCATCGCTGCCTGATCCTCTCAGTCCTCTGCACAGCCAGCCCTCAGCTCTGCCAGGACCTCCTCATGCTGCCTCTGCTCCACCCTCCTGGCCTCTCTGCTTTCCTCCCTGGCCTGGGCTGCAAGGTTTTCCCCAACACGCTAAAGGGTGGAGACCCACTTCTTCCTGGCCATGGTGAGAGC
The DNA here is from genome assembly GCA_029375565.1 of Gekko gecko. Classification (NCBI taxonomy): domain Eukaryota; kingdom Metazoa; phylum Chordata; class Lepidosauria; order Squamata; family Gekkonidae; genus Gekko; species Gekko gecko. The sequence goes on from JAPDNY010000009.1 coordinate 112,706,508, forward strand.
TGGTCTCTCGGCAGCTGTCAGATCTCCCAAACTGACATCTGGTGGCAGATCTGAAGTGTCATGGCAAGATGGAAATCACCACTGTGGCTCAGCTGCTGTGAGCCTTCCTGAGTGCCATGCAATCCCTCCTCCCAGGCCCGTCCCATGCTGCCACTCATGTTCCGGATCTCGTTGGCCAGCCTCCACTGGCTCTGCATCCTCCTCATCAGCATCCTGTGGTTCTTGTGGTGTTCCTGCGGGAGAGAAGCATGGATGTCGTGTGGGGCCACTGAGCCCTGGTGGCCAGCCCAACATCACTTGGGCCGCTGCGCGGCCAGGGATGGGATGCTTTCATGGTGGCCTGCAAAGGTGCCCACCATGCCCTTGTGACTTACCTTGGTCAGCTCGAGGTGCCATTGTGACATCACTGCCATCACTCTCCTCCTTGTCACTGCTCAGTTGCTGGGTTGCACAATGGGAGTCTGAACCTGAAATGGGACAGGGACAGGAGTCCTGTGCTGGATGTGTTTGGGATGTATCCTCTGTGCCCAGGGTCCCTGTAACAGCACCTTGTGGCACTGCTGACTGTGAGCTCATGTAGACTGCTGCGTGGCCCCTGTGGTCTCCCCTTGGGGTGCGGCCACATGGGCTTGTGGCTGCATGTGCTGGCCGAGCAGTGCCACAGTCTCAACCATTTCTTCCCCCCTGCCATGTGGTGTGGTATGATGTTTTGGGATGTTGTGGCCATCAATTTCCATGGAGTGCCTTGGTGGTCTGTGTGGCGTCTGTCACTGCTGGCGGGGGCTTGTGGCACTGTGACATTGTATTGGGGGTGCGAGCCCATAAGGTGTCACTGTAGCATTGTATTGGGGGTGCGAGCCCTTAAGGGCAGTGTTTCCAGTGCTCCCTGTGTCAGCTGTCCAGTAAGGGGACCCATGCACATAGAATGGGATGCTCCCAGGGTCTGGTGGGCTGGATTAGGTTGGGTATGGACCTGGAATGCTGCCGGCCACTGCCCCAGGACCTGTGGCCTGCTGCTATCACACCTACCTGGCTGGCTGCTGGTGAATGCCCGGGTTCCCATGTGTCCTGCAAGTCCTCAGGGAAGAGCTCCAGGGATGCCTGCTGAGAGGAGGTGGATGGGCCTTGGGAGGCATCACAGGCAGGAACTGGTCAAGGCTCTGGAGCTCTTCTGCCCATATCTCTCTCTCCATGTGGAGGAATCTATCCAGCTCCTCATAATAGGGGCATGTGGCTCTGCTGCTACTGGACTTTGCATTCAGTATCACGGCTTTTTTGTATTTGAGGTGCATGCCCTTGGCTTTTGAGTGACACTCTTCAGCGGTCCACTGATGGCCTTGGGCAAGCATACCTGTGACCACCTTTTCAAATGTTTCCGTGGGACTGCCTCAGGGTGGTTTGGATCGTCCTGTCTCCCCTCAGATCCAGGAGGTCCAAGGTCTCTGTCCGCTTCCATGAGGGGCCACGCACCCTACCTCTCCTATGGGTGCTGGTCATGTAGGGGCTGACATGGTCCCTGCTTGCTGTGGGCACTTTCCGCATGGCGTTTCACCACTTCGCTTCATGGCAAGTTGGTGCAACAGGTTGCATTTGGGTGCATGTGCCGTTCAGCAGAGCAGCACTGTTCTCAGTTTCGTGTTAGTGCACATACGGCGTTCTGCGGAGTGGCACTGTTTTCAGTTTCGTGTTTGTGCACATGCGTGGTTTGGAGTTTGTGTGCATCCTATGGAAACTTAAAAAAAAATCTGGTTTGTGACGGGACGTGCACGGGCACTGGATACCACGGGCTACTAGCGTTCCTGCAATCAGATGCCCACCTTTGCCCTGCGTTTTCTGGATACTAGTGCACTTTCCGTGGTACTTTTTAACTCCACATCTTTGGCCACAGGAGTGCTACACTTCCCAGATGTTGTGGTGGGATCATGCCCCAAAAATCCACCTGACCTTTGTGTCTTCTGCACAGCAAATTCTCCTTAGTTAGGGAAAGGAGCATGAGAGGATGGAGGATAGAGGAAACCAAGGATGCAGTTATTCCCCTCCTGTCCCTTTGTCCTTTAACTGAGGCAAGTCAAAGGCCTTGCAAAGCTTACTTTAATGATACTACTCATTTAGCCTACTGCCCTTGAGCAATGTCACACTAGAGTTAACAAAAATAATTTAAATTACCAACCAGTTACTACCTCAAACTGCCAGTCTGAGATCCTTTGAATTTAATTACATGAGCAAAAATTTGGCTACAGCCAATATAAAACTCCTAAATCCAGGCCTGCAAAGAGTTTCTTAACCTTATCTGATGTTGACAGCCTCTCATTATTGCAAAAAAGAGATGTAATCCACAAATCCCTCATACTGCAAAAGGTACAGCATTTCAGTAAGCAGTGCTCCAAAGTTTGGCCTCACAGCCCACAATGGAAAAGCAAGGCCCAATTGCTACCCTACTTTTCATTTCAATAGAGAGTTTATAAATTATAGCTAGATAAATTATAGACAGTTGAGAGAGCTCCTTTGAACACTGCATTATATTGAAAGCATGCTGAAGAGAAAAAGTATATGTGTGAAAACTGCTGTTTTAAATCTTACAGCTACATTTATTCAAGTCGCCATATGGTTTTGGAGGTCCAATTAATTTTATATTGAGAATGGCATACTGAAATCCTCAAAGCAATGTGTAATAACTCAGCATAAATACAAACCCAGCTGAAAAAAAACCACACAGATATGTAGAAGGCACAACTACTTCCCTCATTCATTCATGATACTTAGTCTCTGGACTACATTTATTGAAGATGACCACAATGCAAATAACTAAGTACTTACATTATCTGTCCTGTGTTCCCCTGAAATAGGAAGGATTTCATATGAAATGGAGCTTGAAAAACACAGACCAGTATCATGAACAGAAGTATCTGATCATTCACAGAACAATGATGAGTTGAGTGGAACCAAAGCATTTTCATCACTGGCCACAACCATGACTTGATGGACCCACTTTGTAAGCAAGGGGCTATTTCCAGCTGCACACTCATTGAATCCTTGACAACACCTTATAATAACTGAACACCAACTGGGATAAATTATTACCTATTCTGTTTAAGCTAGATGATCACAAAGAATAGAATAGGTCAGGCCATAGTTCAGTGATAGTGTACATGCTTTGCATGAAAAAGGTCCCAAGCTGAATCCCTGGCATCTCCAATCAAAGGGTCTTAACAGCAGGGCTGGAAAGATTTCCATTTGATACCTTGGAAAGCCACTACTGATTGCCTGATACAATATAAGGTAACTTCAGAGATTCATGATTCAGAGATTCACTTTTACAGGAACACCTGTAGCAACTGTATGATTATTGTACATGTGTTGCTACAGGTGTTACTGTAAAAGATAAAACAAATAGAAGTGTTGTGTGAAGAGTTCTCTATATGTATACATACTTTCTGTCATACTATATAATGCATATAATAAATTAATAACTGATGTAATTCTGAGTTATTGTAATATAGACTTAACCAGAATAATTTGTGCAATCAATTTAGAAATGAGTGTATTTAAGGGTTTGTTTTTTTAAAAGAAGAGTAAATACTTCCCCATGCTTAACTATAATGACATTGCTGGGTACTTTCGTCACAATCTAGAGAAAGCAACACTGTGTTACAGTAGATAGCAATTAAGCTACTGTCAATGATACAGTAAACATTTATGACCTTGTTTTAATCTAGGTCTTAACATGCAGATTATGCTGGGGCAATTTAGTTCACACTTGCATGGCCATTTTCTTATCATTATCCCAAAATGTAATAAGATATTTCATTATTAGTCTGAAACTTTAGCAGAGAAGTTGCTGGAATTATCTCTAAATTTATACTTCAGTTACTGGACTCATTATTTCAAACATCTTGGACTGATTCAATATCAGTAATGATTCATTCTTTTGATTAAGAAGTGACTCCATCTGTAGATGTCAGATAATTACTGAGATGACCTATAATGAGAACATTTCACAACTCTCTGACTTAAATTTCTTATTCCCTCAACAGCATAATGACTTCCTTCTAGATCTTTTTATAGTGTGCCTATGCTCCTGGGGTTTCTTTTCATGATCAGTCACTATCAAGGATTGTGCCTATCATTCCTTTAGACAAAGAAAGATAATAATTCCATACAACAAAAACCCTGCATTTTGCCTGTGATGTTATTATAGTATTTTTTTCAACTGCATACATTCTCAAATCCTGTTTTTAGAATACTGTTACACAGCTATTCTAATCAGACATTGCCACAATTGTACCAAAATAAACAACATACTCTTTGAACACCACAAATGGGAATACAGAATTTAAAAGTTTTCTTTAAATGAAATAATAAATTTTCTTGAATACTTGAACAAGCTTGAACAAGCTTGAATACTTAACATTTGGCAAAATACAGGGAAGTTATCTTAAAACATACTTCACTATTGCTTATTTTGATTTCTTTTCCAAACCATGCATAAACAGAAAGATTGTACTGACATTAAAATCTGTGCATTCATAAACTGAGCTTTATTGTTTACTTCATTCAAAGATTTTGTTGGAATACTCATTACAGAAGCTCTTCCTTTTGCCCCACCCTCCGTGTGTTACTCTCCATTGATTTCTACATTCAGCACAGATAGAATGGCCTTTCACCTGGTCTATATGTTGGCTACCTTGAATGCCAAGACTTATCCCTGTTTCTGCTCAGGGAAAGCGAACTGTAAGACTACAATAAGCATCACATTCTCACAAAGATGGAGCATGTTTAAAATACAGCTTTTCAAGCAAATACCAGCAAGCAATTGCTATTCCTTATTGTCAACTGGCTCACCACCCCCTATCTAAGAGCAGAATTTTAGCTCATTAATTACCACCACTTTATTCTTTCCCCAAGATTTACATTCTTGTTATGTGACTGGACTTCCTTAAACAGTTAGAAATAATGAAGAGCAAAATGACAGCCCAATTTTATAGGGAATACGTAGAAATTTCGTCTCATAATAATAAACCTTGAGCATAGAAGGTCAAAGCTCTCAGATATATTTCTGTTGCAAAAAAACTTTAATGCTGCATGTTTACCACATCAAGAGACTTTTGTTTTATTAGTATAAAAATGGAATCATTATACCTTCATAATGTGTGTTCGGATTTGTACCCAGCATTTAAAATATATGCATGAGTTAGATGCCAAAGAGTGCTAACGAATGGAGCCCAGATAAATTGAGAGAGCTTGTCCCATTGAATTGGACAGCAACCAGAGCTGCAAGAATAGCCTGTGTCTTAATGATTTCCTACAAGTGGGTCTCAGTCTCTCTGAAAGCAGCGGAATAAAGTGCTGAACCAAAATGATCAAACACGCTCAAATCTTTTGGAATTCAGTAACTCCACCGAAACAAGGAAAAATAGATGATGATTGTTATCAAGTACTTCCTCCCTTGAGGACTCATGGTGTAACTATAAATTGTACTCCCATGTTTCCTTTGACTTGGCAAACATGTCTGAAAACTCTAGTGCTAGTAATTTGAATGTCACAAAATTTGGTATGCCAGGTTAGATTACAGTTCAATCATTAATTCATAATAATGCAGAAGGACAATGGCTAGATATTGATGCAGCTCAAGATATTTTATAGATGCTTTCAGGTTGCTCTTTCCCAGAATTTCCTGCTGGGTTTAGTGGTTGGGATTCCAAGTTATACTGACAGCACATGTACTGTCAAACTCTGGTTGGTCAGGTGCAAACCTCCACTGCCATGAAGTTTATTGGTGGCCTGTGGCCAGTTATTCTACCTCAGCCAATCCAGGATTTTTTTCAGACTGCAGCTGCCTTTTGCATTTTTGCACAAATAATCCACCTTCGTCTTACTGAAGCTTCAGCAATAAGGAAGATCAAGGATCTTCTAACAATTAATATTCTCTGAGACATATTAGCCACACATTCAGTTATCATCTGAGCCTGCCTTTGGCAGGGAGGGCAGGATAAAAATTGAATGAATGAATAAATAAATAAAATAAATTACAAAGGCGTGGTTTGCCAACTGAGCTTCATTATTAGAAAAATGGATACTTTTTATATTTAACTGCAAATACTTGAACAGGCATCAATATCTACATATTTTAGCCTGTTCAAAGAATTCTGAAAGAATAATAAGACCAAAGTGCACTTTTCCAAAATCATCTAAGAAAGTCAGCTATTGTGGGATAAGGTAATTAAGATTTCTAGGAGGTCTGAAATGGTTAAAAATCAGGACATATGGAAGAATAAATAAGCAGTTTTCACAGTTAAGTGAATAGGAGAGGCACCCAAGTATTTTGCACTGCAGTGCTAATCAATATGTATAATTGTTAACATGGCCTCATCTGTGGATACTTAAATTCAAAGACTGAGAGCATGAAAAGACCAGATAGATCTTTCTACAATGCTAATAAAAGACCCAGGTTTGCAGAAAAATCCAAAATCTCTAAAAAAGGAAAAAAGCACTGGGGTGGATTAAGCACCTATAGTTATAAGAAAATAATGCCCTCTCTGGCTGTTGCTAGGCATCCATTAAAGTATTGCCAGCAAGCAAGCCTTTACTTCATCAATAAAAGGCAGGGGAGGACCAGAGCCCTCTCTTGGCCTATTATGACCTTTGAGGGAAGAATCATTAAAACCAGGCCTGGGGCAACCACCAGGTGACTTGCCAGCATAAGACTTCCATGACTGATCCAGGACCAGTTGCCTATCACATACTGTTAGCCTAACCTATCTCACATGGTTGTTGTGAAGATAAAATTGAGGAGAATTATGGATTATGATGGACTAGTGCCGCCGAAATGGCCTTGAAATCAACATCTCTAAGCCTCCATCATGACTAAATTACAGCAATACAATCACGGAGCACTTTATTAATGTTAATTGGTTGTTTTTATTCTGATTTTAATGTTTTATTCCGCCACTTGGTGCCCTTGTTGTGAGCCGCCCTGAGCCCGCTTGCGGGGAGGGTGGGATAGAAATGTAAGAAATAAATAAATAAATAAATAAATAAATAAGCTTTGGAACACTATTGTGAAGAAAGGGAAGAAATTAATGACACGAATAAATAATAAATATAGCTGAAGATGAGGGCAGATAAAAAATAGATTGGTTAGTATATGGGCAGGAAGGACAGGAGGAAGAAGGGAAAGGGAGGAATTAGAGGGCTAAGTCTGTAAAAGGCACACAGGATCCCTATGGGACTTGGTCCTGAGGCTTACGCACAGTGCTTCAAACAGGAGTTGAGCTTGGGAGTGCAGCATGGGAGGTTGAGGGGGAACAGGAGAAAAGCCCTCTAGTCTGAGTTTCTGGAGAAGGGACATACAAGCTTTACATCAGCAAGGAGGGTGGTGTGCTGCTATATCCTTTCTGCTACAGAATAAATGACTAACCAGTTATGAAGGTAGAAAGCCAGCAGGGGAGTGGGGGCTATCCAGAGTTTTTCAGAGAGTTCCACACATGATTATCTACCCACTGGATGGAAATCATGGGTGTGTTCTCATTGCATGGAGCTCTTGGCTCTCAGGGAGCAGGTTCATTCCCTTACCAGAACAGTCCCACCCCTGTGCTGACAGCTCTTCTGCTGTTGTGGAGAGTGAGAGTTTCAAGGTCAGAGGGTGTCAGTCTGAGGAGAAGGGATCCGATGCCTTAGAAGAGAGTCCTTCCTTGGGCAACAGGCCAATATCCTCTTGGACCAAGGATACCCCTCTGGAGTTGAGGGGGATGTGGTCTTTTGGTACCAGGTGATTTGAGCATTAGGAATATCAGGAGTGGGGCCTGTGACAAGTGTTTTGACTGCATGGTGACTTGCCTGCCTGGTGCAGAGGCTGTGAACAAAACATACTATATAGATAAGTTAGTAGCTAGTGCTGGGGAGGAATCAGCAATCAGGGTGCATGTTGTCACCAAGAACATTGGAAAATGTCGGGTTTCTTTTGTTTTGGAGACAAAAATTACTAGGCAGAAAATTAAAGACCAATACCTCAAAAGTAACATCCTCAGAACTGCTGCCACTTCCACGTACAGGGTCAGCTAGACAGACACAGGTCAGGGCTCTCAGTTCTCAGTAGATGAGAAAGTAGTGCCAGGAGGAAGGGTTCAGATTTGTTAGGCACTGAGGAACTTTCTGGGACAAGCTGAACCTGTACAAAAGAAATGGGCTTCACTTGAACCAAAAGGGAACCAGGCTGCTGGCAAACCAGTTGCCCCCTCAGTTGGAATAATGAGACAGACAACAGATTGGAATTAAACAAGGGCCACTTTATTAACTATTTAACAGAACATTGCAGCAATAACCACTAAGCAAGCATGGAACAGGCAAGGCAGGCGTCACTTCCCTGACCAACCCCCTTGCCCTTAAAGGGCGGGTCACCCAGCTCCAGCCGTGAGCCATTTACTCTCTGGCTCGTGACCAGCAGCCCAGCAACTGGTTGCCTTCTAGGAGCGCCTACCCCTGAAGCCTTTCAACTTGCAGGGAGGAGCCTGCCATAAAAGGTTCCCAGTGGAGGTGATCACCATTCCCCACCCTGGACCCTGAAATCCGAAGGCAGTTCCTGATGACCGCCTGTTCCCTAACGGGATATGCCGAAAGGTGCTCACCAGTTCCGTTTCTTGCTTGCATAAACCTGCCATAGCCAAGGTCAAGCCTCAGCTTTGGCCTTTGCTCCCCACTCAGCAACCTAGTGCCGACCTAATTCCTTGCTGCAAGTTCTGTAAAAAGATCCTATTGCCCTTATCAGATAAGTGCACCCCATCACCCTATACAGATCTAGAACCAGACCCGTATGGCGGGGTGCAGCAAAAACTACCCTGAACCACCCACACAAACTTCCTCAGCTGATGGTTAGGCTTTACGCCTAGCAAGGGTCTTCCAAAATTGTGCCATACCTGGCGGGGCAAAAATAGCCAACCTGAAGAACTGCACACTGGGCCATCTTGCTCTTATCATCACAAGGACTGCCGCAGCATGTAACACAAGGGCCTTGATGGCCTGACTATCTGCACACCGTGCCACCATGCTCTTATCATCACAAGGTCTGCCTCAGCGTGTAACACAAGGGCCTTGATGGCCTGACTATCAGCACACCGGGCCACTTAAACTAACCCTAGGGGGAAAGCCGACAAGACCTGGGAAGCCTCTGTTTTGGGAAAAGTCAGTCCAAAGAGGTGACTGTGAAAATACTCACAGTTTACTGATAGGAGGATAATAGAACTGGGGAGTGAGGGTATGGTGGTGAATGAGAGCCATGTGTGGTGACTAAGGGGCCAAAGGAGATGAGGGTTGCTGCAGAGGACAATGCATTATAGATGGCAATGTTAGAAGACTTTGAGCCAAAATGGGGGAGCTAGATGGCTTGGTTCTCCATGACAATTTATAGTAGATATTTCAGAAACACGGTGGAATGGGTAAACTCTATGGCAGGCATGTCAAACATGCCACCCAGGGGCCGGATGAGGCCCCTGGAGAGCTTCTATCAGGCTGGCAGTAGAACTTCTTCCAGTTCTGCTGCTGCTGCTGCATCCTAGCTTGCTTTGCCAGACTCTCTCAGTCACTCATGAGAGATAGATAGGCAAGCTTCTGTTCCCTCCACTGGCTGAGACTCCTCCCCCTCCCCCTTCCAGGGGGAGAGACAGAATGAGCCAGAGTGTGCTTCCTGGCCAGGCTGCCTGAATCACACAGGAGAGAAAGGAAAGCCTTTTCCCCTTTCCATTGGCTGAGGCTCCTCCTTGAAGGGAGGGAGGGAAGGAGTGAGAGCTTGCTTTGCTTGGCTGTCTCAATTGCAGAGGAGGAATACAAAGCAATTTTAAGACCAACAAGGTTTTATCTAAGGTATGAGCTTTTGTGTTACTTGCTAGAATGTGTTTTGTTGGGCTTGTTATGCTGTGGCTCTTTTGGGTGCAACTGGATTCCCTCCCCCTTTTCACTGTATTCATGCCCTCATAATCCAATCTTGCTCAGCAGGAAAGTAATGTGAACTATTTAGATCAGGAATAACAGCAAGCATACTCAAGATTGCAACAGCACAGACATTTTGATGCAATAATTCAGAGCAAGAGGTGTCAGTTATCAGACACTGTTAAATAAACAAAATATTGCAAGAGTGCTAATGTTTTAAGCATGTTTTTAAGTAAAAAAATGTGTTTGTGTCCTTTATAAAGTTTATATATCTGCTACTTGGCATTACATTTTATGACACACATGGCCTGGCCCAACAAAGTCTCCTTTATGTCAGATCCAGCCCTCATAACAAATAAGTTCAACACCCCAGCTCTATTGGATATAGTCATCCTTGGTTATAAGCTGTATAGGGAGGACAGAAAGGGATGGGTTGGTGGAGTCAAAAACATCAGGGGAATTAACAGAAGTGATATTTATTGTATATATGTAAAGGAATAGTCTGCTCACCTGCCCCCCCGATATCTGTGTGATTTAGTCTGGTTCTCTAAGATGGAGCTCTTGTTTTGTTTTCCAGTTTTGAATGTCAGTCGTAGTTATTGGTTGTGAGAGTTGTCCCCTTGCAAATAAATGATTGATGTTTTGAGCCAGTTTGTCTTTGCTGAATGGACCTGAGAATGGGTGCCTGAATGAGTACTCTAACCTGAGAATCCACAGCCAAAGAGGGAAATTACAGGTGGAAATACTGGGTCCTAAGGGTTACTTTAAAGTGGGAGTGTACTATCACCCAACTGATCAAACCCTTGAGGCTGGTCTTGAGATCAAGAAGGAAATAGGGGAGATGACTACGGTAGATAATATTATTATACTGGGACTCGGAGACTTCAACTACTCTCACATTGACCGGATAAACATGTTGTGATGCCTCTTTCCAGTTACACAGAGTGCCTATCACACTCTTAAACCATTCTCTCAGGTTCAGGGTAGTGATCTTGGACTTGGTTCTAAGCAGGTCCTAAGACCTAGTGAGAGATGTAGAGGTTGTTGCACCAATTGGGAACAGTCAATGGAAAGTTACCCTTAAAGTTCAGGAATGTAACATTTGATTTCAAAAGAGGGAACTTTACAAAAATGAGAATAGTTAAAAAGAAGCTGGAAATGAAACACAAGGCAGTCGGATGTCTAGAAGATGCTTGGAAGTTATTTAAAATGACACTAATTGAAGCCAGGCAGAATACATCCCACAGGTTAGGAAAGGCACTGCCAAGTCTAAAACAATGGCTGCATGATTAACAATGCAAGTCAAGAAAGCTATAAAAAGCAAAGAGGCTTCTTTTAAAAAGTGGAAAATCTGCCCCAATGAATTGAACAGAAGGGACTGTAGACTCTGGCAAAAGGAATGTAAGTCAATAATTAGACATGTAAAAAGAGATTTTGAGGAGCAAGTTGCTAAAATCATCAAGACAAAGAATAAACGTTTATTTAAATATATCCAGAGCAGGAAACCAGCTAGAGAAGCACTGGGGCTGTTGGATGACAAAGGAATAAAAGGATTGCTAAAGGAAAATGGGAGATGGCGGAGAAGCTTAATGAAATTTTTTGCTTCTGTGTTCATTGTGGATAATGTGTAATGCATTGTACCAATGCCACAGCCCCTATTTTCAGGAAGGGAGTCTGAATAACTGAGTCAAATTGAGGTGCTGAGAGATGAAGTTCCAGACCTATTGGAGAAATTAAAAATTGATAAGTCTCCAGATCCTGATGGCATATACCCAAGAGTTCTTAGGGAGCTCAAATGTGAGACAGCTTAAAAAAAATTAAATAATTTTTATTTATATAATATAGCAATGATTTACAGTAGCACATACTATTAGGAAACCACTATAATAAAAACATAATTAAAAACACCAAAAAAAACAAGAGCGATAAAACCAAACAGCTATTCCATATATAGCTATAACCTTCAAATTATCAGTAAGTGCCTTTTCTACCTTACTATGTCTTTCCCTATATTCAACAAAGGGAAACCAACATTCCAAAAAATCTGAATGAAACTCTGGATTCTCCACCAAGGATATAACATCTGATATTTTGTCCATGACCAGGTATCCCCATAACTTATTAAACCACATTATCAGTGAGGGTTGTTTATTATTTTTCCAATGCCTGGCCACTAAAATCTTGGCTGCCACCAATATATAAGAAATAAGATATTTCCTGACAGCAAGAACCTCTATCCCCTCCCATAAATTAAGCAAGACAAGTGTTGGCCTCATAGGGATATTGTGCCCAGTAATGTCATATATCAGTTTAAGAACAGTGGTCCAATATTGCACCATAAGCAGTGAATGTAAGAACCAGGCTGCCCACATCCCGTTCAACAGTTGGACCTATATGAGGGTGAAATGTGGTGCAAACATAATGGAGTGAAATGCCATCTATGAACACTTTTTTTCGGAATTGGATTCTTATATTAATAGCCCTTATTAGAGAGACTGTAGATGACCAAATTGTTGCCCACTGATGCTCAGTGACATCCATTGCACAATCCTGGTGCCAGTGTTGTTGATAATTCGCTGGTTTTGTCCAAATTTTTATGATTTAACCATTTGTAAATCATTACCTACTTCCTGTTGTGTAATTAGATGCTCAAATTCCTTGCTAGGCCTTTCAAGACTGTGTTGAATTATTGGGTCTGTAAGTAAAAGAGGAGCTGCGGTGGCTCAAGTGGTTAAGACGCTGAACTGCAGGCTGTGGAAGGTCAGTAGTTCAGCAGTTCGAGACCCGAGAGTGCCGCATGATGGGGTGAGCTCCCATCTCTAGTTCCAGCTCCTGCCAACCTAGCAGTTCGAAAGCAAGAAATTGCAAGTAGATAAATAGGTACCACTTTGGTGGGAAGGTAACAGCGTTCCATGCGCCTTGGTGCTTAGTCATGCCGGCCACATGACCACGGAAACGTCTTCGGACAGCGCTGGCTCTTCGGCTTTGAAACGGAGATGAGCACCGCAACCCTAGAGTCGGATTCGACTGGCTTTTGAGCAAGGGAACCTTTACCTTTACCTTTAAGTAAATGCTTCACCTGAAAATATTGGTACCATGGAATCTTCATAGAACTTATTTGTTTTAACTGAGATTTCTCTTTCATAATACCCTTATTTGTTATATCACAAAGTCTAAAAAGCTTTCCTTCCCTCAAAACATGAAATTCTGCTAGAGATTTGCCTGGATTAAACTGGATTTTGATAAAAAGAATCTTAAAGGAAAGAAAAAAGCAAAATAGATTAATCTTGATAGCCTGATGTTTATTTTTAATTCATAACTTTAAAACTAGAATGTACACACTACAGAGGAGTATGATTGCGAGTGTTTGCTTTATACTTTTATATAACTAATTCTCACTTTTTACTATGTGGTAATAGGGAAGTATCAGCAATTTTAAACTTTTGTATTAATGATCCTTGCTACTCTTATTTTTTAGGTTGTATCCATTCCCCAGACCCTGTAGGTTTGTAGTTTTAAAAAAGCAAAATAAAAAAAATATTTTAAAAAAGAGATTTGCCTGCAGGAAATCAATCTTGCTTCAATGTGGCAAATGGGGTTCAATGTGGCCAAATGCAAAGTGATGCACATTGGAGCCAAAAATCCTAAATATTAATACACGTTGATGGGGTCTGAACTGGCAGAGACGGACCAAGAGAGAGATCTTGGAGTCATAGTAGATAACTCAATGAAAATGTCTAGACAGTTTGTAACTGCTCATTTCAGTATAATGACAAGAGTCTCAGTTCAGTCTAGCAAAGCCCATCATCTCTACAGGTTGCTTATAAGCTGCCTGCCTCTGCCAGATAATACTCCCCTCAGCAGTCAACAGACTCACACAAACCAAATGTTCCTGAGCTTTATGATAAAGATTAAACAGAGTGTGCTTCTATTCTGTTCTCAGCAGTAAAGTATGACGTCACAAAGTATTGTTGCAAGATGGTGAGTTTCAGTCTGTATATTCTTTCTTTCTTTCTTTCTTTCTTTCTTTCTTTCTTTCTTTCTTTCTTTCTTTCTTTCTTTCTTTCTTTCTTTCTTTCTTTCTTTCTTTCTTTCTTTCTTTCTTTCTTTCTTTCTTTCTCTTCTTTCTTGGAAAGTTTATAGTGCTCTTGTAGAAGCTCGAACAAAAGTCCCTCTTTGCCCCAGTAGTGTTTATCTCAACATTCTTTTCGTGGCTCTTATTTCATCCCAGCCACTTCGTGCAGAAGGGGGGGGGGATTCCATCTCTCCTTTCTGTATTGTTTTGGAGATTTAAAGGGGCTTATTCAAGGAAATCATCAGGTTCTTCAGTGTTGCTATTACAGGTACTTACAGTGCATGTCTTCATCAGTGTTATAGATGAGGCTTAAAATAACTCTCTTGCTTTGGGGGCATTCACATCTGGTGCTGTTATGGCTGCCATAACTGCTCTTCTCTGTTCCCTGCTTCTGGGATGATCCAGGGCTTCCACCCACTTGTTGCCTCAAATGGGGGGACCGAATCAAGTCCCTTGCTCCAGATCTCCAGGAGGTCCAGTGGGGTTCGGGATCTCCCAACCCCCCCCTTAAAAGAACAAAGAATTGGCTGTAGCCCGGAGCAGTTCCCCGGGTTTTCTGCCAATATTTCTGTTTTAAGTAAAGAATGTTTTTCTGAATTCTGGAAACTCCTAAAGTTTCCAATTTCTTCCTGGCTGATGTTAGTTTTTGGTAGGTTTTGTTGCCTCCAAATTTCTTATGTCTAGTTTTCAAAAGCAGAATTTCATCTTGCAAATCTTGAATTAATTTGGCTTTTCTCTTTTTGCAGGCCAATGCATGAGAATTTTTTTCCATGAAGCACCACTTTCAGTGCATCCCAGACTATATGTTTGGGTACCCCACAATCAGAATTCCATTCAAAATAAACTTATATGGTCTCCACAATATCCGATAGACAGCCAGTTTGATGTAGTGGTTAAGTGCGTGGACTCTAATCTGGGAGAATCGGGTTTGATTCCCCACTCCTCCACTTGCACCTGCTGATGTGACCTTGGGTCAGTCACAAGCTCTGGCACAGCTGTTCCTGAAAAAGAGAAGTAGCTGTCAGAGCTCTCTCAGCCCCACCTACCTCACAGGGTGTCTGTTGTGGGGAGGGGAAGGGAAAGGAGTTTGTAAGCTGCTCTGAGATGCCCTTGGGTAGTGAAGGGTGGGGTATAAATCCAATCTCCTCCTCCTCCTCCTCTTCTTCTTCTTCTTCTTCTTCAATTGCATATTAGGGTCCAAAAAAAGTGCCTTATTCAGATGGCAGTCAAAGCTTTTAGTCTGGGATTTGTTATTATTGAACAGGCAAGTTACCCATGCATGGTCAGACAATACTGTGGGACCTATTTGTGGATTGGAGATTTTATTTAACAGGGAAGGTGATGCCAACAGATAGTCAATTCTAGTATATACATCATGGACAGCAGAATAATAAGTGAAGTCCTTCATATCTGGGTGTAAAGTCCACCAGATATCACATAAGTTATATTTATCCAGAAGAGCATAAGGTTATGAGAACTGCTAAACACCCTAGCAGGACGTTTATGCTTTTTATAAGTTCTGTCTAATTTAGGGTTTGCGATCACATTAAGTTCTCCTCCAATTAAAAGATCACCTTTCTTAAAACTTGACAGTTCGGTTAATACCTCATTTAGAAATTCCAATTGACTATTATTTGGAGCATACAGGGTAACCAAGGTGATTAATTTACCATCCAGTTTACGCTTAATGAAAAGGAACCACCCTCTGGGGTCGACTTTAGAGTCTGAATTCAAACTGCAGTTGTTGAGAAATAAGTATTGCCACCCTCTGGATTTAGAAGATCTGGGAGCTTGGTATTGCTGGGAGAACCAAGGATTCTTCAATACATACTGTATTGATAACCTGTAATGTGTTTCTTGGAGGAAAAGTATATCAACCCACTCTGCAGTTAAGGCAGAGGAGGCCCGTTTATGTTTAACAACATTATTAAGGCCTCAACAGTTAAGGGCTCATTATTAAGGCCTCAGACAGTTTGGTGTAGTGGTTAAGTGCGTGGACTCTAATCTGGGAGAACCAGGTTTGATTCCCCAGTCCTCCACTTGCACCTGCTGATGTGGCCTTGGGTCAGTCACAAGTTCTGGTACAGCTGTTCCTGAAAAAGAGCAGTTTCTGTCAGAGTTCTCTCAGCCCCACCTTATCTCACAGGGTGTCTGTTGTGGGGAGGGGAAGGGAGAAGGAAGAAGAAGAAGAAGAAGAAGAAGAGAGAAGAAGAGTTTGGATTTATATCCCGCCCTTCACTGCCCAAAGGTGTCTCAGAGCGGCTTACAAACTCCTTTCCCTTGAGTTTCGTTTTCGGCGGAGCGAATGGCGGCCACCTCTCAGGACGTTCCCGGAGATGGTTAGCCCATGCGTGGTTGGGGGGGTCTTCGCACATGCGAAAGACCCTAGTGAGCCTTAGGCAAAGGCTCCGAACCGGGGGCGCTTGGGGAGTAGCCTCTTTGCCGGCAGACAGCCAGGAAATTGAGGCTTTCTCCCCGCCCCAATCGGCCCCGCTGCGTTGTGCCCGTATGGGACTTAGCAACGCCACCGACTTCCAGGAGTGAAGATAAGCAACATGAATTAAAATAAAAAGAAGAACTGGCATCGAATCGTGAGTTGGAGGTTTACTTTGAAGCGAAAAATGCGAACCCCCCCTGTAAGCGCATAAGCGGTTGGGAGGAGGGAGGAATCCCCACCCTCTTTGAGAAACGGGACTTACAAAGGAAAAGCGAAGGGGGGTAAAGGGGGAAAAGTGTTGGTGAAAGTACCTTTGGGGTTTCATTGAAGATCAAGAGCAGGCTGGTCTCCTGAGAGACGCGGCACGAACTTTGATAAAGTAAACAAACAGGGAAAATGTCAGCACTCAAAAAGGTCCCACAAAAGCCGGAAAAGAAGGGAGGAGGGACTTCCGGTCCGGGCAACCCCCCCCCCAGAGCCTGCTATCAATCAACAGAAAAGCGAGCTACTGCACCCTCTGCTGGAGCAGATTCAGAAAATCAGCGAAACTTTGACTAACATGGAAGGTGTTCTCAACAGTCAACAAAAACAACTAACATAAACAGCAAAGAAGATGGAGGAGATCGCACAGAAGTGTCTGGTCTCGACGGAAGACACCAGGAAGATAAAGAAAAGGGTCAACAAATTAGAAAAACACCAGGATATGCAAGAAAAAAGAATTTTAATGTTGCAGATGGAGAAATCTAATCTGATTCTCCGCTTTCAGGGCATTAAAGAAGAAGAGAAAGAGGATCTCAGGTCTATACTGGCGAATTCCTTGGCACCCTTAATGGGCAGAGAAGCGAAAGAATTAAAAGAAGAGATGGATACGGTTTATAGAGCCTATTCCGCCTTTACAAAGAAAAATAATCTGCCAGCAGAAGTGGTTGTCAAGTTCACTAAGCAGCGTACCAGAGATCAAATTCTACATGCAGTTTCAGCGGTGCCCTTGAAGATTGGGGAGCAGACTATCAGAACTTTGAAAGATGTTCCTTATGAAATCCGTATGAAAAGGAAAGCATATAAAGGGTTGACCACATTCTTACAAAGGCATCAGACTATTTACAGATGGAGCTTCCCCGAAGGGCTGGTGTTTAAATATAAGGATAAAAGAGAGAAGATTGACTCCAAAGCACAAGAATTTCTGAAGAGACACGCCAGTACAGAGGAAGATGCAGCACTCGCAATTTGGTCAGAATCAAGCAGCGAAGAGGACAGCAACCCAGAGGAGGGAGGTGCTGGAGCGGGAGACGTGAAGGCTAAAGAGGGCCCATCTTACAATCTGAGAGACACAAAAAGAAGACAACCTAAGAAATAACTGTTCGTGAAACGTCAGAAAGGAGCTGATTAATAACTAACCCCAAGGGACTTTACTAACTTACTAACAGAGTTATTTTGGACTTTTGAAAGATGAAAAGAAGATCTTCCAACCACAGTGGTTGCCAAAAACGGTATTTTTACTAACTGAACCTAATCCTTTAACAGAAAAATTCACTCAACTCTTTTCTTAATCCATCTATATACCCTACCTCTTTCTTATTATAAAAAGCAATAAAATTCTCTCCTTTTTAGGAGGGTTTTTATTAAAAAACAAAAACAAAAACTACTTTCCCTTCTCCTCTTCTTCTTTTCCTTCTCTTCTAAATGTCAATATTTTACAACTCATATCCATGAGCCGATAAACAAGTACAAGATAGAAGGTACATCTCAACCTTGATAAAGCATTCAGTGTCTGCCACTATTATACTTCTAGAATATATAGTTAATGAATCCATCAACCACTATATTAAAGATTGGTTATATAACTGTTCAGCAACTAAAGAGACAATTAATACATATGCAACTTCAAACCACGGACGCCCATTAAAGGTCTTATGTAGATAACAGAGCAAATGTTGCAAATGATTGTTAAGCGTGTCAGTGAAATTAATTTCTGTTTTCATTGGTCTGATAACCAGATCTGAGGTGGCCTCCCTTCAGTAGCTAACCTGTTCCAAAAGGTTGATGATGAAATGAATACCCTCCCTCCAGTACCACAATTGCAACAGAGTAACCAAATCAGGGGCACCCTTGTTCCTGCCTCTACTATGCTTCAAAATACCTCTCCACCTCCAAATCATGAGGTCAGCATTCAGATAACGTACCAACAAAATGCTACCAATTAGCCTTGGTGTTTTCACTCCCAATAAACCATAGGACTGCACTTCCAGAATATAAGCACTCCGTTGGAGCAATAGTAACACACAAAAATGCTTAAGCCTATCTAATCTGTTTAAGGCAGTATTTCAATAAAACCTATAATGTGAACAAAAATATTGTGTAGTGAGAAGCATCCAAAAAATAAAAAATAAATATAGTCTCAATTGAGAGACCAAATTCCCAGTGACAAACAAAAAAATACAGTGGGAAAAATGGAAACAAATAGCTGTGAGACAGCTGATCTACTAATCTGTATATGTAACCTGTCACTAAATGAAGCTGCTGCAAATGTTATACCAATTTTAAAAAGAGGTCCAGAGGACAACTAGGAAACTACAGGCAGTCAGCCTAATGTCAGTCTCAGGCAAATGAGTAGAAACTGTAATCAGAAATAGAATTATTAGGCACATAGAGGAACAAAGCCTGCTGAGGGAAAATCAGCATGGCTTCTGCAAAGGGAAGTCTTGCCTCACCAACCTTTTGGAGTTCTTTGAGAAAGTGAACAATTCATATAGACAACAGTGACCCAGTAGACATTATAGACTTTCAAAAGCTTTTGACAAGGTACCTCACCAAAGACTGCTGAGTAAACTTAGCAATCATGAGATAAGAGGATGGGTTCTCTTATGGATGAATTTAAAAAAAAGCACATCATGACATGGGTGGGGGGTGGAGCCAGCCCTGTTAAACGGCCAGGCTCCGCTCCTGCCCAGACAGTTGGAACTCATGCTCAGTAGCTGTAGCAGCTCCAAGCACATCAGGGAGCTTCCCAAGGCCTTGCCTACCTTTCAGGTGATGGCGAGGCAGGGCTGGGCTGATCTAATTAAAAAAAAGAGCAGCAGTGAGGTGGTGAAGTCTGGGAAAGGGGGCCAGAGTGGCGAGGATCCAGTTTGAGCTGCGTCTGTGGCTGTGAGGCTGAGCTGCATCACAGCCTGGGCATCAGGCTGCACCTATGGCCGGAGCGTTGGGGCTGCATTGGCGGCTTGATTTTCAGGGCCGCACCTGCATCTTGCAGCTGCAGGGTGCCCCTTGCTGGCCTCCTTCCAGGACCGCATCTGACCTGATTTACATTGCCACGCCACAGCCAGATCTCTGAGCTGTGTCGGAGCTGCAGCTCTCAGGGCGTTTTATATATATATATATATATATATATATATATATATATAGAGAGAGAGAGAGAGAGAGAGAGAATAGAATAGAATAGAATAGAATAGAATAGAATAGAATAGAATAGAATAGAATAGAATAGAATAGAATAGAATAGAATAGAATAGAATAGAATAGAATAGAATAGAATAGAATAGAATAGAATAGAGCCTTGCCTTGTTTGGGCCCTGGGTGGTGGGTGGCTACAGTTGGTAAGGCTGATGGGTCATCCCCCAACCCTTCCCCTTTTCTTTTCTCCCCCCACCAAATATTGTCTTGTTCCCCCCCCCCACGGCTCTGTGCAAGGGCTTTTAGAGCAATTCTAGTACTTAAAAATGTTTAAAATGTTGAAATGTTTTATCTGTTTTTAGGATGATTTAAATTTATGTGGGTGTTTTATTCTGTTGTAAACTGCCCTGAGCCGGCCTTGGTTGGGAGGGCAGGGTATAAGTCTAAATAAATAAATAAAATATGTCCAGCCTGGCTTAAGGGGCAGGGTTGTTAGAAGCCTATTTTGCTACCAGACATGCCCCCTCTCCAGCAGCAATTGTCCCATTTGGATAGGCATTGCTGGCCTGGTGATTCAGACACCTTGCCCCAATGGCCTGGTATTCAAATAAATGGTTTTGGCAGTTAGGGTTGCCTCAGGCTGTCCTAGAGTAGGCCTAACAGCTGTTTGGAAGCAAGGGTAATTTAAAAAAGATTCAAACGGCCATCAGGAGCATCGGACTGGCTGATCTGCTAGGGGGCACTATTTGGCAACCAGGCCCTGCAGTGACTGCTAAGAACAGACAGAGGGTGTGTGGGCTTGAAGGCCTCCATATGCATTGTAGCTGGCCATTTTTTGTGAGGGCATCTAGTGGCAGCCATTTTGGGTTGGCCTCTGTAGGGTGGCCATTTTGAGTGTGGCCTTATAGGTCAGCCATCTTAGAGGGTACCTTCCAGGCGGCCCTTTTGAGAAGGGCTCTATAGCAGCCATTTTGAAATGCTTTGCTGGGAAGCCATTTTAAGTGACTGCCAGAGTGCATACCTTTGAGGCCTAAGTGTGAACGTAATTCAGCTCCTGAAGAGGTTGCTTTTAGATGAAGCAACTAGGGGCCAAAAAGCACCAGCTCCCATGCAATTTCATTTTAATAACGGCTTCTAAGAAAGCCCAGGGTGCTCCTAAGGGCAAACAGCCAGCCCCAAAGAAGCCTACTCAGAAGCCGCCACAGTGGCCCACTCTTTCAGACTCCTTTGACAAGGATGAGCAGGACCATGTCAATGCAACCATCCTCGAGAAGCTAGAGGGCATGCTCTTTCGCATGACGTGTCTAAATCCTTTCCTAAACAATCCTTTCAGGCTCAGGTGTTGGCATGCTTAGCTTTTTTTGAGGATAGACAGGGCAAAGTGGCATCAACATCAGATCAACTGGTCCAGAGGCAACGTGCAGATGACAAGCAGGAGAGCTAGGGTGCAGAGGAGCTCCATGTGGAGCTTTACAAAGGACCTCCAAGGGGAAAAGGTAAGGTAGAGAACACCGGGCAAGGAAGGTCATATTGGCCATGGGGCCCCGGTGCCCAAGGTGCCATCAGGTACGCTACACAAGCACCACAAGATAGTGTTGGGCACATAATGCCATGAGGATGGTCACCCTATGCAGGTTGGGGAGGTATGGCCCAACTGCCTCCTCAAGGTGTTTGGCTTGGATGGGGCTACCCAAACTCAGGTGCTGGTTTTTCAAATCTTGGGGGTTCTGCATATGACTTGGTGTCAAGCTGGTGCCATTCCATTTGGGGACCTGGCTTTGCCACTGGGAGATCACTTCTCCATGGTCACAAGAGATAAAATTCTTAAGGGAGAATTTGTCGATGTCTTCACATCAGGAACTGGAGGAGAAAGATAAGGAGGACCTAGATGGGCAGGAGAAGGAATGCCTGATGAGGTGCAGGGTGGACAGGACCTGGGCAAACTGGTTCCCAGGATTTTTGTGGCATTGAGGTGGGACCAGATTCACCCACACTTATGGCTACAAATCATGTCCCCTGATCGACAATTAGGCAATGAGAGGTCAGATAGTGGCCACTCCATTCGCAGATCACAGGGTCAGGCAGGTACCTGCGCCCAGGAGGGGCAGGCGGGTCAGTGACACCCGCTTTGCTGAGAATTTACCTCCCATGGGACATGCAGTTGAGAGTTATGCTCCTTCAGGCATGAATGCCCTTTGTGTGTGGGACCCCACACACTCTCAGGTTGCCCCAAAATGAAGGGAAGGGCAGGAGGCAAAGGAGGTAAGCATTCAGGAGGAGGTAGTAGCCCAATTAAATTTGAAGGGCTTGCAGGATTACCCAACCAACAGGATGGCGTTTACTGCTTGGAAGGCTTCACTCTGGGGTTCAGGATACCTTACCAAGTTAAAATAAGGTCATATAGTACTCCTAACCTGAAATCGGTTCAGGAGATGGAGCACATAGTTAGGAAAAATTGACAAGGAGTGTAGGGAAGGTAGGGTACTTGGGCCGTTCCATGTCCCACCAGTTAACAATTTGAGAGTTTCCTCGTTTAGTGAGTGTCACCTCATTCACTACCTGTCATACCCAAGTGAAGAATTGTGAATGATGCCATAGCAGAGGAATTATGTTCTGTTAGATACAACTCGTTTTGAACAGGCCATGAAAGTGGTGCACTGATGTGGGCAGGGGGTGGAATTGGCAAAATGTGGCATTAAGTTGGCCTTCTGTCTCTTCCCTGTTCACCCAGCCAATTTTGAGTTGTTGGGCTTTGCTTTCTAGGGCAAATTTACATGGATAGGTACATGGATAGGAACACCCTTTCCCATGGGGTGTTCAGTATCCTGTGCTGATTTCAGGAGGTTCAGTTCCTTTTTGGAATGGCCCTTGCATTACAGGACAGAATTATGCAGCATTGGCCGCTATCTTGATGACTTCCTGTTGGCAGGAAGGAAAGATGGGGGACATGTGAATTTTACTAAACTAGGAGTTCCCCTTGCCTAAGAGAAAGCAGAAGGCCCTACTCCAATTCTAACTTTTTCTGGGGATACTGATAGACACGGTAGGGCAGGTATGTAAATTACCAGCTGACAAATTAAATGCACTGCAGTCATTTATTGACATGGCCAGGGAGAAGGAGAAGATTACCCTGCTGGAGTCGCTGCACCTGGCCAGCCACCTCAACTTTGCATGCAAAGTTGTGGCACCTGGCTGGGCATTTGTTAGGAAACTTGTGTGAGTTCATGAAGGGCTTGCACCTATCACACCATAGGACTAGGGTCACCAGGAGTATAAGAGATGACCTCGTATGGAAAAAAAAATTGGATTCATGTAATGGGGTGTCTTTGGAGGGAGGACCTCCTGGTTGAAGCCAAGCTGCAGGTTACATCTGATGTGGCAGGCTCCTCCAGCTTTGGAGTCTATTTCCATGGACACTGGTGTTCTGAGGACTGGCCTGGGGAATGGTTTCTGGCAGGGTGGGTGGTAGACCTCACCTTCCTGGAATTTTTTCTGATTGCCATGCCAGTGTGGAGTTGGTCTTCTGAGCTCGCGAACAGGGCCGGCCCCAGGTGTCTGGGCGCCCTAGGCAGGACAGCCTGGGGCGCCCACCCCACCGGGGATGCCAACCTCCCGGTTGGGCCTGGAGAGGGCCCAGCCTTGTCCTGGGCACCTGGCGCAGCTGCGAGGCGCCTGGGGAGAGCCGGGAATGGGGCGGCGTGGCTCTCCCGGGCCCCTCGCAGCTGCCAGGCACCCGGGGAGAGCTGGGGAAGGGGCGGCACGGCTCTCCCGGGCCCCTTGCAGATGCCAGGCGCCCAGGGAGACCCGGGACGGGCGGCGTGGCTCTCCCGGCCCCCTCGCAGCTGCGAGGCGCCCGGAGAGAGCAGGGAAGGGGCGGCGCGGCTCTCCCCGGGCCCCTCGCAAGTGCGAGGCGCCCAGGGAGAGCCGGGAACAGGGCGGCGTGGCTCTCCCGGCCCCCTCGCAACTGCGAGGCGCCCGGAGAGAGCCGGGGAAGGGGCGGCGTGGCTCTCCCAGCCCCTCGCAACTGCGAGATGCCCGGAGAGAGCAGGGGAAGGGGCGGCGTGGCTCTCCCAGCCCCTCGCAAGTGCAAGGAGCCCGGGGAGAGCTGGGAACGGGCGGGCTTGGAACGTCCGCCCCTTTCCTCCCAGTGGCGGCACAGCTGGGGGGGAGAGAAGCCGCTCTGCCGCCCCTGCCTCCTCTCCCCCCAGCTTTGGGGAGAGGACGGGCAACCTCTGCTGTCGCCTGCCGCCTCCTGAGCCCCGGCGGGGCGCTCGGGGAAGGGGGGGCTTTTCCTGGGAGGGGCCGGGCGCGGTTTGGCGCCCCTGCAGCTGGCGCGCCATGCCCCCAGGGAGGAGGGGAGGGCGACTTGTGCCCTCGGTGGGTGCTTTGCCGCAGCGGCGGCAGCAGAGGGATCCTGCTGGCCGCCGGTGGCCACTTCCTCCTCCTCCTCCTCCCCCCCAGGGAGGAGGGGGAGGGCAACTTGCGCCCTAGCCGGGCGCTTTTTTGCGGTGGGGCGCCCAGTTAGGGTGACGGCGGGGGGCTTTTGGGGGGGAGCGGGGCGCCATTTGGCGCCCCTGAGGCCGGCGCGCCCTAGGCGAGCGCCTAGTTCACCCAATGGGCGATCCGGCCATGCTCGCGTACCATACAATCCACTTCTGGTGCAACAATCTGTCCAGAATACATGATTAATTCATTGATGTCCAAGTCTCCTAGGGTCATGCCCCTGGTCGGAGCCTTCACACTCTGGTTCGAATGCCAGTAGAGGTGTGGCAGATTGGCAGGTTGAGGCAGTCAGGGCAATAAGCTTAGCTCTCGCCCCTTCCACCTGGAGAGCTTATAAAAAGGTGGGTAAGTAGCTCCTGTCCTTTAAGGAGGAAGCAGGACTGAGACAGGTCTGGCCCATACAAGTGTCCCATTTGATGCAATTTTGTGTATCACTGAGAGGTAAGGGCATGTCAGCATGCTCTATCAGGGTTAAGCGACCATCTCTTGCGTATGTCAGCAAGGCATCTGGGTACAAGCAGAAGACAGGCGACTTCCATATAAGGAAGATGCTTGAAGGCTGGTCATGATAGAGTTTTTCTGAGATGGAATTATGCCCCGTGCAGGCCTTACACCAGTATTTAGCTATGTGGACTGAGGGCAAAGGCTATAAGATGCTACAAGGGATATGTGCAGGTTTACATAGTCTAATATTATGTTTAAATTATTAATGGGGTTCTTCTTTCAGGTGCTGCATCCTGGTGTTGCAAGCAGAGGCGGACCTTGCGACGATAAGAGCAAGGTGGCCTAGAGTGCAGATAGTCTGGTCGGCTATTCTGCCTCGCCATGAAGGGCAAGGCCCTGGTGTTGCAAGTGGAGGCTGACCTTGCAATGATAAGAGCAAGGAGGCCTGGAGCGCAAATAGTCTGGTTGGCTATTCTGCTT
This sequence comes from Gekko gecko, assembly GCA_029375565.1. Taxonomy (NCBI): domain Eukaryota; kingdom Metazoa; phylum Chordata; class Lepidosauria; order Squamata; family Gekkonidae; genus Gekko; species Gekko gecko. The sequence goes on from JAPDNY010000009.1 coordinate 112,731,761, forward strand.
CACCATGAAGGACAAGGTCATGGTGCTACAAGCGGGGGCTGACCTTGTGATGATAAGAGCAAGGTGGCCAGGAGTGCAGATAGTCTGGTCAGCTATTTTGCCTCACCATGAAGGGCAATGCCCTGGTGTTACAATTGGAGGCTGACTTTGGCTTCCGGTTGGAGTTAAAATGGTGAGTTGACGCACTCTGCGAACTGTGCAGGGTGGACGGTAGCTCCTTTTGACAGTTTGGTCCATTTTCTGATCCAACGCAGCACTCCCCAGGCGGGGGGGTGGCAAGCAAGCAGCCAAGTCCAAGCGGGAGTTGAGATTGGCGTGGGCAGGCTTCGGAGGAAGCCTGTTTACGCTTTGATCCCCTCCCACGAAGCGGGCAGTTGCGAGACAACACTACAGGAGCTAACCGGGCTGACAATTCAGCATAAACCCGTCATCTACCGACCTCTTTACCATCAAAGTCAACATTAAGTTAAGAAGAAGCAATGCGAAACCCCGAGATCAAACTTTAAGGTAACAAAGAACTTTTGCTTACCGGTCTGAAGACATAGAGAAATTTGAATCAAGTGGCTAAGCGTACAAAAGCATTTCTGATGTAATCCGCTTTGTTTGGAACTGAAAGAAGCTTTCTAGAACGTGAAAATAGTGAAAAAGAAACTTTTGTTTTGCATTCCTGTGGTCAGTTAGAGATTAACAGCAAGTTGTAAAAACGAAACTGATGTGAATCTGTGCTACCAAAAATAAGTTCTGGCTGAGAAAGACGAGTTTGGGGCAAGAGAGGCATTTGAAAAGACTGAGTAACCGGAAGGAGTAGGAAGAGTTAGCGTGCTGCACAGGAAGTTGGATTTTCGGGACGGACACTAAACCGGAAGTTACAAAATAGCCTACTCTTGCCAAAAAAACATAGAGAAATTGCGCCCGCCATTTTGAGGAGGACTAATTTTTTAAAATTGAATTTGAACTATAAAATTAAAGAGAAGAAACATATAAAGGTGGCAATTTGACGGAATACTTAGAAGAAAAGAGATTTGGTAACATTTAAAAGTTTCCAAAACGGATTTGAGGCCAAGACAAAGGCCCGCCTCTACATCAAGTCCTAGAATGGCAGCAAAGGACAAAAAAGAATGGCAGGCAGCAATAGAGGCTATGGAGAAGAGGATGATGGAGGCAGTGCAGAATCTTGGAAAACAAATGGAACTACAGACTAAACAAATGGAATTACAGATGAAACAACAAATGGAAAAGCAATTGGAGCAAATAGAACAAGTACAAGTGCAAGTACAAGAGAGGAATATGGCAGCTATGAAAGAACTGGTCCTAGCAGAAGTGGCAGAGTTTAAAAAAGATACAGAAGAAGTCAAAAAAGAAGTCCAAGGTTTAGCAGCTAAGTCAACGGAGCTAGAACAAAAAATCAAAAATACCCTCCAGGAGAACATAAGGTTGGAATCTATGATGGAGTACAGAGCTACGCAAAACCACCTGAGGCTAAGAGGAATTGAGGAGGCAGAAGACCAAGATATACGTGCGTTGGTAATAACAACATTGACGGCATATATTGGTGAGGATCAAGGAGATCTAGACTCAGACTTCGACTTAATTTACAGAGTAAACTCAACGTACGCTCAGAGGAAAAAATTACCGAGAGATGTCATTGTGCAGTTTGTGACAAGAAAAATGAAAGAGGATATTTTCAAGAAGCAATTCACACAACCGTTGGAAATTGACAGTAAAAAGATAATAATATTAAGAGAAATCCCAAGGGTGATGTTGCAGGACAGAAAGAAATATAAAAAATTGGTCGACAAATTAAAGGCAATGGGAATTAGATTCAGATGGGAAATACCTCAAGGATTGTCATTTACATACAATTCAGTGAGATTTACGATCAAATCAGAAGGAGACCTGTATAGGTTCAAAGAAAATAATTTTGAAGAGTTTTTGTATATATAAATCAAGACACTATGGAATACAAATTGCTATCTTGGAATGTAAACGGACTTAATTCACCTAAAAAAAGAAAATTAGTAAATCATTGGCTGGAAAAACAAAAGAGCAATATAATTTGTTTGCAGGAAACTCATATCAGAAAACAGGACTATAAATATGTGATAAATAAGAAATTGGGAGAAGAATTTTTTTCACTAGTGACTAAAAAGAATAAAGGAACAGTGATCTACATTAAAAAAGAATTGGAACCCAAGCAAATTTTCGTGGACAATGATGGGAGGTATATTGGAGTAGAAATAATGATACACAGGAAAAAGACTTTGATTGTAAATTTGTATGCACCCAATGGAGCTAAAGAATTTTTTTTTTTAAGATTTGACAAATGAGATGGAACAATTAACTTATGATTAGGTTATCTTTGCAGGAGATTTTAATGGTACAGTGAACAACTTACTGGACAGATGTTCAAAAAAAGCTGGAGATGTGGCGGGGAAATTACCAAAAATCTTCTTTAAACTGATGAAACAAGAGAAACTGGAAGATGTTTGGAGAAAATGGAATCCCAAAGCAAAAGACTATACTTTTTACTCCAATAGACATAACTCTTTTTCCAGGATTGATATGATTTGGGTGTCGGAGGAGTTGGCATCGAAGACTCAAAAAATTGAAATCTTAACAAAAAATAATTCTGACCACAGCCCCTTACTTTGGATGTCGAGAGAAAAACCTAAACAATTATACTGGAAAATTAATGAGGACTTATTGGACAGAAAAATAGTTAATGAGACATTGCGTAGGGAAACACAGAACTTTTTTGAAACAAATTTGAACAAAGGTACGGAATTACAAATTGTGTGGGACGCATATAAAGCGGTCATAAGGGGACTGCTTATTTCATTAAACACTAAAGATAGAAAGCAAAGATTGCAACAACAAAATGATTTACAGGAAAAGATCCGACAGAAAGAAAAAGAGTTAAAGAAAAAGCCAGGGAAGAAAAAGATTATAAGAGAAATTCACATGCTACAAGACCAGTTAAATGTACTGTCAAATCGAGAATTGTATTGGAATTTAAAGAAGTTGCAACAGAAATCGTTTGAGGGTGCTAATAAACCTGGAAAGTTCTTAGCATGGCAACTGAAAAATAGACGTGAAAGAAATTTTATAAATAAGATAATAGAAGATGGAAAGGATATTGTGGACTTAAATGGCCTAAAGAGAGTCTTTTTCAATTTTTATGCCAAATTGTTTCAAAAGAAATGTATTGATTCACAGAAATTTAAGAAATATTTGGAGAATATTGAAGTACCAACATTGGGACAACAAATGAAAGAAGTGCTTAATGGTCCAATTAAAAATGAAGAAATTGTTAGTGCGATAGAAGAAGCAAAATTGGGGAAAGCTCCAGGTCCAGATGGATTTACTGCAAAATTTTATAAAAAATTAAAGGATGAGCTAACCCCAATTTTTGTACTTTTGTCAAACGGAATAAGAGAGACAAAACGGATTCCAGAGTCATGGAAAGAAGCAAATATTTTGCTTATACCCAAAGAAGGTTTGGACATAACTAATGTGAAGAACTACAGACCAATATCCCTCCTGAATAATGATTACAAATTGTTTGCTAAAGTAATTTCTGAAAGGCTGAAAAATTATTTAAAAGATGTTATAACAGAAGAACAAGCTGGCTTTTTACCGAATAGGCAAATCACAGACAATTTAAGAGTGGTGATAGATGCAATTGAATATTGTGACAAACACCCTGAAAAGGAAGTTGGATTCATCTTCTTGGATGCAGAAAAAGCTTTTGATAATTTGAACTGGGACTTTATGCTGCAAGTGATAGAGAAAATGGAAATAGGTCAATCTTTTTTAAACATGATTACTGCAATTTATTTGGACCAAAAAGCGGCATTGAACGTAAATAAAGAAAAAACGGAATACTTTAAAGCGCGAAAAGGGATGAGACAAGGCTGCCCCCTATCGCCACTATTGTCTATTTGGATATTGGAAGTATTATTGGGGAAAATAAAAGAGGACAAGAACATTAAAGGATTGACAACGAGAGGCTTTATTCTGTCATTCTGTCATTTTTGAGGTTGTATCCCAATACTGCCTTTCTCACTCTCTTGTTGACTATAAAGGCAACACCATTTTTTCTACGGGATTCCTGGCCACAGTAGTAGATATAATGGTCTTCTGAGTTAAATTCGCCCATTCCTGTCCACTTTAGTTCACTGATTCCCAAGATGTCGATGTTCATTCTTGCCATCTCATTTTTGACCATGTCAAGCTTACCTTGATTCATAGATCTTACATTCCAGGTTCCTATGCAGTATTGTTCTTTGCAGCATCGGACTTTCCTTTCACCGTCAGACACATCCACAACTGAGCGTCCTTTCGGCTTTGGCCCAGCCGCTTCACTCTTTCTGGGGTTACTCGTACTTGCCCTCTGCTCTTCCCCAGTAGCATATTGGACACCTTCCGACTTGAGGGGCTCATCTTCCAGCATCATATCTTTTAGCCTTTTGTTACTGTCCATGGGGTTTTCTTGGCAAAGAGACTGGAGTGGGTTGCCATTTCCTTCTCCAGGGGATCACGTTTGGTCTGAGTTCTCTGCTGTGGCCTGTCCGTCCTGGGTGGCCCTCCACGGCATAGCCCACAGCCTCATTGAACCACGCAAGCCCCCTCGCCACGACAAGGCAGTGATCCATGAGGGAGTTTATAAGGGGGTAAGAGCATTGCGGGAAGCCTTGTACTGGCGGGAGTGGGGAGAAAAGAAAAAAGTTATGTGATATCTATAAGATGGAATTTTAACTATGTGAAACATATCCTGTATTAAAATGTTTTTTTTTAAAAAAAAAAAAAGAGAGAGAGAGAGAGAGAGAAAACGGAATACTTTATAGTGCAAAAAGGGATGCACTATTGTTTATTTGGACATTGGAAGTATTATTGGGGAAAATAAAAGAGGACAAGAACATTAAAGGATTGACAACGAGAGGCTTTAAATATAAATATAGAGCTTTCGCGGATGATGTAATGTTTATGATTCAAGACCCGATAGAGAATATACCACGACTGATGCAAAAAATTAAAGATTTCGGAGACTTGGCTGGTTTCTATGTTAATAAAAGCAAAACAAAGGTGATGTGTAAAAATATGACGAAACAGAAGCAAATGGAACTTCAGGAGAAAATCCAGTGTGAAGTGGTTACAAAGACAAAGTATTTAGGGATTGAATTGACTATGAAAAATATAGATTTATTCAAAAATAATTATGAAAAAATTTGGTATAAGATTCAACAAGATATGAAAAAATGGGACACTTTGAATATCACTAATGGGTAGGATTGCAACAGTTAAAATGAATATTTTGCCTCGGTTAATGTTTTTGTTTCAGACTATCCCAATACTACGACAAAGTAAGATATTGGATGGATGGCAGAAAGAAATATCAAAATTTGTGTGGGCAGGAAGGAAGCCAAGAATTAAAATGAAAATTTTATGTGACGCTAAGGAAAGAGGAGGACTTCAACTACCAAATCTCAGACTTTATTACGATGCTGTCTGTTTAACGTGGATAGAACAATGGATTAACCTTGAAAATATGAAGCTGTTGGAGTTAGAAGGTCATGACAACAAGTTTGGATGGCATGTGTATTTGTGGTAGGAAAAATAAAAAATCGATAATTTTTTTAAACATCACTTTATTAGGCGATCACTGTTCGAGACCTGGACGAGATACAAAAAATTCTTTTATGAAGAACGACCACTTTGGATAGTGCCGGCAGAAGTGATTAAACCATATTCGAGACATGAAGGATTAGATTGGTTACCTTATAGAAATCTTTTAAAATCTGAAGGGAAAAGCTTTGTTATGAGAGACAGAGATGATGTGGAATTTGATTATGATTGGTTGAATTATAGACAGATTTATGATTTGTTTAAAACTGATAAGAGAAAATATGGCTTTAGGGCAAAGAATAATGAAATTGAAACTATATGGGTGGAAAAGGGGAAAAAAATGATTTCAAAAATATATAAGGTTTTATTGAAGTGGTATACAGAGGATGAAACTGTAAAAGAACAAATGATAAAATGGGCTGTAAATGTAAATAGTGAAATAACTATGGCATCATGGGAATGTTTGTGGAAAAAGTCAATGAAAATTTCAACTTGTGTTAATGTCAAAGAGAATTGTTATAAAATGATGTATAGATGGTATATGACCCCAAAGAAAATTGCTAAAAAAATGAGAGTATGTCTAGCAAATGTTGGAAATGTAGAAAGAAAGAAGGCTCATTTTACCATATGTGGTGGACTTGTGATAAAGCCATGAGTTATTGGTCAGAGATTCATAATGAAATACAGAAAATTCTGAAATGTACTTTTAAGAAAGATCCATAAATCTTGTTGTTAGGTCTTAAATTGGAAGAGTTAAATGTAACCAAGAGAATATTGTTATGGTACTTGGTCACAACAGCTAGAATGACTTATGCACAATTCTGGAAACAAGAAAAGATACCTGAAACATGGGAATGGATTAAGAAGATGCTTTTTTTATGGCAGAAATGGACAAAATGACAAGAAAGCGTAATAATGAAGAAGATGAAGCATTTTTTGAAGAATGGAAAGATTTCAAAGACTATCTTGAGAAAAACTGGGATGTTAAAAATAGATTGATTTGCTTTGACAGTTATTAAGGAGAAAACAAGAAAAAGAACGATAAGATTTTAAAAATGTTACCTAATTTGATAATGGAAGTGACATATTTTGTTAATGGTAATTAGATAATAGAGTTTATAAGGGGGTAAGAGCATTGCGGGAAGCCTTGTACTGGGGGGGACAGAAAAGAAAAAGGTATGTGATATTTATAAGATGGAATTTTAAATATGTGAAACATATCCAATAATAAATGGTTAAAAACAAACAAACAATTGGAGGCTGACTTTGTGATGATATGAGCAAGGTGGCCCAGAGTGCAGATAGCTGGGTCAGCTATTCTGCCCCGCCAGGTATGGCACAATTTGGGAGACCCCCACTAGGTGTAAAGCTAACTGCCAGATGAAGAAGGTCATGGAGGGCAATTATTGCTGCACCCTGACATACGGGTCGAGTTCCAGGACCTGTACAGGGCTGACGGGGTGCATCTATCAGACAAGGGCAATGGGTTATTTTTACAGGACTTGTGGCAAGGGATTAGGTCAGCTTTGGGCTGTTAGTGGGGAGCAAAGGCCAAAGCAGAGGCTTGGCCTTGGCAGTGGTAGGTATATGCAGGCAAGAAATTGGAACTGGTGAGCACCTTACGGCATTTTCCCATTAGGAAACAGGGGGTCATCAGGAACTGCCTTTGGATTTTAGGATCTAGGGTAGGGAATGGTGATCACCTCTGGGAACCTCTTAGGGTAAGGATCCTCTCTGCAAGTTATAAGGCTTCAGGGGTAGGTGCTCCTGGGTGGCAACCAGTTTTGTTGGGCTGCCGGTTGTGAGCCAGATCACTGGCTCAAGACCGGAGCTGGGTGACCCACCCATGAAAAGGGCAAGGAGGTAGGTCAGGGGGTAGGTCAGGGGGACCTGCCTTGCCTGTTCCGTGCTCACTTAGTTGGTCCTTTACAGCAATGTTATGTTAAATAGTTAATAAAGTGGCCCTTATTTACTTCTAAACTGTTGTCTGTCTTGTTATTCCAACTGGGGAGGCAAATGATAGGAAGAAAGGAGTAGAAATCAATGGACAGTTCTCAAAATGGACAGAATTATGGAGTGGGGTTCCCCCAAGGATCAGTATTAGGACTGGTACTATTTAATTTATTCATAAATGATCTGGAACCAAGGGTGAGTAGTGTGGTGGCCAAGTTCACAGATGACATAAAATTATTCAGGATGGTGAAAACCAAGGCTGTCTGTGAAAAGCTCCAAGAAGATCTCCACAAATTGTTTTAATGGGTGACAATGTGGCAAATGAAGTTCAATGTTGGTAAGTATAAGATGGAACAAAAAAAATCCCACGTTCAAGTATATACGAATGGGGTCTGAACTTGCCGAGACTGAAAGGGGGAAAGATCTTGGGGTTGCAGTGGGTAGCTCAATGAAAGTGTCAGCCCAGTGTGCTGCAGCAGTGAAAAAGCCAAACTCTATGTTAGGGATTATCAGGAAAGAAATTAAACATAAAACAGCTGATATTATAATGCCCCTGTACAGGTTGAAGGAGCAGCTTCATTTGGAATACTGTGTACAGTTCTAGTTACTGTATCTCAAAAAGGACATCACAGAGCTGGAAAAGGTACACAAGAGAGCAGCCAAGATGATTAGGTGGTTGAAGCACTTGCCATATGAGGAAAGGCTGAGGAGTCTGGGACTTTTCAGTTTAGAAAAAAAGGCATCAAAGGGGGGACAAGGTAGAGGTTTATAAAAATATGCATGTGGTGGAGACAGTTGGCAATGAGAAATTTTTCTCTCTCTCCCAAAATACTAATACTCGAGGGCATCCAATGAAACTGATGGGCAGTAGAATCAGGATGGACAAAAGGAAATACTTCACATAAAGAGTGATTAAAATGTGGAATTCACTGCCGGAGAATACAGTGATGGCCATAGGAATAAACACCTTTAAAGGGGGATTAGATCAGGCCTGTAGCTAACGTGGGGCCCGTGAGGCCCAGCCCCCTGTCATTTATTCTGGGCCCTCTCCCTTCAAGCTTTTGCTGGGTAGGCCACCACCACTGCTGCATTCCTTGCTGCCCACTCCACCCTAGCCAAACGCTCCCAAAGGTGGAGGTGCCAAGTGAACACACCCAGCCAGCAGCAGCTACCCTAGAGCACATCGTACACATCCAGCTCAGGATGATCCTCACACCACAGAACAGACGAGTGCTATGTAAGGGTCAGGGCGGTAGTTGAACAGCTGGCTTGGCTAAAACAGGCCAGGGAAGGAGAGTCCCTGCACAGTCACCCCAAAGGCTGTGTCAGGGAGCATTCAGAGGTGGGGGAGGCAGCTTCAAGGAGGCTGCCTTCTAGAGGGTAGCGCCTGGCTGCCATGCCAACCAAAGTTAAAGTGAAAGGCTCCTGCTCGGGTTGGGGACAGAAGCCTTGACTCCCTGGGCTGGGAAGCAAGCAGCTCTCAGCCTTGGCAGGCAGCAGCCATGGGGCCAGGAGGAGGAATGCCATGGGGGAAGGCAGTCAAATCCTCCCCACTGAGCCTGAGAAACCAGTCAGGGGAAGGCTGAGGAGGAGGAAGAGGAGGAGGAAGAGGAAGCATGAGCTGGATTCTGGATGTAGGAGCAACATGTCGGGGGAATCAGGGCCAACTTGCTTGCTTGTCCCATTGCCAGACAGCATGCCAATTAGGTAGGCCTTGCAGCCTAGGGGAGGAACTTCTATGGAGCTCTGTTGTTGTGTACTAATGGCGACCATACACACGGTCACCCTTCCACATGGCCGGGTGGACTAGCCTAGCTTTGCATCCCTAGACAATAGAAGGAGAGGATCCTAGACCCAGCCTATCGGCTCGCCTGGATCCTCAAGGGAACCTATGGCTGTAGTAACTTTGTATATAATCCTATCACAGTGTTTGTGTGTGTGTTGGCTGTGGTTTGTACTTGTATTTAAAGCAGTCTCTGGCCAGCTACTGTATCCCAAGTTTTCCTAATTCCAGAGTAAAGTATGAGCTGAAAACACTATGCTGTGCTTCAGTCTCAGTACTTTATATCTGCTAATTAACATTAATTAGCCATAGGCCCCACCGAGGGCCCTCCCCCCAAAAAAAACCCTAGCTACAAGGCTGGATTAGATAGGTTCATGGAGGATAGGTCTATCAATGGCTACTAGCCATGGAGAGTGAGGGGAATCTCCACAGCTTGGTGTGGTGGTTGTCTTTATCTTGCTCAAGGAAGAGACAGAACTCCAGTATACAGAAACTATCTATAGGTTGCTTTACCCTGTCTTCCAGCTCAGTATTACTGCCTGCTAAGGGAGTAGAAAGGAAAGGAGAAAAAGTGTGACAAAGTTGCAGAGTTTCCCCATTTACATGTGACATAATCTCCCTGTATGGGAAAACTTGTTTTGTTGTTCTATGAATATCTGGGTTTAGATAGAAGCCAATGTGCATCATGCAACATCGACCATAATTTATTGTGAAGGTAAACATCAACCAAAGTACAATGTCAGCCTAGGCAAATCCTTTTCTGCTTGGCAAAGCCTCCTTGTACTGTTTAAAATGTATATTCCCTGGAGACCCACTTTGTATGTCATTTGTTAAGAAATGCTCTCAGCTTTTCAGCTTCTCATGAACAGTGTCTCCTGTATTCATCATTATATAGTTCACTAATTGTTAGCAGTACTAATTAAGTTCATTTCTCTTAAGATTTGCTAATTTGAAAGTGACCTAGATATTACCAATCATTTATCATTAAGAAATTTTGCCAAAAGACAGTATGCAAAACTGCAAATGAATTATGCTAATTTTTAGCTCAGATGTGTGTGTGTGTGTGTGTGTGTGTGTGTGTGTGCAATTTTTTCCCTATAATCAAAGATGAAGCATTTTTTAACCAGGTATAACTATGTCTAATATTTGTTCTTTAAGTAAACATGATTTCAAAGTTCCTTTTCATGCTGCAGAATTAGAAGTCATTTGTTCAGGAAAATAAAAGGCAATGCAGATGCACTTTCATATGGAAGTGAAAAAAATACCCTCAGATTCTGAATATTTTTTTCCCTTGGAGGCGTCAGAAAAGGCTATTGTGACTAGATGACAGCTGCAAAAGTACTATGAAAAATTTTCTCCTGGGACACCTCAATAAATTTGAATTTCTTTCATGCCCAGGTACTCAAATCCCCAGAACTGAAGCTGAGAGAAAACTTTCCACCTGGAGAAAGTAGCTGGCAACTCTGTGTGTGACAGTGAGAGGGAGGGAAGGGGAGAGAGGGTAAAGGTGAGAGATTGGAGAAAGAATTAGGAGGCTATGACAAAGTGCCTCCCATACAGCTGTACTGTTTATTGCTTTAACAGAATTCTTCCCTGACCAATAATTTTCATAAAGTCTAATAACATCAATACATATTTATTAATTTACAGTGTTACCACCTTTCTAGTGAGCTCTGCCTTTAGACCTGTAGTGGCTCACAGGGTGGGCCACAGGGAATATTCCAGCCCCTACTTCTGAGAGCTACTGAAGGGCTCCTTTACTGGAGGGTGTAGGGAGACAGTGATGGGGCTCCCAGGACCATGGCTGCAGAACCACACAGTCACAGTCACCACACAGTCACAGTCACCAGAATCTGTTCCCATGCTGAGTTCTGCCAGCTCAAGGATCCCTGAAAGAGCCTGTCTGAGGAGGAGTCACCCATAACAGTCAGGGTATGTGACACATCTTGTTGTCTGCAATTATTTCCAGAGGGTGAAGGTTCCACATTTTGCCAAGTGCCAGCTCCACAGGGCGAGGATCAGTCCTGGAAGAGTCCTCGGTCTTCTCAACATGTGGTTCATCTTCAGGGGAGAGAGTGCTAGAAGAGTGACTGGCATTCAGCCCTCATTCAGCAAAGAGGGGAGTCTTTCCAAGATACCCTCTTGCTCTCTTCCTGCCAAGTCTTGAATAAAGGGATGCCAGGTGTCTCTGATGGAGAAGCTTGGTGCTGGTAATAGCGTGCCTGAGTGGGGGGGGGAAGGGAACAGCAAAGAGGGTCACCTAGTTAGAGAGTTGATCACCCTATATAGCAGGCTATATTCTGTAGCTGAGGACCTTGTGTTCCACAGGCTGTTCTACCATGTAATGTCCAGGTACATGATCTAAGTGCCATTGGGTTGGATTCTCCAGAGAATCCCAACTGAGATGCTTACACGTATGAATGTTGGCATCTTCTCCAGATCTGTAGTATCACAGGTTACTTCTCATTCAATATGAAAGGCAGCCTTCTAAATGGAGGAGTAGCAGGTTCTGGTTGGCATAGCACAGCACCATCTGATCACTGATGTTAGCATCTGCTGGAACTCCACCTATGCTATGCTTGAGTTCCTGGTGCAGCAGAAGAGTGCCCTGCAAAAGGGCAACATTGGGCAGGGGAGGAGCATGCTGAACAAACATCAGTGGCTGACTCTCACCCAAATGGTGTTCATCCGTTAGCTCTTTAAGGACTTCACAAAGGCACACCATTGTGATACCAACCCTGGTCATTCCTTTGGTTCATGTGCTCTAGAGAAACATGGATTCTACTGCTACACAGGAACAGCTAGTTACAGATTGTTCCAGAGGTGGCTTCCTTGATGTGGAGGGGTACAGAACCCTCCCCAGCTTGGCCCTTCTGCTTCCTATCTTGCCCACTTTACCACTTCTGGGCAGGCTTTTCAGTATGTGGTCATCAGAGATGTGGTTGGCAGCAGCAGGAACATGAGATACACAGAGCACTGTTGAATGCAGGTGGTGGACAGGGATTAACCCTGTAGAGTCCTACAACCTACTGGAGAATGATCCACTGAGGTACATGGCTGGCAAAGAGAATGTGTGGCCCAAACTATCTCAGGTGGCTTAGTGACTCTTCTCGTGCCCTCCCACTAGCATGCAGAGTGAGTTTCCTCCCCAGATGGGTGACATTGTCAGCTTGCACCATTCAGGTTTGCTCCCCTGGAGGACTGAGTAGCTGGCCTTCCTGAAGGTCAACTTGATAGTCTTCATCTTCTCAACCTTGCTCTTTGATAGTGACTGAAATGAGCAGAGGCTAATTTTGCCAACTTCCTTCCTTCTCAGAGTCAGGATGGGGAAGAAGGTAATCTTTAATCCCCTTCACAGTTTGACCCCTCCTTCAGGCCATTATGAGTATGTTCAAGCACTATCTTGAATACAATTGTCTGTCCATCATGAGGTGGGCAAAGTTGCAGCAATCTCTCTTCTTTAAAAGAGAATAGTAGAGTTAGATGGGATAAGCTCATCCTTTAGCGAATGCAGGGTTTGTTCATTATCAGTTGGTCTCTGACCTCCCTCCGCCCTGCCAACCTATTTGAAATTTCTAACAATTCCCACCTGTAGTCAAGCTTTTTTTCTAGCCAGAATGAATGCACTCCCATCAGCAATTCTGAGGAGCCATTATATGAAGATCACATTGCAGGACAGATGTTGCAGATGTGGATGGGGAGAGCTTGAAACATTGGATCATATAATTATGTATTGCCCGTGGTATGATCTTTATAGAATGAAATGGTTAGATCAAGTCCTGAGGAATTTAGTGTCTGTTGACAGAACTAAGATTTTACCATTTTTATTGAAAGATGAGGAGCTGAGGTTTATTTTAGTCATGGCAAAATTCCTCTCTGTGGTGATAATGTGGAAGGAAAAGATGAATTTTTTAATGACTGAGTTAAGAATTTTTTTAAAATTCCAAATTTAGAAATAAAGAATTAAATAGAATTTAAAATACACTGAAATATATAACAATAAGTTAAAAATAAAAATAATTTAGTGTGGCCTAATTAGAGACTTTAGGTCAAATGAGTTGATCATTAAAGGAAAAGGCTGTCTGTCCAATGTTTGGCTGTGCTGTGGTTCCCTTGCTGCTGTACAGTTTGTTTCTTCTGTTTAAAGTTTTCTAATTTGTGAGCTGGACATTTTTGCAGGTTCACTTACCAACCAGTAAACAATGAAATGGTCACAGTCAGGAGAACTTACAATGTATGAGTCATATAACTGTGATAAAGAAGCACCCACAATTATTTATCTCAAGTTTTTTATACAAAACATTGATTTCTGAATGTGATTTTTAAAAGAAATAATACAATAGAAACAGAAGTGAAAAGGCGGGATGGTGGTCTCCGGATTCGTGCTGCCGTTTCGACAATGTGTCTTCTTCTGACCAAAAATTGTACCAGTCAATGTGAAATATGGAGTTCCTCAAGCAATAAAAAGCTGCATACTCATGATTTTTCTAACTCTTATAGCGTGAAAAGCAACATGTCTTATTCTAGAAAAAAGTTCTCCCAGAAGGGCTGAAGTCAAAGCTTGAACAGTGTGTACCTCTCCCCAACATCCTGCACGATTTAAAGGGTCCACCGATCAGGTGGAGGGCCCTTTAAATCTTGCAAGAGGGGGCAGCTGCTCATGGGGTCTGGTAGTGGGCCCTGCTCCCCTGGTCTCCAAGTGGCATTGTTGCTTGGAGATGGGGCTTGCAGGGCCCAGTCCCATCAGCTGTAAGCACTTAAAGGGGTCCCTTTAAGTGCTCACAGCCAACAGTCCCTGCTCCCTCAATTTCCAAGTTGCATTGCAAAATTTTACAAAACAGTATGTTGATATGATAGTACATGCTGTGACGTCTGCTAGAATACTCTACGCAAAATACTGGAAAAAAGAAGAAACACCTAAAAAAGAAGAAATAATATGCAAATTTCTCGAAGTGGCAGAAATTGATAAATTAACCCTACAGAAAGAAAAAAAGGATGAAACTTTTGAAAATAACTGGTCAAGACTATATAGATGGATTGAGGACTATACTCAGAAATCCTGAAAATAACTTAAAAAGTAAATGCTATCTTTTAAAATTGACTGTACAATTACGTATAGATGTATAAGATTCAATTCTGTTTCTTATGTTAACCAGAGACAAAGTATGAGCTCCACTATTGTTGTTGTTATTTGTTGTCTTTGTTGTTATCTTACTTCTTGTAGTATCTTTTTTTTCTTTCTTTCTGAAAAATAAAAGGTAGCTTTGGTTAGGGCATAATTAAAGAGAGAGAGAGAGAGAGAGATCGGGTGCATGGCCCTCAGCTACACCTCTCCCTCCCCTCTCACAAGAGAGAAGGGAGAGGGGAGGCTGTGGGTGTTTGGGCTTGAGGGCAGGGCTTCCTCCACTGACCAGCTGGCCAGCTGGCAGATTGAACCCCCCCAAAAGCGGGTAACCCCACCAGACCAGGGGGTCTGGCAACCCTAACTGGCTCCCAAACACTGCAGGTGCCAGGCTCCAAGGCTCAGGAATAGGGAGGATGGAATCTCCCCCATGAGTTTTATAGGCCCCCATTTGTTCTTTTCTAATCTCTGAGGCTGACCTCTGTGTGTGTCCAACATTAACTGAGATCCATTCATTCAGGGAAAGGTGCTACCTGGAGAGATTGTTTTAATCATTCCATTTTTAAACCGAGGGAAAACTGGCTGAGAGGAGAGAAGAAAAAGATGACTGAGGTGCCTCTGCATATCCAGCAGTATTGTAGACGTCTGAAATGGGAAAAGAACCATCTCTCTCAGCTTCCCCCGTGGAGCCAAGGTGCTAAAGGAAAAGGGCCGAAGTGCATGGGACTACACTGGGTTTCTATGTGGAGGCCCAGTGCAGGGGATTCCTGACCAGTCACGTCAGATGCCCATTTCATCTAAAAATCTGTTCTCCCCTATGTTAATTCAGACCTTTAAGGTTATGGCTCCCCATTCATCAAACTTCTTAGACAAAAAGTCAAGCCACAATTTAAAATGCCACCACTGTTTTTTCTTCTGTGTGCCGCCCAAGACTTTAGTTTTGCATTTTGCTCTCCCTAGCCCTTCATCTGCATAATCAGATTCCCCTTTGTCAGAAAGCTCTGACTCCTAGGCAACCCCAACCCAAAACAGACAGCTTGGCTATAATGCCAGAATGGCCCTGCCTTCTATTCCCCATTTTTGTAGTTTGTGTGATACCTTTCTACCCCACAAGACAGCCTCGAATGTTATGCCTCACCTTGGTGGCTATGTTCCTCTGCAAAGAGAGACTGCATGGTCCTCCCATCAGTCCCAGCAAACCAACTGCAATGTGTCATGAGGTTGCTTCAGTCAAAAAATGCTCCTATTTCTCCACAATGCAGTTGGTGGGCTGGGTGGATGCCTCACTAGATTGATACTCTGAAAGGACTGCTTTTACTTGCCATTACTAAGTCTGGTTAAAAAAAATGACCTCTCTATAGTGAAGGCACATTGGCTCTGATCATGTGGTTTCACCTGAACTTTCTGGACCAAAATTGGAAGGCATATACATGCGACAGTACTCAGCTTGTATGCATCTGTATGACACAAGGCTACTCTCATAATATTTTTCTTATGTCATTTGATTCCATATCGGAAAATTCTTTTTTTGGTCCTATATCAACTTCTTCGTTAAATCAATTAAACGCAGTATACCTGCATCTCTCCTCTTTTTAATTCTATTGATCTGCTTAGCGTGTTGTTTATGTAGATCTTGACCACAGAGTTGGAATATATCGCTTTTATTGCATTTTGATTTTTTTTCTCCAAAATTCATCATTTTTAGCACTTGTTGTAAATAACTGACCTCCACACTATCAAAGGCTTTCCCCAGTGGGCAGGCCCTCAGAGTCCACCCCACTGGAAAAATCATGACAAAAACAAATTGCAAATATAAACATTATATTTCTCAAATCCACCTTGGAAATCTGGGGAGCACACAAAAAGACTCTTCTACCAAAAATCTCCCAAATGTTTTTCTTAACCAAGATTGGTTTCTGCCAGGCCAGGAAGAGAATGTTTTTTCAGGCTTGGAGAGATGCAGGTATACTGTGTTTAATTGATTTAATGGAGAAAGGTATTCCTCTGAGTAAACTGGACTTAGAAATCAAACTAAATGGGAAAATCTTTTGATTCCAATATCATCAACTACACAACCTTTTGTATAAGCTTAAAAAAGAAGAGGCGTTCTCAAGACTGCTTAATGAATTTGAACAAATCCTAAAAAACTCAAATGGGGAACTAAAAGGAATGATAGGAAAGCTTTACAAGCTGCTATTAAAGGGAGAAAAAGCAACCAGTCTTATGTCTCAATGGCAATGGCATCTAGACTGCCCAAAAACATCAATGGAATTTAATTTGGTCATCCCCTAGTAACACATCAAATATCTTTAAAATTAGATTTTCCTCATTTAAAATACTAAACAGATGGTATATGACCCCGGCCATTCTACATAAAATAAATTCAAAAAACACAAACAAATGCTGGAAAAATTGTGGAGCCATTGCAGATTTTGCACATTGTTGGTGGACGTACTCTAGTAAAAAATTATTGGACTCAGATAATAAAACAGATCTTACTAATAACAAACATAGACTTACCTTGCACTCTGGATTCCATCTTCTTGGAGACATGGTGCACATCTGTAAGTAGCAAAAGCACCAAAACATTAATATCGACACTACTGATGCTAGCGAAAATAACAATTGCACAAAAATGGAAACAAAAAGCTATTCCTACAATAACATGTTGGCAAAAGAAAATTTGGGAATGCTTCATCTATGGGCGTACCTCATATAACTCTTCAGCTTTGCAGTCAGAAAAATATCAAAAGTGGTTTCAGGCAGTATGGTTTCCCATGATTAGCTATTTAGAAAACAGCAAGATAATAATAACCTGGAATATAGAAATTTACTGTTCTTTTGATCATTCTGTAAGCTAAGAATGTTTCAATGTGTGTATATTCTTAGATATGCATATTAGCAGAAGGTATCCTTTTTAAGTTATTTGTCGAAACTGTTTATGCAAGTTGGTAACTGAAATTTGTGACTCTTCCAAGTGTTAAACAATGTTGTAACAGAGTTGATAAAATTAATAAAAAAAATAAAAAAAATCTCAATACAGACTCTATCAATCAAGGAAAGCCAAAGTCTTGTGCATGGAAGTTTGTTACATTTCTTTTGTGAGAATCAAATCTAAACTGCTGCAAGAGAGAAAGGAGAAAGGGAGCTTTGGCTTACCAGATTGGTACATATATTATAAAACTTCAGCGATGACATGGATAAGAGAATGGTTTGTATTGTCAAATGTGAGGCTACTAAAACTGGAAGGTCATGACCTTGCCATGGGTTGGCATGCCTCTATATGGTACAATTTAGAACAGAAATACTTTAAACAACATATTTTGCAAAATGCACTTCTGAGAGCATGGAATGAAATCAAATGCTTTTATTCTAAAATCCCAAGATAGGTTTCTCCCATTGAAGTATTTACAAAACCAACATTATGTAACTTAGAACAGAAGTACTGTTATGATATTTTACTGGATGTTAACAATAAGTTAAAAGATACAGAAGTTTTGTTGAATCAAGATATTGAACTGACTGGCTATCTATATCTATGATAAAAGAGTTAGAGGATGCAGACATATTAGCCAAGACATACGCGGACCATAATCCATTGTTGTTGGTTATACATGGGAAACAAAGAACAAGAAGATGGAAAATGAATGTAGGACTCCTGAAAGATAAAGACTTTATTATGAAAACCAAGATAAAAATACAAGAATTTTTTAAAAGGAATAGACAAGAAGACTCATCGATCAGTGTAATATGGGATGCATTCAAGGCATTTCTGAGAGGATGGTGTATTAACCAAGATACGTGGAAAAAGAAGCAAAAGAGACAAAAATTTACAGTATTAGAAGAGAAAATTAAGGCATAGAATGATCAAGAGTGTAGAGGTGGAAAAAATAAGGTTAAAAATAAAAATGTTACAGCATCAACTAAACATGTTGACAATGCAAGAGATAGCTAAAAAAATAGAATTTGCGAGACAAGAGTATTTTGAAAACACGAACAAACCCACCAGATGGTTGGCATATAAATTAAGGAAAGAGAAGGAAAAAAGAATAATTGTGGCACTAAAAAATGGAAAGCAAGAGATTAAATATAAAAGTAAAGAGTTGAAAGAAATTGTAGAAAATTTTATAAAAATCTATATCAGCAAGGAACACAAAATCCTACGCAAATAGAAGCATATTTAAAAAGGCATAATAAGAAAAAGTTTACGGAAGAGCAGAAGAGAATTTTGAATGAGCCAATTTCAACTTGTGAAATTGTGGAAGCAATTAAAAAGCAAAAAAGAAGAAAACACTAGGCCCAGATGGACTGCCAGTGGAAGTATACCAAAAATTTGAGGAACAAATAACGATGCCATTCAAGGAGGTGATAGAAAACATTACAAAAAGTGCAATTCTACCGGAATCATGGAATGAAGCACTCATAATGTTAATTTACAAAGCGGGGACAGAGGAAAAAGAAATACAAAATTATAGACCTATATCTTTACTTAACACTGATTATAAAATATTTGCAAATATACTAGCGACAAGATTTAAAAGAGTATTAATACAAAATATTCATCAAGACCAGGCTGGCTTTTTGCCCAAGAGACAGATGAAAAATAATATAAGAACAGTTATCAATATTTTAGAATATTATGAAGAGCATCCGGAGAAACAAATGGCGCTACTCTTCTTGGACGCCGAAAAAGCATTTGATAATGTATCTTGGGAATTTTTAAGACAAAAATTAGAGGCATGGGATTGCGGATATAACTTCTTAACAATGATCTTGGCTATTTACCAAAAACAACAGGCAAGGATAATAGTAAATAGGGAGATGACAAGTAGTTTCGAGATCCAAAAAGGTATGAGACAGGGCTGCCCATTATCTCCATTACTTTTTATTTTTATATTGGAAACGGTGAATGACAATATAAGACAAAACCCGAAAATAAGAGGTCTAAAAACAAAAGGCGAAGAATTTAAGTTACAGGAGGATTTGGACTACCAAATTGGGAATTATATTACCAGGCGGCGGCCATGGGATGGATCAGAGATTGGATTCTACTGGAAAACTGGAGAACTCTGCACTTGGAGGGTCACGATTTACATATGGGATGGCATGCGTACATCTGGTATGAAAAAGAAAAAGTGCACGCTAACTTCCGGCATCATATAATAAGAGGAGCATTGATAAAGATATGGAAAAAAATTTGAGAAAGGTATTATATCAAGATTCCTAAATGGGTGTCACCATTAGAAGCATTTGTAAAACCAACATTGATGACAGAGAGTAATATAGGAGCGTATGACACTCTGTTAGATGAAGCTAATAATTTAAGAACAAAGGAAAATCTAAAGTCAAACAATATAAATCTCTCTTGGTGGGAGACTACCCAGTTGCAATCAAGATTTATGAAAGATAAAAATCTGGTTTCTACACAGAGAAAACAGACCAAGACAAATTATGGTTGTCAACCAGTGATAAGTTGATACAGAAGTTATATAGTTATTTTTTAGATGATTATATGCAAGATGAGTTAGTAAAAACCTCTATGATATCGTGGATGAGAGATATAGGTTATAATATCCAAATTGATGACTGGCTAAGAATTTGGAAAGTGATGAAGCATGTAAAGGCAGTTCCATATAAAGAAAATATTTACAAATTATTCCATAGATGGTATTGGACGCCTGACAAGATTGCTAAAAGTTATAAGGTTATATCTAGAAATTGTTGGAGGTGTAATACTAATGTTGGTACATTTTTCCATATGTCGTGGAAGTGTGGAAAAATACAAAAGTTTTGGCATACTATTAATAAGATGATAAGAGAAATTACGAATATTGACTT
This sequence comes from Gekko gecko, assembly GCA_029375565.1. Classification (NCBI taxonomy): domain Eukaryota; kingdom Metazoa; phylum Chordata; class Lepidosauria; order Squamata; family Gekkonidae; genus Gekko; species Gekko gecko. The sequence goes on from JAPDNY010000009.1 coordinate 112,752,082, forward strand.
AGAACTGTTACCAGAAACATACCTGTTGAATATTATACCCAAAGGTTTTGAGCAAAAAGATGTATGTCTAATAACCCATATACTTACTGTGGCCAGAATATTAGTAGCTAAATATTGGAAGTCAGATGGATTACCAGTAAGAGATGAACTTATTAAGAAACTAATAGAGACTGCAGAAATGGACAAATTAAGTATGATATTGCAAGGGAGAGATGGAAAGTGGTTCCAGGAACGTTGGGATAGAGTTTATAAATGGTTAGAGTCAAAATGTGTATAGTTGACTCCGAAACTAGACTATGTATCATTGTGTAAACAGAAGATATTGTTGTATTCTTAAAAATATAAATAAAATGGTAAAAAAAAAGATATTGAACTGACATGGCTAGGAAAATGGCAATTAATATCTAGATTTAAGGAAGATGGGAAAAAAGGGTTTTATAAGAATCCGATAGATATCGATAAGATATGGTTAAATTCTGGAGAGAAATTGATTAAAAAGTTATATAATATTTTGATTGATATTAAAATGCAAGAGGAACCAACTAAAATAGCAATGAATTTGTGGGCTAAAGACTTAGGCCATGATATCGACTGGGATAATTGGGTTAGAATCTGGAAAACTAATATTAAAATTACTAAGTCTACATCCTTTAAGGAAAACATTTATAAGGTAGCGAATAGATGGTACCTGTACCCAGCAAGACTATCCAAATTCTCTACAGCATTATCAAGTACCTGCTGGAAGTGTAAGCAGAATGTGGGCACATATTTCCACATGTGATGGACGTGTGGCAAGGCACAATCTTATTGGCAGATGATTCAAAAAATGTTACAGGAAATTATTCGATCTTCAATACCATTAAAACCAGAATTGTTCCTCCTGAACATGATTCCAGATGTATTTGGAAAACCGGATAAAATAATATTGGTTCACACCATAACCGCTGCTAGAATTTTATATGCAAAATTTTGGAAGTTAGATAAAATCCCTATAAGGGTAGAGTTTATATATAAAATGTTAGAGATTGTAGAAATGAACAAACTGTCTATGGTATTGAAAGGGAAAGAAGAAAAGTACTTTGAAGACTCCTGGTTAAAACTATATGAATGGTTAAAAGATAATAGTTGAAAGTTTAAGGTATCTTATTTTAATATTATTTCTTGTTTCTGCAAGCAATACCGGTGGAAGATTCTCACACAATGCATGTATTATTATTCGAGCTTTTTTGTTGTTGTTGTTTCTTTTTTGTGTTTGTTTATTAAAAAAATAAAAAGAGGAATTATTAAAAAATATATATAGATGGTCGTTTCCCGAAGGACTGAGTTTCAGATTTAAAGATAAAAAATTCAACATTGACACTGTTCCTAAGGCAAAGAAGTTTGTAGACCAATACTTTAATCCCAAGCAACACAACTAAGACAAGAAATCTAAAACAGAAGAGGAGGAAGAAAATGAAGAAGAATCCGACTCACAGGATTCATCAAGTGACAGTTACAAACCTAATAGTTCTTCAGATACATCAGAATCAGAGAAAGGAGCAACCGCTCCTAAACCCCGAGGAAAAAAGAAACGCAAGAAGAAAAGACTCTAAAACCAAGATAATTGTTGATAATGCAGTTTTTGTTATCCAGCTAGTTAATGCAACTCTTTATTATTTTTTGTTAAATTTTTACAAACAATAACAGCGCTGTATCACTAGGTGACAGGGATATATACTTATGTAACCAGATCGTGTCCCCTTATTAGTCTTCCCTTCCGTATAACCATTAGGTGGCTCAGAGTTAGGGCGGTAGTCTCCCTCCCCCATTCCAGTAGTTTGTGTTGTATTAGTTTTCCCTTCCCCGTTTCCTATAGAATTTAGAGGTAGGGATTTAGTATCCCACAGCAATACTTCACACATGTATATAATCCTCGCGGCTATGGCTTTCAGTCCAGGCCCTGTCTCCCTCTAGACTTGTGTGCAGTTTACATACATCCTGCCAACATGCATTCACTTTACAACTGAAACCGTGGACCAATACCTGGATAAATGTGGCATTTGTATTACAGTCAGCTGTGTATGTGTTGACTGAATATGAGAATTACTGAACACATATACAAAGAACAATCAAGTGTATACTGTACATGGATTGTATGTCCATTTGCAGTAACGTGAACAGGGCTACTATTCTTGCTATATCCCCTTATTAGGAAAATATTGTCTGTCTTCTTCCTTGTAAAGGTGAAACCAATAGAGACAGAGAATTCAATAATGGAAAGAAACCAGGAAAAAGTAAAGAAAATCATTGAGGTAGTGTTATAAGTAGGGGTGCACATTTTTTTTTTACTGGTATTTTTTTGTTTGGGTCTATTGGACCTGAAAAATTTTTGGTATTTCCAAAAAATCACAGATCCCAATACCGGTGTGGTATTTGAATTTGGGATTTTTCAGGAAACCCAAATTTGTTCGGTCCAATTACAGATGCAAGAAGAAAAATGCTGGTTCATAAAAAGCTAGCCTGATCCTGGGGCTGGCATGGCTTCTCCTGCAGCGCAGTTTAAACCATGCTGCGGGAGAAGCTGTCTCCAGGATCTGTGTGCCACTCAGAGGTCTCTCCCCACCACACACAGACCTGGCTAGGATGACTTCTTCTCCAGCACGGTTTAAACCACACTGCAGGATAAACTGGCCCCATGATCTCCCGTGCCACAGCAAGCAGATTGCTCCCTGTGGTACAGCAGCTTCTGTGGCTGGCTTCTCCTGCAGCCCTGTTTAAACCAGGCTTCACGAGAAGCCAGATCCAAACCAAACTGGCAGGAACAGTGTGCTCCTACAGCACAGCTGACCCTCAAGCTGTTTTCTGCAGTCCCTTTAAGCTTTAAGGGGACTGCAGTACAAGCCCGAGAAACAGGTGAGAAGCAGGAGCAATCTGCTCCTATCTCTCTGCTGTTTTCGGATCTACCAGTAATTCCCGAATATATTCAGGATTTTCTTGGGATTTTTTGTTTATTTGTTTTCTCACGAAAATCTGTATACATTTGGGAAGCTGAAATATATCCAAAAATACCAATAAGGTAGTTTTTGGAGTATATTTTTGGCTCCAAATGCACACCCTCAGTTATAAGACATTTAAATGGGGATTTTTTTTTCCTTTTCATATTAATTGTGATAATTAAAAATACTCCATTTTCATAATTATTGTCATTATTAATGAAAGAAACTCAAAAGTCTACCAAAGACTGAAGTTTCACCTGAGCCTAAAGGCAGGTACAAGACAAAACCATCAGAACAGTAACAGCAAGAATGGCTTACATGTAATCTCCCTATATTATCAAAGCCAAATGGTGGTGGCACTCGCCAGAACATTCCACATGCTCCGGAATTGGTTGGTTACCTGGAGTGTCACTCAGGCACTGTCCCTAGCCACTGGTTGTGTTGCCTGAGTCCCACCCCCCAAAGAGGCACGTGGCAAAAATGGCCTCAGAATACACATTCACCTCACGAGAAAACACGGAGACTCCAAGCCTTTGCCTGGCTCCTGACTGTGGTCCTGCTGCTCCCCACTGCCGCTGCTCCCAGCACAGCCTCACCCTGCAGTCCTCGTCGCTGACTGTCCCGGCCCTTCCAAGAGCCCCGACGAATTCAGGAGGTCAGTGGCCAGCTTTTCTCTGCTGACTGGCACCTGCCTTCCTGGGAGCCGGAGAGGGGGCCTGCAAGCAGGGCCACTTCCCTTTAGCTCCCCGAAGGCACCAGACTGTGGCCGCATCCTTTCCCGGGAGCCACAGATCTGGCAGCAGGTGGACTGAGGGCCTTCCAGCAAGGCTGCTTCCCTTCAGCACCCCAAGGGTGCAAGACTGCGGCCGCCTCTCTCCCTGGGAGTTGGATATTGGGCGGGGGATGGGCTGAGGGGCTTCCAGCAGGCCCGCTTCCCTTTAGCGCTCCGAGGGAGCCAGACTGTGGCTGCCTCCCTTCCTGGGAGCTGGACTTCGAGGGGGGGTGGGCTGAGGGATGTCTGGCAGGCCCACTTCCCTTTAGCGCCCACCGGCTCTGCACTGCTCCTGCTGCCCTTCCCAGAAGACAGGAATTGGGCGTGGGGTGGACTGAGGGCCTGCCCACTGTGCCGCTTTTCTTCAGCACCCCACAGGCATGGGACTGTGGCTACCTCCCTTTCCAGGAGTTGGATATTGGGCGGGGGCGGGCTGAGGGGCTTCCAGCAGGACTGCTTTCCTTTAGCACCCCAAGGGCACTGGACTGCGTCTGCCTCCCTTCCTGGGAGCCAGGCATTGGTACGGGGGTGAGCTGAGGGATGTCTGGCAGGCCCGCTTCCTTTAGCAGCCTGCTGGCTCTGCACTGCACCTGCTGCCCTTCCCGAGAGACAGGAATCGGGCGTGGTGTGGACTGAGGGCCTGCCCGCTGTGCCACTTTCCTTCAGTGCATTAAAAGAAGGCTTTCAGCGAGATAGATAAGAAACACTGAAATGCTACTCCCTAATAGAGAGCTACTAGCCAACAATGTGAGACAGAGAGCAAATGCCAGCCAATTTAAAGTAGGCCTTTTACCACATAAAAATTTTGGACTGATTGCTACGACTAAAAATTTTGTAATTGGCTTGCTCCTATTCAAGTACTTACAATGAAACTGAAAATAAGTTTTAAAATATTCTAGCTAAAAATTATAACAAATACCATTCCATTCAGCTTCATGTCTTTTCCCACTCCTTATAACTATGCTTTTTATAGGAGAGATTGAATAGAGAAGAAAACAAATAAGAAGCTATACTGTTTTAAAAAGAAACTCTGAATTAAGAAGTTGACACTTTCCAATTTTATAAGACTACTCATGAGGAAGATTGGTGAAATGAGTGCAAAAACTGGTGTGCTCATCGAGGATGTGATGATGTTGGACCTTGCTTTGTTAATGTCAGAATTTTCTAACTACATTGTAAGATTAATAGCTTCACAAATTGATGCTCATAGAATTATTAAATGTGTCATTGTTAATTTTATCACAGTAGTTCTTTGTTTGTTGGCATGAATCTGCACACTGTGATCCCTCCTCTGGCTTTTGTGGTTACAACTTGAACAATCATATATATATATTGTACATTAAACTCTTGTGGTACAATATTCAACAATAAAGTTATGATTTCTTCATTAGAATTTCTTCCTTGACTGGAATGCACAATATAAATTAGCTATTATAGCTAAATCCCATATCATTCCTTTACCTTAGGGGCTTCTTTAGTTTTCCAATACTTAGCAAAAACTAACCTCCATGTCACAAGGATATGGAATCTCTTATTTCTTTGCTGCCTTCTCTTATGAATAAGTTACTAGATTAAAATGTTGGGTCCAAGATCATATCTGAATATAATATGAAAAAAATATTGTGTCCAATATTATTGTTACATATTAATCTTGTATAGCAAACAAAAAAGAGTCTTGGAACACCTTAAAGAGCAACAGATTTATTGGGTCATAAACATGCATAAACTAGAGTCCTCTTCAGTAACTACATCAAGTGGGCACTCAGCATATGAACATATGCAGACACTGACTAATTGTAAACTGCTGGGTCAAAAGGCAATGAAATGAAACAAAAGAGCTACCATTCATGACATTTCTGTCTGTCTCCCCCAGTTTCTGAATGTTGCTATTTTGGATGTCAGATTTCAGTCCATGTATTTATTATTCCACTCCTGTCAATTGTGTTTCCATATCTACTCAGAGAGAATTATTGCAAGACCAAGACTATTGTCATTATATGATGGTGGTGAAAAGTGCCATCAAGTCACAGCTGACTTATGGTGACCCTGTAGGGTTTTCAAGGCAAGAGACCTTCGGAGGTGGTTTGCTGTTGCCTGCCTCTCTGTCACGGCCTTGGAAGCCTCCCATCCAAATACTAGCCAGGGCTGACTCTGCTTAGCTTCCAAGATCTGACGAGATTGGGCTAGCCTGGGCTATCCAGGTCAAGGCATAGTCATTACATTCTCATAAATATATATAGTATATAGCATCAGATGCTAACAATGCCTTTTTGCTATCTACATAGGACAAACAGGGCAGTCTCTACACAGAAGAACAACAGAAGACGAACAGCACATGAAAAAAATGGCAATATACAACCTCCCAGGATGTTTCGTCTCTGACATGAACTTCATGATGTTTCAGTAAAAGCATTTAAAAGGCAGGTACCTCGTGAAATTTCTGAATTAGAATTTATCAGGAAGTTTAATAGTATCCAGTTAGGGATCAACTGTGATAATGGGTTCCTTTCACACTAAAGGTGTTCTGTCTAGTAAGGTCAAACTAGACGTGGTGAAGATCTCTGTTAGACTTTAAAAGGGAAATTACATCTGCATTACAATTAGGATTACGGTTTACAGGAATGGAAGATGGTGGTTTAACCTGATTCTTTATGGTTTTGCTAACTGAAAATGCCTGACTCCTGTTATTAGCCTGTCAGGCTCCATCTGAGCCAGAATGAGGTCTAGGGCTGTAGCATCCTCCAGTATTTCCCCTTCTTACAGGGGAAGATTCTCAGAATAAGTGGAGGGGGGTGGACTTCACTTTGATCTCTCTATATATCCTGCCAGTGCCTTTCCCACAGCTTCTTAGGATCAATCTGGCCCTTCCTCCTCAGCCTTCCCTGGGCTAGCTCAGGAGTACCTGGTGGTGAGCTGTCCATGGACTCCCAGTGAGTGGAGTCTGAGCCAATGGCCTCCCTGGCTGCACCCTCCCTTCTCCTGTTCCGCCCTCCCCTGAAGGTTTCAAAAGGCTGCTCCTCCTGCCTGCACAGGCCCCTGGAGGCTTCCCTGCTGTGGGCATCCTCTTCTGGCCTGTTCCCAGGTGTAGCCTGTTGCCTGAGCCTGCCAGACTCTGAAGTTGTTGCTGCTGGGGTATTTCTGGGCATGGCCTCACCCTTGCTCCCTTCCTGGGCTGCCTGCCCCAGCAGGCCTGGCCAAGACTGCCCCTGCCAGCATCTCTTCTGAAGCAGGTGAGTATAGAGGTGGGGCTGCCACCCCCCTGATGTAGCCATTTATGGGGGGGGGAGACTGGTGCCCCTCTTTATTTTCAAAGGGTTGTTACATCATGTGGAATCTGATTTTGATTTGCAAACCCATATGGAGTGAAAGGACTGACCCTTTCTCCCTTCCCTGTGTGTCTCAGATCTGAACTGGGGCCCCACATGGCAAAAGATTCTGGGCAGATCAGTTAATAAATCCCCCAGTGTCTCATCTGCTTTGACCCTAACAGATTGTGTTATCTTTATATATGACTAGGAATAAGGCCCGTTGTGGAAATAAATACAACGAGCTCTAGAGGGAGGCTCTGGGAGAGTCCCCCGGCCTTGGGCACTCAGCAGGTTGTAATAGCACAGAATCCACCATTTTCTCCAGGGGAACTGATCTTTGCTACCTGAAGAGCAGTAGTAACTCTGTGTGATCTCCATCCCTCCCCTGGAGACTGGCAACAATGGTTTCCCATGAGGGAATGGCTGGTTTGGAGGGTGGAGTCTATGGCATTGGGGGGCACTAAGGAGAAAGTACAGTTGGCACCTTTGATTAGGGAAATACCTGGAGATTTGGGGGGTGGATCCTGTGGAGGGCAGCACTGGGGGGGGATGGAAGGACTCAGCAGGGGATAATGTCATAGGGTCTACCCTCCAAACCAGCCATTTTCTCCAGAGGAACTGATCTCTGTCATCTGGTGATCAATTATAGCAGTGGGAGATCTCCAGGTCTCACCTGGAGATTGGCAACTCTAGGGGAAAGTCAGCCACACAGCAGGGGGTCAAGGAGAATGGTTTGATGGTCACTGGCCTACCTCATTAGCCAGCCAGCTATGGTGGAGCCAAAAAGGAGAGAGAGCCGTTTTAAGCTTATTCTGACAGGAAAGTGGCCAAGCTGGCAGTGGGCAGGGGAAGGGGTTATGCTGAAAATCCTTTGTTTTTTTACTCACCAAAGCAAGCTTGGTTGTCTACCAACAGCCACTGAGAAGACAGTCACAGTCCCACACAGGAGCCAAGAGAAGTGTCTTCCTCAGGAGAGAGTCTGGCTTTCCAGGAGCTGCAGCTTGTTTCCTCTCGGCCAGACCCTCCCTGGCACTACCGCTACTGCTGAAGGAAGGTGGGGGGAGACTTTGAAAGGCCCTGGGCAGCCTTCTCTGTGGTGCAGCCTGCTGAGCTATCACCCTGACGAAGTGCAGCCGAGGGAGAGGGGCTGAGAGGGGCAGCAAAGGTGCATGCTTCCCCTGCTTGCCGCCACTCGCTAGGTCTGCCTTCTTCTCCCCCATGGAGGGGTTGCCATTCTCTTAGCAGAGTGTCCATCCCCATCGCCAGCTCCTTCCAGACTGAGGGTGAGACACTGGCTGTCGGCTCTGTGGGTGGGGCTGAGGCAACGCAGCGAGGCAATGCAGCCAGGGGATTGGCAGACCTTCAGAGTGGCAGCTGAGGGAGCCAAAGGCTGTGGGAGCATGTGGAGTGATCGCACCAAAATAGAATTATTATATAGAGAGATGATGCTGGGAGTGGTCACAATGTTTATTTTGTGTACATTTGAGTTTCTATAGAAATACTACAGTCTATATCTCTTACATTTCATTGTCTTTTAGCTCCATTGGTTATAATTACTGTACTACCATGAGTATACATCTGCCAACTGAGAAAGCAATTCATGTATCTGGTGAAGTGGGCTGTATGTTATTGAAGTAAATGCCATGATACTCCTGTTCTTTATAATATGTGTATGCTTACCTTCCTCCACTCTAACCCTTGGTCCTTCTGTAATGTGGGGATAAAAATACTGGCCCACTTTAAAGGGCTATTTTAAGAATTTGACAAAACACACATGAGGTGCTAAATTGTGCTGAGAATGCAATATAAATGATTAAATTATTATTATTATTATTATTATTATCACATACTCCTTCTCTTTCAGTATTATAGCACAAATGAAATATTTCTGTGGCACCTTCATAGTATGGCTAGAGTAATCTTTATACACTGCAGAGGATAGAAACAGAAGACTAAATTTCTGTGTAAGCTTAGAGCAGGCAGCAAGGTTGAATTGGCCCATGATCTTTCCTTTGGGGGTGAATTGGTGGATGATTAAAGGAAGCAGGGACATTTGGATGGAAGATTATGTAAATGTAAATTGTTCTATTGCCTGAATACTTCTGATTTGGTTGAGGGAGCCTTTGCCTTATTTGACAAATTCAATTCATTGCTGCAAAATCAGATTATAGGAGCAATGACTTCTACAATACTCCACCTAGTGCTAACGTTTTCTACTTTCCATCTGTTCAAATGGCTTGCATGAACCCGTGACCTGATAAACAGGGGAGGGCAGGGGCATAGAAATCTCTTTGGTTTCTTTATCACCAAGCAGGGGATGAATATATCTGCAAGAGCATGAGTCACTTCATTTGTGAATGGGCACAAGTGAAGTATGACTCCCATGACAAGCCTTTTGGGAAATTGGAAGAATGAAAAGTGGTGACTATGACCTTCCTATATGACAGCTTCTGACAAGTCTCTGTATAGTGGTTGAAATTCACATTCATTTTACTTCCAGTTTATTGGCAATACTGTATTAAGCAGCACTTGCCCAGCACCAAGTACTCTTATTTCTTACTAATTTCTATGTAACTTGGAAGTGCTTAAGAATATGACACACTAGGTGTAAGATACAGTGTGAATCCATGATTTCATCATCTTTGTGTTGTTAGGAAAGGGAAAGGCACATACTTTAACTGAAAATTTTAAGTGTCTCCTTTTTATTTGAGATTAGTATTATTCCACTATCCAGAAAATAAGATCTACTTCCAAGAGAGATTAATTAGAAATTCAAGTTGTTCTTACTATAAAGAATAGAAAATGCAGAAATAACTCAGTATCATCTGACACGCTCACGTGCGTTCATGGGTTTTAAAAGAATTCAATATCCAGATGATCTAGTACATTGAGAACTAGTATGTATAGTATTAGAGTGTTAGGCTGAGAATCAGGAGACTCTATGAAGCTCACAAGGTTTGTCCTTTTCACTCTGTGTACCGGAGCAGTTTGAAGGGAGAACAGTTTAAAAATAAAATAAATTAAGGATGTAAAATTATTTGGATTGCCAAGACCTGAAAACCTCAGAAGCAGTCTAAAAATCCATTGTGCAAAAAAAGGAATCCCATGTAAACTAGCAGAAGTGTATCTGTTTTCACAAGCACAAAGACCCATAGATTAGGACCAAAAGACTGCTTTCCAGTTAATAACTCCCACTAGGGTTGCCACGCTCTAGGGGAGGCCTGGAGATCTCCCACTTTTACATTGTAGCTGGCTGGGGTACCTCCCCTCTTCAGACTCCACCCTCACCAGGCTGCACTCCCCCAAATCTCCAGGTATTTCTCAACTCAGAAGTGGCAACCCTAGACTCCACAATCATGCTTGTGGCACAGGGATCCCAGGTCTGGGAAGGTTGAATACTACTAATGTAGATAAAGGGAATCATTGACTCTTGCCTGTATTTTTGGAAATGAGTATAACAGTGATAAAATGTGGATAAACAGCATGTTCAACCAGACTGCTTATCAGTATCATAAGGCAACTACAAATGTACACCTGCATCTTATAGCAGATGTGAACACAGGAGCAAATTAAAGCAACAGAGCCAGTATTATATAACAATAGTTCATTTTACCAAAAATTCTATTTTCAGCAGTGGCAAGCCAGGTGCATCTGGAGAGTGCCTAAGCAGGGAGTGAAGACAACACATTGATACAGAGAGGTATAGTGCCTCTGAATATGTAGGCTCCATTTAGCTTTGTGCATTTAGCTGAGTCAGGCCAATGCCTGTTTACGTGCACAGATTGCTGGACTGTATCCATTATTTTGGGTGCCAAAGCATTATCAGATTCTTGGGTACAGCTCCTGTATTCATATTTTTGTGTCTTGATGAAGGCAGTGGAGAGGAGCTGTAGCTTCTAGTGTTCTGTAAAGAACGATGGCTTCAGTCAACTCATATTCCAGCAAGCCAGACACCAATTTTGATAGATGTTCCAGATTGATAATCTAGCAATTGATAATCCTGGCAAAAATACTATTTCTCATATCTAAATGAAGAAGAAGAAGAAGTTTCAAACCTATTTTCCTTTTTAAAAATCAGGATAAAAATATTAGTACTGAACAGGTTAAAGATAAGATTTTAAAATAAAAGTGAGTGAAAGAATAATAAAATAGTGGAGCAAAAGAAGTTGTAAAAGTTCTCTTGGTTGTAATCTATATATTTACTTTTTACCCCCTCAGCTAATAATCACTTTGGAACAGTAACCAAGAAATCTCTTTTGCTTTCTGTTTAGTGAGTTACCTCCACTAAGAATAAAGTTTTAAATGATCAGTGTCCACAGAGCCACTCTCAGAGAATGCCATGGGCAGCTGCTTCCAGTCAAGGCAATTATGTCAAAAGGACCATGATGATATTATTTGAATATCAGTCTTGCTCAGTGTACCTGAATGCAAGAACATGAGTTACTGGCATCTCTTTTAGCTGTCTTCATAATGTAGTCATTCAGTATGTGCTCACATGATGCAGCCTATCATACTAAGCATATTCCACATTGCTTTTTGTGCTACTGACTATGAGACTTGTCTTGCACTAAAACTGGGACTTTGCTGTGCTCTGGGATCTTAGCGCTAATAGGGTTCTTAGCACTAACGGGGAGAGACAGAGAACTTGGTCTCCACAATATTGTCGATGGAAAAGGTGCTTCTGGTGGGAAAAGGTGTTTCACAGAGACACAATAGGAGAAGAAAATACCATCAAGTTGCAACTGACCCATGTGGTGACCCTGTCAATGGGACATTCCAGGTAAGAAATGAGCAGAGCTGGTTTGTTATTGCCTTTCTTTTCGTAGTAGCCCCAGTCTTCCTTGGTGTTCTCCCACTGACATAATGACTGTGGCCAGCCCTGCTTAATTTACAAACTCTGACAAGCCAAATTTGCAGGAAAAGATCCTTTATTTCTACCTGGCACTGATCCTCAGATTTAAGTATCTGCAGATGGGCCCACATTGAGAATTAGATATATTGATTATATCATTTCCTCTCCTCCATTGTATCCTTACAACAACCCTGTGAGGTAGGTTAGGCTGAGAGTGTGTAATTGGCCCAAGGTAACCCAGCAAGCTTCCATGGCAGAGTGGAGATCTGAACCTGGTTCTCTCAGATCCCAATCTGACACTGTAACCATTGTATCAGTCTAACCACTGGCTGTCATATTTTCTTATCAAATTACTTTGCAGCTAAACTTGTTTTACAAATTTGAGATCCTTAATTATTTTACTTAAAGTTATTTTATCTCACTTTTAAAATTTAATTTTAAAATTATTTTTGATTAACATTACTTTATACCTTTAAGAACATAAAATACAACATTCCTAACTGTTAGCACATCAAATTGCACTGTTTGGCATATAAAAGTTTAAATGGTGTTTAAACAAAGTGCAAACATACCTAGTATTTGAGAGAGATGTAAACTACGACATTCTGTGACCTAATTTTTGCTATCTGAAAAAGAGGAAAAAATTAAAAATTGACAATAGAAATCATAATTTTTATAGTAAACAGGAGGGTTTTCCCCCCCTTAGAACAGACTGATGAAGGGAGCTTTGACTCTAGGGTGCTTATACCCTGAAATTCTTTTTGCTCTCTAAGGTGCTAGTGAACTCATATCTGTTGTACTGCAGACCAACATGGCTACCCTCTGAAACTATATTCGATTTAGAAACAGTCTTAACAGGTGCAGAGAAAGTGAGTCAGAGTAACATAATCGGGATAAGGGGTGAGGAGGAGATTGGATTTATACCCGACCCTTCACTTGGAGTCTCAGAGCGGCTTACAAACTTCTTTCCCTTCCCCTCCCCACAACAGACGTCCTGTGAGGTAGGTGGGGCTGAGAGAGCTCTTTCCAGAACTGCCCTTTCAAGGACAGCTCTTGTCAGAGCTATGGCTTGCCCAAGGTCATCCAGCAGCTGCAAGTGGAGGAGTGGGGAATCAAACCTGGTTCTCCCAGATTAGAGTCTGCACACTTAACCACTACACCAGAAGGAAGGATTGGCTGTTATGGGTACTGAAACAAAGATGTTAAAGTCTCTTGATCTGAATGGAGTTGAAGATGCCCCCACAGATTCTTGTAGGGTTGCTAAATTATTAAAGCTTTATTCCTAAGAATAATTTCCTGGGTGTGAGCCACACTGAACAAAATAGAGGAAAGGGAATCTGGTTTCTGGCCTGTCCTGTATACATAGAACATTCCATTCTCTCTATTTAAAAATGCCTCCTATGGCACATGCTGCTCACTTTATTTCCAGCTCTACCCATTTCTCAGTATTTATTTAGATTTATTTTCCCTTGTATATTTTAATCATAATAATCTACCACCGCTAAATGAACTGTTTGATATACAGGCACCTTTATTACCTTCATCTGGAACCTCTTTTCTCTTGACTGAACTTTTTTTTTCAGTGATGATTCATGTAATCAAAATTAAGCAGTTCATAAAAAAGTCATTTGCCCTTTGTCCAGAAAAATCATTACCAATTAGTACAATGTGAACTTTAAAATGAATATCTGAAAGCCTTCCCAAATAAAATATTACAGCAAGAGTGTCATATTGGACTTGTTAAGTTGTGACTGAATCAACTAGTGCTCCTCTTCCAGAATGCTTTTGTTTTGAATGTTTTGCATACGAAGGCAGATTCCTAAGTGTATAGGCGCAAAACTATGATATATTTCTTGAAATGTGTGTCTTGAAATATTGTTCATTCAATAGAATCCACGAGAAAAGGCAATATTTCACTATTACTGTCACTGATGGTTTAACTCTACATATAATATTACTTAAGTATGCTAACATTGTATTCTAAATTAAGCATTTTTAATTAATAATTTCTGTGGTTTGGCTTAGTTTTATGAAAATGTATTTTATTAAAGTCTCCCTACTGATCAATTCTTGCAAAGTTTAACCTTAAAAAAAGACACCCAGGAGCCATGTTTTAAGGGGAATCTCCCTTTTTAAGCTTCCTTCTGGTGAAAAGGATCAAGTTTATCTTTAGAAGCTTATTTGGTTTTTAAGATTATCCTCACAAGAAGATGATGAGCTCTTCTTCTTGATAATAATCTTTTCGTTTCTTAGATGTTCTCTTCTCAAAGAGCATAAGTAGCATTAATCCTCCATTCATTGCCAAATGAATACAACGTAATTCAAAATTTAGATGCAAAAGACAACTAGGAAATATAATTTGGATCCAATTTTTGAATAGTATTGAATACATGCATGAAAAAAATTATGAGATAATGTTTGAGGGTTCTTTGATACTTAGTTTATGCAATATTTTACTGTTTTCATATTGAGTAGAGATGCTTGATCACCCCTTTGTGCTGCAGTTTGTTCTTAAATTGCAAGCAGGAACTTTAAATCTCAAAATATTTTGAATGTTTTAAATTTTTTGAAATTTGATTGAAAATGTCCTGTGCATGTACATTTTCACACTGTTTTATTCCTCACCCATCATATTTATTATATGTTAAAATCAATTTTTAAAATGTTGCTTTCATCCTATTCATGGGATGTGGGAAGTATTGCTTGTCTCTCTATCTAGCTTAGCCCGTTTGGCCTGGCTAAAATAATGGCTAGTCCGATACATTGCAAATACTTTGCAAAAAATACTTTTTGTAGCAGGAACTCCTTTGCATATTAGGTGACACACCCCTAATGTAGCCAGTCCATTCAACCAGAACATTCAGCATGAGAAATTCTCACGTTACAAACACACTCCTACTGAGCTGGGGAAGCTGCATGGTTTGTGCATCTGGCCTTCATACTGGGTTTCAAAGTGGAGAGTGTTCATGTCTGTTTGTATTTATTGATTTACACACATTGGCACTGCCATCCAGAAACAGTTGTTCAATTCAGTTAGTTCAGAATATGTACCAGCATGATGCAACTGAGTAACATCACTGACTGCACAGATGCAAATACAGCATATACAGTGAAGTGATTTCAAATGGTGTAGAATCTGCCCATGATAAACCTGGGCATACCTAATTCAAGCATGCTACTAAATTCTGAAGATTCATCAGCAAAGACTGATCAGGCAATGACTACATATTGCACAGATGCAGAACTCTTTGAAATTCTGTTCATTTTCTACTACACACAAATTGTTGAGGTAATCATATGAGGTATTCAGGTCAACTATCAGAGCTCTTTTTGTAGCAGGAACTCCTTTGCATACTAGGTGACACACCCCTAATGTAGCCAGTCCTCCAAGAGCTTACATTAGCCCCTGTAAGAAGAGCTCTGTAAGCTCTTGGAGGATTGGCTACATTAGGGGTGTATTGCCTAATATGCAAAGGAGTTCCTGCTACAAAAAGAGCCCTGCAAAGCTAAGAATGAAAGTTAACATTTCTGTCATATCAAGGTATTATTAGATACCAACTAATCGTCCATGCATGTGGTATGAAGTTCATTAAGGGGGAAATGTGTTGTGTAAGTAGTTATTGAATACATGTATGTCTTTCTGAGGCTACCTTTGTTTTCAGACAGCTTTACCAGGGCTCTTTTTGTAGCAGGAACTCCTTTGCATATTAGACAACATACCGCTAATGTAGGCAATCCTCCAAGAGCTTACAGAGCTCTTCTTACAGGGGCTACTATAAGCTCTTGAAGGATTGGCTACATTAGGGGTGTGTTGCCTAATATGCAAAGGAGTTCCTGCTACAAAAAGAGCCCTGATCAGTACTGCTGTTTTTCTGCTGGGTCTCAGCCATTGTATTGTAGATGGTCAGAAATTTATGTTCAGGTTGTCATGTGACCATCAAAGAAGTGCTGATCTTAGTGCCAAGATGGAAGGAGAAAGAGAAATTACTGCAAAATGGTGGGTTAATGGTAACAGAGCCATAGGCTAATTCTCTGGGAAGTGTAGTTATGATGAACCCCTGCTTCTTCTTTAGTGTGAAACAGATTTTCCTGTCAAAATGCTGTTCCCCACTTTGACTGAACAGCCCCTTGGCAACACCTTATATATATATAATTATCTTGACGTGTTGGCCATTTCCAGCGCTCCCATTGGCTGTGCTGTGTGCTCCAACAGCCATTGGCCCATCAACCATCACTTAAGAGTAATCACATGCCATTGGCTGAGTGCTGGGTCCACTCCTCTTCCCCGCCCACTGCCACCTCAGCCATTGTTCCCTGTCAGAATAACTGCCAAATGGCTGTCTCTCCTGACGAAGACACTTCTGTTTGGCTCCTGTGGGACTAACTTTTCCCTCAGTGGTTGTTGCTAGGCAAACAAGCTTGATTCTGTCAGTAAAAAGACAAAGGAATGAAACCCTTTCCAGGTCTTTGTGGCAAACTCAATGGGGCCAGTCCTGACTAGGGTTGCCAGCTCCAGGTTAGGAAATTCCTGGAAATTTTGTGCTGAAGTCTATGGAAGCCAGGGTTTGGGAGAGACCTCAGCTGAATAGAATGCCATAGAGTCCACCCTCCAAAGCAGTTATTTTCTTCAGGGGGAGAGACAGATCTGTTGTTTGGAGTTCAGTTGTGATACCAGACAATACCACAGCCAGTGTGGTGTGGCAGCACTTCAGAGCAGGGCCTTCCAGACCCAGGTTCTTGCTGTGGAAGCCAAGTGGGTGATTTTGAACCAGTCACAGACTTCTAGTGTAACCCTCTCCCCCACCCATTGCCAGCTTGGCCACTTTCCTATCAGAATAAACTGTGGAAACAGCTGTGTCTCCTGCTTGGCTCCGCCATGGCTGGCTGGCTACTGAGGTGGGCCAGCAGCCATCAAACCATTCTCTTCAACCTCCTGTTGTGTGGCTGACTTTCCCTAGGGTTGCCAATCTCCAGGTGGGACATGGAGATCTCCCACTGTTACAATTGATCCCCAGATGACAGAGATCAGTTCCCCTGGAGAAAATGGTTGCTTTGGAAGGTAGACTCTATGGCAGGGGTGGCCAAACTTGCTTAATGTAACATCCACATAGAATAAACGTCAGATGTTTGACAGCCACAAGACATGAACAAATATTACATACACATTTTTATTAAAAAATATGCAAGTTTGCATTTATTAACATTAAATTAAACTGTGTGAAAGAGCTGCATGTGGCTCCCGAGCTGCAGTTTGGCCACCCCTGCCCCATGGCATTATATTCCGCTGCGTCCTTCCCCTCCCCAAACTACCCTCCACAGGATCTGTCCCCCAAATCTCCAGGTATTTCCCTACTCAGAGCTGGCAACCCTATTTTCCCCTCAATGCCTGTTGCTAGACAATCAAGCTTGGTTCTGTCAGTAAAAGGCAGGAGGGGTCCTTTCTACACCTATTGTGGCCTTTGGGAGAAAACTCATTGAGGCCAGTCCTGACTAGGGTTTCCAGCTCCAGGCTAGGACATTCCTGGCGATTTTATGGTACAGTCTACAGAAGCCAGAGTTTAGAGAGAGGAGCAGCCTCAGCTGAACAGAATGCCATAGAGCCCACCCTCCAAAGCAGTTATTTTCTCCAGGGGGAGAGAGAGATCTGTTGTCTGGAGTTCAGTTGTGATACCAGGTGATACCACAGCCAATGTGGCAAAGCAGTTAGTGCTTCAGAGTAAGGTCTTTTCCTCAGATGTGTTGGTACACCATAAGGGCAAGGAGTTGTCTGTTTCCCTCAGACTGACATACAGACACCTGACTTGCCAAGCCAAAGTCCAAACGACGACTGACTCCCTCTGACAGGTCTTTTGAAAACTCTCCTCAGCTGGTACTGACCAATCAGAGAGAAGGGGGGTGCATGCAGGCAGCAGTCTGTCAATCAAACTGTGACTTAGTGAGGCATCAACCCCTAATATCCCAGTTTATTGCTTTTGAAGCACTAAGCATCCTGGCTTTGGAGGTCAGTTAATCACAGTAGGAATTATAAACTTCAGTCCATTAGTGGCTATTAGCCACAAGGTATAGATAGGAACTCTCAGGCTGGGGCAAGTGATGCTCTGTATTCTTGGTGCTTGGGGGGGCAACAGTGGGAGGGCTTCTAGTGTCCTGGCACCTGGTATTTTTGGCCACTGTGTGACAGAGTGTCGGATTAGATGGGCCATTGGCCTGATCCAATATTGGCTTCTCTTATGTTCTTATGTTCTTCTTTGTCAATAAGCCACTCTTGCCAGAATTCTCATCTTTATCTATTCATTTACATTATTTATAGTCTACCTTTTCCACTTCAGGAACAACTTAGAATGCAGGCTGAGCTTAGAATGCTCAGCTTCTGTTTTCCTTCCTCTTAAACCCTTGCAATTCAAAAAGCTGTGAAACTGTGGGAATATGGAGAAGGAAAGAATGTCAGAGTCCAGTACTGAGGATTATGAGCTGAGGGGAAATTCATACTTGGTTAGGCTCAGCTCATAGTGGCTAGTGACTTCCAGATGGGAGGATTATTTCTGAATTCTTTCCCCTATTTCCAAAATTCTTTTCCATCATTATTCTTGATCAGTAAAACAAGCTAATCTCAGTGTACCAGGGCTTTTGAATGATGTCATCTGAAAGAAGGAACATGTAAGCCAGAGACTCTTGCATGGTGTCCTGTGGAAGAAGAAATGGTGTCCTAAACCACAGTTTCATTATCTCTATGGGCTCCTCACAGGCCTTTCCTTACTTACAGGCAGCCCTCCAACAGTTTCTCACTAACAACCATGAATCACCCAACAGAGACACAAACCCAGGTATTAAATAGACCTAGATGCCTGCTGTTTCCCCTTATACCTTAAGGCAATAATCTTAACAGGTTCTAATAATAGCAAATATACCATCGATAACTCATTAGCCTACACATCATCCAATTTAATAGGTGCCATCTTGTGCTGATAATAACCTTCTACTGTCTACATTGGACCGTAATGATTCCTTGTTTTAGAGTGTGTGTGTCTTTAAATGTTTGGTCGGAGTACAGTGATAGCAGAGTAGAATGACTGAGGGAGACAAGTGTGCTGTGATTGGAAGATGGCTGAGAGTGTGGAAGGAGTTGTACTGAGTGGATCTTTGTGTGCGTGTCTTGAAGGAATTCAAAGTTATCCAGTTAGAGAGTCAGTCGGTTAGTGAGTCTATCAGAGAGTGATATGACGTAGTTCTGTGTGGAAATTTAAAGAATACAGTATATATGGCTTTACAAGTTTATGTGTGGAAGAGATATGTGAAGGTTCTGTGAGACTCCAAAGTTAAGAAAGAGAATTAATACAAAGAGCTTAGCCAGTGTGGCTGCCTAGTAAAAGTGATTCCAGTCAGAGAGGAATCTTATGCTCAAAGACTGTGTGTGATATCTTGGCAGTTTATTTTAACAGTTTCTCTTCCTCAAACAGTTAAAGTTAACTAGCAACTTATTTTTGTTCTTTAACCAATAAATCATATTTTGTTTATCTCAGAATCCAGTTTAACCCTTTCTCAGGGCTGCATAGACCTCTGAAAAGCCAGACCCTAGGTCACATTTACCAGCAGCAGAAAAAGAGAAGATTTGGAATTACTTAAAATTCCTGGTGGCAGCAGAAACTACCCTGTTTGTGAACACAAAAGGCAATTTTAAAGTTAAACCAGTCCTCCCCAAATAAGAGGTCACCACAGGGACAAACATGTAAATCTCTGCATAAGAGAATCAATAAATGCAAGGTAAAGATAAAGGTTCCCTTGCTCGAAAGCCAGTTGAATCCGACTCTAGGGTTGTGGTGCTCATCTCCATTTCAAAGCCGAAGAGCCAGCGCTGTCTGAAGATGTTTCCGTGGTCATGTGGCCGGCATGACTAAACACCAAGGCGCATGGAACGTTGTTACCTTCTCACTGAAGTGGGACCTATTTATCTACTTGCAATTTCTTGCTTTTGAACTGCTAGGTTGGCAGGAGCTGGAACTAGAGACGGGAGCTCACTCTGTCACATGGCACTCAGGTCTCGAACTGCTGAACTATTGACCTTCCACAGCCTGCAGTTCAGCGTCTTAACCACTTGAGCCACTGCAGCTCCCAATAAATGCAAACTTGACATTAAAAAAATCATAACTTTCAGAAACGATTGGGAAACATTTTAATCTCCCTTTTAGACCTGAAAGTCACTGTTCCACAAAACACTTCAAAAGAAATATATAAAATTAAAGTGCTGAATGAGAAATTAAAAACTTGAATATATGTCATCCTGGCTTATATGGAATATATGTCATCCTGGCTTGGATTTCCTCAGTCACTACAATCTCTAATAGCTCTTTAGGACCCATTTTTTGGAAATTTTAATTGGCTGTTCTTGACATGGTTTATCAGAATATAACCTTATACCAGGGATGCACAAAATGGAATTTCTAAGCCAAAAATACACATGAAAATTGCTGTTTTGGGTTATTAGAGTAGTTTTCTAAAATGGTGTTAGGAATCTGGGATTCTTAGTGAAATGAAATTACTACTACCCCCAATCCATGTTGTTTTCAAGTCTGGGTACCTACTAAGCCAGCAGTAGCATGTGCATTCTCTTGTCATAGTGTTCTTTGATTCCAGTTGTTTTCCTAGACACTGGCAAGCATCTTTCGTACAAATCAGATATCAGTAAGGGAGGAGTACAGTCTTGCATTCCCAGACAATCACCATTGCAGACAAGCTACAGAGAGGTAATGCAACATGTGCTCATGTTATTCTTTGATTCCACTGGTTTCCCAAGCAACAGAATTCCTTCCTTCTAATTGGATACTTGCAAAGAGGGAGCACAGAGCACTTCCACAGCAGTCTAGAGAAGACCACATGTGCAGAAATTTTTCTACTTCAGGACCCGGTAAAACAGAGCCCCTTTGTGGCATGTGTTTGATATTCAGGGGAGAGGAGAGGTAGTATAGTCTTCTGGTCAATTTTGTCTCCATTATATATAATGACTGCTGCTCCAGACCCCAGAACTGGATGTTCATTGAAAAGAACGGTGTCCGCAGTGTAAATGCATGGAAACCCACCTACTTTGGGGACCAATAAAACAGAGCCCCTGATTTGCAAGTGCTTGAATTTGGGCAGTCTTGATAGGAGAGAAAGGACTGCATTCTGTGTGATTTTGGTTCTGTTGTCTTTAATGACAGCTGCTCAATACCCTTGGAACTGGCTGTCCTTTGAAAAGAATGGTCCCCCAAATCAAAAATCTGAAAACACCATATGGATTTCTAATGAGCCAGTAATGCCCTACACAAAATTAAGCAATCACAATACAAATTTCCCCTCTCCTCAAAGCCCAGATCCAAAACTTTAATTAACTTTTTCTCAGTGCACACCCCTGCCTTGTACCAATATCAGTTAATTTTGACTTAAACTGTTTGCTTTAGGGATGGGCACAAACTGCATTCATGGTTCATAGCTGAACCACAAACCAAACCACAAATGTACCAGGAGATTGATTCACAAACTAAACTGGTTCATATGGGTCCATGACTCCAGCTTTCTGCTCCCCACCACTTTTGACAGGGAGCAGAAAGCAGCAGTTTTGTCACATTTAGGGCAAAGTCTGGCACTGTTCCTCTGCCCAGTGTTTCCAGGACACAGAAATACAATGACAGTCAGCAAGGCAAGAGATAAGAGTAAGGTCTACAAATCAGTCCAAAGTCAGGGAGCCAAAGTTTCAGTCCAGGATTCAGAGGAAAAGAGGTTCCATAATCCAGGGCTTGGAACCAGTGCAAGATGCAAGGTCTGGGTTTCTAGCTGTGAACACAAGGTTAGCAAGGACAGAATACAAAGTCAGAGTAGACCAGGTCAACTCACAGAAGTGCATGACATGCTAGATTGCTTCCACTCTGAACATTGCTCAGTGTATTCCTTTTATCTACCTCGTTAGCTGAATCATCCTCCAAATCCCAGGTGTTGCTTATTACTGCTGAGTTCATCTGGATGCAAGTTTTTTTGTTTCCTTATCTGCTTGTCATTCCTGCTCCTGCAAAGACTCTGCTCCAGGAATTAACACTGACTGCTGATGGGCAATCAGATGGGCTCTCCATCTCTCTAGAACTGTCAAGCACTCTCTCCTTCTGAGCTCTGCTGGTTCAGAAGGAACTGGTGGCTCTAACCTATGTGTCATTTCTTTCTTCTCCTGCCAAATGAGCTGCAGCTGGAAATCGCTCTCATTTCCTGATGCTTCTTTTGCTGGGTCTGATTCTTATTTTATTTTAATATTTTTTTTATTATATTTCAACAATAAACAGACTTAAAAAAAAACAGTACATACAAGGTTATGTGCAGTGCCGTGGAAGTAATTTACATAGCAAATAGAAAGTAGTGAGAATGCATAAAATCAAGCTAACAATAATAGTGAGCATATTAACAATTGTGTAGATTTCTATTAGAATAAAAGAATTAAGATTACAATGGACATGTGTTTCTCTTACTCAATCAGAACCAGGGTGTATCATAGTATATTTAGGCAATTTGAGTATATTGGTATGGGGCCAGTTATTGTTGCAAAATGTTCATATATATGTAATTGTGTGGTTGAAGATCTGAGGCAAAGATGTACTCCATGAAGGGCAGCCATTTCTCTGCAAAATTGGATGGTCTAGGATATGATTCTGAGTGGCGAAGGTGGTCTGTTATTTCTTCTAAGATCAGGTGATCCCACACTTTGTTTAACCAACATGAGCGTGTCGGGGCCTTATCAGCTTTCCATCGGGATGCAATTGCTGTTTTAGCGGTCACAATAAGACTAGTGATTAGATCACGCTGAATGGGAGGTATTCTTTTTGAGTCCCATAAATCAAGAAACAGTAAAGTCGGGTCAAAAGGTGTGTCGTAGCTTGTAATTAGCTTGAATTGTATCAGAACATCTTGCCAGAACTGTTGGATATGGACACACTGCCACCAACAGTGAGCAAAAGAACCGATTTCTCCACATTTTTTCCAGCAGTAGAGTGAGTGTGTTGATGTCATTTTGGAGAGTCGTTCTGGTGTTAGGTACCAGCACATAACGATTCTGTGTCTGCAGCTTTGTTGAGATAATAGATGAGGTCATCAATTTGGATTTCCAGGTTAGTGACCATTGTTGAGGCATAATGGTTTTGCCACAGTCCTGCTGCCATTGCAATTGATGTTTCATTGGTAGGTCATCCTTTTGGTGGATCAGGATTTCATATGTTGTGGAAATTAAGCCTTTAGATGATTCATTTTTTGGATCAATGAGTTTCTCAAACGGGGTCAATGGACTCCTTAAGAGGTGAGTGAGGCCCAGATGTTGGATCATATGATTTAGTTGTAGGTAGAAGAACCACGGGATGGATCTCTTTAACTTTTGATCTAGTAGTAATTTAGGGGATAGACCATCTTTAGATAAGATGTCATTAAGGCATGCCATTTTTGCTTGTTTCAAGCTTTCCTTCATTTCAGTGTCACATCCAGGGAGGAACCAAGATTGAGATAAAAAGGAAGTAAATCTGGAGTATTCTCGTAAAAGTTATGGCTGACAGGAGTCCCAGTTTTTAAGAACAGCCATTAGAAACATGTGTGTGAGAGAACGATACAGTTGATACACATGGAGCACTTTCCTCTGTGATGCCCAAGAAAGCCCTTCTAAACAGTTGAGATGAGTAGACCAAACTGCTCCCACAGCTCAGCAGTTTAAAGGGGCTTTCTTGGACAGCCAGTTCCAGACTTGGAGCCATTTAAACCACTGCTTTCTACTCCCTGCAGCTTTTCATGGGGAGCAGAAAGCAGTGGTTTAAATGGCTCCCAGCCATTTAAATTTGTGAAAGTTTGTGGCAGTTCTTCAGCTACTTTTCATGAAGAGCAGAAAGCAGGGATTTAAATCCCTTCTTTCTGCTCTTCACAAACCACCACAAACTGTATCAAAATTCATGAAAGTCCATGTCAGTTCTTCAGTTTGCAAACATTACTTCATGAACTGCCCAAACTTCATAACAAACTAGTTAATCAGCAGGTTCGTTCCTATCCATAATTTGCTTTTCCATTTGAGCCTCTGACCTCCCTTGTCTTATCCAGTATATGAAACTGGTTGATTTATGACAGAACTCACACCTACCCTTTCTACATCAACTCCTCCATTTTACCCTTACATTAAGGTTTATACTTGAAAGTTACATAATATAATTCACACCAAGCCTTGAGTCCTTCTCAACCTGCCACAAATTTCCCAGTTTGAATTTCCTTCACATATTTACCTGAAAAAGTGGGCTGTGACCCACAAAACTGCATACTGATATAAATGTTGTTAGTCTTTAAGGTGCCACTGGATTTTTGTTTTATTCTTCCCAACACATGCTTAGTTGTATGTCCACCAGTTGTATGGGCACATATTCTTTAGCCAGGTGTCATCATATATGAATGTAGTAGACCTTGATACTTTCAAGAAAAAGTTTATGGTCACACCACATCATCCACTGTTATCCTGGCCACCAACAACCATGTCAAGATTAGCTTACTATGGCACAGGACAGACTGGCAATTTGCCCCGGTAGCCAGTCGCGGCAAAAAAACCCCGGAGTAAACGATACCGGGTTTTCCCACCCACACAGCGGGGGCCTCTGCCGGAAGATACCGGACGGAGGCGTGCGGGAGCGTTCAGACTGCCGCGCCAGAGGCGCGCTATATTCGCTGTTTCCCCATTATTTCGGCTGTGGGCGTATGTGCGCATGAGCGCTTGAGTGCTCATGCGCATAAGCGCATTTTGCCTTTTTTTTTTTGCCCTGCAACGCCGGCACCGCATTGGGCAGTGGAGCAGAGCATAGCCAATCACACCGCTGCTGCCTCATGCTCAACGCGGGTTGCTCCCGGCTTTTCAGCTGCGCGTTCAGACTCCCCGGAAGCGGAGAAACGCGCGACGAACGCAGGCTTTCAAGATTTGCGCCGGCTTTTATCAGGTGTTTTTTAAATCCGGCAGTGAAGCGCAAGAGCACCGGTAGGCTACGGGTGGGGGACGCCAGCCAGATGTGCCTGTGTGAACATCCCATTTACCCCGATATTGAGTCGTTGTCAGCCTGGGTCCCATCCCGCGGCAAATTGCCAGTCTGTCCTGGGCCTATGTATGAATTTTCTCAAATAATCCTTGGGAATAGTCAATTTTTTTCTGAGAATTCTCTACCAGCTCATACAGTTGGCTCTAGGTTGTAATTTTGCATTATATTAAGATGCCTAGTATTACTTTACATCTAAACTAGCTTTTTAATCTCCAAAACTCCTTAACCTGCATGGGAAAGTAAAGAAAACAAAATCCAAGAGGAATTATTTTGGTTCAAGACCAAGTGTCAGTGTTCACTGAGATTTCCAAAATCAGAAAGCTACCTTGTGATATAAGGTGCTGTGCTTAGAAGGTGTAAAGATAGCTAATTTAGTTTGTATTAGTTCCTTCCCTCTATATCCCTTTGAGTTTCAGTAACAGTCTGCAAATAATTAGCGGCTCAGAATGAAACATAGATTAAATGCCAGCTAATTACTAATACAGAATAATGATTTTGCAAGAATGCACCAATTAGAAAAGACTATATTCAAATGAATCCTTTTCTGCCATTCACACGCTGCGAGATTCCAGTTGTGACTTTGTACAATACATGCATTTCTTCATACAAGTGCACCCCTTGCCAATAGAATATAGTCTAGGGTAATTCTTGTTCACTAATGAAGTAGTAATGAAAAAAGGGGGAAAAATAGGTAATTAGTGACATAGCCATGTCACAGAGGCGATTACTTCAATCCCCTTTGTCAAGGAATCTTATTTTTTTTCCATGTCTTAACTTCAGCATACACAAATGTAGGATATTTTCCCATATTCTTGGCAATGACATTTGTAGTAAGTTTAATTTATAATATTGTACCAAGTATCCACTTCTATACTGTCACTGAGATTATTGAAATGATAGTTCCACAAGATAATCTATCAATCCAAACTGCAGGACTTGGGCCAATCTCGTCTATATTAAAATTACCTTCCCTGTAAGAAAGCCATAATTCTTTTCCTTTTTCACACAACTTTGCTTTCTGTTTTGAGTTTTATGAATAATTGCTTTCTGCTGATCAAAAACAAATTATAATGTACTATACATACTGCCATTGATCACTATAAGTTCTAATGTATAAGTAAAAATATGTTTATGTTTCAAACTAAAGCTGACATCTCTATAATAAGATCTCGTACACACCAGATAGCACACTCTTGGCCATGCCAGAAAGTGAGATTACTTAGGTTATATGAGATATTTGCCACATTAAAAATAGGATGTTATACTAATACAATGATGTAAGTGTATCTAGCTGAAGACTGAGTGGTTAATTTTTAAAGAAGGGATACTTACCTATCCACTGTAGATATTCAGGCTTGTTTTACTGATCATGAAGCTGTGAATGTAGGCTTCTGGAGTACTCAGACTATGAAAATAGAGCTTGCACACTAATAGGAAGGCATAGCTCCTAATTCTAGATAGATAGGGGCTAGCTGAGAATATCCCACATGAGGAAAAAATATTCTGTATATACCTGGGAGCAGAGTCCATTCCAGTTAGTTTACAGAGGCAGAGAAAAGGTACCTTGTAAAGCATGAAATTTAGGGCCAAACCAGATGTGATGGCAGCAATCTGGCATAACCAGTAAAGCAGGGAGGAGAGTGTAACTTTTAGAACAGATGGGGTAACCTGAACTCTCCTGCAGTTCTATTTAACTAGTGCATTTTGTATCCTGCCCATTCTGCAAAGAGCTCAAGGCAACATACACGGTTCTTTCATCCCAATTTTATCCTCACAATAGCCTTACATTGAAGATTAGAATGCGAGTTGTGTGACTGGCCAAAAGTCACCCAGAATGCTTCAAGACTAAGTGGAGATTTGAACCTACATCTCCCAGATCCTAGTTCAACAAGCTAACCATGACCTCACTCTGGACCTCTGATGCTTACCTTCCCCTTACCTCCCCTGAAGTACTATTTCTACTTCTGGTGTCATGGTTGGGCTGAAGACAGAAGTGCCAAAGACTGACAGATTGTGGAGACATAAATGATATTCTGGTGGGACACAGTTGAATGCCACTATCCTCTTCATGCTCTAAAAAAAATTAAACTGCTGCAGGTGTACCACCCTGCTTTATATATCATTGGGGTAGAGTCAGGTTTATACAAATGGGCCTGTCTTTATGTCGTTTGGTTTTTAGATTGCAGAGCTTGGTGTTGATATCTGTAAAAGACTTGGGAATCTGACATGTGCTGACTCAAGGTAAAATCAAACACTGAAGCAAACTTCTATTCTTCTAGCAGAACTGACCACATAAATGGTGCCAGAGGATATCATGTATTTTGTTGGTAGAATTGATTGATAAGATTGATAAGTAGTTGGCTTTGAATTCTTCCTTGTAACTAGGAGCCTCTGAGACAAACCTGCTCCTCCCACAGCTGTCATTCTCCACAGGCAAATGGAAAAAGAAGGGGGCAGTACCAACCCTCCCCCAAAAAACAGCTTTATGAAGAATGAGCATTTTTATTGCCTTCTGCATGTTCAGCCCAGTTGAGTCAATTAGAGAAGGAACAAAGGCATAGATGGGACAATAGGTCTGCTGAAATCCCTGATAGTGGCTCCAAAACTGTGAATCAGAACCCAAAAATGGGTTCCAGCTCTTTTGCAGGAGAGTCCCAAGGCCAGGAGGGAGAAAGAAGAATAGATTGAGGCTTGGAGATGAGGCTTGGGAAGACTGGATGGCAAATTTGGGTTGTCCTTTGAATAATGTGTAAATGACCATGACTGATATTATGCATCTATAAATACTAAACTTCTTCAGTATTAACCAATGTGAGGTTAGTACGATTTATGCCAGGAAAGGAAAAAGTAGCATGAGAGTTATTGAAAGGTACAATAAATTGAAACCTGGTCTTACTCTGAGTAGTTGAAAAACAACTGTCCTCAAGTACTAACTAATTTATACTTTTATTCTAATAGATGTCAAAGAGAAAAGTTGAATTGATTTTAATGGGTTTAGAAGTATGCCTTAAGACTTGAGGTGTGCTACTGCCTAGTTTAATGCATGGAGAGGAGGGAGGTATGAAGCCACAGTCCATGACACTTGGGCTCCAGAGACATTCTTGATCCTTCTTCATGATGCATAAAATATGCTGCCACATACATCAGCCATCAGGTAATGCTGTCACTTGCCCTTTCTGTATTATATCAGGACTGGAATTGGAGATACATACTAATTTTTGTGTTTTTATGGGATGGGATGCTGCTAGTCTATTTAGTATATTTCCAATTTATTTCAAAAAATTAAAATCAGCAGCAACAAAACATCCACAGTTGATGTAGAAGACCCATTTTACTTTCGGAACACTCCCAAAGCTTTTTGAGCCTAATGCATTTCTTCATGGTCAGTATATTACAAAAAATGTACTTTAATATGGATTGATATATGACTGTTGTGACTGGCTTTTTATTATTTCAAAAGAACACAGTTAAGTATCTATGCATTTCGTATGTAACAAGCTGTGACTATGTTATGAACAGCTAACTTTAAAAGTGGAAATTTCTGAAAGGATTGTGCATTTCTCCGGAGGCCAGTTACTTTGATTTGATTTCTGCAATGTATCCACTTTATATTAGTTCAGAATCTCAATCTATACCTTGAATAATCTGGGTAATAAAGAAACAGTATCTACAAAGGACAAAATATTCCAGGTTCACAAACTGTTGGGTTTTCCCCCCATTTTTTAAAATGAGAATCATTTTATTAACATATTCATCAAAATAAATAAACACAGTAATTGCTGAAATTGGGCTCATGGAAAATAATGCTGTTGTGCCCAGTTAAGTTAGTGTGTTGAGGCACATCAAAAATTCATTATTTATTGGGCAGTGAAAGAACTGCATGTGATCAAAATAAAAATTGCCTACTCAGAGAAGTCAGAAAACCATCTTTTGTGCAACATTAACTGAGTATACAGTGTTGGATAAAATATGACATTGTTTTGAACACAGGAGGTTGAAGGTTCACAAGCATCTTGCACAGAACCCTAGTTAGAGTTTGCAATATTTATCATAAACCTCCGTTATTAAGGTAAAAAAACAGCAATGGATTTCTTTCCTCCCATTTTAATGCTCTGAAAGCTCTATAACCATTTGTAGTGTCATTCTGGATATTTTTCTTACTGGCATTGCCAAATGTTAGACAAGATATATGAAAATAAGTAAATAAGGATGTTATTTTGAGTGCATGTTTAATCTGAAGTATCTGTCTCAACAATAAAAGATGTTTCAAGATTATTATGAAGGCATTCATGTTGCAGCCACTGTCAGTTTGGTCCTGCAGAATGGGTTTGACCCACACATTCCTTCACTGATGTCCTACATTCTTTCATGGAACATCTTGCATCAGCAGAAGTGTCCTTATGCCTGATGAATGTGCAGGTTTCAACAGACACATCCAGCCTGATGTTTGGATCTTCAGGTGAAAATATACTGGGATTGGAAGTGTAAACTGGCTGCTGCATATATTTGATGGCTGTGCCTTGTCATGAAGGATTCTTGTAATAAGTTCATAGGAAATGTAAATACTATTGCTCATGATAGGCGGGATATGGACTGTTACACAATAATATTGGCCAAAGTATAGAAAATTAATAAGATTAAATTTTGTTGACATATTTGTCATCACAGCAAAACATGTTCTGGCTATGCACTGGAAGATGGATGCAGTACTAAAGAGTGGTTGATTGTTAGCTGAAAAAGAGACTATATTAATACATACTATGAATAGTGTTTTTTAATGAAATGTTGGTAGAAATCATACAGTATGAATATAAACTCTGTGAGCACAATTCTTCTAAAGCTAAGTACTTTTCAGCTTAACTCATAACACTGAAATCAACTTAAAAGTGCTGGAATTTGTCAGTATCATGCCTGTTATGTTAGTCAGAAATTGATTAGGATGAATGCTTTGCAGAAAATTAACATACAGCGCTCAACAGGCAAAATCGATTAGGAGTCTGCCATCTGGCAGAAAAGTTTCTGCCATATGTTTTGACCAACCTAGCAAAACAAAGGATTTTATACTGTCACCACCTCTAGTTCTGTTTTATAAATTACATTCCATTTTATTATAAGTATGAAAAAGATTAGGGAAGGCTTCATCTATGACTGCCTGCCTAATTGGAAAACAGGCGCTATATAAAATTTTAAGAGAGGCGTGCAGTGAATAGGGATCGGTTTGAAAACTGTTCGACAGCTGTATGTAGCAGAGGTCCAGGAACTGCTATAAATTGTTTATTATGAAGTTCTTTAATTCTTAATAAGTTTTATTCAAACAATTCTTTTACGTTCAATATTCATAGTTTATCCTTGATAATAACCAGTGGAGAAATTGGAACCCAAGATGGAGAAGGGAAGAGAGAAGGGCGGCAAAATATTAAAAACTAGAAATATCAAAAATGTATTCAATAGGAGGTTTTTTTTAAAAAGCATCATTTCATAAAGAATATTTTTTAAAAAATTAGTTGGTGGCTGTGTGTGTGCATGTGTATATAGGTTGCCTGTGGAAAAACAGCATATCAAGTTCAAATGAAATTTAGGAATGTTAATCTCTTTTGCAGCTGCTATTTTTGTTTTATAGTATTGTTACAGCTGTTTTTAATTTCTTTTAAGAAATACTAAACCTTTAGGAGTATTCCCAAGCGAAACACCACAGCACAGATAATTGGTTTCATTGCAATTCAGATTATGAACATCATTTTTCAGTTGTTACTTTCAAACTTTGTACATGGCTAAATCTGTAAGCCATTTTCTTCATTTCTGCTACTATTGAAAATGTAGAAAAGGTTAGCAAAAAGTCCAGGGAAAACTATACAGAGTCTTGGTCTCTACCTAATGAGCTGTTGTGATGTTTGGACATATTTATGGATCAATATCCCATACTGATAATATATGCACAAACACATTGCAAAAGCATTGCTGGTTGTGACACACATACACAGAGGGCCAAATTCATTAGATTGTCATGGGACATTTTAAATTTACATCTTGGGGCAGCAGCTGTGCTTCTTCACCCCCTAGGTTTTACTTAAAGGGAGGGCAGACAGTGTAAAATAGGATTTGCATTTTCCTTAAAGTGTAAGCTTCAGTATCTGGCTATGACTCTGAAGTTGTCACACATATACATGCCTTCTAATGTGTGTGTGTGATAAAGTAGACCTTGCTTTCATGACGGTGTTTAGCCACACAGTTTTGTACCCCTAGAAAAACCATGACTGATGTGCTCTAATATACATCATAGAATGATCTTGCAGGCTACCAAATAAAGATGAGGTGAAATTTCTCAGATTTCAAATTCTGCAAAGAATTTGGCTGTCTTGACCACATACACATCAGGAAGCAAATAGAGGGGTTTATTTTGGGAATCTACAGGAATCCATATCCCTGCTGAAACAAAAAGACAGACTCAAAGATATGTCCTGTCTTACATTCCTGAGGAGGTTCCCCCCCCCCAAGAAAAGGGAAGTCCTTATGCCCAAACACTCAGCCCAAATATTCACCTTTCATTGGACTACCCAGAAACCAAGGGGAATTTTTGCTAGTTCATACCAGTTCATGGTTCAGAAAAAAAAGAAGGAACCTATAGATGGGGAGGGTGGAGGTTTCTGTTCTACTGCAGTGTGAAAAGCAACTTAGTTTTTGCCACAGTAATCACCTCCAGATTAGATGGATACAAAAGATCTGCGTGGAGTAGAAAACAGTGCAGCACTTTCAATTGGTTTGGAGAACACAGCTGTTGTTTACTGACTGGGGTTCATTATCATTATCATATCACCCCAATTTTAAAAGATGTGCATTGGTTACTAGTTTGATTCCACATCTAATAAATGTGACCAATAAAAGCCCTCTACTGTCTTGAGTCCAGAGCTCTCAAAGGACTACCTGAAGTCACTGAAGAAGGCATCGTAGGTACTTCTGGGTATCTGTCCTTCAAGCCCAGTTAAAGAGGTTGACACAAGACAGTATGTTCTCTTCTGTTGCCCTTATCTCTGGAATGCCCTCCCATTGGAAGTCCATACATCCTGCTCCTTAGTTTTTTCGGGGTTTTGTGGCAGCTAAAAATACTTGAGTTTGGTCAAGGATTTGGCTGAGTGTTTTGTTCCCCCCGCCCAATGCTGGGTGCTTTGTGCTTTGCACTGATCAAGGAAAACATGGGTGCTATGGGACCTCTATGCATTGGCATAATTCCCAAATCAAGACTTCACATTTTCTGCTCAATGCACATGGCAAAGGGGATGGACATACGTCTGCTCTGTCACCATGTCAAGATGATTGCCAGCCGGTTTTCGGTTTCGGCGTCGCGAATGGCGGCCGCTTCTCGGGACGCTCCCGGAGGTGGTTAGCCCACGCGCAGTTAGGGGGGGTCTTCGCATATGCGAAAGACCCTAGTGAGCCTTAGGTAAAGGCTCCGAACCGGGGGCGCTTGGGGAGTAGCCTCTTTGCCGGCAGACAGCCGGGAAATTGAGGCTTTCTCCCCGCCCCAATCGGCCCCGCTGCGGCGTGCCCGTAATGGGACTTAGCGGCGCCACCGAATTCCAGGAGTGAAAACAGCGCTATGGTTCAACATAAAAAGAAGTAGTGGCATCGAATCGTGAGTTGAAGATCTATTTTGAAGCGTAAATCGGAGCCCCCTGTATGCAGATAAGCGTTGGGAGGAGGGAGGAGTCCCCACCCCCTTGAGAAGCAAGTTATACAAAGGGAGCGCGAAGGGGGGCAGAAAGAAAACAAAGTGTTGGTGAAAGTACCGTTGGGGCTGCATGGAAGAATGTGTTCATCTTAGCTTCCTGGGGGATGCGGCACGAACTTTTTAAAAGTAAACAAAAAAACAAAATGTCGATAATGGAAAAAGCCCTGCAGACACCGGAAGAGAAGAGAGGAGGGACTTCCGGTCCAGATAACCCCCCCCAAGAGCTTGCTGTCAATCAACAGAAAAAGAAGATGCTGTGCCCCCTGCTGGAACAATTGCAGAAGATCAACCAAACTTTGTTTAAAATGGAAAGTGGTCTCATCAGTCGACAGAAACAGATATTGGAAACAACTAGAAAGATGAAGGAGATTGAACAGAAATCGAATTTGATTCCAGGTTTCCAGGGCGCTAAAGAAGAGGAGAAAGAAGATCTCGGATTTACCTTGACAAATGTCTTGACACCCCTAACTGGCAGTGAAGCGATAAAGTTAAAAGAAGAGGTGGATAAGGCTCCCAAAGCCTATTCCGCCTTTATAAAAAGAAATACTCTGCCAGTAGAAGGGGATGTCGAGCATAGCAGGCGACAAACGGGAGATCTAATTTCATCTGCTGAGTTTGTGGAGCCCTGGAAGCTTGAAGGCCAGAAGTTTAAGAAAAAAAGAAAAGAAAGAAGAAGGATTTCATCTTCAAAACACAGAAACTCCTGAAGAGACATGCCAGCAGGAAGAAGGATGCAGCATTCAAAATTGGGATAAGTGCAGAAGACAGCAGCCCAGGGGAAGGTGATGGAACGGAAGACTTCAAAGTTAAAATGGACTTAATCCATAACTGGAAGAAAATTAAGAAGAAGATACTTTGAGGACTGTTCGTGTTGCATCTGGAAGGAGCTGTTTAATTACTAACCCCAATGGACTTTACTAACTGCATTAACAGAGTGACTTTGGACTTTGCTTTAGTTAAAAAGAAGATCTTCGAACCATGATGGATGCCAAAACTTGGTATTGGTTATTAACCTAAACTAACCCTCACTAACAGAAAAAAATTTCACTCCACCTTTCTCTTTCTCCATCTGTCTACCCTTCCCTTTTCTCATAAAAAGAATAAAATTCTCTCTTTTTTAAGAGAGTTTTATAAAAAAAAAAAGATGATTGCCAGCCCAGTAAGTGAGCAAGTAAAGAGCAAATAAAGCACTTCCTTAGTGCCTTCCTGAAATGGAACCTCAGGGTTCATCTAACAAATACATTTCTAAAAACACAGGAAATAAATCATAGCATTCCTAGTTACAAGAGATCTCTAACAAAAAAGAGGGTTAGAACAAAGTTTGAGTCCAATATGCTGATTTTATGTAAGATGATGATGATGATGATGATGATTCAGTGGAGATATATATATATATATATGGCATTCCTATGGAACATTCCACTTTGATTAAGAAAATCCTCAACCACTAGATTAATCTCTTGTTATCAGTAGTGTTCAGCTTGGCCATTTTAACACAAAAAACAATGCTTTTGATATTTTTCTGAGCAACAGTGGCTCATGAATGACACAGTTCACCACAAGCACAATGTTGGAGGTTCCCATGAGGTGGCAGAAGAGACATAGGGTCTGCTGCCTCACTATGCAAGGGCATGGTGCTGCTGAGTGGTTACCAGCACCTCGTGCAGCCACAGACCATGATAAACTGAATACTCCTGGTGACTAATCTTATCAGACATTGTCTGCCCAGTGCTTAGGTAGCAGCCCTCCTGCATCTTTCCAGTGGTTCATAAGAGGTTTCAGTTAGAAAACTGGGTACCCATTCGTTTTAATAGCTGTTCAATGGCAATACTCAGGGAATTGCATCATGAGCCTCTGCTATTCTTAGGTTTGTATATAATGCAGATGTAAAACCTACCTCAGCTAGATGTTCATTCCATTTTGAAACCATTCTCCTCTTGTTGGACCATACCACTTTAGATGGCAGATCATATTTGAATGTTTCCTGAGAGAGAGGGAGGGGAGGGAGGGAGGGAGGTTGGGCAAGAGAGAAAACAACAAAAAAGCACCTTTCCCTGAACAAAAGCAAAACAAGCATCACCAAAGCATGTCAGACACTAGAATCCTTCTTCTTGACAGGCTTGTTTTCTATCTGCTGGGGGGTGGGGGGAGATGTAGGGAAGACATACAGACTGAATTAGAAAGACCTCTACAACCCAATTCTTCTGGGAACTTGGCTCTAATTCTATAATGATAGTGCCTTTTTCTCTCTCAAGGCTTTGCAATGCTTTTTTGTAGAGGATCTTGTTAGTCCTGAAAGGTCTCCTGGTCTCACTTTGTAATAACTCCTCCTAGTCTGTCTACCCACCCTTCTCACACTCACACACACACTTCTACCCATTCAATTGCTTCATCAGTATGATGAAATGGGCTTTGGCTCATGAAAGCTTATGTCACAATAACTTTGTTAATCTTCAAGGTACCTCAAAACTTGTCTTATTTTAGAGGAAATGGTGCTTCTCAGGGAATGCCAAAAGCTGGAAGTTCTGGCATAGCTTAATGATCTGTGGAACAATTACCATCCTCTGTGGTGTTGGTGTAATTTATTTGACTCTTGCTGACCTCACAGTTTTCTTTTCTTGTCATTGGAAAAATTTGTTTTTTGGCTTGCATGAACCAAAATGTCATTTCCTAAGAATCCATTATTCTGTTTATAGTTTAACACCTAGTGAAATGGAACAGAATGAATCAGATGGGGCAGAATGTTGTTTTGAAGTCATTTAATAAAACATAAGTGAGATGATATTCTTCCGCATCTGGAATTGTGCACACTGACCATTTTTATTCACTGAAGTGCATAATAAGCTGAAACCATGAATCACACTTTGATAGCTGAACATGTGAGGTTATGTTGGCATAATGTGTGAAGCGTGCTCTAGTGTTAGTTCGCTCCAGTGGTCTGTTTCTTGAGTCAACTAATGGGGTGTGCCCCAAATTATTTAAATTTATGTGACTAGGAATGATTTGTTCATCAGCATGTGAGTCACTTACCCTTAAAACAGAGAGACATCTTCCTTTAGATAATTGTTTCCTATGGAAAACATTGGTCTCTTTTAAAATATAGTATATAAAATAACTGATGTGTACAAACAATCACACACAGAGAGAGCAGAAAAGTGAAAATAGTCTGATATGAAAATAAAGAGACACAAAGAAAGGAAATCCAGTATATAAAAAGATGGGGTTTTGGCTGGATGAAATTAAGCCAGCTTTCAGGCTAAAGCTGCAGTATTAAAGAGACCTGATTCAGTGGGCAACTACACATTACAGTTTGGGTTTTTTTTGGGTGACTAGTCAAGTGAAGCAGTGGGAGCGGAGAAAGAACAAAGAAACCTGTAACTGACTGTGATCAATTAATTATAAATACCACTGCAGTCGGACCAGCCTACACATTACATTTGTTCAGTTGCTTACACTGGTTTTCCCATTTTCCCCATAGCCACAAAGTATAAACCAATGGCCCATTCTGCATCTAGCATTTGCTTCATTGTTTTACCAAACCCACACTGGAACAGAAAAAGATGTGGCTCAAAACCATATTCAAATACCCTGGGTCAACGTCATACTGACTGCAGAGTCACCCCTGAATGGCCATAAAATGACCATAAATCTATGCAGTTGTTGTTGTTGTTCAGTCGCACAGTCGAGTCCGACTCTTCGCGACCCCATGGACCAGATTACGCCAGGCCCTCCTGTCTTCCGCTGTCCGCTGAAGTCTGCTCAATTTCATGTTCGTTGCATCGATGACACTGTCTAACCATCTCATCCTTTGCCGTCCCCTTCTTCTTTGACCTTCAATCTTTCCCAGCATCAGGGTCTTCTCCAGTGAATGCTCCCTTCTCATTTGGTGGCCAAAGTATTTGAGCTTCAGCTTCAGGATCTGGCCTTCAAGGGAACAGTCAGGGTTGATTTCTTTTAGGATTGACTGATTTGATCTCCTTGCAGTCCAAGGGACTCTCTATGCAGACAGTACCATAAAACAGAGATATCTAAGGAAGTGAAACCAGCATGCAGTTGTAAGCTACCATAAAATCTGATAATCAAAGAAAGTGAAAGTGGCATGCAATGTACAGGGGAATTTCTATTCCATCTTGGGTTTGGTAAAACAGCAGAGCAAATGCTAGATGTAGAATGGGCCCCTAATTACCTCAGCTTGAACACTGAGAGAATCCAGAGTGGCAGGCAAATGCTGAAAGGACCAATGTAAAACCAGTGTGATCAAGTAACATGTAGTTGACCCTTCCACTGGTATTTCAACACTTTTGCCTTGGCTTGTCAGTAGATCTGTAGTCTGATTCCTCTGTTGCTAACCCAAGCCATCAGGCAGCTCTGACTGGTCTCTTTTGTTTCCCCAGCCACCATTAAAAACAAAAACTAGTTAGTGATATGTGCAACCAGCTCAGCATTGGACTTTCACAGGTGTCAAACACGCAGTAAAGGGCGGGGAGACGGGATACTGGTGACTGGGGAATGAGAGACAGATGTTGCTGTCTGATCATGCATTTTAAATCTGGAAGGGAACAGCAATGGCACCAGGTCAAACTGCATATCTGACTGCACCCAATGAGTACAGTGTAGTGATAAGAATATTGGACTAAGGTCCAAACTAAGACATTACATCTGGCATGGGTTGGTGGAACTATGCCAAAAATGATGTTGGGGAATCAAAGATCCTAATTGTACCCTGACCTGGATAGCCCAGGCTAGCCTGATCTTATCAGATCTCATCAGATCTCTGAAGCTAAGAAGAGTTGTCCCAGGTTAGTACTTGGATGGTTGCAACGCAGAGGCAGGCAATGGCAAACCACCTCTGAACGTCTCTTGCCTTGAAAAACCCCACAGAGTCACCGTATGTCAGCTGTGACTTTACAGCAAAATTAATTGCACCAGACTGCAGTGCAGGACAAGAGAGAGGAGAGGCTTCCTCCCCACACCATGGCATAACCCTGCCCAGGCTGTTTCAACTCAAGAAAAAAGTGGAGAGAAAGGCTGAAGGGGCCTCCTCACCCCATGCCATAGTCCCAAGCTGAATTGGTCTCTGGTGGGCTTTGAAACATTGGTTATCTGATGTTAAAGCTGGCTGTGCAAACGTCAGAGACAGACTGCGGGAATCCTGAGCCAACTCATGCCAAATGTAAAGTCTATTGTGGGCCGAATACTGGGGCAACCCAGGTTCAAATCCCCACTCACCCACAAAGCTCATTGAGTGACTGAGTCAATCACCTTCTCTTTCAGTCTAATATGGAAAGGGAAAGGGGGCATGTACACTGTCAAACTCTTCTGAGAAAGGGTGGGATAAAAACACAAGAGGTAGATTGATATTCAACAGCCTGCTGGACTTTTATGAATGCTTTGATAACACCATTTCCCCTTATTTGCAGTGCTAATTGGTCCAAAACAAACCCATGTTAAGGACAACTGTTGTTCACTGTGGAGCACAAGTACTGCTTGCACATGGAAAATAGCCAGTGTAGATAAAATTCATGGAAAATAATTTAGCAGTATACAAAGCACAACGTTTCACAGAGCAGAAAAGAATAATAGTATATTGTCAAAGTATCATATAAAATATTTGTATCTGGTACAATATTTGAGTATTTAATACAGTGTGCCATATCAGTTGAAAAGTGCAAAACTTTTCTGTATGCCTTCCTTAAAACACACATGAACAGTAACCACAGAAAAGTCACACACACACAAACACATTTTAAAGAAAAGCATGAAAAATGCACTTGTCTCCTTTTCCTTTGGCATGGTGATGGAGTTCAGAAATACATTTAAAAATGCACAGCCTACAGTACCCTATGTTTGATGCGGCTTGCAATAATCCTTAATATGAATTGCTTCCACATACCTCATTGTAGAAGAAATTCTAGGGATGTACTTCATAGATCTTTTGAGGAGACAGCTATACATAACAATGCAAAAATGATATTCCCAATACATGTTTGCCTTAAAAAGCTACAGATAGATAGAGACAGTGGAGATGAGAACATTTACCTCTTCCACAGCAGCTGATGGGGGTCCAAGCATAGGATAGAGAAAGGAGTGTGCTCTGCTATGGTTCAAAAACATGGGTGGAGCAGCCTGGACTGCAACACCATTAGTATGAATATGAACTATTTATGTCATTTCAGAAATAAACTCTTTTTGTTCTTTCATGACTCATAAGGTTGTTAGTGAGTGAGAGGATAAGGCTGTGTTACAGGCCCAGAGAAGTATTTCTTGAGCCTTGTCTGCTGATTTTGCTCTGTAAATGACCCACTAGACTTTTTTTTTTTAACTGATTGTACTCCAGCCAGTCGCAAGACTGGAAGAAGCAAAGCTGCAGGATAAAAAGCCAGTGAAAGTGTTGGAGGGAGACAAATGCTTAAAACTGCAGGTCTGTTGCTCAAACTAACAGTGTAATCTTAAACAGAATTATACAGTATGAGTCTTGTGGAAAATTGAACCCAAAATCAAAGTCTGTTTTATCCTATGAAATCTAAAATATAAACATGGGGTTGTGTTTTTTTGTGAGGCTATGATCCAAGGGTTATTAGACTTGTCAGATTTTTATTAGACTTGTGCATGATAGTTTGTTTCATTTCTTTCATTTTTGTTATTGATTCTAAAAGAGATGGTTTGGCTATTGGGTTATTTTGTGTTGTTTTGTTTCCTTATTTTTTTCTATTAGTTTGTTTTCATAGTTCTATTTTGTTATTTCCCCCCATTGGTTTCAATGGAAGGACCCCCTCCCCTTTTTCTCAGGTATGTTCTTTCATGGTTTTCCATCCAAACTGGCCAAAAACTCAGAGAGAGTGAAATAATCTCCTGAAAACTACACTGACAAATTTCAAACAGATAAAATAAAGAGCTTCCTTTTTGGAAGAAATAGAAAGCAGCACTGTTTAACTTAAAAGCCTATGGGGGAACTGATAGCAAAGATTCTAAACAGCTAATACAGGCAGCACTGGAGCCCCTTAGCTTGGAGAACAGTAGCACAAGGATGAGCCAGACTGAGAAAAAAAAGCACTTTCAGGGGCACAAGGAGTGTAAGGCAACAGCAGGGAGCATAATGAGATTACTTGGACAGCGGATAAACTTTGGAGAGTAGCAAGAAATCAAGGGACTGAAGGGATGGCACAGTCCCACCCATACCCTTCAGGACTGGAATGCCTCATAAATTCATGTAATCCTAATGGCTAAAGCTTGCAGTCAATCAAGAAACCAAAGAGCCTGTCTTCCTCTTTGCCCTAAGGAACACTATCCTTTCTGTGCCCTTATTAGAAAAGTGTTGTCTGTCTTGTAAATAGAGTTGGAGGAGGAGTCCGTGGGGGTGGGAATGGGAGATGGCTGTCAGCAATGGTGTGAGAAGTGGCATAATGTCATTGCTATTTTTTTTAAAAAAAATCCTCTGGCCAGCTGCTGGAGTGTCGGCAGGCAAAGCTCACCAGGGGGAGGCAGATCTTTCACCCCCAGCAGACACATGGTAACCCTACTCGTAAAAATGAAGCTGATACAGGTCGAAACTGTGATAATGGAAAGAAACAGAACAAAATGAAAGAAAATAATGTTTTCCTCCCATTACAGGCTGTTTAGATGGGGAATGTGTTCTGTTTTCATATTCATTATGATAATTATGAACCACCTCTTTTTCATAATTGTTTTAATTCACAGTGAAAGAAATTTAAAAGTCTAATTTTACTCACTAACCTGAGCAACACTATGTAATCTATGTATGCTCTCAATTTAGGCCAGCTATTGATGATTAAAACTGTGTTGCCCAGGCACCACCCAAAACAGACACGAGACAACAATATGGGTTCAACTAGTTCATTTAAATGACTAATCTACATCATTATTCATGAACATATGCCAACATATTTTAATGGTGGGCTGTGGTAGCAGCCTAATCATGGCTGCCTTCATTGACAGATCTACCCTGGTTCCAGAGTTAGCAATGGCTTCTGCTGGCTTTGTTTATCCTCACCTGCACATAATGTGCTGAGAGATGCCAACAGGGCCGGCTCCAGCTTATGTTGCACCCTAGGCGAGGATCCCTTCTGGCGCCCCCCCCCTCGTGCGCCCACCAATATTCAAAAATAAATGCATTTTAGGAAGAATGAAAAACACACATTTTGAAATTGCTAATTTCTTTTTTTTAATTGTGAGAAAAAGACAGAAAAACACAAATCACAAAACATTTTGAAAACTCCTGTTAATTGTGGTGTTGAAATTGTAAAGTCTCTTTAGTTTTTCCATTTCAGGCACATCATATTCTGATTTTGCGTGCCTTTTCTTTGGCAAATTTTGCCACCAATTCCTTCAGGTCAAGGGCTGATGCTTCAGCATGTTCAATTGAGATAGTTGCCAAACCAAGTAGTCTATTTTGCAGCATTGTCGAGCATATGTGTGTTTTTATAAGTTTGAGTTTTGAGAAACTGCGCTCACCACTTGCCACTGACACTGGAAGTGTGAGGAGGATCCTTAGAGCGACAGAAACATTAGGCACACTATCCTGGAGATTTTGCTGAAGTATGACGAGAAGTACTCTTTGTGGTGGCATAGATTTTGGAAGTCTTCGAGCTACTGCTTGCAGTTCACAACACAAATCTTCAGCATCAATATCTTTGTTTCCATCGTGCATCAATGCTTGTTCCAAATTCTTGCAGGCCTTTATGTACATCTTCTGTGCATTTTTTGTTAATACTGTATATATCATACAGGAAGCCAAAGAGGGAATTATAATGTTGTAGTTGTTGGAATCTCTCTTCAACTGATTGTATGGCCACATCTAAGACAGCATAATAGAAATTCACTTTGAATTTTTGCTTTGGATCTTGTGGTGCCTCGTCTGCTGCCTCATACTCAAACTGCTTTTTCTTTGTTCTGTCTCAAAGTTTGGTAGTATCTCTAGTTCTTTTGCAATCTCAGTAGCAGCTACCAAAACTTGTTCAAAAACCACATCACACCTACAGTCCACAAGGTAGTTCTTGGTTACTTGTAATTGGCCTGTAGCTAAATTTAAATCAGCTTCCTTATTTTGTAGTAGCTTGCTTGTCAGATTAATTTCAAAAAGGATGTTGTACCATGTAACAAGGGAGACCACAAACTTGAACTTACTAATTGCATCGGCAAGACCCTTAGCTTCAACTCGAGAATCACTTGTGGATGATTTCTGTAGGCTTGGGTCGTTAAAGATCTCCATTAAAGCGTCATATATACTACCAAGATGATATCTCAGTGGTTTCAAAGCATCAATCCGACTCTCCCATCTGGTTTGACTTAGTGGCTTAACTGTAATGGCTGGTACATGGCTAGTTAGAATTTGTCAACGACGAGTTGATGCAGAGAAATAATTATAGATCTGCTGGACCAACATGAAGAAACTTGTTGCTTCCAGGCAACACTTAGCAGCATCATTGACTACCAGGTTTAAAGAGTGTGCGCTGCAGGGCACGAAAAAGGCACGTGGATTTATATCCAGGACTCTCTTTTGAACTCCATGTTCTTTGCCTCTCATGTTACTCCCATTATCATAACCTTGACCACGCAGATTCTCAAGTGGTAATCCCATTTGCTCAAGCAGTCCAAGAAGAGTTTCTGTCATAAAGGCACCTGTAGTCTCCTTTAGTGGAACAAATCCCAAGAAATGTTCTCGTATCGTAACCTCAGGTTCAGACATCGCAGTATCTGGTGGTTTTATTACACTGACAAAACGTACAATTATTGTCATTTGTTCAGTATGACTAACATCAGGTGTGCAGTCCAGAATAACTGAGTAGTACTTGGCTGAGTTTACATGTGCTAAAATGTTCTGCCTTATAGCACTTGCTAGAAGCTCTATAAG
Organism: Gekko gecko; assembly: GCA_029375565.1. Lineage (NCBI taxonomy): Eukaryota > Metazoa > Chordata > Lepidosauria > Squamata > Gekkonidae > Gekko > Gekko gecko. Next base: position 112,794,650 of record JAPDNY010000009.1, read on the forward strand.
CTCATTTTGGATGCCTTTTCCTAGGTAGTGAACCATGGTTTCTTCATCTTTAACTCTGCGCACATGTTCAGTCATGATAGGGTCAAAAAGGGTTAAAAGTTCAACAAGCTTCAAAAAATTTCCATTGTTCTCACTGTACAACTTTTCAGTTGTACCACGGAATGCCAGGTTTTGCATGCCAAGAAATCTAACCATGGCAATCAAGCGTTCCAAGACCTGTCGCCAATATTGCTCTTCTTCCCTGATTTTCTGCTGGTTGATAGCATCGATTGTTTTTCTTTTCCATAACCGCAGTTCAAGTTCTCTCCAGGCCTGGTAATTGTCTAAATGGAGAGTACTCCTCTCATGTGTAGACAGAATTGCTCCAATGTTCTTCCAGTCTTTGGAACCTGGGTCTTGGAGAGCTGTTGCAGCACCATCTCTTTTCCTGAACAGCCTACAGCAAAAACAAAAAACCACATCTTTTGTGGTGGAATATATCAGCCATTGGCGGCACACTTCTTCACCATTTGCCAGTCTCCTCTTGTAGTAGACAGGAGAGAATCTTCTTTTTTGGGAGTCTTTTGGGAAATCATATGCTACAATCTGCTGTGGTCCATGTTCAACTATAAACTGTCGCAAATTATCACTGCAGTACTTAGGCCAGTTAGCAGGGTCACTGTAATCCAAGCCAGGCGCAATACCAACTTCTTTGGCAGTCATCGCAGTACTCTCCGTTTCCTCAAAATCCTCTGTTTCCGCTGTGTGTTCCACTGGAACATCTCCACATTGTGCCACTTTTTCCTCAGAAGTAATACCACTTGTCGTGGGAGCGACATCACTTGTGGTAGGAGCCTCCTCAGTGGTAGCTTCTTGTTCTTTACTTATTTTTCCTGTGCAAAGGAATTTCTGGAGGGACATCTTTTGCTTGGCTTCATCCTTGGCTCTTTCTGCCTTTCGTTTGCGGAACTGAGCTCCAGATGGTTTTTTTTATCAGCCATAACTCCCTAGAAAAATGACCAAATGTATAAAACTACTTTCAGATCAGGAAAGATGAAAATTGATGGCGCTCCACTCCCCTTAAATCCAGTAGGAGTCTACGCCACCTCCTCACTGGTGTGTGCTTCTAAACCCTGTCCTTCTAAGCCAGTTTGGTGCAGTGGTTAAGAGTGGTGGACTCTAATCTGAGAACCAGGTTTGATTCCCCACTCCTCCATATGCATCAAGCTGGGAGGCCTTGGGCCAGTCACAGCTCTGTTAGAGCAGTTCTCTCAGGGGCCTCTCAAGTCCCACAGGGTGTCTGTTGTGGGGAGAGGAAGGTCAGGAGATGGTAAGCTGCTCTGAGACTCCAAGTGAAATCCAAACCTCCTCATTATTAGTCTTTGTCAGGCCACTGTGGCAGACGACATGAGCACCATCAGCTTCTGCCAAGCCTCCCAAGAACTCGCTGATCTCAGGGGACTCTCAGGCTTGGGGAGGGAGGGGCTTCAATGAGGCGCAGAGTCCACCTTCCAAAACAGCTAATTTCTTGGTTGCCTAGAGATCAGTTTTAATATCAGGAGATCTCCTGCCACCCTAACGGAGGTTGGCTACCATACTAAAAATCATGAGAAATGGGATGGGAGGTGTGGGGTGTGTGTGAAACAACTGAATTGAAGAGGGGCACAGAATGGGATGATCATGACTTGAACAAATAAATAAAACATGCGGCTCTTGCGCTGCTCCCCCCCGCCCCATCCAACTGTGATTAAATTTGCTGTGGTCATTTTCCAAATGTCTGCCTGATGAAAAAGCCCCCCCCCCTTACACCATGCCATGCCTGGGAGGAAGGGCTTTCCCCTGGGCTACCAATCTGCAGACTGCAGGGATGTACTAAAAGGAAGGACAGGGTTGCCCATTGGAAACAATGGGATACACTTGAAGGTCTATTGGAAATCATGGGAGCCAAGAATGCCAATTGACTTGCATAGGCTCCATTGAAATACATGACAGTACAAGCAGAGTTGCAAAGCAAATGTGGAATGGATTTTCCATTAGGGTCTCTGGGCCCAAACAGACTACTCTGGGACTGGAATGACAGGCCCCAGCTTGGAAGGACAGCCCCTAGGAGTCACAGAAGTCTTCTGGGACTGGGATGAGAGTCACAAGAACATTCATGCTACTCCCAAGGGCTGTCATCCCACTCTGTGGCCTCTCATTCTAGTCCATTCCGCATTTTTATTGCAACTCTCCTTGTACTGTCCTGCATTTCAAGGGAGCTCATGCAAGCCCTTCCTTTTAGTCGGGAAAGGAACGTGCCTTCCCAAGGGGGGGGGCGCTTCTCCTGCCGCCGCCTCCTCCCCCCGCCTGCCTGCCTGCCCCAGGCCACAGTGGGGGGGGGTGCAGAAGGGTCCCCTCCTGCAGCAGGGGCAAGGCCACCCTCCCCCCAGAAGGAACAGTGGGAGAGGAAGCAGGGGAGGAACGGCGCAGCAAAGGTACTGGGGGTGGCCCTCCCTGTCTCGCCTTCTCCAAAGGGGGGTGGGGGGGCATGTGCATGCATGCTTCTCCAAGCTCTCCCCCCCCCATGATGCTCTTCCTGGTGGGGCAAGTGGCAGGGGGGCCGGCGCCCTCGGCATGCTCCCTGCTCTGGAGGGGCTGACTCCTGGCTGGAGAACCCCCAGCGGCAGAAGCTGGGCTCTCCCCTCCAAAAGGGCTCCTTCTCCTCTGCCCTCCCCCACCCCCCTTCAGGGAGCACCCAGGACTGGCACTTGGGGACCCGGAGAGGGTGGCTGGGCTGGCAGGGCGGGGCGGCCATTATGGGGGTCTCCTCCCTCCCTCTGTGCCTGGAGGGAGGCCCAGCAGGGAAAGGGCGGTTGGCCAGCCAGCCAGCCGTGGGGCGGCAGGGTCTTTGCTGGGGAACATCTCGCCTCCTGGGGAAGGGCGGGGGGGGGCGCAGGCGAGGCAGGTCTGGAGGAGGCGCCCCTTTCGCCAGCTTGCTGAAGACACCAACCTTTCCAGTGGGGGCGGCGGGGGCCGCAGGGTCCAACTTGCAAGGAGTTCTCCTGGGAGCCGGCGGGACTGGGGAGGCGCAGAGGCTTCTCAAAGGGCGGCAGCAACTCCGTGTGGCCAGCACGTGCAGCTGCACTTCCACTTTTAAAGAGGAGGAGCAGCACAGGCGCAGCAGGGCTTTGGCGAGGGAGGGGCGGGGTGGGCGGGGCTGCAGGTCACCATGGCGCCCCCCCTTACCGTCCGCTCTAGGCGGCTGCCTAATTTTGTCTATGGGTGGTCCGGCCCTGGGTGCCAAGTCCTCTCCCCCACAGCTGGAGTGCTGCTAGGCCCCTACCAGGTTTGGAAAGATGTTGCTCAGCACCAAGGGCCACTCCTTTGCAAGCCTCACCTTGCTGCAAGGCCAGTGATGTTCTGTTCAGGGCATGCCCTCCATCACTCCTGATGTCTCAGGATGCTTGCTGATCATCCCTACCTGTTATGAACAACCCGCTCTAACCCTACCAACTAGTTATGGCCTAACCAGTCAAAGACCAGTATTTTTCTTTTTTAGTGGTATCACAAAGCACACAAAAATGAAAAAGAAAAGGCCTCCCCACCAACCAATCTGGGATAACCTAAAAATTCTTGCTTGACCGTTTAAAATTAACTAGCTAATCCTACAATATCCCATGGGAGGGTGGGTGGGTCAGCAGTGCACAGTAAATGACTTCTTGAGAGGGGTACAGCTTCTCTAAATAGCTACTCTGCCACCCCTTCCCCCTGACTGGAATATTTCCAGTCCTGAGAATTCTGCCCTATGCCTCATGTGGCAAAAGGGGCCAGGGCAAATGTATCCATAGCTGCTAATGCTGTGAATGCCACATTTGTTAAAAAGGTATGACCGCATACTTGAGAGTAAGCCCTATTGAACAAAATCAACTGTATGACATTCAAACTCTCTGAACTTTCTCTTTAGGACTGTGTCTTAAAAAGATCTCTTGAACATGGATCCTCTTCTTTTTTCTATATATTTTTATTGTTGTTTATTTAAATACAAGTTGGTTTATAACTGAATATATACTGTTGCAAACTACTGCCAACACACAAAGAGGTGGCATACAAATATTTGTAATAAATAAATGTTGTGTTAAAATGTCTCATGGCTGAAGCTGAATATCCAAGCTTCTTGTTGCATGTAGCGAGAAGACATTTATCTACACTGTGAGACTTTCCTCAAGGCTAGGTCCCACATTACTTTTAGACGACCCATCTGTGACTTAAGATCCATGGAAATGTAATCTGGGGACTGTAATACATGCCTCTGTACCAGATGCTGAGGATTAACAAGGGGTGAGTTTTGCCCTCTTACCCTGCTTGTGAACTTCCCAGAGGCATCTGGTTGGCTACTGACAGTAGAGGGAATGCTGAGTGATATGGACCATTGCTTTGACCCAGCATGGCAAATTGTATGTTCTTATGCCTTTTCCCAAGAGCAGACAGATGACCTCCAGACAGACACACTTTCAGAAGTTCATCCTATACTCAGCAACTCTCAGAGAACAATGTGTCTTGCACTTCTTATGTTTCATGTCCATCTGTGTCTTCTAAAACAGCGTGGCAAGTGACCTTAATGACCCTTCAGCTAAAAATCCTTTCAAAGCAGCAAACAATAAAAAAACACAATACCTTAAATAGGCTTTAAGGTGAACATAATGTCTTCTAAGGATGATTTTGGGCTGTGGCTCAATGCTGAACATATCGAGTATATGAATATGAAATTTCCAAGCATCTCAATTACACTAACCATAGGGTCTATGGGACACAGATATCTTCTTCTGGGCATGTGAAAAATCCTAAACCAAAGAAACAGAGAACTTTACACACGAATATGTAATTCTGAAAATACAGCATCCTAATATTTTCCAGGGCTGAGCAACGTTCAGTCCTGGAGGTTAGAGAATGGCCATGTCATGAACTACACTACTTTGGCTGAGGCTAGGAATGCTAATGAATCATGAACACACAGTTTCAGTTTGAAATTCCTAGTTTCTGAAACGGCATTTCCCCTGTCATCCCCCCCCCTGAAAATACTATATTAATGGAATTTGATAGAATTATTACTATTCAGACTGACAGCCAATATTTTATCAGTTATATGTGAATGATATAAAAATGATGCAAAAAGGACATAAAGCAATTGATTCAGGAATCCCATTCCCAACAATTGAAATGAGCTAAATATAAAGACTCATAATGACAACATATGAAATTAAATAGAAGCAAAGGGGCATGATCATGCATCCCTAGCTGAGAATCCCCCCCCCGGTTTCATGCTGTTGGAGTATAGATTGTTTCTGATTATAAGTTTTCAGATTTGGTAATCACAGCCTGTTGCCACCCATTTAGGATTTAGAGAGAGGACTTCCAAGTCAAATGGTGCATCTTCATGTGAGATTAGATTTAAAGCACTAGAAATACCTTATTCTAGATAAGTCTCACTGAAATCACTGGATCTATCTCAGAGCACATTAAGCTCTTTCAGGGTTGCAGCCCAAAACTGTAAAGGAAACTACACTAAAATGTTTGCACATTTCAAAGAAATGATGTGACAAGTGGTAGCATTCTGAGGAAAGTGACAGCTGATCAGAGCCTGGAGTTTCTAAATTCTGTTGACAGGACAAAGAAATGAGGGGAAAGATGGTACGTGCCTTGATTTAACATAATTCTTGGTGCAGGCAGTGTATGAGCATATTGTGGGATGTGGTTCTCTCAGAGGGTTAAGTGCTTTAAATGGATGTGAAATTTGAGCACACTCCTAAAGTGGGAAATCTCTGGAGGGAACTTCATGCATTTTTTATTTCTCAAGTAAAATAAAAAAAAAAACTCTGAAGTTTGATTCAATATACAGATGTTTTCCTCTTTGATGTTTGAAAAGCTCTGGGAAAACACATCTAACAGCTCTCAGCTGTATTTGTTTAGCTCAGGTAGCTGGAGATTTACGACAACATGCAGTTGAGAGAACAACTGCATTGCGATCGTAATTGTTCTGCAAGAGACTGAGCAGTAATTTCAAGCCAAATAAAGCTTCAAAGTGGAAATTTATCTGTGGCAAACGTATCCTAGCTTCTATATTGATAATCAAAAGTACTGATGACTCCCCATAATAGATTCCAAATTTGGTGAGATTACATAGTTGTCAAAAGCATGCACCAAAAGTGTGGAGGAATATTATGTTCAATGCTTTTGTGTTTTGGGGAAGGAAAAGGACGTTCTAGTGAAATCCACACATTTCCCTACAAGCAAGGATGTATTTCTTTTAAAATAATGTTATTTTTTTTTAAAAAAAAGATCTCCTAGGCAGTTGTTACTTTACTGGGTGTTATGCTTAATCCACCTTTTCTGAGACCATTGCCTCTAGCAGTGAATAAAGATTGATAACCCAATCAGGGGCAAAGCTCAGAATGAAGGAGCATGACTCAGAAACTAAGATAACACATTGCTTTGTCTTTATAGAAAGAGCTTCTGAAAAAAAGTATTTTGATTGTATTCTTTTTATGTAAACTCTCAAGCACTGATTGATGGTGGCGGATGGGGGCAGGGGTAGGGATGAGAAGACACTATAAATAAAATGATTAAGCACAGTAGTATGAAATGGTATATGAATAAATATATGCATGTAAAATTGTAGCACTGTTGTAATGTGCATATATTTATATAAACAAGATAACATAATTAGATATAACTGTATTGATCAAAACATGGTGTTATACCATTTAACATCATTATTCTGGATGACATTGGGCAACCATCAACATTTTACATAGTCACACAGAAAGTTCATACAAGAAATTGTAGATCTAGAGCTTCTATAGAGTTTTGTAGAGGTCAAAAGTCAAGGAAGTGGCCCAGAATAGGATGGGCAACAGTGTTTCTTCTTTAGCCGTGTCTCATCTTTAACAGTTAATGTGGGTTTAAAAGTTATATGATAGTTTTATGGTGTCTGTAAAGAGGGGACAGCAAGATCTCTTTTTAGGAGAACCTAAAAAAATACTGCATGTGAAAATTTGCTGAGCCACATCACGTAATGTATAGATCATAAAGTGTATATATAAAATAAGGGTTCTGTCAGTGGGAGCCCTGCTTGTCTTCCAGTGGAAGAACAGAGTCCTGTGTCTTTACTCCCCTCATATAAATTGAATAAATGTCACTCCCGTTGAAGAGAAATGAAGAGTAATTGATTTTTCACTATATCTGAGTTCACTGTAAGTGGGTTTCAATGTACGTGGAGTTGTTTCCTGCTACCAGGCCCATACTTTTTCCAAAACAGACAGATTCTCTTAATAACAGGTCCCTAACCCAAGCACATGAAAGCAATTAAATAGTAATTACACAACTAATTAGAAAGCCTATAAAGATGCAGGCCTGCATCTAAACAACATCATTAACTAGAGACCATAACCAACATAATTACTTTGTTGCTGCTTAGCTGATTTGGGCTATTGCAGTTGCAGAAGGAGCTTAAAAGATGAACAGGAAATGACAAAAACAAACACATTTTATCAGCAAAGATCAAATCATAAGGTGTGTGGGCACTCAGTCAAAGAAAAGTGTGGATTTTCCATCAGAAGCAGTGGGCATGGATTAATATGCAACAGAAATGCCCAGTTTTAAAACTGTTTCACTTCTTAAGGAATTTCTTTTCTTTCCTATAGAGGTTGCCTATCTGTCTTCCAATCTATTTTGCTTTTTCCTGTTTATTAAGGGATGGTGCAAGCATGGGAAATGGAGAAAAGAGTTGCCACCACAATTGGAATGAAGAGACAGACACCAATATGGATTTAACAAGGGCCACTTTATTAATTATTTGTAATCAAACAACTGGCGAGGGACTGCTAAAATGTACTGAGGAATATGACCAGTGTCAAACTCATGACCACCTTCATCTCCTTCTGGACAATGCACCTTCCCCGATCTCCAGCCACCCAATGTAGCTCTTGACCACCTGTAACAGGAAATTACCAGCCCCAATGTCCCACCTCTGAGAAATTGAGGAGCGGGGGAAAAATGGCCTCCACAAAGTGATGCTCTAGGGCAGTGATGGCGAACCTTTTAGAGACAGAGTGTCCAAACTGCAATCCAAATCCCACTTATTTATTGCAAAGTGCCAACACGGCAATTTAACCTGAATACTGAGGTTTTAGTTTAGAAAAAACAATTCATTAACATCTTTTGTCTTAAAAGAAAAGCACAATAACAGAGCTTTCAATGATACAAACAGCTTTTTATTGAAAGGTAAAAGTTTGCATTTGGCATGAAGTTTGCATTTGACGTCATACACACAAACTCCTTCCAGTTAGTACAGGACAGGACCCTTCCTATTTACCTGGTCTGTCTTTCTCAACATGATTTTACACATTTTCACACCTAAAGTGACAGCCCTCTTCCCCCTTCCATGGGAAAAAGACAGAAAAACAACACACTCAGTGGAATCTGCCACTTCTAGATTGATTTGAAGTAAATTAAATTTTGATCCTGCAAATCTTGACCGATGAACAAATAAAGCACTTCAACTTGAGCACTTCAACCAGGTGACCCATCCCCAAAGCATATCAAGGCTGCATGGAATGAGAGACCATGGAGTGGAATGACAGCCCCTGGGGGTAGCAGGAGTGTTCTGGAACTGGAATGAGAGGCCCCAGAGTGGAATAGCCCCTGGGTGTAGCAGGACACTTCTGCTACCCCCAGGGGCTGTCATTCCACTCCATGGTCTCTCATTCCAGTCAAAGAACATTCCTGCTACACCCTGGGGCCATCATTCCACTCTGTGATCTCTCATTCCAGTCCCTGAACACTCCTGCTCCACCCTGGGGCCGTCATTTCACTCTGTGGTCTCTCATTCCAGTCCCAGAACACTCCTGCTCACCCTGGGGCTGTCATTCCACTCTGTGGTCTCTCATCCCAGTCCCTGAACATTCCTTCTCCACCCTGGGGCTGTCATTCCACTCTGGGATCTGTCATTCCTGTTCTTGAACACCCTGCTACAGCTTGGGGCTGTCATTCCACTCTGTGGGTCTCTCATTCCATTCCCAGAGTAGTGTATTTGGGCCCAGAGACCCTAATGGAAAATCCATTTCACATTTTTATTGCAACTCTACTTGTACTGTAATGTATTTCAATGAAGCCCATGCAAGTCAATTGGCATTCCTGTCTCCCATTATTTCCAGTGGGCCTTCAAGTGTTTCCCATTGTTTCCAATGGGCAATCCTGTCCTTCCTTTTTTTTTGAAACAAAATTTTATTGGAGTATATTCAACATCGTTAAACATTGTTACCATACATCCCATACATCCGCCCTCCTACACGGCTCCTCCAAATGGCATTTTAGTTATTCCTATGAGTGCGAAAAGCCCGAGCAAATTTACAGTTTGACTAAAGGCGCTGTGCAATCCTATGCTCTCATACTTGAAAGCAAGTTCGGTTGTCTCAGTGGTGCTTAATTTTGAATAAGTATGCACATGATTGGGTACTGCTTTTGAAGCAGCTATTCATTTCTGCCTCGTCCCTCCACCCCGGCTCATCGCTGGAGAGTCGGGAGCTCTGAAGTTCAGGGACAGTCTTTCACCATGGGGGGGGGGTGCCCTATGTGTGATTCCTTGGAAGCTCTCAGGAAGCTATAATTAGGGGGGAGGGGTGCTGCGCCTTACCTCCACAGGGCGGGAGCTCTGGCTCGCCTTGAGCCACCTCACCACAGCGCTGGCTGCCAACCCCTCCTGCAGCACCAGCTCCAAAACAGTCTCCATGTTCAATTCCTTGAACAGCCCTTCTAATCACAGCCTCTGAGCAGGCGCACAAGACATGCCACCCAAAGCAGCAGGGCAGCCCCGAAAGGAAGCGAAGGGGGTGGGTACTAAAGTTTTTTGGACTCCAGGTTACAGCACAGGATGCTGGAGGATGCTGTGAGAGAGATCAGGCAGAGAGCCAAAGAGGGAGGAGGGGGAGGAGGAATAGCACACCTCCCCAAAGAAGGTGTGTTAGGAAACTGAAGTGGCACACTCACACAGATGTAACTTTTGGCAATGAGGCTGAGTGGGCATCCCTGGGAATGCTCAGCCTCACTCCTCTGGGGCAGAAGGGGCGTGGATTGGAGTGCACATTTGCAAAGGAATGGGAGTTGCTGCACTTTCCCGGGCTAAGGGGGCGGGGTCAGGCTGTGGGGATTCCTTGCTGAGCAGCTCCTGGGCTTTGAGTAGGCAGGGATTGTGGGTTGGTGTCAGGCTGTGAGGAAGGTGGAGCCCATGGGGAAAACGATTCCCCTCTTCTCCCTCCCCCATGTCAACAAGCGGGACACCTGCACTGGGGGTTTGCACGTCTTTTCCTCTCATGTGTGGTATTTGCTTTCCAACCAGGGCCCAGGGTTTGGCCTAGGGCCGGCTGGTGCAGCAGCTGCAGCAGCACAATAAGCAGGCTCAGCTGCCTCCTCGCCCATGCCCACAGAGAGGGCTCTGAGTGCCACCTCTGGCACCTGTACCATAGGTTCGCCACCAGGGCTCTAGGGGATTGGATAAACATATGGAGCAGAGGTTCATCAGTGGCTATTAGCCTCAAGATCTAGATGGAGCACTATGTCTGGGGCAGTGATGCTCTGTATTCTTGGTGCTTGGGGGACACAGTGGGAGAGCTTCTGGAGTTCTGGCCCTGCTGGTGGACCTCCTGATGGTACTTGGATTTTGGCCACTGTGTGACACAGAGTGTTGGACTGGATGGGCCATTGGCCTGATCCCAACATTGCTTCTCTTATGTTCTTATGAATTTCCTCTACTCTATGGTAACCTGTCAGCTATGGTTATTTCGAATATCTATGAGAGGACCTCCAGCATGTTTTGCATTAGTAAATACTATGGGGGCAGAGGGCTGATTTGGACCTGGACTGTGGCACATTCCCCACACAAATAAGGGCCAGTTTGATGTAGTGGTTAAGTGTGTGGACTCTAATGTGGGAGAACTGGGTTTGATTCCCCACTCCTTCACTTGCGCTGCTGGATGACCTTGGGCAAGCCATAATTCTGTCAGAGCTGTTCTTGAAAGAGCAGTTCTTGAAAGAGCTCATTCAGCCCAACCTACCTCACAGGGTGTCTGTTGTGGGGAGGGGAAGGGAAAGGAGTTTGTCCTCCTCCTCCTCCTCCTCCTTCTTCTTCTTCAACATCATACAAAACATCCCAAGCTGCTACTGGGGCAAATACACAGACAATTTGTATGTTTTCCCCAGAGGGGCAAATAGCAGCTCCAGAACAATGGAACAGGGCGCAGGACTTTAACCAGCCTCTCCATTTGCCTTCATGACCTAGACCCCCTCCACATATACATAACTGCTATTTTACACACACACACACAAAATAATCAGCTCTTGCAGCATATTGTAAAATTAAACTGTCAGCTTTCTTTCTTAAAAATAATGTTTCCAGCCATTCCAGCTGCAAATATTAATCCTGTTCAGATGTTATGCATGGTGCTATCCAACCAAGCATACTGGGAGTATATGCTATGGTCATCATTTTGTCTAAATAAGGCATCATGTGTGTTTTCCAGCTAAAATGCACACTAGATGAAACTGTGATGTTTGAGGGTTTGCATTTGCACATACTGAAACTGGAGAATATCTGTGCAGTACCCAACTCAGACAAAAGAGAAATGTCTATATTGGAAGCATTGTGGGTAGTACATACTCATGGCATGCATGGTTGGATGCCTCCAAACATAAGCAGCATAACTGCATAATTTACATCATCACAGACTACAATACCAAATTTGGATATAGAGGTATAGCAATTTAATGGTTTATCAGAAAATACACACAATGCTGCCTTTATATGTAAGTAGTCTTTTCTTTCAAATGGGATTTCTTCCCTGCATGCCTCATATGAGTAATTCAAATGGTTCATGAGGCTTTGCTTCACAATATTGCAATAGCAGCAGTCCTATTCCAACTGGACAAATTTATTACTTCTTTATTTATTTCACTTTTGTCCAGGACCCTTACTTCACCCTCAGAAGTCCAGAGGTCTCCTGCTCTCTGAATAGACTCCACCCTTCCTCTTTTGCTACCTTCCAGAACACATCTATGATGCTATCTCTGTCACTCTCCTCAGATCTCTCCTCAGAACCAACTTTTGAATGAAGCCTTTGGCAAAACCCCTTTCCCTAATTGTTGTGTGCCTATCGGCCAGTTCGGATCCTAAAGGGAACCAATGAGGGACAGTGCCAATGTAAATAAACCTATCACGAGAATGTGTGTGTGTGCTGGGTGTGGTTGGAATGGGAATGTAAGCGGACCTTTGGGTCCTGCAGGTATCTCAAGTTCTCCATTTAACTGATAAAGTATGAGCTGAAATCATTCCTCCATGCATCAGTCTCATTACTTTATATTAATGAAACACATCCTAAGCAATTCTCAGGGCTATCCTAAGAATACTTTCTCAGGGAGTAGCCCCACATTGACCCTGAAGCTCTCATTCTCAAAACAGCAATGTGATTGGAAAATGGTGGAAGCAGCTGTTAATCCTAAATATGGCAGAGCAAATAAAGTTTAAGTAAGCAGTGTCAACACCTAGACAGTAGGCACTCTCCCTATTTGTAGCTCTACACATATCAATATACAATTATTTATGGCAAGTAGTAAATCTGATAAATTACTGGCAATATATTTGAAGGCACACCCTAACCAGAATACCATATCCCCCCAAAGCCTTTATATATGCCTTCACTAGTTTAAACTACACATGCAGCAAAATGAGATTACAAAGAGTTGAGGTCTAGAAATTCTTGGAGATTTGGGGGGGGACAGTGCCCGGGCAGGGTGGAGTCTGAGGAGGAAATGAATTCAGTATTACCATTCTCTGCCAGTCTGGAAATCAGTACAATTATTGGAGAACTCTAGGCCCCATCTGGAGGTCAGTAAACCTAGTGAATCAGATTAGGGAGTGGGAAACAACTATAATGGGAGATAGACAAGACTAAAACACACACGAACAATGGCATAGGTTTCTTGTTTTACTTGCAGGGAATTTTTGATACAGGACAGCATTCAAAAATGCTACTTTTGAACTGTAGGCTCAGGAAGGACAGTTTATTCTGCCTCATGATTCTACCTCCTTATTCTGCATTAGGGTTTCCAACACTGCCTCTCCAAGTGCTGGGAAATGTATGGGGGGTGTTTGGTGAGGGTTTAGGATTGCCATTCCCCAGTTGGGGGTGGGGGATCCCCCACTTTTGCAAGCTCTTGCCTGCCACCGGCAAGCTGGCTGGCAGGAGGAAATCCCCCCCCTCACAGCAATATCACTGGAAATGCCTGTATCACCTGGAAGTGATGTAGGCATGTCAGTAACATGGCAGGGTGACATTCTGGTTTTGGGGCAAAACTCCATGGTTTGAGGGTGATTTTACCACAGAGTTTTGCTCCAAAACCAGAGTGTCACCCCCCCATCACTGACATGCATATATCACTTCCAGGTCACATGCGTGAAGATGCTCCTGGCTCCTAGAACATTGCGTGAAGATGCTCCTGGCTCCTAGAACATCCTCCCCATCCCCCCACTGGTGTCTTTGAGGCACCTGGCAACCCTATGGGGATTTGATGCCACTTCTGGGTAATGCTCTAAGTTGCCTCCACTACTTTCTAAAAACCAGAGAGTATCACTATGTGGATGCCACTTTTTCTCACACTCCTCACTTTCAGAGGATGGGAAATTGGGGCTGGGGCTGGAATATTCCCCGCTATCAGTAGGTAAATGGGACACCAATTCTGTATGTGTGTATGTGTGGAGAACAGCCTCAGTCAATATTTAGATAAGAGTCTTTTTTAACCCCCAGAGGGGATTTTTTAATTGCATTTTTCTAAACACTATGAAACTACAATGAAAAAGGGAAGGGAAACATCTACATCTAAGGAGAAAGTAAAGATAACCACAACTAACTAAAACCCCAAGAATAGGAGATCATCATATTAGCTTATAAACGTATTAGTCTAAAATGCTTATATAACAGTGAACATAGTTGAATATGCTAGGTTATACATCCTTTTAACTACTTTAACTGTTCAACAACCCTCCCCAGAGCATCATTAAAAGCAAATGCTTTACAACAGCCTTCAGAGTTTCAATCTTCATTCTGTTTTATCTTTTCGGTCTCTCAGTTGACAGCCTCGTTTGGGGGCAGCACCCCCTTTTTCTGAATCAGAGTCCTCGTAGGAAGACACAGAGTCCAATTCACCATTGGATTTGCTGTCCTCTTCTTCTTTCACGTCCTCTTCCGGCTCACCCAATTGCAGCCTCAGAAACTCACGTGCTTTAAAAACAGAGTCAATTTTTCCCCTTTTATACTTCAGTTTGAAGGCGACACCTTTGGGAATCAACCACCTGTACGCAATGCTGTTTGTTCGTAAGAAAAGAATTAAGTCCTTGTACTTCTTCCTCTTTTTCCTTACTTCAAATGGGATATCTTTTAGAATTCTGATAGTATTACCTCCGATTTTCAAGGGTGTACTTGTAGTCACTTTCAGGATTAAATTCCTCACATGTCTCTTTGAGAATCTAACCACGATATCCCCAGGCAGATTCTTCTTCTTAATGTACATAGAGTAAGCCCTATAGACAGGGCTCTCTTTGTAGCAGGAACTCCTTTGCATATTGGGTGACACACCCCTAATGTGGCCAATCCTCCAAGAGCTGACAGAGCTCTTCTTACAGGGGCTACTGTAAGCTCTTGGAGGATTGGCTACATTAGGGGTGTGTCGCCTAATATGCAAAGGAATTCCTGCTACAAAAAGACCCCTGCCTATAGACCATGTCCATTTCGCTTACAAGATATTCAGCTTTTAAATCCATCACTGGGGCTAATGCATCGCTCAGAAGTTGCTTTAGATTCTCATTTTTGGCTTCAGTAACTCCTTGGAATTGGAGTACCAAACTGGCTCTCTCCATTTGCAGTTGCAACAGCTGAAATTCCTCCGAAGCTTGCTTCCTTTCCAGCACTTGCATCTTTTTTCTTGCTTTTTTCAAGTTGGCATCCATTTCCAAAACTTTCTCAGCTACCTGTTCCATCTCTTTTGAAGTTTCAGACAGTTGGAGCTGCTGTGCTGCAAAGTTCTGGTTTAAAGTTACTAATTGCTGGTTGATGTTAGTCATCTGGTCCAGTAGAGGGCGCAAAGAATCTGCTAGGAGCTTGGAAAACTCTGTGGTCTCCTCTGCTCTCGGACTCATTCCACCCGCTGGTTTCAATTTTGATCCTTTTTCAGGCTTTCTCCTCACCATACTCCCCAATTGTTTACTTTAACCAAAAGTTGCTAAAGTCTCTGAAAGTCGCCCAAATGCTTGGTCATGCTCTGGTAAGTTTCTTAAAACAGATTTCTCAGCTTTTATTTCTGCACCCCCTTGTTAGAGTGCTTTTAAGTCTTTGCGTCTGGAAGGGCCCCCCCCGCTCGCTTCCCACGCTGATCCCAAGGGGGTGCTTTCTGTTTAAATTATCGTTTTCTCACCTTTACTCAACTCACTGCTTATTGTTGGTCTTCCGACCTCGCTTCAGTTCATTTTAACTGCTCTATCTCTGACACTTGTTCCGGCTAGCACTTCTAGATCCATACAGATGCATAGCGGCCGTACCATTGGGGCGGAGGAGTGCTTCAATTTCCCAGCATTGTGCTGGCGAAGAGGCAACCCCTCAAAAGCCCCATGGCTAGGAGCCTTTCACACAAGGCTCTTTTGGGGTAGCTGAACTGCTAGTGCGCAGATCGTGCCCACAGAGCAACCGGGAGGCACGTCTGCTGGTGAGTTTCCATAAACTGGAAGTCCTAGATAAGAGTCTTGAAAGATAATTATACTCATCTGATGCACCACACAGCCACTACCAGAGTCAGAAAGATGTTGCTAAGCACCAATGGCCACTCCTTCCCAGCTGCACAGCCAGTGATGCACTGTTCCAGACATGCCCTCAACCACTTGGATGTCTCCAGGTGCTTCCCAATCATCCCTACCTATTGTGATCAGCCCACCCAAACCCTCCCTAACTAGTTATAGTCTACACAGTGCATGATCAGGCCTATTTAACCGACCACCCTGGCAACATGAAGCAAGCCAAAAAAACCCAAAAAACCCTCTCTCCACAGCCAATTAGAGGGGACCCCAAAAATTCCATCTTGGCTCCCAATGGTGACCAGCTAATTTTGTGATGACCAACAGCAAAAGCCTACTCTGAGGATGTGCAGCCAAATATATCAAAACCAAATATGCCTCATTTTTGGCTGCCAATCCATTTTAATTACTCAGTGAGGCTTCATGCCTCCTTTGAATCCTGTTGGGCTAAGGCAAACTACTCTCCTGCAACAATACCAGGAATTTTATTCTTATGCAATTTGTTTGGAATACAAACCCTTATTTAATACGGAACACTTAGTGGTGTGGGTTTTCTCAGGTCTCCCTTATGTGACATGAACTTGTTGTTTTTTTTAAAATGGATATAACATCCAAGTATGAAATGTACCAGTTGGACCAGGTCCGTCCTTGCATATATTTTTTAAATGACTAATGGAACAACAACAAAGAAAGCACTCATTGAACAATTTGCATTTGGCAATCCATGTATGTTTTCTGAACTCAGAAATCCTGCCTAAGTATAAAATATTGTAGAATGGTGTGTCTTGCATTTCTCCTGAGTACTGGGGTCTTCTGCTCTCTTCCTGGTCTATGCAGAATACCTCTGGAAATGTCCACCCTCTGGCCTGACAGTTTAAAATTGGCTTCTCTTTTTTCTTCTAACTTATCCAAGGGGCATCAGTCCAGAAAACTAACTGTCTACCTAATGTCTGAAAGCCCTGGTTTTAAAAGGAATAGTGGCCTTCGCAAGTGATTCCACTGTCAACAGCTTTAGTGTTGGGGTGATTTATCTCTACTTTTGTCATGTCTTCTAATAACAAATCTCAGACTCACCAAGTGGTAATTAAATGTTTATTTAAAATATTCAGGAGATCTCAAGAACATATGGGGACTGTAACTACCCTGTCAAAATTACCAGAACTGCTGCTGTATTAAATTATTCATTTATTCAAGGTACAGAATTTTAACAAGGTTTCATATTGCATTTATCTTGATTGCATTAAATCAATACTACCAAACTAAAATCATATTTTAATTTTTTATCTAACCTCTGTTGCCAGCAGTTTCCTTGGCTTTTTCTCTTTGCATCAGCAGAAGCAATGTCATGCAGCAGCTCTGCACTGCAAATAGTAATACTGTCACTGCTGATAGCCATAAACAGACTGAGTTCTGTTTACAGGTTCTAGTTTAAAGGCAGATACGTGATTTTAAAAGGGAGCTTGCCAACACAACTCAGCAAAAAGGTGATTTTCAACAAACATTTTCTACATGGATCACCACTTAAAAACTTGTTTGTTTTAATCTAACTACATGGAATGTTGGTCCTCTGGCCATGAAGAGGCCTTACCATGCCTTTTTCTCCCCAAATGCCCAAATAGTTCTGATAGTATAATAACAGTCACATCTCCTTGTGGTAAGGACACAGACAATTGCTCTCCAGAATCTAGAAGTAACAAACAATACTTCTTTAGGTAGCTGAGATATAGTAGAATAGATAAGTAGAGAAATAAATCTGTGCAACTTTTGCTTGGTCAACCAGCTGCTTCAGAAAAACAATCTCCTCCACTGGACACTCGTTATTTCAGACCAATTACTGCATTGTAGTAATTATCATTGTTGTGCAGACAGCAGAATTCCCTGGCAGATATTCATCTGAAACAACCCACAGTAACAAGGGGTCAACAATGGCAAGGAAGAACATACATAATGTATCATACAAAAATTAAAATCCAGGACAATGACTTAAATAGAACTCCATGGGATCTTAGGAAGGAGAAGCATACTATACAAATAATGAGCAATAACCATTGATGTATGTGAACCAGTGAGGGGGAGGAGGAATACAGCCCCCGTGAGTTGCTAGGACTTCCATGATTGGAGCTTCCAGCAGGTTGGAGTGTACGTGAAAAGTCAGTTCTGACTGGGACTGTGGCATTGGGAGATACGTGAAGTTTAAGCCTCCCCACTACACAATTTTCCAATCTGAAACAGCTCTATGGAGCTGTTATTTGCCTTCTGGAAAAATACTCAGGTCCTCATTCAAGACTTGTGTGTTTGCTCCACACCATGTTGAATAGAATAGTAGCTTCAAGGGGCTAGTTCATACTGGGAAAATGGCTTAGGAAGCCTTAAGCTTCCTTTCCCCCTCACAGCATGATGCCGATCAGAATCTGGGACTCTGTGCTTCATTTTTAAAGAAAAAAAAAATACCCACTTTGAACTTCATTCATAGAATTCCCAGCATCTTATATAGTCCTTCCCTGATGCTTGCACAATATGGTAATGGATCACCTCATCACACCAACATTTTCAGAAGCTATGAACTGCAGGATTTTTTAAAATGATAAATCTGAACTATTTCTGGAGACTATCAGGTACAATGAAAGCCTTTAAACTGATTGTGGTAAAAATGGAAGGGCAATGTGACTTCCTCTAAAAAAAAGAGCAGGTGATCATTTTAGAAAAAAGGTGATTTGACAAGTACATAGTTAAGAGGTGTAGAAATACATCCTTCTGCACTGAAGCAAAAAAAGTATGTTGCGAGCCTTTATGTTTCAAATATTTTCACGGCTAGCATTCCTGATTAATTTTTTTTTACAGCATTTTATTCCACTTATGTCATGGGTTCTATTTGCATCAAACACAAATTCCATTTTTATCAGACATAAATATACTGTAGAACAAAGTTTGAGTCCAGTGGCACCTTTAAGGCCAACAAAGCAAGCACACTTCTTCAGATACAGAAAAATACACTGTGTAATTTAACAACAACAAAAAATCAGCATTAGGAAACAGAAAATGACACAATTGTAATTTAACCCAAAAAATCATCATCGGGAAACATGAGGAAACAGAGAATGACACAATTGTATGAGTCACACAATGGAAAAGGAAAAAAAACTAAATGGTGATTTTTTTTCATCGAAAGGTAGGCTGCAAAATTCAGTGGCATCCCTATATGTCTTATTTAGCTGCAGGAAGAGGAGCTGCACTGGGGCAACAGATATGTTGGTTCTTTCAGTATAGCAGGCTGTGACATTTAACACAATAGCTCTGTATCCTTCTTTCTGTGCAGTGGCATAATGGAAAGATCTTCCCTAGGTTTCTCAGACTCCTTCTGGAGAACAAAAGGGCCTTGGCTAAAAGGCTCCAATCTGCATAATGACTAGTGCATTGGCTTTATTACTGTAAGTGCTCCTCAGGTGCTTCGGCACTAGAAACTTGTCTTGAGTACTCAGGGCTTCGCTCACAAAAGACTATCAAACAGCCATCAGCTGTAGGAGATTTCAAGTCACCAGCAACCTGAAACTTAATTGAACCAGTGACCTAAGGGTGGAAGGGTCTGTTTCCCATTATCAGTTCCCTCAGTGATTCAGTCACAGTGTATTTTTCTTCAGTCTACAAAAGTATCAACAGGGTGAATAAAAATGCAGTTGATTCTCAGGCATTTCACTTCAGGTAGTTCCTGTTTATTTCTCAGCCTCAGTGTTCGTTATGCTTTGGAACTCAATCACTCCTTCTACCCTTAGTGCTCAGATGAGGAAGAAACATTTTCCTGCTCATTTAGGATGTTTTACTTCTTATAAATATAATCCTAACCTTCTGTCCAAGTACTCATGGCATATTAAAAACATGCAAAAAGCAATATCATGATAAAAACAACACTATCATTTGTGCAAAAATAAAAAATGTATGCATACGCACCATTGAAACTAGGCAAAATAAAAACACTAATGGTAAACTTACCTAGACAGTTGGACATGGGTTCAGTCCCCTTCATGGCTTCTCATAGCAAGCATATGGCTTAAGAGGGGATCCCGAAGTGACTGATACTATATAGTGTAAAGGCTAATGAGTTGTGGGCTCCAGGTCTCATCACAGCCATGGACTTATAAGGTGACCATGGCTTGCTATTAGTAACAGTCTTATGCCCATTATCACCCATCTGCATGACAACCATGGCTGTGCAATGTTGTTGTTGTTCAGTCGCACAGTCGAGTCCGACTCTTCGCGACCCCATGGACCAGATTATGCCAGGCCCTCCTGTCTTCCGCTGTCCGCTGAAGTTTGCTCAATTTCATGTTCGTTGCATCGATGACACTGTCTAACCATCTCATCTTTTGCCGTCCCCTTCTTCTTTGACCTTCAATCTTTCCCAGCATCAGGGTCTTCTCCAGTGAATGCTCCCTTCTCATTTGGTGGCCAAAGTATTTGAGCTTCAGGATCTGGCCTTCCAGGGAACAGTCAGAGTTGATTTCTTTTAGGATTGAATGATTTGATCTCCTTGCAGTCCAAGGGACTCTCAAGAGTCTTCTCCAGCACCATAGTTCAAAAGAATCTATTCTTCGGCGCTCGGCCTTCCTTATAGTCCAACTCTCGCAGCCATACATTACTACGGGGAATACCATTGCTTTGACCATGCGGACTTTTGTTGGCAAGGTGATGTCTCTGCTTTTTATCATGCTGTTTAGGTTTGCCATCACTTTCCTCCCAAGGAGCAGGCGTCTTTTAATTTCATGGCTGCAGTCACCATCTGCAGTGATCTGGGATCCTAGGAACGTGAAGTCTGTCACTACTTCTACAACTTCCCCTTCTATTTGCCAAGGAGTGATGGGGCCAGATGCCATGATCTTAGTTTTTTTGATGTTGAGCTTCAAGCCCACTTTTGCGCTCTCCTCTTTTACCCTGAGCAAGAGGCTCTTTAGGTCCTCTTCACTTTCTGCCATCAGAGTGCTATCGTCTGCATATCTGAGGTTATTGATCTTTTCCCCAGCAATCTTAACTCCAGCTTGTGATTCATCCAGGCCAGCATTTCGCATGATGTACTCTGCGTATAAATTAAATAAGCAAGGTGACAATATACATCCTTGTCGTACTCCTTTTCCTATGCTAAACCAATCAGTTGTTCCATATCCGGTTCTAACTGTTGCTTCTTGACCCTTATACAGGTTTCTCAGGAGACATGTGAGGTGGTCCAGTACTCCCATCTCTTTAAGAACCTGCCATAATTTATTGTGATCCACACAATCAAAGGTTTTAGCATAGTTAATGAAGCAGAAGTAGATGTTTTTCTGGTACTCTCTTGCTTTCTCCATAATCCAGCGAATGTTGGCAATTTGATCTCTAGTTCTTCTACCTCTTCGAAACCCAGCTTGTACTTCTGGCAGTTCTCTATCCACGTACTGTTGGAGCCTAGCTTGTAGGATTTTGAGCATGACCTTGCTAGCGTGTGAAATGAGTGCAATTGTGCGATAGTTTGAACATTCCTTGACATTGCCCATCTTTGGGATTTGGAATGTACACTGACCTTTTCCAATCCTGTGGCCACTGTTGTGTTTTCCAAATTTGTTGGCAAATTGAGTGCAGCACTTTAACAGCATCTTCTTTTAAGATTTTGAATAACTCAGCTGGGATACCATCACCTCCACTAGCTTTGTTGTTAGTAATGCTTTCTAAGGCCCATTTAACTTCACTTTCCAGGATGTCTGGCTCGAGGTCAGTGATTATACCATCGTGGTTGTCAAGGACATTGAGGTCCTTCTTGTATAGTTCTTCTGTGTATTCTTGCCATCTTTTCCTAATCTCTTCTGCTTCTGTTAGGTCCCTACCGTTTTTGTCCTTTATCATGGCCAGCTTTGCATGGAACGTTCCCTTGATTTCTCCAATTTTCTTGAAGAGATCACTAGTCCTTCCCAATCTATTGTTTTCCTCTATTACTTTGCATTGTTCATTCAGGAAAGCCTCCTTATCTCTCCTTGCTGTTCTCTGGAAATCTGCATTCAGTTGGGCAAATCTTTCCTTTTCCCCATTGCCTTTAGCTTTCCTTCTTTCCTCTTCTATGTGTAAAGCCTCATCAGACAGCCACTTTGCTTTTTTGCATTTCTTTTTCTTTGGGATGGCGGTGATTGCTGCCTCCTTTACAATGTCATGGACCTCTGTCCATAGTTCTTCAGGCACTCTGTCTATCAAATCTAGTCCCTTAAACCTATTCTTCACCTCTACTGTATATTCATCGGGGATGCGATCTAGGTCAAATCTGAATGGCCTTGTGGTTTTCCCAACTTTCTTCAATTTAAGTCTGAATTTTGCAATGAGTAGCTCATGATCTGAGCCACAGTCAGCTCCAGGTCTTGTTTTTACTGACTGGATAGAGCTTCTCCATCTTTGACTGCAAATTATATAGTCAATCTGATTTCGGTGTTGCCCATCTGGTGATGTCCATGTGTAGAGACGCCTCTTAGATTGTTGGAAAAGGGTGTTCGCTATGACCAGCATGTTCTCTTGACAAAACTCTGTTAGCCTTTGCCCTGCTTCATTTTGTTCTCCAAGGCCAAACTTGTCTGTTATTCCGGTTACCTTTTGATTTCCTACTTTAGCATTCCAATCCCCTATGATGATGAGGACATCATTTTTTGGTGTTAGTTCTATGAGCTGTTGTAGGTCTTCATAGAACTGGTCTACTTCAGCCTCTTCTGCAGCAGTGGTTGGGGCATAGACTTGGATTACTGTGATATTAAATGGTTTGCCTTGGATTCGGACTGAGATCATTCTGTCATTTTTGAGATTGTATCCCAATACTGCCTTTCTCACTCTCTTGTTGACTATAAAGGCCACACCATTTTTTCTACGGGATTCCCGGCCACAGTAGTAGATATAATGGTCTTCTGAGTTAAATTCGCCCATTCCTGTCCACTTTAGTTCACTGATTCCCAAGATGTCTATGTTCATTCTTGCCATCTCATTTTTGACCACGTCAAGCTTACCTTGATTCATAGATCTTACATTCCAGGTTCCTATGCAGTATTGTTCTTTGCAGCATCAAACTTTCCTTTCACCATCAGACACATCCACAACTGAGCGTCCTTTCGGCTTTGGCCCAGCCGCTTCACTCTTTCTGGGGTTACTCGTACTTGCCCTCTGCTCTTCCCCAGTAGCATATTGGACACCTTCCGACCTGAGGGGCTCATCTTCCGGCATCATATCTTTTAGCCTTTTGTTACTGTCCACGGGGTTTTCTTGGCAAAGATACTGGAGTGGGTTGCCATTTCCTTCTCCAGGGGATCACATTTGGTCTGAGTTCTCTGCTGTGGCCTGTCTGTCCTGGGTGGCCCTCCACGGCATAGCCCACAGCCTCATCGAACCACGCAAGCCCCCTCGCCATGACAAGGCAGTGATCCATGAGGGAGCTGTGCAATACTACAGGGTAATCAGAAGTGAGTGGGGCCTACCTTAAATGCATGCTTTAGCCATTTTTCATGAATGGCTACCTCTGAATCAGGCTAATGCAGTGTGGTTCCTAACTAGCTGGAAGTGCAATCCTAAGTGGAATTACATCCTTCTAAATTAGGGTTGCTAATCCTACCTGGTAGTGGCGGAGGGATCCTGGGTCCTTGTTGGGATCTTCTGCTGCATCACTTTGCCAACATTGGGGGGTGACGCTCTAGTTTTTGGGTAAAACGCTATTGTTTGTAGCCAATTTCCCCATAACTAGAGTGTTGCCACGTGATGTCAGCATGTCACTTTTCAGGCCATTTGTGGGTGGGATTTCTTCCCACCAGCCAGCTGGACAGCAGAAGGGAAGAGCCCTGCAAAAGCAAGGCTTCCCCTATCCCTGGTGAGAGTCTGGCAACCCTATTCTAAATACACTGAGGTCAATGGGCTTAGAAGACTGTAATTCTGTTTAGGATTGCACTGGGATCCATTTTTGCTCTGGTTCATATGTAGTTGCAACTTGATAGCCCCCTTTAAAGTGAAAAGATACTTTCATATGTTTGGGATTGGAGGCATGGGACCCAGGGGAAGGTCTTCTGCAATTCCAGTCCCCTCCCACTTGAGGTGGTTTACATCATTCTCCTCTGCCATTCTATACTTAACAATTCATGTGTGAGATAGGTTAGGCTGAGTTTGTGTGACTGGCCCAAGGTCAGCCAGCAAACTTCCATGGCAGATTGAGGATTCTAACCAGGGTCTCCTAGTCTGACACTCTAACCACTCTACTACACTGGCTCCATCATACATACATTTGTCTATAAGATATAAATTGTCATTTGCTAAATAGTTTCATGTTTGCCATTACTCTTTCAGACTCCGCCCTCCTCTCCCAGAAGTTCAGGGATAATACCAGCCTACCTTGCAGGCAGTGTTCCCTCTAAACTGAGTTAGTGTGAGCTAGCTCACAGTTTTTTAGCCTCTGGCTCACACATTTTTCTCTTAGCTCAGGAAGGATGGCTCCAGAGCAAACTAATTTATGCAGCAGCCAAATTGCTCGCTCACAGCATTAATGCCAGTAGCTCACAAAGGAGAATTTTTGTTCACAAGATTGCACAGCTTAGAGGGAACATTGCTTGCAGGTCTGATACGCATAACTGAGAAAATACTGAGAACACTCTGAAGTGCAATATAACCAAATATTATTGCGTAGAGGGCTGTGGTGCTTTTACCTGGGCTGTCTTTTTGCTGAACAAAATCAAAGAGAGATGGTTTGGACAAGCCTGAATGAAAAGGGAAAAAATAACAAAGGAATTCAAAAGAGTACTATTTTGCACATAGAGGCCATGGTGGCTCAGAGTTTAAGGTGCTGAGCCACAGATCAGAAGGTCTGTAGTTCGGCAGTTCAAGACCCTAGTGCCGCATGATGGAGTGAGCTTCTGTCTCTGGCCCCAGCTCCTGCCAACCTAGCAGTTCGAAAACAAGAAATTGCAAGTAGATAAATAGGTATCGCTTTGGTGGGAAGGTAACAGCATTCTGTACGCCTCGGCATTTAGTCATGCTGGCCGCATGACCACGGAGAGGTCTTCGGACAGTGCTGACTCTTTAACTTGGAAACAGAGATGAGTGCCGCCCCCTAGAGTTGGATTCGACTGGCTTTCGAGCAAAGGAAACCTTTACCTTTACTTCACTATGTTGCATATAAGAAGAAACAAATGCTCTTATTGCCTATTTTATAAGCCAGCCAATTCTAGCCATGTCAAGTTAGAAGTATCTCTTCAGATTTTACATTTCATTGTCCTTGTCAATGGAAATTCTTGTACTGAGCTTCTTTGCACAGACTCTAAGTTACGACATGGGTGTTTTCCTTTACATTTTCTCTATAAATATAGATGGTGTACATCCTTTTATAATACTGTAATTTGATAAGGACAAGACACAGTTAAGAAAATACCAATGTGGCTTTTTGTAAGCAAACATCATCATACTGACTAAATCTGTCACTATTCCTGAGGATGTTGTCCATCAGCATATTGATAAGGGTCACAAAATACTCATAAAAATGAAATGTTCTAAGTACTAATGGAAATATTGTTGGAAAGAAAACCAACAACAAATCCCATTCTTGGGGTAAGTTCACAAACTTATTGCAGTCAACAGATTCAGTGACACTCTCACTGTTGCTTCTTTTAGCCTTTCTGGAAGCATCATATATTGATGGTTACAATCCAATCTTCGTAAATTGCTGTTGCATTCATGAAAGCTGTAAAGAGCAAAGGAACCACCACTGGCAGTATTTCTATGGTATGTGTGAATGTAATGATGGGTTGGCATTAAAACACTTTTAGTTGAACTAAGAAGGGGAGAGGAATGCATTTTGTGTGGGGGGGAAATACTTTCTACAAAACACAAGCAATAATTTTGGGAAGTGGTCTGGCTTGACAATAATGTAGAGAGACCCTGCAAAATGGTACAAACATGTTCTTAAATTTACGGTGAGGGCAGGAAGCTTTGCTCTTACTCTGTTTTAGTTAATGGTCTTCTCACCTAACCACATATGGTTGGATGGTGCCAAGATGCTATCATACTGGCTATGTGATTTCTGAATGGTTGGATCACACAGCCAGCAACAAAGAATGCTCTTAAACAAAATGGCATCAAAGCAGCTAGCAAAGAGGACGTAAAACTGACTGAAAACTATAACATTAAGAGAGTGCCATTAAAAAGGCTTGCCCCTAAAATTTCAGCTCAGCCCTATTTTATTCAAAGTTATTGTGTTTAGTATTATAGTGAAGGAATGAAGAATCGTGTTTGAAAAATCTGTCAAAAAATCACCTGTTTTTCAGTGGTCTTCAAGATATTCTGATACATTTCATGAATGGGGCTGTAATGAAACATTCCAGATTCCAAGATCATGCCATCTCAGTTCCGGTTGAAAAGGATCAGATGGTAGGTGATTCAACAGACCTGTTCCTGAGACCATGGAAGGCCACTGCCAGTCAGAGAAGACAATACTGACCTTGATAGTCCAGTGGTCTGACTCAGTGTAAGGCAGCTGTAGGTGTTCTCCATCAGTCAGTACTGCATTTACAGTTATAAGGGATACAATGCAGCAAGATTTCAGAATTTTGGGGATCTCATTGATTTCAGTGCAAGTTAAATGCATGTGTACATTTCTCCCATTGAAGTCAATGAGTGCTAATTTTGGTTGTCATGAAGACCCGGGATAAATTTCTGGACTCCCTTCTTTTTACATAGAGTGGTTTCCCTGAGAGTGTCAAAGTCCAGTTGCTACTCTTGGGGCAAAACTCTTCTATAACTTTTAATGTTGCCTGTTTTCTTCAATCTGCAATTCAAATCAGGGAAACTATAAATTGATCAGGTTTTTTTCCCCCTTGCTGTTTGTTTGTTTGTTTGTTTGTATGACAGCCACATTTTTGATGTATTCCTAAATTTTAATGTACTTTTATCTCTGTTATGCTAATAAAGGTTGTCTGGCTGGCTGTCATGAAAATCAAGTACCCCTGCATACTCGACAAGAAAATATATGATATAGCATACCAGTTTCTGTTCAATTTTAAACCCATTTTGAAGATCCAAGAAAACAGTCAGTGAGTCAAATACATGTGCCACTGATCCACACAGTAAACTTTCAGGTACAGTACTATCTTCCTAATATTCAAAGAAGTTTTGCCTTCAGTGGGAATGAAAGCCTTCCTGTAGATACAGGCAAGGGATCATGTTTCCTTCAAGAAAGAAATTAGGGAAGAAAGATAACAGGAAGAAATACTCAAATGTCCATCAAAGGCCTACCAAATACTTTTTAGTGGGTTCCAGTTCTTTCTATAAACTCCTGATTTATACTGTTTATGCTTTTGGATTCTGCATGTTAGAAATTTGCCATAAAGCAGAATTTCAGAGGATTTTACCATAAAATGCAGAAATGTCAGGGTGATGGTGTGGTGTACTGATTACAGTGTCAGACTAGGATCTAAGAGACCCAGGTTCAAATCTCCACTCCATCACAGAAACTTGCTGGATGACATAGGGCCATGCTCTCAACCTAACCTAGCTCATATGGTTGTTGCAAGGATAAAAGGAAGAGAAGAGAATGACATAAGCTGCTTTGGGAGAAAGGTAGGGTATGACTGATGCAAATATATAAACAAAATAAAATCCTGTAATGGTTGTTTGGAGAATATCAAAATCAAAAATTTATGCAAGACACTTAAAAATTGTAGCAAGTTTAAAACAACAACAACAATAAAAACTGCCAGAACAATTTATAATGATTGATTCCTGGATTCATGTCCTCTATGACATCTCTCCTTATAATAATTATCTTTTGGTTTTGTAAGATTCCATGTGCTCCCACTGGCTGTAAAATGCCCTCCCTCAGCCATTGGCCCATCAGCCGCCACTCAAGAGTACTCACGTGCCATTGGCGGGGTGCTGGGTCTGCTCCTCTTCCCTACCCACTCCCCTTCCAGACAGATTTGCATGTCAGATTTACTGGCAGACCAGCTCTCTCTCCTGAGGAAGACAGTTCTCTTGACTCCTGTGAGGGACTGTCCCCTCAGTGGCTGTTGGTAGGCAGCCAAGCTTGGTTCTGTGAGTAAAAAAAACAAAGGACTTTCAGCATAACCCCTCCCCCGCCCATAACCCCCTCCCCAACGGCCACTTTCCTGTCAGAATAAATGGAAAAAGGCTCTTTCTCCTGCTTAGCTTCAGCATGGCTGGCTGGCTAACGAGGTGGGCCAGTGACCATCAGACCATTTTCTTCAACTCCCCGCTGTGCAGCTGACTTTCCCCTAGAGTTGCCAATCTCCAGGTGGGACCTGGAGATCTCCCACTGTTACAATTGACCTCCAGATGACAGAGATCAGTTTCCCAGGAGAAAATGGTTGCTTTGGAGGGTAGACTCTATGACATTGTACCCTGCTGAGTCCTTCTACCCCCCCCCAATGCTGCCTTCCATAGGATCCACCCCCTCAAATCTCCAGGTATTTCCCTAATCAGAGTTGGCACCTGTACTTTCTCCTCTGTCAGTAAAAGGCCCTTTCCACACCTATGTTGGCCTTTGGGAGAAAACTCAGTCCTGATCGGATTGCCAACTCCAGGTGGGCAATTCCTGGAGATTTGAGGGATGGAGCCTGGAGAGGGTGAGGTTTGAAGAGGGGTGGCACCTCAGACAGGTACGATGCCATAGACTCCACCCTCCAATCCAACCATTCCCTGATGGGGAACCATTGTTGCCAATCTCCAGGTGGGGGCTGGAGATCACTCAAAATTATAACTGCTTTCTAGGAGGGAGGGGGAAGAGATGGAAAACTAAAGGTAGGTTGATGGTTGGCTGGAAGGGAGACAGGGTTATCAACTCCAGGTTGGGAAATTCCTGGAGATTTGAAGGGTCAAACCTGGAGAGGGTGAGTGTTGAGGAGGGGTGGGACCTCAGACAGGTACAATGCCATAGACTCCACCCTCCAAACCAGCCACTCCCTCCTGGGGAACCTTTTACCAATCTTGGGGGTGGGCTGGAGATCACTCAATATTACTACTGTTCTTCAGATAGCAAAGATCAGTTCATCTGGAGAAAATGGTGGACTCTGTCATTATATCCTGCTGAGATTGCCACAGCAAATTGTCACTGAGTGCCCAAAGCCAGGGCACTCTCCCAGAGCCTCTTTCTAGAGCCTGTTGTATTTATTTCCACAACGGGCCTTATTCCTAGTTTTATATAAATGACAAATGGATTTCCTGTGGGTTCATCTAGGGATCACCTAATCCAGCTTCCTGTCTAAGCAGCTTGATGTTCCCAATAGGATTAGTGTCTCTAATCATCTACCTATCTATTTCTCAAGTGTGGCCCAAACTGTGGACATCTAAATCCATAGATTGGTCCCACACTGATAGAAAGGAGACTTTTCTCCAAATTTGTGGGGCCACCCCGGTTTGTAGAAAATCTCAAAACTATTAAAAAAAATGCATGGTGTGTCTGCCTGTTCAGACAACACATATTGCTCCTCCTCCTCTTCTTGGTGTCAACACATTGGTGGAAGTGGTGGGGACAGAGTGGCCAGGAACTGCGGTGGATCTGATGACTACAGCAGTGGAGGTGAAACAGCAGTGGTGTGGGTCCGTCAGTGTTGTCAGTGGTGTGGCATGGATCTGATGGCTACAGCAGTGGAGGGGAAACAGCAGTGGTCTGGGTCCGTCAGTGTTGTCAGTGGTGTGGTCCTGGAGACAGTAGTGGTGATAGAGCGGAAAGAAGCTGCTGCAGGGCTTGTTGGCAAAGCCAGGATGCATTCTGGCAGTGTCAAAATTGGTGGGGGGCATGCGTTGGAAGCCATGGCATGCCTGGCAGCATTGATGTTGGTAGAGGTGGACAGGCAAGCCACCAAAGAGGCCAGGGGAGCAGCTGGCAGAGCCTCCAAGGCTGCAAAGCTGCTAGGGGGGAAGGCAAGCCACCACCATGGCACTGAAGAGACTAAGTGGCCAAGCAAGCCACCTCTGCTAATGTAGAAATGGAGAGTGATGTGGTTGGGGAGGCAGAAAGAGAGGAGGTAAGAGTGAGGGGGTGAGGGGGCTGAAAGAGAGAGTGATGGTGGGGCAGAAAGAGACAGTGATAAGGTGAGGGGTAGAGATAGAAAGAAAGAGTAATGGAGTGGGAGACAGAAGGAGAGAAGGAGTGATAGTACACAAGAGAAAGAGAGAGACAGAAAGTTAGAGAGGGGATGGGGGAGAGAAAGAGATACTGAAAGAAGTGTGGGTAGAGAGGAGAAATCAAAGGTGGGAGGGGGTTGGGATGGCTGCTCCCACAAGTTCCTTGTATATTCTAAAAGAAGGAGAAGAAGAGTTGGTTTTTATACTCCAATTTTCTCTATCCTAAGGAGTCTCAAAGTGCCTTACAATCACCTTCGCTTCCTTTCCCCACAACAGGCACCTTGTGAGGCAGGTGGGGCTGAGAGACTTCTGAGAGAACTGTGACTGGCCCAAGATCACCCAGCAGGTTTCATGCAGAGGAGTGAGGAGTCAAACCCAGTTTTCCAGATTACACTCCACAGCTCTTAACCATGACATTGCACTGGCAAAGAGAGCCACATCTGAGGATACTTGAATCTAGTTATTGGAGCTGTGAACAGACAACACAAATCTTTCTACAGACTTGAAAAACACCTGAGGTTAGCAGAAAAAAATTAGGGGGGGGGGATACATTGGGAATTTTTTAAAAAACCCAAAATGATAAAAGGAGTCCCTGTAGCTTTAAGAAATTGGCAGTTGCTAGGCAACCGCAGTATTATAGCTTGGTTTCCGGGATGGGGGGATGGTCTTTGAGAGAGGACTCATCAGGGCCAGGCTTGGCAATAACCACTGTGTGACTTGCTTCTACCTGAATTGCATGATTCAACCTAGGCCTGGCTGCTTACTATTGTTCAACAGCAGCCGCTCTGTTAAAGCAAATGAAGTGTAACAGTGAGATCTTCAAAGTAGGATCTGGGAGACCCAGGTCTGAATCCCCATCTTGCTGTAGAAACTCACTAGCTGATTTTGGGGTGGTCACAAACTTTCAGTCTAATCTACCGCACACGGTTGTTGTGAAGATAAAAAGGAGAAGAGGCAAATGATGTAAGCTGCACCGTGGAGAAAGGCAAGATATAAATGAAGAAAACATAATATAATATAAATGTAGCTGAAAATAAGATGCAGATAAAAGATAGGCTGGTGAATGGCTGAGAAGGAGAATGAGGCAGAGAAATGGGAGATGATATGGGGGTTTCCAGGAGGAGGGATACAGGGAAAACCAATGTGCCCCCCACAAATTCTTGAGGGTTCCTGCCATGCATGTTGGCCTGACCCAGCATCTGGCACTGTATACCTGAGTCATAGTTTTCCTAGGTAGAAGCTGAAGACAGAGGGGCAGATAAATGTAGGTTGGCTGTTGCATAGGAAAGAGAGAAGGAAGCAGGAAAAGAGGTGAGGCTATGAGGACTTTCAGGGAAGGAGAGAAGAAACAGTGGGAGGGAGGTGAAATGAGATGCCCCCTGCAAGTCCTTGTGGGTTACCACTTCTCAGTTCTATTTAACACCTAGTGTAAATACCCTTGTGGTGTAAATTCATTGTGTATCCTATGAACAAACACTTGCAGCTCAGTGACAACATGTTTTCCCCAACATTTTATTTGGAAGGAACAGTTCTCCTTTCCCAGATATCCTGGTTTCATATAGTCTCTGTTATTTCTTCCACCATACTTATCCATTTTCCACCTTTAAATGACATAGTCATTTCTTCCAATGATGACAGTGGACAATTTTCTATTGATTTGAATGGAATGATTGTGTCATGCATTGTTAGCAACACAAATAATTATTGATGCACATATGATATGTTTTGTCACTGCTTCCTTCTTTGCTGCTTTCAGATATTGATGGAGTAATGAAATGAATGAAATATCCATACATGTCAGATAAGGTCAGAAGCACTGAGCATTTCTTCTGTCGTACATATCTATTGATAAAAAGAGAGCATAAACAATTGGAAATAAATTTATTTTGACTTCACACAATGCTAGCAAAGAACAACATGCAAAACTAAGAAGGAAGGATTTAGAAAATACATTAGGTTTTATTCATATTTATGAGAATATATCCAGCAAATATTGCCAGTTTGTTAGTACTGAACAAAAAAGGAGGAAGGTTAGACCTGCTACATCTCATCCTTTATATTAGGATTGCAAATAGTGGTGGTGCCCCTATGCCTTTCACCATGATTAGCATGTATAAACTGACCAGAAGTCAGAATGTTCCTAAATGCAAGCCCTTTACATAGTTCCAGACATGTGAATGGACTTTGAACTATTTATTTGTACAGCATTAAAGGAGCTCTAATGGGATGGGAGTGAGTACCCATGTATCACAGGTTATGTTTTCTCAGACCTTGGAGGTAAAACATGGTTTTGTGTTCCAGAATTCCTGGAATTCTGATTTATAAGGTAGCATCTTCTGATGCCTTCAAAGCTATAGCCAATGTCCCCCACTTGATAGGATGACTACCTATCCAAGAATGGAATGGATTCAAGAGGCCTGGATGCAGTCATGATATATATTTTTAATTTTTGTTTTTCTTTCAACAGCTTTGTTCTTTTAAAAAATTAGGTATTATTATTTCCATTAACAGTGTTGTGTACTGGTCAGAGTGCTGGACTGGGAACTGGGTAGATCCAAGTTCAAATCCGCATTCTGCCACGGAAGTTTGTTTGATGATCTGGGGCTATGTTATCCATTGTTATTACTCTACTAATATAAGGCTTTTCCAGTCTTTCCCCCCATTCATTTTGAAATTCCTACCCTGAAAGAGGTTCCCCAGAGACTTCTTCCACTCACTCTGCTGTGGTGCCAGTCACATAGAAAAGGTTGTGTAAATCAGGCCCAACTGAGGGGATCAGTTAGTAACTGTAGCATCTACAACCTGTTAGTATCAGAAATGTATATGCTGAGGAACAAGCTTTTACCCACTTGTAATGAGCAGTTTTCTTAAATAAGTAATGCCATGCTTTTAAAATGATTAGAATCATGAGTTAGTTTATGCAGACAATATGGACATCAAATATAATAGAAAATTAATTATTAACACTGGACTAAATGATTGGTTCATGTTTTTGTTTTCAGAGAATTAAGGCCATTAATAAGATACAGTCACTCTAGGTGACCACATCTGTGTCAACGGGGGGAGGGGGGGGAATCCACCCTTCAGCTACCTGCTCACTGCCAATATGATAGGATATTTAAAGGAGTTTAGGAGTAACTGAAGGTGAGCTCAGCTTTCCCAAAATAACATCCACCCCAAGCAATAATTAACTGTTGGGCCACAGTTTAAACCCAATCCTACCCTAGTTTCCTGAAGTCATGATCCTAACTCATCTGAAAAAGGCGCCATCTCATTGAGAGGGAAGATTGAGAATGGTGGTCATTTTGCTTGGTTGCTGTGCTCTTGGACTTTTATGCTAGTACCTCACATTTAGGCTTCCCTCCTAATCCCCCTCTCATGCAGTGCAATGAAAGGAATCACGAGACTTGGTGAGGATGTGCAGAGGCCTCTCAGAATTCTCAGCCACAGAATATTACTGATAGAATGAGTCCACCTTGTCCGCAACTGAGATAGCTTCCATACAGATGGAACACTGATTTAAGAGTATCCGTGTTGGATTCTTCATCCCTATGGGTGAGATGGGCAGAGGTGCAGGAAGGGGTGGCTGGGCTTCCCTTTGATTCCCAACGAAACACTCTTTTGTTGGTACAAGTAACCTTTGAGTTCCATCCAAGCTCCATTTCTCCCCCACCCTAATCTCAATTCTGCCCATTTATGCTTCTTTGACTAGTGGTAGGCTTGCCAGGTCTGCTGCTATAACAGGAGGCCTCCCATTGGCAAGGTCTGTTGCTCCTAAAACATCTGACACTGCTATGTCACTTCCGGGTACATAACAGAAGTGACAAAGGATAGCTCTAGGAATCACCAGACACTCTATGTTAAAACAGAGTTTGCCAGTGTATTCAGAAGTGATGTCACACACACACACCCAAGCTGTGCTCTGAGCCCTCCCACTAGTTGCCAGGCTCAGGTTGGCAACCTAACCGGTGGTGCCCCATTGGCATAGCAACAATGCTAACAATCTGATACTGTTGATATGGTGGTAATGCTATGTTGACATTAATCCACAATGCTGGCATACTTTTGTGTTCTGTCAGTGTAGCAGAGTTTGGGAATTATCCTATTTCCACCTAGTATTCATAACTTGAAGATAGGATTGTACTGCTGGA
This sequence comes from Gekko gecko, assembly GCA_029375565.1. NCBI lineage: Eukaryota > Metazoa > Chordata > Lepidosauria > Squamata > Gekkonidae > Gekko > Gekko gecko. The sequence continues at coordinate 112,828,760 of JAPDNY010000009.1, forward strand.
AATAATTCCAAAAATTTGTAAATGCTGATATGCAGTTAATATGCTTCTCTCTTCACTCTCATGCTTTTTTTTTTTAATAAAGAAAGAGGAACTTACCTTCATGAAACTTGTGGGGGGGGGCAATAAAACAACTCCTCCTGAATGGCCTCTCCTGCTAAATTGAACACTGACATTGCTATAATGACAAAAGAGGCATCTGCTTGAATATGCAAGGATGAAATCTTTATCGGCTTGCTAATAGCCTGAATCACAAAATCAATTTCTGTCTACATAAAAGGATGATAATTCTTCAGCATTAACTACTTTGGAACATCTTCATGCAACTGCTGAAAAATTGGTAGTCATTTTCTTTTCTGCAGTGTAATTGTTGATTTTACTACAATTGCTTCATATCTCTGATAAGAAAGCATATAACATCTAGAATCCTTTGACTTCCATCTTAAAACATCCAATCACAAGATCAGATAATTTAAGACTTGATTTAAACTTTTTGAATGGCACCCACATTACTAATTAGGCCTGTGATGTTTAATCTAAAATGCTGAAAGGATCAAATATATATTCAGTTCTCTAGATAATGGCAATGTTTTCACTTCAAGCTACAATAGAGACCAAAACTGACAGTTAAAGGTTAGTATGAATTAAATCTGAGAAAGTGAAAAATGAAATAAGATAAATTCTATAGGTAATAAATGTATTGTGAGTGAATGTCTAGGTAGATAGTTGAATTGTATGGACCAAAGAAAAAAGAAATCCTACACTAAAACATATCCTAAATTGGACTTCAGCTAAATCAGAGAAAAATTGTATATGCCCCTGAGGCTTAAGAACAAAGGGTCACCTTTACTCTTAAGTACCTTGCTTTACAAATGATGTTGATGGAGGAATTTTGAGCAGGTACCAAACATATTCAGTTTCTATCTCCTCTAGTCCAAAGGTCCAGTGATGAGTAACAACAGTGCTGTCTCTCTTTCATTCACACATACATATACACAATAATTTTAATTAAAGTTGTACCATATCTACTTAATCTTGGCCATTGAATGCCACTCCAAGTTTTACAGCTCTTTGTTTTGGACTTTGGAAAACACTTATGAAAAGTGAGTTCCACAGGTGTGGGACAGCCATTGAAAATGCTTTTTTACATGCTCTGCTTTCATGGTCACTGATGGAGTGGTCATGGGAATAAGAGTTCTAGGCAGATGGAAGTATGAATATGAATAGTCTACCAGACCAAAAGATCTTGTTGCTGTCTGAACTCTGTGCAAGATTATGCAATGAGATGTGTCAACATGCCCTTTTTTGTGTACTGCTCTGAGCATTTCATTTCACCCAGATTCACTGTTGGCACTCCTGATTCTTTTGATTCTTTTATGCCATTCAAACACAATTTATGCAAAGGCAGGTGTCAATTGTTACATAACAGTAAAATTTAATTAATATGGGGAGTAGCTTCCATCTTGTTCCAACCAAGAATAGTCAATATCAGAAACTGGGCTCCATTTTGGTGTAGTGGTTAAGTGTGCGGACTCTAGCTCACCCTTTCCATCTGCAGCTGTAACACACGAGACTCTTCGATTTGGCACTTCTTTTCAAGCGCCTGCAGTTTTTTATTCATCTTTTTCAAGTTGGAACCAATCTCTTTAAGCTCCTGCTCCGCTTTTTCGATTTTCTGTGTATTTAACATCGTTTGTGCTTGTTGTGCGTCCAGCTTACTATCAATAGCTGTAATTTTCTCCAGCAGAGGGCGAAGCACCTCCAACAGCAACCTTTGGAGTTCCGCAGTTGAGTCCTGTCTAGGCACAGAACTTGAAGGGCTGGAACTTCCTGAAGGAGGCTTAACTTTCGCTAGTTTATCCTTAGCATCTTTCAGCAGCACCATGTTTGAGGATTGTTTACTTTTTGCAAAAATTTGTCAAAGCCTCTGAAAGTTCCTAATCAAAACGGTAAGCTCTCACAGTCTCTTTATTTCCATTCAACCACTTTTTACTGCCGCCCTCCCTTTTTCTAACTTTAAAATCGCTTGCAAGCAGTCCTTAGTGGGGGGAAGTCCCCTCCCCCCCGTTTTCTTTTAGGGGAGCACAGTATTTGCGGGTGGTTCTCGCTTATACTCCAACTCACATTTTTAGCAATTGTCTCTCTGCATTCATAATCGCTTGATCACCATACGCTTGCTTTGGTTTGCTGATCTTGTTTCCATTCGGCATGCACTACGGCGGGCCCATCGGGGCTTGGAGGAACCCCCTTTCTCTGGTTTGTCTTGCCTGGGGGGGGTGTTCTCCAGCACTTCATGGCTTGGAGTCCAACTCAAGGACTTCTGGGGTGACGTGGACAATCGTGCCCCCACCCAGCCGCAGGCACTGGCAGGCTTCTTCTGGAGCCCCGGGAGAAGATGACTGCCATGGCGATCGCCAAGACCAGAAGAGCCAGAAACCAGTGCCATTGTGGCAAATGCCAGCTCAACAGGACTGATGTCAAGCACAGAATCTCAGTCCAAGCAAGGGGGAGGTGGGCTGCAAGGACAGCAGAACCAGTGCGATAGTGCCTAGCAGCACAACCCAGTGCCAGTTTGGCAGTGCCAAAAACACATCAGGATGAAGGTCACATCTGAGAATCTCTAAAGTATAAATAGTGGGTGGGGGGGTTTCTGCAAGGACAGCAGAACCAGTGCAATGTACTAGTGCCCAGCACCAACACCGAGTGCCAATGTGGTAGCAGTGCAAACTCAACGGAAGTAACCAATGTCACTCCAGAGAATCCCAGCAGGGCTCTTAAAATTTTTTTGGCAGAAGCAAGAACCATAGAATCCCCACAGGACACTCAAAAGGTGCAGGTTGGGCAGGCACCTTTGCAAGCCCACCTGAACCAAGGAAACAGAAGCCCAGTACTGTCTGTTTTGTTCCAAAGCCAAGGGCAAACTCAGAGAAACCTTATATACCATTTCCCCAGGGAAGACCTGAGAAAATGAGAGGGAGGGAGTTGTGTGTGTCTACCCTGGTCCTCATCTCTCAGCAGCAGTACACACCAACTATCACTGCCTCAGTGGATAGGAGCCTTAGCCTGGGTGCTGCAGCTGCCCTTCATCACAGGCTCTCCCTTTCCCCCCTGCCACCCCTGCAAAGGAGAATGTTTAAATGAGCTTCCTGTGGGTTCTGCTGGTTTCTGTTTGGCACACAGATGGCTCTATCCTGCTCTACCCCTTCTTCATCAAGATGAAAAACAGGTTTTGTGCTGCTATTTTAATTTCAACAAGCAATTTTGGTTTGCACTGGCTGGTGGTGCACCACCTTCAACATTGCCCTGTGCTGCATTGCTACCAGGGTTCTGTGGAGGTATTTTGGGGCAGGTGGATTCAGAATGGCAGTGGGGAGACTGCTGGGGCATTTCTGTGTCAATCCAACTGGTCAATTGCCCTGCTACTTCTTTCTAGTCTCATTTTAATTTTGGGGAAAGCCTTTCACCCCAACTTCCCAGCACAGACTGAGAGAGGATGCAGGAACAACTATGTGCTCACCTCAGTCACCCTCAAGGTCCAGGATCAGATAGCTGAGCAGTGGCAAGTTGACCTTCAGGAAGACCAACTGCTCAAATGTTCAAGGGAGCAGGCATGAGTGATGCGAGCAGACAATGTTGGCTGCATGGGAAAAACCCTGCTCACTCTGCATGCTTGTCAGAGGGCATGAGAGGAGACTTTGAGCCATGGCAGAGAGGTCTGGCCAGAGAGGGTCAGCCAGACCACCTCCTTCATGGCCCAGTAGCTCAGCGGACTAGTGGCCTGTGACTCATAGGACTCTGCAAGGTACTCCCTCACCATTGCAGCCACCTTGTCTTGTCTCTTGTGCCTGCTGCTCCCAGAGGGGCTGAGGATCCGTCCAATAACTGCCATCTCAAAGGTCATTGTGCTGCCTAGTGGGGGAGGTGGGAAAAGAACAGCAGCAGAGCTGCTTTCACCTCCCTCTTCCTCAGCTTGTGCCAACATGCCCCTCTTGGCCTGCATGTGCTCAACTCACTGGGAGAGCTCATCTCTTCAACAAATGAGCTCATCAGCCTGCTCAGCTATCTTGCCCTTGATATGCAGGTCACACATGGTCACCAACATGTAGACCTTCTGCTGTGTGAGAGGCTGAAGGCAGTCCTCTAGTCCATTATGTAGCCTTTTCTTCAGTGTGTGCATTACTGGAACCATGTCTGCATGTCCTGCAGCTGTCTCCAGAAAGGGCCCAAGTCCTCATGAGCCATGTGGATCATAGGAATGACCAGAGCCAGACTTACTGTGTCAGACAACAGCATCTCTGTGTAGTTTTTAAAGGGCCAAAGAACTTCCTCCGTTTGAGAGATGGTCAACCACTCCTCATGGGTAAGCCGGCTCTCTTCTTGAATGACCCCGGTCTCAGAGATCAGGGCACTCAAGGCTCTTTCCTGCTCTACCAAGCAGTTGAGCATGGCACAGGTGGAGTTCAAGAGAGTGCTTATGTCACTAATCAGGCAATGCACTAGCATGCCTATCAATGTCTGCTTCTCCTGCAGCAGATAGGTGTCCTTCACACTGTGAGAGACGTGACCCTTGGTGTGCTGGCATTTCTGGAGAAGATGCCTGAACTCATGGGTTGCAGTGTCCAAACCAGGGTTCTCTGCAGAACCCAGCCCCAAGGCATCCTTAACTATCAGGTGGAGAAATGGGCCACACAGTAAATGTGCCTGAGGCCCAACCTTTGTGCCAATGTCCTCATGTTCATGCTACCATCAGTCACCATGAAGCCCATGGTGAGGTCCCTGCAGTGTCTACCCATGCTATTAACTGCCTTTGATGGTGGCTGAGATGCTGCCTGCTGTGTGTGGCCTGTTGAGTTTCTCAGTGTGGAGCAGAGACTGGCAATAGCTGGTCCAGTGGCCCCAACCCTGCCTAAAGCTACTTTCCCCAGCCCACCCACAACATTGCTGGGTTGCCACCAGTGCACATTTCAGCAACAGATACATGTAATGGGGCTGACAGGATGTCCAGATGTTGGACATTAAGTGCACAGTTCTCTCATGAACATGGGACAACTGTGTCTTCATCTGGTCCCTGGCAGCCCTGTACAATGAGGACAACATGATCTTGTTCAGTGTGGACTGAGCAGGGAGCATGTCCCAGGGATAGGCATCCTGAAACAGCCTTTGGAAACCAACATCTTCAACCATGGAGAAGGGGCAGCCATCTAAAGTAAGCATTTCAGCAATGAGGTGAGTGACCCTCTTGCTAGCCTGTTGTTTTCCTCTCCCTAGGCATCCTAGTGCCAACCTCATCAAGCATCTCTGTCAGAGATGTTTGGCATCCCTTCCCTATCCCTACCATAGAACATTCAGGGACAGCACCTGGAGGATGACTCACCTCCTGGTTGGCTGGTAGTATCTGTTTGGGCACCCCAGCAGCAGCCTCTCTCTCCCCCTGAAGCACTGCCTGGTGGTGTTTCTTCCACATCTGGTAGTTGTGAGACGATTGTGGTCTCTCCCATACCTGATCTGGGCCCTACAAAGCTGGCACTGTGCAAAGCAGAGAACCTCTGTCAGCTGGAAGTACTTCCAGACACAGAGGAGTCGAAGCACCCACACTGACCAACTAGAGCTGCCAGGTCCCTTCATTGCTCTAGAAGGGGGATTTGAGGGGCATTCTTGGGGGGCACACCTCAAGCCCTGCCCCAAGTGCCACCAACCATGGCCACCCCTCTCCCTTTCCTCTTGTGAGATTTAAAGAGTTTCATCTGATTAGTGAGGAGTATGTGGCCCAGAGATCAACTTGATGGTTCTTTAAATCTTTCAGGAGGGAGGGAGAGGGTCTGTTGCCATCTTTACACTCCACTTGCAAAAAGACCCTTTAAAAGTTTTTTTTGCGAGTGAGGTGGGTGCCATGGCATGCAGGGCTGATTTCCCCACCGCAATTTGGTGCTTGGGATTCAGGTGCATATACCACTGCCCCACTCACTGCAAATGGGGTGGTGGCATGGGGAGCTGGCTGTGAATGGGGCTCATAGTGAGCAGGAGGTGGCGCATGAGCCTGAATCCCAAGCAGCGAATGCATTGCAAGTGCATTGCAATGCTTGGCTCTCAGGTCCCCTGAAGGGGATTTTGCTATTGACCTGCAGAGATTCCTCTTCCCCCTCCCTCCTATTGCCCTGGAAACCACAGCAAACTGTGGGAAAGAGTCAGAAATGAAAGGTAAGTATACCCCTTTAAACATTAAACCTCCCCACAGCCACTATTCGGTCTTGCTGAATAAACCCAAATAAAAACATATAATATTGGCTTTTATTCAGTAGTCTTTATTTGATAGCTGAATAAATATCAGAGAACCTGATTTGCCTGAATAATTATCCAAATAATACCAATAAGGTGTCTTCATCTGGTATTATTCGGGTAATTATTCAGCTTGGCTTACACCAAATGCACATCCCTAATCCTGACATATAGTTGGAAGTTTAGGTTTCTTTCATCACATGCAGTTCCTTCTATTAACTATGGCTGATATATTAACTACAGCCATTCCATTAAAAAGTATGACTTGGCCATTGTAATCCATGCTCCAAATAAATCCAGGCTAGATTCCTTCACTGTAGGCAGGGCTGGCCCACCCATTAGGCAAATTAGACTTTTGCCTAGGGCATGCCCCCTGGTGGTGAGTGCCGAATGGCCCTGCCCATCACCCTCGTCAAAAGCCCCAGGCACTCGCTCACTGCCCAGTGCAGTGCCTGTTGCCACATCCAGCCAGCCAGCCAGCCAGGGGGACCGAGGCAGGAGGGAAGCCCTTCACAGCACTCCCAAGTCCCACCCCACCTGCCCCATCAGGGGGGAGGGAGGAGAGAAGGCCCCAAGGCCCATCACCGCTGGATGATTTGCTCAGGCCCCTGCAGATGTTCCTTGGGCAGGCACCAGCACATGACTGGCCTCAGCCCCTGGCCAGAATATTTGGCCCAGAATCCCTTCCAGTTGGAGAGGGCAAAGAAAGGGGGTGGGAAGCAGAAGACATCAAGGCAGAGAAAGAAAGTGACTGGGAAAGCTCCCCCCAGGCCCAGCTATCAAGGGGGCTATGGGGCCCACCCCCACCATGGTTTTTGTGGGCCCCTACCCTGATCCTCAGCTCCCCCACCCTTCCCCCGGCAAATAACCCCCTCTGGCCTGCTCCTCTGATTACCTTGATTGCACTCTGATTTTATTACTTTTATGCTGTTAGCTTATTATTTTACTCTTGTGCTGGTTTTGATTAATGCCTATTGCTGCTGGCTTGGTTCATTAGTAGTGCTGATTGGGTGGGTTTGTTATTGGTTAGCTATTTCAAGTACTAATTTATTTTTGTTTGGCTTTAAGTCTTTCTTTGTTTCTGATTTTGTCATAAGCTGCCCCTGGAACTTCTTTCTGGATAGGGGTAAAAACCCCCTAAAAACAAACAAAAACAAATGAGACTTAGAGTGCCCTTTATGTCATAGTAGCCAATGAGAACAATACTGAAATGCAAATCCTCTAGTTTCTGTAATACAGAGAACAGATAAACCAGGTGAGTGTTATTTTTAGCTAGATTATGCCTTCTGTTTTCTTGGGTATGGTGAAGATAACTATTGCTATGGTAACTGTACATCTATTGAATTACTTTATTAAATGAGTAAGTGCAGACCTCTTTCTGACTTATATCCCTGGGTGGGATAGGATTACCCCTATCCCATGCACTGGCAAAGCACAGCATAAGACTGGCAGAAAATATTTATGTTAGTGTAGTGCCCCCATGCACTGATGAGAGTTATCATCAGATTATCCTCTATGCTTCAGTAAAAGCTGGAAAACAGAATGGATTTGGCAACATTGCAAGGGAGAAGTAGAAGTCTGCCAAAACACTGCGGTCACCCAGAAGTTTGTTTAGCATGAACAATGATTCAACATTACATTTGAAAAAGTTGTGATGCAAGTTAAAATAGTCCCATTTGACTCAACCGGAAGCTCAGTTCTAGAGTAAGATAGTGTTCTTAAAAATATTTATATTTTTGTCATTGGTTCTCTACTTTTTTTAAAGCAAAATGGAAATGGGAATTTTCAGGGAAATCCAGCAAGAATGAAATCATCTCTATATGGATAATTTATTTATTTTTATTTTATTTTACAGATTTATACCCTGCCTTGCTTCACTTATAAGGGCCACAAAGCCAGCTAACAAACTAAAGCATACAAAATAAAACCACATCTTAAAAACCATTAAAACCAACAAAAACTCATCTTTAAAACAATTAAATCCAGAGCTAAAATACATACAAAAACATAAAAACAACAACAAAACACTGGGCATAACACCCCCCACACATACACATAGAATCTACTCTTTGACCTTTGATCCCACAACTATGACAAATTAGAGAAAGGTTGGATATTACTGAATAGAAACAGTAATATTTAAGAATACGTTAGAGTACTGAGAAACAATGATACGGTCTGTGATCACACACACACTAAATAACCCACTTTCAATCCACTTTCAATCTACTTTCAAACTGGATTTTTCCAGTTCACACAGTAAATACCCAGTTGGAAAGTGCATTGAAAGTGGATTATTGAATGTATGTGGTCACAGCCACAGTTAATCAAAATAGCTGAGAAATATGCATGAAGAAACTTGTATGTTAGCTTCTGAATCAATCCAGTTGCTCCTGTTGCTAAAACATTGTTAATAGTAACGAAGTCTTGAATTGTATGCGTTTTCCCCCTCAAAACAAATTGTTCATTTAAAAAGGAACTGATTAAGAGTATCTTTTTAACTTCCCATGCCTATTAAATTTGTATGGAGATTTATGCATTCAGTAATTTGTCCCTAAACTAAGACTTCAGAATAAGCTTATGTAATGCAAGTAATGCATACTCAGAAGTATACTTTACAGAAAAGTTCTGAGTGGTGGCAGTATAAATTGAAGTAGAGGCAGGCTGGTATATCCTACCTGGCTATACTACCTACATGAAAAAGGTAATAGCAGTCTGAAGTGCTGCTGCCCTGATTCAAAAGATAGGCTCAGAGACAGGGAATTGGATCTCACCAGCTTTAGAGCTGATGAAAAGGAATAACAGGTCCTATCTGAACAACAAAGAAATGCATTCATGGGACCTGCATGGACAAGTCATGTGGGAAAGGAGGAAGAAGAAAGAGAAGAAGAGATTGGATTTATACCCCGCCCTTCACTACTCAAAGGAGTCTCAGAGTGGCTTACAATCCCTCTCAGATCAGAGTCCGTGCTCCTAACCACTACACCAAACTAGGCAAGATTGAGTGGGGGGAAAAATGGCTGGATCCAATCTGCTAACTTGCCCAAGGTCACCCAGTAAGCTTGGTATCAGGTTTGAAACAAGGTATCCAAGACCTCTAACACTGTAAACACTAACTACACAATATTGTTATGACTTCAAATACAATGTGATTCTGTTTTGAACAGAAATAGACAAAGGATACTAATATTCTCAACATTTGGATTCCAGAGACTGGATCTGGGACCTTCTGCATGCAAAGCCACTGCTTTAGCATTGAGTCACAGTCCCTCCCCACGTTAGCTTTGCCAGGGCTTGACTGGCCATGGGCGATTCTCACTGCACTCCCTCCTCCAGAAGTGCGTGTGCATAGGTGTGTGCTCCATGTGGTAGCATATTTACGGAGGAGGGGGAAGAGGAATTATCTGGCCTAGAGACCTGAAGCTAACCTTGCAAGGCTGCCCACACAAATGCTGGAAAGGAGACCAAAAAATGCCAGACATTAATCTTGGAGCACATGGACATATATTTTGTGTAATTATTTTGCTTGTGGCAAGGGTGCAGAGTTCTGTTTTCCTGGCTATGGAAGTCATTTTTATATGCAGTGAACCACAATATCTTCTATAAGGAGCAGAATAATACTTTGAGTTAACCGAATGCCACATTGTATTTATGAGAAGGCCTCATTTCCTTAAGATGTTATTATCCACAATCGACCCTGATGTCACATTATCTGAGCACTGTCACTAGCATTATGATTTGCCATTGCGGTAAATATTTTTGGCTTTGACTGCATGTGTTAATTACATCATATGGCAAGTCTCAGTATTAAAGAAAAAAAAGCAAGAGCTTATATAAAGAACCCATGCAAAGCTTTAGATAAAAGATACAGAAGTATAGAAGTAAGCTGAGAAGAGTGTTCTTATGAATACTTTAATTGTTTGGGGGCCAAAGGAAATGAGAGAGGGGGAGAGACCCCAATCTCACTCACTTTTGTTCTTTGATCCACTGATTAACATTTGCAAGCACTAACTCACTTTTCTGATTGAGGCGACTGTTGTCACTTCGTGCTGCTTCCAGAGCCGGGCGCAAAGTTTCCAGCTGTGGATGCAGACAGATCAAAGCTTATGATGGACTCCCTAGAACACAGTCTATCTGGAATACTAATAATAGTCTGTACTACTTGTAAAGAATCAAGTCATTTTTCTCCACTCTTTCAAATAATCAGGGTTTCCTTGTACATGCTATTAATTGATTCAATATGCTGGAAGGAATGTCTGAACTTTTCCCACGCCTTGCATTTACCCGTTTATTATAATATACATTAGTCTACCTCCAGAGGTTGTTTTAATTGAAATCAGGTTTATTTTATAAAAATGGATTGATTACAACTTTTCTTTTTAAATATTGTATTCTTTGTCTCCTGCTAATACACATTTGAATTACTATATCTGAAGGTCAGTTTTGTGCTTATGGTTTAGTATTATAGTGGAAACCTCCAATAAAACACAGGAGGACTAGGGGAACAGTAGTAGAGTAATACAGCACCATTGACCAAAAGTTGCTACCTTTCCTAGTAAAGTAAGGGAACAAATCCTAAGCAAGTAAGTGTAATTTTATTCAATGGGTCTTACTTCCAGGGAAGTGTTCTTAGGATTACAGCCTCAATAAGTGGAGGATGCGCAGAATCTTCAGACAGCTTCTGAGGCAACTGGATACTTCCTCTGGAAACCAAGACACTCATTTGTAAAGTGAACTATTGAACAGCACATTTGTATATGAAGTGTCAGACATTCCTAAAGATGGCTTGCCTTCTTGTCTCCACTATCTAGACTTCTTCAAGGAGGCTACACAAGTTTTAGGAAACAAAGACTAGAGAGTTTCAATAATCAGCTGGCTGGGAGAAGGTGTCAATCCCTTCTTAAGGCCCAGGGGCCTGCAGCACTTCTCATCTTTACAGACTTTGTGCTTCTCAACCCTGCAAAAATAATAGTTGGTTTTATGCTTATACTTACACTGCCCACAAAACCGTACAGGAGCTGGTGATTGAAGTTAACCAGAGATTCACTGATTTCAGTGTTTAAAATGATTGTAACTTCATTTCCAATGTGAATGTTTCTCTTTTAAAAAGGCTAGAACATGTAAAATGATATTACAGGAAGAAGATGATACACTAATTTATATTAAGAAACATGTGGCAGAATGTACTATCCTTTATCAGGCTGTTTACCTCAATAACAAGTCATCAGAAACATCCACTGGTGGATCTCCTGATGGCAACTGGGTTTTGGCCACTGTGTGACACAGAGTATTGAACTGGATGGGTCATTGGCCTGATCCAACATGGCTTCTCTTATGTTATTATGTTCTTACAAATTAATAATTGAAATGGAATGTTTAGCTTCAATTGGGAAGACCTGAGTTCAGATTCCAGCTTAGCTACAGAGTTTACTGGCTAGCAGTGCCATACTTAGCCTATTTGGTACCCAGGGTGGATAATTGTTTTCAACACCCCCCTATTGGTTTTGCCATCAAGTCACAGCTGACTTATGGTGACTCTGTAAGGAAGGGGTGTCGAACTCACTTGTTATGAGGGCTGGATTTGACATAAATTGGACTTTGTCGGGCCGGGCCATGTCTGTCATAAAATGTAATGTCAGGTAGCACAGATACAAACTTCATAAAGGACACAAACACAATTAAAGATATTATAGCGGCTATTCCATTGGAGCCCCATATTAGGAGGGTGCGTGTGTTTAAAAGTAATATTTCTCTGCAAAACTGATGTTCCCTGAGTTGGTTCAACTCTATCTTTTAACTGTGGTTAGTCCCAAACCTTCCCCCTAAAAATATAACCTACAAATATAAATGGTCTGAGCCCAGGGCCCAGCAGAAGAACATGAAATGTCTGAGCATTGCAAGCTTCTCCCCACCCTCTCCAGGTCTACTCAGAGTGGCAGTGGCTCTCCAGGGTCTCAGGTGTTTTTTTTTTTTTTACAGGGTGGTTTGAGATGATAATTTTGGGTGTCCTCTTCAGCACTTGTTCTCCTATTATTACTTTGGAGCTCCACTTTAGGAGGGTGTGTGTGTTAAAACAAATATTTCTCTGTGAAACTGGAGCACCTTGAGTTTGCAGAACTCTATATTTTAACCCTAGCTAGTCCCAAATCTCCTCCTCATGCCCATAAAAGTGCCTGCCTAAATTGGAAAGGTGGGAGAACACTGGGATTTTGCAAAGCAAGTTTTAAAATAAAAAAGAAGCACAAGGATCACAGCAGAAGGACCCCCTCTCCAGTTCCTACATGTGAGGAGGACTATGGAGGCCAGGAGTTGTGGCTGGGAAGTTCAGCAGCCCTGGCCTCTGCTTCCTGCTCTCAAAGGCAGCCCCACCCTCTGCTCCAAGACAGCTCAAGATCAGAACAGTGAGGATGGGCAGGGGAGTAGGGAGAGAAGAGTCCCCCACTTCCAGGCTGGCTAAACCCTATGACACCCCTGCCATAGGGTTTTCAAGGCAAGAGATGCTGAGAGGTAGTTTGCCACTGCCTGCTTTTGTGTCAGCCCTGCTTAGCTTCTGAGATCTGACAAGATCAGGCTAGGCTGGGGCTATCCAGGTCGAGCCCCTCCTCTACATAACAAAATTATTTTCAAGCATAATCATGAAATAAAACAAATAATAACAATGGCCAGAATATAGATTCAGGTGGGTAAACATGTTGTTCTGAAGCAGCAGAACAATGTTGGTTTTAAAGGTGCCACCAGACCCAAACTTTATTTTAATGGCCAGAAAAGAAACAGTGATGTGACAGTGAAAAATTATTTTATTTAACTTTGTATATATAATCATGCCAATAAAAAAAATAAATCAAATTCCAACATACTATTCCCTTACAAGAGCCAGCATGGTGTAGTGGTTAAAGTGTTGGACTAAGACCTGGGAAATTCAGGTTTGACTCCCCACTCATGCCATGTCTAATAATAGGAAACAGAGAGTGAGTATAAATGGGCAATTTTCACAGTGGAGGGTGATAAGCAGTGGGGTACCGCAGGGATCAGTACTGGGTCTGATGCTTTTTAACTTGTTGATTGATGATTTGGAGGTCAGAGTAAGCAGTGAAGTGGCTAAATTTGTGTGTAACACAAAATTGTTCAGGGTGGTGAAAAACTGGGAGGATTGTGAGGCACTCCAAAGGGATCTGTCGAGGATGGGCGAGTGGGTGTCAACATGGCAAATGGGGTTCAATGTGGCCAAGTGCAAGGTGATGCACATTGGGGCCAAAAATCCTAACTATAAATACACATTGATGGGGTCCAAACCGGCAGAGACTGACCAAGAGAGAGATCTTGGAGTCGTAGTAGATAACTCACTGAAAATGTCAACACAGTATGTGACTGCAATAAAAAAGGCCAGTGCTATGCTGGGGATTATTAGGAAGGGAATTGAAAACAAATCAGCCAGTATTATAATGTCCCTGTAAAGGTACAGATAGGAACTCTCAGTCTGGGGCAAGTGATGCTCTGTATTCTTGGTGCTTGGTGGGAGGCAACAGTGGGAGGTCTTCTAGTGTCCTGGCCCCATTGGTGGATCTCCTGATGGCACCTAGTATTTTTGGCCACTGTGTGATAGAATGTTGGACTCACAACCTAGCCCTAACTTGAATGTCCCCAGAACAGCCTGATCTTGTCAGATCTGAGAAGCTAAACAGGGTCAACATGGAGGAAGGGAATGGCAAACCACCTCCAAACATCTCCTGCCTTGAAAACCCTGCAGGGTTGCCATAAGTCAGCTATGACTTTATGGCTAAAAAAAAAAATCCCCTCACATCACTCTTGATCTGAGCGGGCACTTGGGACGGCTTCTGTTCTCCATTTTGAAGCCCAAGAGCTGACCATCCCAAACACCTACAATTTTTGAGAGCTAGGAGTCTGCTTTTACACTAAGTTTTACTAACACCAGCCAAAGAATCACAAAATAGTGGTCACAAGCTTCACTACCCCCAAAAGAAGATACCCCCATTCTCCATTGTTTCCAAAGGTCTGAAGTCAAAACAGAGAATCTTTGCAGTAGAAACTGAAGGTGGGAGGCAGTTTTGCAAGCCCAGCAGAACCAGGGCAATGTACTGAGTCACAGATTGCCCATCAGAACCCAGTTTCGTTGTGGTAATGCCAGGTGATGTCAAGTACAGAATCACAGTCCAAGCAGGGGGAAGTGGTTGGAAGTCCAGCAAAACTAGTGCAATGTACAGTGCCCAGTAAACCCAGTGCCATTGTGGCAATGCCAGCTAATGTCAAGCACAGAATCACAGTCCAAGGGGGGGGATTTGAAAGCCCAGAAGAACCAGTGCAATGGTTATATTTTGAAAAGCACTTCAAACACTAGATCACTAAGACAAATCTCATTTTAAATACCCCTAAGATTTAAGTAGTAGTCACTGAGGGTCTATAGGGAAAACAGGCTCAGCCTTCCAACCTAAAAAGCGAACATTTTCATCAGGTTTTTTTTAAAGAGCCCAAAAGAGGATGGATCCCCAAAAAAGAGGGCATGTTTTCTAAGAAGAAGACATCTGGTAACCCTAGATGATGAGGTCTTGTGACCAAGAAGTAAAAATAAAAGGGGGGGGGACAGAAATATTAGGTGAAGGGAGACAGAAATGAATGAGAAACATGGAAAAGAGGAGAGAAATTAATAGAGGGAAAAGTTGTTTCATCTTGCTGCAACACCCTAACCAGGGCTATTTTTGGGCAGGAACACACAGGAACGGAGTTCCAGCTAGCTCCTGAGTTGGCCACGCCCAGCAGGAACTCATTAGCATAATAGGCCACACCCAATGGCAGAAAATCATTAGGACTGGCTACATTAGGGGTGTGTGGCCTAACATGCAAAGGAGTTCCTGCTACAAAAAAAAGGCCTGGGTTTTGACAACAAACAAGGTAAACAGAATAAGAAGCAAAAGGTGGGTGTGGCTGGATGACCACACTTCTGGTAACATGGGGGTGTGGCCTAATAGGCCAATGATCTGTGCTTTCAGGTGTGGCCTATTATGCTAATGAGTTCCTGCTGGGCTTTTTCTACAAAAAAAGCCCTGACCCTGACTATTGCTTTGCAAGATCTGGCTGAGCTGAGCACAAGGAAAGGAAGGGAGAAAGACTGGATTGTTGGTGAAAATGAATTACAGCCTGGCAATTTGTTGTTGTTAAGCAAGTTTTCTTCAGTCTTAGAGAATGGGAATGTAGCTGATCCTTGCTGTGCTCAGACTTCCCTGCACCCCTTGTGGCTATAGCCAGAACTACATTTTAAAAAGAAAAAATGTTCAACTAAATGCAGAATGATGCTGTTTTCTAGGGCCCTTTCAATGGCCTTCCTCAAACTGTGCCTGGGGCAGAGTGCATCCTCTGTCCTGCCCTTGATATGCCACTGCTACCTAGCCTTGTGCAAAGCACTCTCATCTTAACCAGATCTATCCTGTACATTCTTATCTCACCTTTCCCCAAGGAGCTCAGGGTAGTCTATATGGTTTTCTCTTATTCATTTTATCTTCCATCATTCCTGTGACTTAGAGAAGGTTGTCTTGTCCAATTTTGATCTAGTATGCTTCATTGCAGAACGGAGATTTGAATCCAGGCAACATGGATCCTTGGCTGACACTAGCTGCTATACCATACTGTACTTGTTGTCTTAGTTGTTTCATGCACCTCTTATGATACTGATAGAAAAATGGCATACACGTTTTTAAAACTGCTGAAGAAACAGGCTGCCTTGCAGGACTGGTGGGAGGCTAAATTATGACAACTTCAGTAGTGAAACCTTTGAGTCCTAAAAGCAAAGCAGGATCCAAATGGGAAGTTATGTCATCTCTTTCAAACTATTCTTCAATAAAATATTGTCAAAGAAGGAAACAATCAAATGTATACAATGACAATAATATCAGTAACATTTTAATCCAGATAATGAACAACTTCAAGCAGTACTGACAAACAGTAATTACAGCTCTGACAGAGTGATCCTAAAGCAGTGTGTGACAGGAGAAGGCTTCAGTGGTAGCAACAATGCTGGGCCCTATTTTGTGAGAATGTACAAGACTTCATAAAATCCAAAATGTTACTTGAAATAGCATTTATTTCTGGAAATCTGAGAAACAACTCCCACTATGCACACCCATCACATCAAATAAATTAGTGGCCAGGGAGTATTTGGGAAGTGCCTAAAAGTAGAAGAAGAGAGAAGAGATTGGATTTATACCCCGCCCTTCACTACCCAAAGGTGTCTCAGAGCAGCTTACAAACTCCTTTCCCTTCCCCTCCCCACAACAGACACCTTGTGAGATAGGTGGGGCTGAGAGAGCTCTTGACAGAAACTGTTCTTTTTTCAAGAACAGCTCTTATCAGAACTATGGCTTGCCCAAGATCATCCAGCCAGGTGCAAGTGGAGGAGTGGGGAATCAAACCCAGTTCTCCCAGATTTGAGTCCGTGCACTTAACCACTACACCAAACTGGCTCTTGGTAAATTCTCTGTAGGTGATGTAAATTACCATAATGTTTAGAAGTACACTCCCACCTTCCTCAAGCATGCTGTGGAAGTACACACCTCTCCTCTGCTTTGGTAAATAAGATGGAATAACCTTGTCCATGCATGAGAACTAAAAAGGAGACCACAGGTAATAAGAACACTATTAATTTCCCTGAAAGGGGAAGTAATGATTTTGGTGGTTAAGTTTTAAGTGTACACATTTGTAACAGTGTATGAAATTTAGACTGAAGGAACAATTTCATTTTAGAATATTTCATTTCAGAGAAAGTAGCCAGAAAGTGTTAATTTGCTGTTTGAGAGTAGAGTTAACAGAGTCTCTTCATGTTTCCCCAAACCTTAGTTAGATTTTACTGGAACTAATAATAAACAGACCTCAACCTGCTCTTAGTTTCCCATGGAAAATGAAGGCTACGTTCTAAAGCTTCTACTAGGGATGGGGATTAATCTCAGTTTTGCAATTCAGTTCAGTTCATGGTTTGTGGCTGAACCCCGAACTGAACTGCACCCCAATATGCCAGTTTTCAACCTGAACCAGTTCACATTGGTTCATTAGTAATTTAAAATTTAAATCCCTGCTTTCTGCTCCCTGCGGCTTTTCATGGAGAGCAGAAATCAGGGGGTTTCAAACAGCTGAGCAATGGTCTCCTGCTTTCTGCTCCCCATAGTTTTTTGAGGGAAACAGAAAGCAGTGGTTTAAATGGCTCTGAGCCATTTAAACCAAACAGCTGAGCAGCAGGGAACTCCCTGCCGGTCAGCTGGTTTTCATGAAGAGCAGAAAGCAGGGGTAAACAGGATTTTGGATTGCTTCTCTCACAAGTAGCAACTTCTGGAAGAAGAATACTTTTGGATTATTCCTTTGCAGTAGCAGGACATATAGAAAGAGAATCCCTGCACTGTTTATTTCCATTTATAATGTCTCTTGTTATTGTATGAACTTTGTGGTGTGTCATTTTGTATACATTTTGACTACTTCTGTTTATTGTTCATTATTATGATTATTACACAAAATAATATATATTATATAAATTCTTTATAGTCTATCAAAATTGTTTCCTTTCCTTTTTGGATTTTGTACATGGTGTTTTCTTTTATTTTGGATTTGTTCCACCATGGTCCCTATTTTTGTCCTGCCAGTTTGTGAGAAAGGCATCTGAAACAATCTGGTTCTACTGAGTGACAATAAATGAAAATCATTTTATTAAACTATCTGTAGAATGAAAAAAGTATAAACTTTCCCCACCCAAATGACAGCAGATTCTTGAAACAAAGGCTTCTCTGAATATGAACTCTTTTTTAAAAAAAATGTTGTTAAAAATAGACAAAATAAATCCCTGTAAAACTAATGTAATTTCTTTCCAACATTGTTCAAAATACTGGGATGACACTAGTGACATCTAAAAGTTTGGAGTGCAATAAATCTCCTAATATTATGCATAAAAGCCTCTTACAGTATTAGTGTGGGTAATATATAATGGAAGAGACAATATATATCTAATTAAAATCAAATCAAAATAATACCCTCTTTACTCTTCTGAGAGCCATCTGTTATGCATATTAATGTTATATAATAGATTACACTAATGCTGCAGAAGCAATTTACTTTTTCTGAAGTATCTTTAAAACATTACCATGTATTATTAAACCAGACACAATTTATTTCTAGTTGCTTTCATAATTATGTGAAATTAAAAAAGAGGGCTTAGCATCTGACAAGTTATGATTACCTGATGTTCTGACAAAAGAAGATAAAATATGCCACGTCGATGTTGACACAAATATAGTGATTGCTAACTCTGAAAAATGTTACCAGTATGAGCCGAGTGATTTCAGAGGTGATAACTTAAACACCTGAAGTATTTATCTCAAAAGTTGTTGCCCTTCTCCACCCCCTAAAAAAGAATGTGGAGAATACTGGTTTTATATAAGGAACATAAAAGAACTCAATTAGTGACTTATCAAAATTTTAATCCAGGAATTTTAAAAAATTGCATCTGTAGTACTTGGCAAGGAGAAGTATTGTTCACTTTAATATTAATCATTTATGTAGCACTCATGCACCATATTAACCCAGCATGGTCATCTCAAGTTGTAACAAAGAAATACCACACTGGACAGCCTGCTCTGGTGATAAGAGTGAGGAAGTATGCTAATGGAGAAACCCCAGGCAAGACCACTCAGTGGGCTTTGAATTGTCATGTAGGTCTAACCTTAAATAAGGGTTGAGTTAAAAGTTCAAGAGAACTGGGGGCTTTTGTGTAGATGAAAGTTTTAAGATCGTAAGAAGAGCCACACTGGATGAAACCAAAGGCCCATCAAGTGTGCCATTCCAGCAGCCAACCAGCTGCCTCTAGCATGACTACAACAGTAGCCTCCCACCCATGGTCCCTCTCAACTGATTTAAAGAGGTGTACTACCTCTGGTACTGGATAGCCATCAGGACTAGTAGCCATCATCACTAGTAGCCATTGAGAGCCCCATCCTCCATGAATTTTCCACTCCCCTTTTAAAGCCTTCCAAGTTGGTGACCATCACCACAGCCTGTGGCAGTGAGTTCCACAATTTAACAATGTCCTGTGTGAAGAATTACTTCCTTTCATCTGTCCTGAAACTCCCACCCTTCAGCTTCAGTGGATGATCATGGATTCTAATATTATGGGAGAAAAGCTTCTTTCTGTCCACACCACGCATAATTTTATAAACTGCTATAATGTCTTCCCTTACTCACCTTTATTCTAAGCTAAACAGCCCTAAGTGTTTTAACCACTCCTCCTAGGGCAGTTGCTCTAGCCTCCTGATCTCTTTCATTGCTCTTTTCTGTATGTATTCAAGCTCTACAGTATCCTTTTTCAAGTGCAGTGACTAGAACTGTAGATAGTATTCCAAGAGTGATCTCACCATAGTTTTGTATAAAGACAGTAAGTATGATAGTGACAGTTTTATTCTCTACTAGGAATAAGGCCTGTTGTGGAAATAAATACAATGAGCTCTAGAAAGAGGCTCTGGGAGAGTGCCAAGGCCTTGGACACTCAGTGTCAATTTGCTGTGGCGACCTCAGCAGGGTATAATGACACAGAGTCCACCATTTTCTTCAGAGTAACTGATCTCTGTTACCTGAAGAGCAGTTGTAATTTTGCGTGATCTCCAGCCCTCATCTGGAGATTGGAAACAATTGTTACTCAGGAGGAAATGGCTGGTTTGGAGGTGGAGTCTATGGCATTATACCTTTCTGAGGTCCAACCCTTCCTCAAACTCTACCCTTTCCAGGCTGCACCCCTCAAATCCCCAGGAATTTCCCAGCCTGGAGTTGGCAACCCCATCTCCTTCCCAGCTAACCATCGACCTACCATTATCTGCCCCTCTGACTGCAGCTGACTTCTGCCCTCCCTCCTGGAGATCAGTTGTAATTCTGATTGATCTCCACCCCTCACCTGGAGCTTGGCAACAGTGGTTCCCCAGGAGGGAACGGCTGATTGGGAGGGTGGAGTCTATGGCATTGTACACATCTGAGGTCCCACCCCTCCTCAAACCTCACCCTCTCCAGGTTCCATCCTCAAATCTCCAGGAATTTCCCACCTGGAGTTGGCAGTCCTATCTCCTTCCCAGCTGAGCATCAATCTACCTTTATTTCTCCCTCACTCTTCAGCTTTCCATCTCCCCCCCACCTACCTGTAGCCACTATGGTGCTCTGATACCCTGACTGCCATGTCATATTGGCTGTCATGGGGGGGCATCTCAGCAGGATATAAGGACACAGAGTCCACCATGTTCTCCAGGGGAACTGATCTCTGCCATTTGGAGAGCAGTGGTAATTTTGAGTGATCTCCAGCTCTCACCTGGAGATTGGCAACAATGGTTTCCCAGGAGGAAAAATAGTCTTGCTCTGCAGTGGGGACCAAAGCCGCTTACATCATTCTTCTCTCCACCTTTTGATTTTCACAACAACCCTGTGAGGTAGGTTAGACTGAAAGTCTGTGACTGGTCCAAAATCACCTACTCAGCTTCTATAGCAAGAACTTGGATCTAGCAAACCTGCTCTGAAGCACTGACTGCGATGCCCAGGGTAGCCAACCTCCAGGTTGAGTCTGAAGATCACCAGGTGTCACTAGTGAACTCCAGACAACAGGTGGGCTTTGTGGCATTCTGTTCAGCTGAGGCCTCTCCCCTCCCCAAACCCTGGCCTCCATAGACTCTTCCAGAAAATCTCCAGGAATCTCCCTAGCTGGAGCTGGCAACCCTAGACTCAGGACTGGCCTCAGTGAGTTCCTCACAAAGGCTTGCAAAGGATTTCCTTCCTTTGTCTGAACCAAGCTTGGCTGCCTACTGTGGTGAAACGGGCTCCAGTTTACCACTCAGCTGTTTGCCTCCCACCCTCATCCCGTGCACATATCTCACTCCTTAAATTTGCTGCCATGACTCACTGAATCGTCACTGCCATTTTAAAGGGACACTGAGACCCCTCTGGCCAAATCTCCCTATTTGGAGATGGAATTCCCAGTCTTTAGGGGATCCCTGGAAAGTTGGCAACTCAAGAGTCTGGCCTTTCCTTGCTTCCCTGGGCTACCCCCTCCCTTTGGTATTGTGCAGAGCAAGGGAGACCATGTGGTCAGAGCACAACACAGATTATTAGCCCAAATAAAATAATTTATTTAACTATTTACACAAGTATGGAGCACACACACACTAAATAAATAAGGCATAACTGTAGGAGTAAGGGCATAAATCAACAGGGGTTAAACGTAATCCTCTTCCCCTACACACAACACTCTCTAGCTCTGGAGGTTGTGGGCTCAGGATAGGATCTCTCATTGGACTGGCTCTGCTTCAGCCTCTCTCTCTCTCTTTTGCCCAAGAGAGCAAGGAAACATCCATTCATTCCCCAGTCCAGCCGACTGTGGAGTGGCTGAATTTCTGCTGCCTCCCAGAGTTCCCCCACGTCTCTGGCTTGTGGCCTAGCTGGAGTCTATATTGATGCTGGCCCACCCCTTGGGACGGTCTCTCTTTTCCCACACTTTTTGGCCTTGATGCAGCTGGGAAGTGTAGGCCAGCAGACGAGGAAGCCCCATTCAACCCAGTGAATGATACCCCTGCAGGCCGCTCTCTGGAACTACAGTTCAATTAAGCCTTCTGGGGGAACATTTTAAACACAGAGACGACAGTCATCTCATAGACACAGGTAACTGCCATTTCGTTTCACCTACCAAGAGCTACTGAGGGAAACAGTCTCACACAGGAGGCAACTGTCTTCGTCAAGAGAGAAAGCCATCTGCCAGAAATTCTGAGACGGCCGAGAGGCTGAAGGAGTGGGCGGGGAAGAGGAGCAAACCCAGCACCCGGGCAATGGTACGCGAGTACTCTTGAGTGGCGGATGGGTGGGACTCAGGCAATGCAGCCAGTGGCTAGGGATATGTTATGAGTGACAGATCATTCAGCCAACTGATTAGGGAGTATGTGGAATGTTCAGGAGAGTACATGACCAAAACAGAATTATATTATAGGGAGATTTCTGTTCTAATTATGGCCACTATGAAATTTGCCTTTTTCACAGCAGGGCACCATTTTTCCTTGTAATTTTAAACAAAATGCCAGAATGAGAGCAGAAGTTACTACTTTCACTCTGTTTCACTTCAGACATAACCAAGAAGTTAAATATCATTGTGTACATGGCAGCATCATAAATCCAAATTAACATGAGGGTAGGCTAGCCCGTTCCTGTTAGATCTTGGAAGCTAGGCAGGGGTCCTTTCCACATTTGCCTGTCACTCCAGATTTTCTCAGTGCTTAAGTCAAGGTGAGTTAAATCAGCAGCAAAGCAGCATCCAGAAAACCCCGGGGCAACAGCTGACTGAAACCAAGCTGACCATTGAAGGGAAGTAACATTAACACAGAACAGGGGGGGGAATCTGGAATAAAGTTGAATTTGGTTTTAGTGCAGAATTGCTTGGAGGACACAACAGTGAACATGGATTAAAAGGAGAGTGGGGAAGGGCCAGGGTTGGCCTTGGCTAGTATTTATAAGGGCAACCTCCAAGGAACATCAGGGTCATGATGCAGAGGCAGACAATGGCAAATCACCTCTGAAACATTCCCTACCTTTAACACAAGTCTAGCTCAGTTAAAAATAGAGAAAAAATGGTGGCCTGTAACTGGCAAGTTCACTGCTGTTGTTGGTAAATGGGAAGTCCATTTTAAGCATTATCACAGCCTCCCTCTGAAATCACTCAGACAATCTGGAAAAAAAAATAGTGAATTCATAGAGTGAGTCTCCAGCCCTACTATAAATATTAATAAATAAGTGAGAGGTGAAAACAACTGTTTTGTCTGAACTGCCTCACTTGGGACTGGTTGCTGTAGCTCTTTTCTCAGTTCCTTTCTTTTCTTTTGTAATATCAATGATTTCAATAGCACTACCTCTTCTACAATTTTTATTCCATTAAACCTTTCAGAAATGCTGTGAGCATTGTAACCCAAAGGATTTGAACATGGATCTTAACATCTAACAGTCAAGAGTAAAATCACTATATACAATAACTGTACTTAATTCTTTTTCAGAACTAGAGAGTGGCTTAAAGTTCTTGATTTTAGTAGGCCTAATCAGAAACGTTTTAACAGATAAAATTAGGAAACTACTACATATACAATTTTGGGCATCTAAGTTCAAAGTACCCTCAATCACTTTTCTATTATCTTTAGAAAGTTTTTGAAATCTCAAAAAACAGGGGGAAAGTTAGTATCCTTTTTCAAATGATAAATGTACAACCATTTGTAGAATTACTTTATTACGGGGCACTCATAAAAATTATTGAAGTATAAAATATGACTTGTAAAGAATTACATAATTTAATAATGAAATTTTTGACTCTAGTAATTACTTACTTTAAATCACAAGCAATGTATCACCAGTGCCATGTAAAAGTAATTGTGGAATTAGTAATTCATTACTTAGTGAAGTGACACTTAAAAAAAACTTTTAATGGCTCAGATTGATCATTTTAGAGAATGATGTAAGGCATAGAATAGTTGGCATTCTGAGAAAACTTCTTATGAGGGAGTTCATTTGCTGATGAATCAAACAGACTTTGGGACATAGTCCTCACACAGTGGTGAAGGGTGAGTTGAGTGCACAGCCATAAGCAGCTTTTCTATCCAGATGAATAAGAATTATGCTGGAGCATAGATGTGATAAAGCTCCCATTCATTCCACCTGAGGCTGCACCAGAGAAGTACTTTCTGGAGTATCACCCTTATTCTTTTATTTTTTAGCTTTCTTCACAAGGGATAGTAGAAGTGCATCTTATGTCTAACATGGAATTTATTGAATTTCCCAATATGGTTGATATGATATGTAATATGACAAAGAACAATTTTAAAGGGAAATTATGCTCAGTAACTGAATGCGGTATTTTAAGAATGAGCATAATATGATACCTTGGATCAGTCTTAGTTGTTGCAGTGTACACTAGTTGTGGTTTATAGCCATCTTCTATAGCAGCCGCATGTAGACCACATTATATTAACCTAGATATTACCAAATCATGAAGGCCAAGAAAGGGTGCAGCTGGTATGTCAGGTACAGATGTAAAAGTCACTCCTCACCAAAACTGTCATCTGAATATCATGTAGTAATGCTAGATCAAGGAGGACGCTATGCCCTGAACATGCATAATCCCAGCTGGAAGAAGGCCATCCACCCACATTTAGCTCAACAAGATCACCAAGATCAAAATATAAGGACATAAGAACATGAGAAGAGCCCTGCTGGATCAGACCAGTGGTCCTCTAGCCCAGTAGTCCTCTAGCCCTCTAGTCTCAGACAACAGCCACCCAGTTCCTCTGGAAATCCAGCAACAGGACATTGAGGCTGAAGCCTTCACCTGATATTGCCTCCTGGCACTGGTCTACAGAGGTTAACTGCATTTGAGCATGGAGGTTCCCTTTAGACACCTTGGCTGGTAGCCACATCAACCTAGCTTCCATGAATCTGTGTAATCCCCTTCTAAAGTCATCTATGCCTCTGGCATTTTATCCAGACTAAGCTTCAGTTTAATGTCCCTCATCATGTCCTCATATGATGTTCAGGGATTCCACTGCCTCACCAGGGCTTGAGAACAAGAAATATAATTATCCCTGCAGTTTCATTACCCAAAGACTCTCATCGTACCTGGTCTTCAGTGAAAGGGGACTTAGGAACAACTGTCAAGTCAACAGAACAAAGTTTAAGTCCAGTGGCACCTTTAAGACCAATAAAGTTTTATTCTTGGTGTAAAGTACTGGGTTTCAGGCCTCATGACTCGGACGACGACATAAGAGAAGACGCGTTTATTCGTACTTCACATAAGACAAAGAACACACAGTAACGGCCGGAGGCCAACTATATACAGTTAGGGGGGGACGGCCCTATATTCCTATTGGCGGGTTTGAATCGCCCGCCAATGCTGCCATTGGTTCACTACTGGCGAGCTCAGGAACCTAGTCCCTATTGTTCTCAGAGAGCGAAGCTTGGCAGTGTTTCGCCAGCTCAGCCCTCTGATCTCAGGACACAACACCCCTCCCCCATGGTTCGTCCCCTATCAGGTGACGTAGTCTTTTAAGTATGCTGGTGGCCTCCTTTCTCTTAGCGAACGTCGGGGGGCCGGTACCGGACTGGCGGGGCCCCTATCGGTTGTTCCGCCCGCACACGGAGCTTGGGCCTCTGGAAGTCGCCGAGGCGGTGACGGTGGCGGCTGTAACGGTGGCGGCAGCGGCGGCGGCGACTCGGCTGCTACCGGGGCCAACGGTGGCGGCAGCGGCGGCAGCGGCTCAGCTGCTACCGGGGCCCCTCCGGATTCCGTGGACTCTCTGGCGCTGGCTCCGCTGTCGGTGCTTGCGGTCGATCGGATGATGGGGCAGGGGCGGCATTTCCCGGTAACTCGATCTCTCTATCGGGGTCTTGACGCCTCCGGAGCTGGTCGATGTGTTTGCGGAGGACCCGGTCCCCATCGGTTAGGACCTCGTATGACACTGGCCCGGTGGGTTTTAGGATGCGCCCTGCCACCCACTGCGGCCCCGCTCCGTAGTTCCGGAAGTAGACAGGGTCTCCCGGTAGGAAGCTCCGGGACGCCTCCCTGTTCTCGACCAGCTTTCTCTCGGGGGCTCGGTCCGGGTGGAGTCTGTCTAATAAAGTGGTAGGGCGGCGGCCCATTAATAGTTCTGCGGGGCAGTGTCCGGAGATGGGGTTTGGGGTGGTGCGGTATGTGAGAAGGAAGCGGGCCAGCCGGAACTCCCAGTCCCCCCCCGTTATGCGGCTCAGGGCCTCTTTGGCGGTGCGTACCGTCCTCTCCGCCTGTCCATTAGTTGCCGGGTGGAAAGGCGCGGATCGTATGTGCCTGATGAGGTTCCTTTCGAGGAACGCTTGAAACTCCGCAGATGTGAATGCTGCCCCGTTGTCCGACACGATTGTGTCGGGTAACCCGTGCGTTGCAAATATCTTCCGCAGGGCCCTTATTGCCGCCTTGGTAGAGGTGGTAGACACTGGGCTTATTTCCACCCATTTTGAATAAGAGTCTACCGTTACCATGAACTGGAGCCCCTGGAATGGCCCCGCAAAGTCTATGTGCAGGCGTGACCACGGCTTGTGGGTAGACTCCCAGCTTTGGGTTGGCGCTCTCGGTGGATTGGGGCGGACCTCCTGACATCGTGTGCACCCTCTGACCCAAGATTCAATTTCTGCGTCCACCCCGGGCCACCACACGTAGCTCCTTGCCAGAGCTTTCATTCGTACGATGCCCGGGTGGGCCTCGTGCAGCGTTTCTAGCACCCCTTGTCTCATGGGCCCCGGAATGATCACCCTGTCTCCCCATAGTAAACACCCTTTCAATGCGGACAGCTCTTCCCGCCTGGCCTTGTACGCTGTGAACTCTGGCCCTGTCTGTTCCGCTGGCCACCCCCTCACCACCCAGTTTAGGACCCGGGAGAGAATGGGATCTCGGGACGTGCGGGCGGCCACATCTGCAGCCTGAAGGGGGGGTTTGGCAGTTCCTCCATCAGCAAGACAGCGGGGGCTGGGGCCGGATCTTCCCCTGTCTGCGGCAGCGGTAGGCGGCTCAAGGCGTCGGCATGACCCAGCGCCTTGCCCGGCCGATGCTCCAGTCGGTATTGGTAACCCGCTAAAAATAAGGACCAACGCAACACCCGGGGCGACAAAACTTGCGGCGTTTGTTTGTCCGCCGCGAACAGTCCCAGGAGCGGCTTATGATCTGTTACGAGCGTGAAGGGCCGCCCGTACACAAAATTGTGGAATTTTTTTACCCCCGCCACCAGTGCCAAGCCCTCCCTGTCGATTTGGGCGTAGTTCCGCTCCGCGGGGGACAGCGTGCGGGAGTAGTAAGCCACCGGGACCTCCCTCCCATCCGGTAGCTTGTGTGCCAAGACTGCCCCGACCCCATACGGTGATGCGTCGCACGCCAGGATGACCGGGAGCTTTTCATCAAAGTGCGCGAGTACTGCGTTTGAAATCAAGAGGACTTTCACCCCCCGAAACGCCGCCTCCTCCCTCGCTCCCCATGCCCAAGGTGTCGCCTTATCCAGCAGCCTGTGTAGGGGTTCGGCCACGGCGGCTTTGTGTGGGAGAAAGGAATGGTAAAAGTTCAGGAGGCCTAAGAACGCCTGGAGCTCGGCCTTGGACTTCGGGGCGGGGGCCTCCACGATGGCCTTCACTTTGTCCCTCGCCGGATGCAGGCCTGATGCGTCTACCCGGTATCCCAAGAACTCTACTTCCGGCACCCCGAGGAGGCACTTTTCCCGCTTCACTTTCAGCCCCGCGGCTTGGAAGCGTTCCAATACAGTTCGGAGGCGGGCGGCGAAGCTTTCCGGGGTGGTCGCGGCGATGAGGACGTCGTCGAAGAACGGCGTCACTCCAGGGATCCCTTTTAACAAATCGTCCATTAGATTTTGGAAGATCCCTGGGGCCACACTGACCCCGAACTGCAGCCTCTTCACCCGGAAAGCTCCCCGGTGGGTCACTATGGTCTGTGCCTCGGCCGTGGCCTCATCTACCGGGAGTTGCTGGTACGCCTGTGCGAGATCCAGCTTTCCAAATATGCGCGCCCCTGCCAGTGTTGCTAGGACATGGCTGACCACTGGTACGGGGTATGCGTGCGCCTGGAGTGCCTGGTTAATAGTGCACTTATAATCCGCGCAGATGCGGATCTCCCCGTTTGGCTTGACGGGTGTCACTATCGGTGTCTCCCATCTAGCGTTCGGGACGGGCTCTAAGACTCCCTGGGCCACCAGCCGGTCTAATTCGGTCTCTATTTTAGGGCGGAGGGCCAGGGGCACGGTGCGGAAGCGCCGACGGATGGGCGTCACGGTGGGGTCTAAGTGGAGCGACACCGGGGGCCCTTTGTAACATCCCAGTTTCCCGTCAAAGACCTCTGGGAATTCCTTGCACACCGCCCCCCAGTCCCGCACCCCACATTTATTTACTCCCCCAATCGATATGCCTAGGGCCTCGAACCACGCCCGCCCCAGGAGACTCGCGAGATTTCCCTCTACCACCACCAAGTCCAACTTCCCCTCAAAGTCTCGGTACTGCACTCGGAAAGTGCCGACTCCCCGGATGGGGACAGGGTTCTTTTGAAAGTCCACCAAGCTTAGTGGCGATGGACGTAGAGGGGTCCCCCTAGTGGGCAAAGTCTTTTTAAAGTGTCCAGGGAAATGATGGACGCCGCCGATCCCGAGTCCACTTCCATGCAACAGGGGGACCCCTCGATCCGCACGGTTACTTGGATCTTCGGGGCAGAGGAAAGGTTGGGGTTGGGGAGGCGAAGTACCTGTAGTGGTTGGTCGGTGAGGTGGTACAACTCGGCGACCTCTTCCATTGTCTCGTGTGCGGTGGACGATGCGCGGTACTGGGGGACCGACGATCTCGAATTCCGGGAGCCCTTGGACCGGCAGACCCGGGCGAGGTGTCCCTGCTTTCCGCACCCGTGACAGACAGCGTCCCGGAACCTGCAGGATTTCCGTCCGTGGCCCTCCCCGCAGCTGGCACAGACGGCTCGGTTGCCGGAGTACTTGGCTTGCTCCCTGTTGGCCTGCTGGAACGGCGCCGGCCGGCGTTGTTGGGGTTTGAGGGCGAAGACCTCGTCCGTCTCTTCGTTTCCGGGGCTTGGGCTCCTTCCAACCACCTGCGCGGCCGCGACCGGCCGATCCCCTTCTGCGGCCTCGTGGGCAGTGGCGGCGTCGAGGGCCTCGTCCAAGGTGAGCTTCCGGTGTCCCACCAACTTGCGCCGCAGCTTGGAGTCCGCCAGGCCCCACACGAACTGTGTCAGCAGGTTGTCCTCCACCTTCGGAAACCCGCAGTCCACGGCTAGCGCCCTTAGCGCGGCTAGGAAGTTGGCAATGGATTCCCCTCGGGTCTGGACTCGCCTCTGAAATCCATCCTCTTGGCCAGGAAGGTCGGCCGGGGGCTGAAGTAGCCATTTAGGACGTCCAGGATTTCCCCAAACGAGCTCTCCAAGGCCGTGCGGGGCACCAAGAGGCTCTTGGCGAGGCGGACGGTTTGGGTGCCGCAGGCGTTCAGGAGGATCGCTCGTTTCTGGTCGGGGTGGCGGATTTCGTTGAGCTCCAAGTAGCTGATGAGCTGGTCGACCCATGCGTCCCAGGTTTCTGGCTGCGACTGGTCGAAGTGCTCCAGTGTTACGTGGGAAGCGGCCATGGTTCTGTCAGGAACGGCGCGCGCCGGGGCGAGCGATGCGGTGCTGCTCTCGGGGTCAGCGATGCGATGCTCGGCGAGCGGTGCGGTGCTGCTCTCGGGGTCAGCGATGCGTTGCTCGGCGGTGTCCGTTTCGTCGTTCATGGAGTCACAGAAGGCGTTAGAATCCCATCCTCGTCGCCACTGTAAAGTACTGGGTTTCAGGCCTCATGACTCGGACGACGACATAAGAGAAGACGCGTTTATTCGTACTTCACATAAGACAAAGAACACACAGTAACGGCCGGAGGCCAACTATATACAGTTAGGGGGGACGGCCCTATATTCCTATTGGCGGGTTTGAATCGCCCGCCAATGCTGCCATTGGTTCACTACTGGCGAGCTCAGGAACCTAGTCCCTATTGTTCTCAGAGAGCGAAGCTTGGCAGTGTTTCGCCAGCTCAGCCCTCTGATCTCAGGACACAACACTTGGTATAAGCTTTCATGTGCACATCAAACTTTGTACTGTTGCTTCAGACCAACACTGCCAACCACTTGAATATGTGTCAAGTGCCTGGACAGCTCCCCACTCAACAAGTTACCTGAACATCACCAGGATTTCTTGCAGCCACACCTGTAAAAACTCAAAAACAAAACTGAAAGTCAACTAGAATATTAGCATAAGAGGCTGGATCACACCATGTCTTAATATGCAAACCTGGTTACTATAGTTAATAGCAATCATCAACCTCTACGACATCAAGAGCACTTTTTCTACTTGCTATAATTCATTGTTCACACCCAGTATTGCCAGGAGCCTGATGCATGAACAAGAAATGTAACACCTGGGCTGCATTCACATGGGCAATTTTATCTGTTCCCCTTGCTGTTCCCTTATGGATTTAAAGTGCACGATCAGACAGCAACATCTGTCTGTTATGCCTGAGTCGTCTGAGTTCCATTCTACCCTCCCCTTGCCCCGTGTTTGTTTGATACCTGATAAAGTCTGGTCCTGTTGGTTTGAGCTGCTTCAAAAATGGATTTTCTGTCATCTAGTCACTCTGTTGCACAGCCAAACAGTCAGGCAGGTGTCAATGAACTCTTGCTTTCCGACTGCCATCCCCCCCCCCAGTTAGCGAGGATCGCATGACTGTATATATGAACCTCCCCCTGGGAGGAGGTTCCCAACCTTGTTTTCTTTTGAAAAACTCTTAAAGAAAGACACCCCTTTTTCTGCAGCTTTCTAATATTGTTTGGGGAAGGGGTAAATGGAAAAGATTAGAGGGAGGATGGCAGTGGACTCCATTTCCCAGCAGTCTCTTCACCACTTGTGTGATTGCTCTGTGGACTTAATTTTAAAAGAAAATGGCCAACAGCCCCATGAACTCCATATCCCAGCATGCTGAGTGCTTCTGGGCATGCTCCTAAGGGCAAATTTCTAAAAAAAATGGTTGACAGGCTGACTCCCTGGTTTCTGCTGTCTGATCATGCAAGGAGGGGTAAAATGGCATTGAAGTGTGCTAAAACGGGTGAGTCTGGTCAGGATTCTCTGCCACAAAATAACCTGGCTTAATTTGAGGTGGGGCAACAGTGGATTAAACTGCCTGTGTAGAGGTCAGCCAGAGTCAACAAACAGAAGAAAGAAGAATATAAAAATTTGAAAAAAGCCATCAAAATTCAAGAAGAAAAATTGATGGTTGATCCAAAGTCTGAAAATAAGAAAAGCAAGCTCAGACTTTTACAACACCAAATGAATTGTTTACTTACACAAGAATTAGCGAAAAAAATACAGTTTGCTAAACAAAACTATTTTGAAAATGCTAATAAACCTACAAGATTGCTGGCATACAAAATACAAAAGGAAAAGGAGAAATCCTAATTAAAAGTTTTAAAGAAAGGAAATGGAGAAGAGACAAACAAGTTACAAGATATGAAGCATATTGTGGAAGACTTTTATAGAGACCTCTACACAAAAATAGACTCCAATCCAGATCATGTAAAGAAATATCTTGAGAATCACAAACCTAAAGGTTTTACAGAAGAGCAAAGGAAAAGCTTAAACCAGTCAATTGCTATGGGAGAACTGGTGGAGAGACTAAAGAGTAAAAAAAAAAAGGGGAAATCACCTGGACCGGATGGTTTACCAGCAGAATTTTATTTTACTTTTGAAGATCAATTATTCATTCCTTTAAAAGAAGTATGTAACAACATAATGGATAAAGGTGAGATACCTGACTCCTGGAATGAGGCCTTAATAACTCTCATCCATAAACAAGGCTCAGATGAAAAAGAAATCAAAAACTATAGACTGATGTCTCTACTAAATGTAGATTATAAAATATTTGCCTCTATATTAGTTTTAAGACTGAAAAAAATCTTGGCCCAAATGATACATAAAGACCAAGCGGGTTTTTTACCTAAAAGACAAATTAGAAATAATCTAAGATGTATTTTAGATGTTTTAGAATATTATGAAGCACATCCAGAAAAACAATTGGTGCTAATTTTTTTTTAGATGCTGAGAAGGCATTTGATAATGTCAGTGGGAATTTCATGTTAGAAGCATTGAAAATGGCTCAGGCTGGCCCAGAATTTGTCAAAATGATTGAGGCAATATACAAGAAACAAATAGCTAAAGTCTCAATTAATGGTGATCGAACTCAAAATATAGAAATTCAATGAGGCAAGAGTGTCCTCTATCACCTCTATTATTTATTTTTGCACTTGAAATTTTAAATGAGACAATTAGAGAAGAGGAGAAAATTAATGGACTTAAATTGCAAGGAGAAGAGTTTAAATTATTGGCTTTTGCCAATGATCTTGTATTTATTTTTGAGAATCCCCTTGATTCTATACTTACCTTAAAGGAAAAATTGCATGAATATGGTCAAGTAGCTGGTCTAAAAGTAAATATAAATAAAACAAAGATAATGACAAAAAATATGGTCATGGAACAAGCTTTACTTCTTCAAGAGAAATCACACTTTCAACTTCAAGAAAAAATAAAATATTTAGGAATTCTTTTGATGAATAAATGTAACACTCTACAGGAAAATAATTATAAAGATCTTCTAAAATCAACAAAGTTGGACTTGGAAAAATGGAAAAACCAACAGGTGTCATTAATGGGTCAGCTAGCCATTGTTAAAATGCATATTTTACCAAGATGGATATTTCTCTTTTAGACAATACCTATATTGCAAAGCCAAACAGTCTTTAAAGAACTAGATAAGACCATCTCAAAATATATATGGCAAGGGAAGCGAGAATAAAACTTAAGGCACTACAGGATTCTAAAGAAAGAGGAGGTTTCACTTTACCGTACTGGCTTCTTTATTATAGAGTGGCAGCTCTGGCATGAATTAAAGAATGGATCAGCCTAGAAGATTAGAGAATATTAAGACTGGAAGGTCATGATATGATGCTGGGATGGCATGCATTTTTGTGGTATGGGAAAGCAACCTCACATAAATATTTTAAGCAACACTGGCTATGAGCATCTTTATTGAAAGTTTGGAAGGCAATTCATAAATAATTTTATACAAAAAATTCAAAATTGATTGCATCCCTAGAAGTTTTTACGTTCCCCAAAATTTTCAATGAAGAGAAAACCAGATGATACGCTGACATCTTGGATACTAATTTGAATTTGAAGCCATTAAAAGATTTAACATGGTGGCAAAAGGCACAAATTGAATCTAGATTTATTAAACATAAGAAGTTAGGTTTCCGTGAAAATGTGTTGGAGATTGAAAAGATATTGACCTCCATAGACCAAAAATTTATTTAAAAAATGTATACTTATCTTCTTGATTATATGATGGTGGATGAAACTGTTAAAACTAGTATGATTCAGTGGGCACAAAATGTAGGCCACAATATTGAGCTTGAACAATGGGACCAGTTATGGAAGAAAAATATTAAAATAACAAAAGCAGTCACTTACAAAGAAAATGTTTATAAAATGTTTTACAGGTGGCATATAACTCCAGAAATATTAGCTAAATGTGATAGTAACTGTTCTAACAAATGTTGGAGGTGTCAGAATAAGGTGGGGTCATTTTATCATATTTGGTGGCACTGTGACAAAGTGAGAAAATATTGGGGATGGATCCATGAAATGTTGCAAAAGATATTAGAATGTACCATACCTTTTACCCCTGAAGTCCTATTGTTAAAAATTTTGCCTGATATGTGTAAAAAAGATGACCGCTATCTTATTGTCTATATAACTACAACAGCGAGAATGCTATATGCGAAGTATTGGAAAGTAACAGAAATTCCAACGAAGAAAGAAGTAATCAATAAAATTTTGGAGGCAGCAGAAATTGATAAATTGACTTTATTGTTGAAAAACCATACCCAGTACACATTCCAAAACACTTGGTCAAGATTCTACACCTGGTACAATAAATATATAATATACAATGAACGGTGAAGATTGGTTTTATAAGTTGATTATAAAATTCCATATGTCAGATAAGCGGTCTTAAATATTACTTAGCTACACAAATTGTGTAACTTGATAGAAACATAGGCTATTTGAATAAACATGTACTCTGTACTATTACCCCCATATATGTTTTGTGTTTGTTTTAAATGTTTATGTTAGTTTGTCTTATAAAGAAAACTTTTAATAAACTTTGTCCCATTCAGGGCAAATTAAGAAAAAAAGGAAAAGATTAGAGGGAGGATGGCAGTGGACTCCATTTCCCAGCAGTCTCTTCACCACTTGTGTGATTGCTCTATGGACTTAATTTTAAAAGAAAATGGCCGATAGCCCCATGAACTCCATGCTGTGTGCTTCTGGGCATGCTCCTAAGGGCAAACTTCTAAAAAAATGGCTGACAGGCTGACTCCCTGGTTTCTGCCATCTGGTCATGCAAGGAGAGGTAAAATGGCATTGAAGAGTGCTAAAATACTCCCTCATGGATCACTGCCTTGTCGTGGCGAGGGGGCTTGCGTGGTTCGATGAGGCTGTGGGCTATGCCGTGGAGGGCCACCCAGGACGGACAGGCCACAGCAGAGAACTCAGACCAAGCGTGATCCCCTGGAGAAGGAAATGGCAACCCACTCCAGTATCTTTGCCAAGAAAACCCCATGGACAGTAACAAAAGGCTAAAAGTTATGACGCCGGAAGATGAGCCCCTCAGGTCGGAAGGTGTCCAATATGCTACTGAGGAAGAGCAGAGGGCAAGTACGTGTAACCCCAGAAAGAGTGAAGCGGCTGGGGCAAAGCCGAAAGGACGCTCAGTTGTGGATGTGTCTGATGGTGAAAGGAAAGTTCGATGCTGCAAAGAACAATACTGCATAGGAACCTGGAATGTAAGATCTATGAATCAAGGTAAGCTTGACGTGGTCAAAAATGAGATGGCAAGAATGAACATCGACATCTTGGGAATCAGTGAACTAAAGTGGACAGGAATGGGCGAATTTAACTCAGAAGACCATTATATCTACTACTGTGGCCAGGAATCCCGTAGAAAAAATGGTGTGGCCTTTATAGTCAACAAGAGAGTGAGAAAGGCAGTATTGGGATACAATCTCAAAAATGACAGAATGATCTCGGTCCGAATCCAAGGCAAACCATTCAATATCACAGTAATCCAAGTATATGCCCCAACCACTGCTGCAGAAGAGGCTGAAGTGGACCAGTTCTATGAAGACCTACAACAGCTCGTAGAACTAACACCAAAAAATGATGTCCTCATCATCATAGGGGACTGGAATGCTAAAGTAGGAAATCAAAAGGTAACCGGAATAACAGACAAGTTTGGCCTTGGAGAACAAAATGAAGCAGGGCAAAGGCTAACAGAGTTTTGTCAAGAGAACACGCTGGTCATAGCAAACACCCTTTTCCAACAACCTAAGAGGCGTCTCTACACATGGACATCACCAGATGGGCAACACCGAAATCAGATTGACTATATAATTTGCAGTCAAAGATGGAGAAGCTCTATTCAGTCAGTAAAAACAAGACCTGGAGCTGACTGTGGCTCAGATCATGAGCTACTCATTGCAAAATTCAGACTTAAATTGAAGAAAGTTGGGAAAACCACAAGGCCATTCAGATTTGACCTAGATCGCATCCCCGATGAATATACAGTAGAGGTGAAGAATAGGTTTAAGGGACTAGATTTGATAGACAGAGTGCCTGAAGAACTATGGACAGAGGTCCGTGACATTGTAAAGGAGGCAGCACTCACTGCCATCCCAAAGAAAAAGAAATGCAAAAAAGCAAAGTGGCTGTCTGATGAGGCTTTACACATAGCAGAGGAAAGAAGGAAAGCTAAAGGCAATGGGGAAAAGGAAAAATTTGCCCAACTGAATGCAGATTTCCAGAGAACAGCAAGGAGAGATAAGGAGGCTTTCCTGAATGAACAATGCAGAGTAATAGAGGAAAACAATAGATTGGGAAGGACTAGAGATCTCTTCAAGAAAATTGGAGAAATCAAGGGAACGTTCCATGCAAAGCTGGCCATGATAAAGGACAAAAACGGTAGGGACCTAACAGAAGCAGAAGAGATTAGGAAAAGATGGCAAGAATACACAGAAGAACTATACAAGAAGGATCTCGACGTCCTTGACAACCACGATGGTATAATCACTGACCTCGAGCCAGACATCCTGGAAAGCGAAGTTAAATGGGCCTTAGAAAGCATTACTAACAACAAAGCTAGTGGTGGAGGTGATGGTATCCCAGCTGAGTTATTCAAAGTCTTAAAAGAAGATGCTGTTAAAGTGCTGCACTCAATTTGCCAACAAATTTGGAAAACACAACAGTGGCCACAGGATTGGAAAAGGTCAGTTTACATTCCAATCCCAAAGAAGGGCAACGTCAAGGAATGTTCAAACTATCGCACAATTGCACTCATTTCACACGCTAGCAAGGTCATGCTCAAAATCCTACAAGCTAGGCTCCAACAGTACGTGGATAGAGAACTGCCAGAAGTACAAGCTGGGTTTCGAAGAGGTAGAAGAACTAGAGATCAAATTGCCAACATTCGCTGGATTATGGAGAAAGCAAGAGAATACCAGAAAAACATCTACTTCTGCTTCATTGACTATGCTAAAGCCTTTGATTGTGTGGATCACAATAAATTATGGCAGGTTCTTAAAGAGATGGGAGTACCAGACCACCTCACCTGTCTCCTGAGAAACCTGTATAAGGGTCAAGAAGCAACAGTTAGAACCGGATATGGAACAACTGATTGGTTTAGCATAGGAAAAGGAGTACGACAAGGATGTATATTGTCACCTTGCTTATTTAATTTATATGCAGAGTACATCATGCGAAATGCTGGCCTGGATGAATCACAAGCTGGAGTTAAGATTGCTGGGGAAAAGATCAATAACCTCAGATATGCAGACGATACCACTCTGATGGCAGAAAGTGAAGAGGACCTAAAGAGCCTTTTGCTCAGGGTGAAAGAGGAGAGTGCAAAAGTGGGCTTGAAGCTCAACATCAAAAAAACTAAGATCATGGCATCTGGGCCCATCACTTCTTGGCAAATAGAAGGGGAAGTCGTAGAAGTAGTGACAGACTTCACGTTTCTAGGATCCCAGATCACTGCAGATGGTGACTGCAGCCATGAAATTAAAAGACGCCTGCTCCTTGGGAGGAAAGCGATGGCAAACCTAAACAGCATGATAAAAAGCAGAGACATCACCTTGCCAACAAAAGTCCGCATGGTCAAAGCAATGGTATTTCCCGTAGTAATGTATGGCTGCGAGAGTTGGACTATAAGGAAGGCTGAGCGCCGAAGAATCGATTCTTTTGAACTATGGTGCTGGAGAAGACTCTTGAGAGTCCCTTGGACTGCAAGGAGATCAAATCAGTCAATCCTAAAAGAAATCAACCCTGACTGTTCCCTTGAAGGCCAGATCCTGAAGCTGAAGCTCAAATACTTTGGCCACCAAATGAGAAGGGAGCATTCACTGGAGAAGACCCTGATGCTGGGAAAGATTGAAGGTCAAAGAAGAAGGGGACGGCAAAGGATGAGATGGTTAGACAGTGTCATCGATGCAACAAACATGAAATTGAGCAAACTTCAGCGGACGGCGGAGAACAGGAGGGCCTGGCGTGGTCTGGTCCATGGGGTTGCGAAGAGTCGGACTCGACTGTGCGACTGAACAACAACAAAATGGGTGAGTCTGGTCAAGATTTTCTGCCGCAAAATAACCTGGCTTAATTTGAGGTGGGGCAACAGTGGATTAAACTGCCCATGTGAACGCAGCCCTGAAATCACCTTCTGAGATCTTTGCTTTTGCTGCTGACACGCAGTCCCTGAACGCCTATGACTCTAGTTCAGCTACCAAAATTTGTTCTCTATTGTGATTAATAGAGATTTTGATGCTTCCTCCTAGGATTTGGATCCCATGTGGCTCTTTAATTCTCTTTGGTCTTAATCGCCCTGAGCCTGCTTGCAGGGAGGGCAGGGTATAAATTGAAATAATAAATAAATAAATAAAATCTTCTGTTTTTAAGGATCATATTTATTATGTATTATGCATACTTTGGGACGGAAAACCACAACGTACAACCTGATCTCATCAGATCTTGGAAGCTAAGCAGGGTCAGTACTAGTTAGTACTTGGATGGGAGACCCCCAAGAAAGGCTGCAGCATAAGGCAATGGCAAACCACCTCTGCTTCTCACTTGCCTTGAGAGCCCTTTGCTGTTGCTGGGGTTGCCACAAGTCAGCTGCAACTTGACGGCACTTCACACACACACACACACACACATTTGACTAAACACTTGTACATAGAAAAACTTGGACACTGGATGTACAAACAGAAACAAAAAAGCAGGAGGTGATTGTGCAATTAATGTAAGATTTTCTGAGAGTGCGGCTCTCTTTTCTCTGATTCTACTAATCTGAATTAAGTCATTTTGGACAAATTAGTGAAAGTGGAGCACCTGAGAAGGCATTGTGTTGCCTCTGTAAGCATAATAACTATTTTTCTGTAACCAACAATATTTTTTCTTTGCTACATTGTTGTGGGGAGCAGGGATGGAAACCAAGTCATAAGTTGCCTGCATGGCTTTAACAAAACCCAGGCGTCCCAGCAAGTTCACTGTGAAAAGCACAATTTCTAAGTCACTTTTCTCTACATCCATAATGCAGCACCAGACTTACCTTCTTGACAAAAAAAAGTTCCACAGCAAAGTCATGCTATGGTTATAAAACAAAACTGAAGAGTTATAGATGTGCATCAACACTGGGAGTAGAAAATAAAGCACTACTTTTTAATACAACTGTAGCATCAAGTTTTAAATCACACAGTCCTTCAACTCAGATCTATAAATATGTCACCTGAAACATCCAGCAGATATACATTTGAAAATATCAGGGCAATAATTGTTTGCTTAGCAGTGGAAGAGCATATAAGGATATTTATGTGTTTAATCTTAAAAACACTTGCTCTGGAATTGTGTAAATGAAACAACTGAGGTCACTGATACTAGTCCTTGCTAAGTCATTCAAGCATGGAAGCCTAAAAACCAAGCTACACATTGTTGTGTACTGCCTCTTTAAGAGGCTATCCCAGTAGGCCTCAGAGCAAACAGAAGAGTAGGAGGGGCTTGGTGCTTCTCTTCCCAGTCTCCCTACTAGCATCCTGCAGCAGTGTAGGGCCTACTAAGAATCTGCAGAACTTGGCCAGGGCAACCCTGTTCTAGAGGTCTAGAATCAGCTTAAATATTGTTATTCCTTATTCCAATAACCAAGTTTCCTGCCCTACAGTTACTTTTAATAAAGAGGCCATCAGCCAAACAGAACTGGTGTTTGTGGTTTGTTTCACTACACAAAACATGGCAACAAGGATGAGATCCCCCTGCTATTAAAACACCCAGGAAGTTGTGGAAATGAGCCAAGATCATTTGTTCCTTGCCTTCCACATTAATGCTGACTCACCACAGGAAAGGCTGCATTGGTCCATATAGAATAATTTGATGTAAGTCAACCCACCTCTTGGGACCATTGTGCAGAAATACTAGCTTACTATCCATGAGCTGATAAGAGCAAAAGAGCAGAACAAAAGTGTGCAATTTTATTGACTGTGGAGCAAAAACTTTTGTTATTGTTTGTTTTCTGATGGCACCTGCTGCACCAAGTACAAAAACATATGATGAACGGATAGCTCTGTTGAAGACACATTTTTGCCCGACGCCATCTGTTACTCTACAGAGGTTCTATTTTTTAAGCATTGTCAGCAAGCTATTGAAAATATAGCAACATACATTGCAGAGCTCTGTCACCTTGCTGAATATTGTGCGTCTTGGGGTATTCTGGAAGGCTTGTTATGAGATCAGCTCATCAGGGGAGTTGATGAGGCCATCCAGGGTTGCCCCCTTTCTGAACAGAATATGACTTTTGCTGCAGCACAGCAACAAGCATTCGCAGCTGAATCCACTTCATGTAATGTCAAACAAAATCATAACAGGCACCCTATTGATGCCCACATTCACCAACAAATCCAGGATTCAGATGAAGAACAAGTACAGAGGCTCACATCTACATCAGTGGAATTACATAAGTCAAGTAATGCATCTATATGTTTAAGCTGTGGAGGGCAACATAAATGAAGTGAACGCAGATTCAGGGGGATGGAGCCTGGAGAGGGAAGTCCCCAGCAGCAGCAAAAATGTCTGGCTTGGATGGCTGATGATTCTACCTAGAGGGGACGGGTGTTGTGTACTGCCTTTTTAAGAGGCTATACTAGTAGGCCTCAGAGCAAGCAGGAGAGTAGGAGGGACTCAGTGCTTCTCTTTCCAGTCTTCCTGCTAGCAGCTTGCAGCAATGCAGGGTCTACTAAGCATCTGCAGAACCAGGCCAGGGAGCTCTAGAAACATGTTGTTATTCTTTATTCCATAGCCAAGTTACCTGCCCTACAGTTACTGTTAATAAAGAGGCCTTCAGCCAAATGGAACTGGGTGTTTTTTGTTTGCTCTTTTACACAAAACTCATTATGCTTCAGAAGTAGATAGTACCCCAGCTCTGCATACTTAAAATTGTGAAGATTCTTTTTGGGCTGGCATGGAAAACTGGAAGAACTTGAAGGCATTCTGACATTCAAAAAGTAGCCTCTGACTAGGGTTGCCAGGTCTGATCATCAGGAGCGGGGGGGACTTTCCGGGAGTGGGGAGGATTGTTGCAACATACATATGTAAACAGGAAATATTTTGGAAATGTTTTGTTTATGTATTTTTATATTGTGGTTTAAAGATTTGGTCAGTTAATATTCATCCTCCATCTTGTTTAAAAATGTCAAGTCAAGTTTATTAAGATCTGAGATCAAAACTCAAATCAAAGTCATGAGCAAAAATTTGCATTGGTCCCACATCTTAAATATACTAGACTAGAAAAAAGGCCTATTGTGGAAATAAATACAACGAGCTCTAGAAAGAGGCTGTGGGAGAGTGCCCTGGCCTTGGGCATTCAGTGCCAATTCGCTGTGGTGGCCTCAGCAGGGTATAATGACAAAGAGTCCACCATTTTCTCCAGGGGAACTGATCTCTGCCACCTGAAAAGCAGTTGTAATTCTGCGTGATCTCCATCCCTCCCCTGAGACTAGCAAAAATGGTTCCCCATGAGGGAATGGCTGGTTTGGAGCGTGGAGTCTATGGCATTGTTACTATCTGAGGTCCCACCCCTCCTCAAACCTCACCCTCTCCAGGCTCCACCCCTCAAATCTCCAGGAATTTCCCAACCTGGTGTTGGCAACTCAATCTCCCTCCCAGCCAACCATCAACCTACAGTTATCTGCCCCCTGGCTTCAGCTTTCCATCTCCTCCCCCTCCCTCCTAGAAAGCAGTTGTAATTCTGAGTGATCTCCAGCCCCCACCTGGAGATTGGCAATGATAAGTATGAGACAACACACCGGAGGTAAATTCAAAAGTGATTTCAGCTTTATTTCAGCTCCAAGTTAGACCAGCTAAGGACTAGACCAGCTAGACAAAAAGACAGTCCAAAACAGCGGTTTATATACAGTCCTGGCTGAGATAGCCACGCCCACAATAACATTAATATCCAATAACTGTTGTGCATAACAACCAATCATAATTCACAGTTAATAACCAATCACGTTTCACATTAATAGCCAATCAAAGATGTTCCCTCCATAAGCCCTTTGATTGGGCAATACAGTACAGTATTTCCGATCCGCATAATGAGCACCTGCTCGATTATGCTGTCACTTATGTCTATGAAGACATAACAACTCCTCCCCCCTTAGATGGAACACACTCGTAATCAGACAAGTGGGGAGGGGCCCTTCTGCTTCGCTGTGACCGCCTTAACTCTGGGGCTACAGATGGTTCAGGGTCTGCACTAGGCTCAGCGCCAGGCACTGCTGGGCTGACAGGCTCGCCAGGGTCCGAGAGTTCAGGGTTCTGCCCTGACTCAGGTTCTTGCCGAGAACCAGCAGCACTCACCTCGACCGGAGGCAAGTGGGACTGCTCCCTGGGCCCGTACGAATCTCCGGCCTCTTGCTCCTGTTCCGCAGGAGCCCATCGTTGCCGGAGCTGATCTATGTGGCGGCGTATCTTTCGGCCGTCAGATAGCCTCACCACATACATCCTGGACCCTAGACGGTTGGTGACTTCGGCGGGAAGCCACCGGTGCCCCTCGGAGTAGTTTTGGGCAAAGACCCAGTCCCCGGGCTGAAACTCTCTGGATGGCGTGGGCGGTTCGGCCCGTACAGCTCTGCTGCCATCCAGATCCGGGTGTAGGCGGTCAAGGAGGGTTGTCAATTTCCTCCCCATAAGCAGCTCGGCCGGGCTTTTCCCTGTGGCAGAGCTCAGTGTGACATGCTGCCACAGGAGAAAATCGGCCACTCGATGGTCCCAGTCCTCGCCAGGCAGTCGGGCGAGGGTCTCTTTCGCCGTCCGAACCATCCACTCTGCCTGGCCGTTAGAAGCAGGATGGAACGGGGCTGTGGTGATGTGCCGGATTCCGTAGCCCTCTAGGAAGCTGGCGAACTCCCTAGAGGTCAGTTGAGGGCCGTTGTCACTGACCAGTACTTCAGGTAGCCCATGGGTGGCAAAAAGTTGGCGCGAAGCCTTTATTAGGTTTGCTGATGTTGTGGACCTCATGGGGACTACCTCCAGCCACTTCGAATAAGAGTCCACAACCACCAGGAGCATTTGGCCGTTGATCGGCCCTGCAAAGTCAAAGTGCAGCCTTGACCAAGGCTTTTCAGCTCTGTTCATGGGTGCTGGTGGTGTGTGCGGAGGGTCAGGCTGTGACTGCTGGCAGCGCACGCAGCCTCGAACTTTCTCTTCGATGTTTGCATCGAGCCCAGGCCACCATAAATACCCCCTCGCCAGGGCCTTCATGCGAACAATCCCTGGGTGCCCGGCATGCAGGGACTCAAGAACCCTTCCTCTTAGTTTGGGGGGAATCACGACTCTGTTCCCCCATAGTAAACAACCCTTAACAATGGACAGCTCAGACCTTCTGTCCCAGTACGCCTTGAACTCAGGCTCTGAACAGACACTCGGCCACCCCCTCCACACCCAGTTTAAAACACGAGATAGTATTAAGTCCTTCTGGGTGAACGTGGCAACGTCCTCGGACCGAAGTGGAGACTCCGACAGTTCATCCAAGGCGCAAATGTCTGCTGTAGGAGCC
Source organism: Gekko gecko (assembly GCA_029375565.1). Classification (NCBI taxonomy): domain Eukaryota; kingdom Metazoa; phylum Chordata; class Lepidosauria; order Squamata; family Gekkonidae; genus Gekko; species Gekko gecko. The sequence continues at coordinate 112,871,839 of JAPDNY010000009.1, forward strand.
GGATCGAAACCAGTCTCAGGCAGAGGACAGCGGCTCAGAGCATCAGCGTGCGCGATACATTTTCCAGGTCTGTGTTCCAAGTCGTATTCGTATGCCGCCAAGAACAGGGCCCTTCTCAGCATTCTGGGCGACAGTATGTTGGGCGTGGGGCGGTCTGGGGCAAATATTCCCAGTAGCGGCTTGTGGTCAGTCACCAGAATGAAATGGTGGCCATACAAAAAGTCATGGAATTTCTTGACCGCACTTACAAGTGCCAAACCCTCTTTGTCTATTTGTGCGTAGTTTTTTTCTGCACCACTCAATGACCTTGAGTAATATGCAATTGGCGCCTCAGACCCGTCAGGCATTACATGGCTCAAAACTGCCCCAATACCGAATGGCGACGCATCAGCCGCCAAAACCAACATTTTACCCTCATCAAAATGAGTCAGCACACTGTCAGAAGTCAGTAACGCTTTAACATTTTCAAATGCCTTTTCTTGTAGCCGTCCCCAAACCCATTTTGTGCCTTTATTCAACAATCGATGCAATGGCTCGGCTACCGAAGCTTTGTGGGGCAGAAATGAGTGGTAAAAATTGATTAGTCCTAAATAGGCTTGTAACTCCGTTTTATTTTTAGGTCTGGGTGCCTTGTGTATAGCTGCTACCTTTCCAGGGGTTGGTTGAACACCTTGTTCATCAATCTTGAACCCAAGGAACTCGACACTTGAGACCCCAATCGCACATTTTTCCCATTTTACTCGCAACCCAGCCTTATTGAAGCACTTCAGAACACTCCGGACCCTTTCAAGCAACTCTTCATCACTCTTTCCCGCAATAAGCACGTCATCAAAATAGGGAATTACTCCCCTGATACCTCTGAGCAACCCCTCCATTAAACCCTGGAAGATTCCAGGTGCGACGTTAACCCCGAATTGTAGGTGCTTAACTTTAAATGCACCTCTATGCGTAACGATGGTTTGTGCTTCCGCAGCATTGTTATCTACGGGCAACTGTTGATATGCCTGGGCAAGGTCTAATTTTGCAAACACCTTGCCTCCCCCAAGAGATGCAAGTACATGGCTTATTACCGGTACAGGATAAGAATGCTGTTGTAATGCCTTATTGATTGTACATTTATAATCTGCACAAATACGTATGCTTCCATCAGGTTTGACAGGAGTAACAATGGGCGTTTCCCATTTGTTGTACGGAACTGGCTCCAAGACCCCTTGCTCTAGGAGCTTGTCAATTTCCATTTCAATCTTGGGTTGCAATGCTAATGGCACCTTCCTATATTTTAGCCTGATAGGCCTAACATTTGGATCCAACTCAAATGAAACCGGGGGACCCGTATACGTTCCCAGCCCTTTTGCAAAAACCTGAGGAAACTTGTCATACAAACAATTCCATTTATCATGACATACCGTATTAATACCAGAAATAGCAATGCCTAATGGCTCAAACCAATCGAGCCCCAACAGGCTTACCCTGTCCCCTTCGGCAACAATCAGGGACAGAGCTGCCTTACGCTCTTTGAAACAGACGTCAAATTCTGCCTCACCTGCCAATGGAATTCGGTGCCCTTGAAAATCTGCTAGACAGGCGTCAGTGGGCAGGAGGCGGCGACGGCTTCGGCTCGGAAAAAGACGATCCAATGTGCACGTTGAAATGATTGTTCTAGCCGACCCGGAATTGACTTCAAACGGGCAGGGAATTCTGTCGAGGAACAAGGTGACGAAAATCTTCTTCCTCTGGGGTGCTCCCGTGGTGAGGACGGACGATGAAGAGGGGTTGGACGACAGGGTCGGGTTTCGGGACGACAGGGATGAAGAGCAGGTTGTGTTGACCTTGATTCAGAATTGAGAGCGCTGCGGAGGCGACGTAGGCGGCGATCTCTTCGACTTGCAAACTCTGGCAATGTGCCCACGTTTTCCGCAAGCCCGACAAACCAACCCTTTGGCCCAACAGGTGTCGCGCTCGTGCTTCCCGCCACAACCAAGGCACTGACGCGCTGGCGCAGTCTTCACTTGGGTTCGTGGCTGGCTGCTGGAACAAGGCTCTCGTACGTCATCCACGGCGGCCGACGGCTCACGGTCCTCGACCTGTTGGTGAATGCTGGATTCAGCTGCCGCAGGCCGCTGTCACACTTCTCGCGTCGACCTTTCAGCAGCTTCAGCGGCGATGGCTTCTTCGAACGCGACCTTGAATGTCAGCGTCTTTAGGGCGAACAGGCGTTGTTGCAGCATTGCATCGCGGTGGCCGCAAACCAGCCGGTCTCGCAAAGCTGTCTCGAGATCGGCGAAGTTGCAAGCTCTTGCCAACTTCCTCAATGCCGCCACAAACTCGGCTACTGATTCGCTGGAGCCTTGCCGCCTTTCGTAGAACGCATGCCGGGAAGCGATCTCTGAAGGCTGCAGCGCGAAATGAGCCTTCAACTTCTCCGTCAGCGTGGCGTACGGCACGGTCTTGATGTCATCAGGCGTGACAAGTGAACGAGCAATGTCGAACACCTCTTTGCCACACGAGCTAAGCAGTGCAGCTCGTTTCTTCGCAGCATCCGTCACCCCGCCGCTCTCGAGGTGAAACTCGAACCGGGTGAGGTACGCCTCCCAGTCCTCGGTCGCGGGCTCGAACGGCTCGAACCGGTGCTTGGAGCTCATCGCGGTGCTTCCTGGAGCGGATGGCCCCCTCGGAAACTCGCGGTCGATCGGAACTTCCTCCGTGGTGTCTCAGCGGGGCTGCCTACCCGCTACATCCCATCCTCGTCGCCAGTTGATAAGTATGAGACAACACACCGGAGGTAAATTCAAAAGTGATTTCAGCTTTATTTCAGCTCCAAGTTAGACCAGCTAAGGACTAGACCAGCTAGACAAAAAGACAGTCCAAAACAGCGGTTTATATACAGTCCTGGCTGAGATAGCCACGCCCACAATAACATTAATATCCAATAACTGTTGTGCATAACAACCAATCATAATTCACAGTTAATAACCAATCACGTTTCACATTAATAGCCAATCAAAGATGTTCCCTCCATAAGCCCTTTGATTGGGCAATACAGTACAGTATTTCCGATCCGCATAATGAGCACCTGCTCGATTATGCTGTCACTTATGTCTATGAAGACATAACAGGCAACAATGGTTCCCCATGAGGGAATAGCTGGCTTGTAGGGTGGAGTCTATGGCATTGTACCTGTCTGAGGTCCCACCCCTCCTCAAACCTCACCCTCTCCAGGCTCCATCCCTCAAATCTCCAGGAATTTCCCACCTGGAGTTGGCAGCCCTATCAGGAGTGGTCCCAATGAGTTTTCTCCCAAAGGCCAAAACAGGTGTGGAAGGGCCTTTTAGTGACAGAACCTGGTTGCCTAGCAACAGGCACTGAGGAGAAAGCACAGTTGCCACCTTTGATTAGGGAAATACCTGGAGATTTGGGATGTGGATCCTGTGGAGGGCAGCATTGGGGGGGTGGAAGGACTCAGCAGGGGATAATTCCATAGGGTCTACCCTCCAAAGCAGCCATTTTCTCCAGGGGAACTGATCTCTGTTATTTGGAGATCAATTGTAACAGCGGGAGATCTCCAGGTCTCACCTGGAGATTGGCAACCCTAGGGGAAAGTCAGCCACACAGCAGGGGGTTGAAGAGAATGGTTTGATGGTCATTGGCCCACCTCATTAGCCAGCTTCCCATGGTGAAGCCAAAAAGGAGTGAGAGGCGTGTTAAATTTATTATGACAGGTATTATATGTATGTTTTTGGTTGTTGTTATGTATTATTATGTATGTATGTCTCAGCTTCATCTAAGAGCTGGTATCATGTAAGGCTATTCTGTGCAGTAGACCAATCAGAATGTAAGAAAGGTTCTGGAGGGAACTAGTTTCACTGCCCTTTATCTAAGCAGTTTAATTGGTTGTTAACACATTTAGGGGCACGGTTATATTTGCCCAGAAAGTTTAAAAAGAGAGCCTGTTGCTCTCCTGTTCTTGTGTTGGTTTCTGTCATGTTCAAATAAAGCTGAATCACTTGTTAAGTCTCATACTTAACATTGACGGCAAAGATGGGATTCTAGGAGGTAGGCAGCCCCTCTGAACCAATGCCACCACGGAAGATAAACATGAACCGGCCAGGACCCCGGCCGTCATGAGCCAAAACCCTGCCAACCCACTGCCAGCACTGGCTCAAAGGATGGCAGCCAGCACGAAGTTCGAGGCATTTGAACCAGAGCTGGAAGACTGGGATTCATACATTACCAGGTTTGAGTTCCACCTGCGTGCCAACCAAATCGAGGAAGAAGCTACAAAGACAGCAACACTCCTCAGTTCATGTGGAAGAACTGTCTTCGACATGGCCTAGTCCCTGGTGGTATCTGCAGATATCCTGACCGTTGCATTGTTGGACATAAAGAGCAAGTTACAAAATCACTTCTTTCCTAAGCCCTCACAGATCACCAGCCGCCACGCTTTCTACACGTGAGACCAAGGGGCGAGTGAAATGATAGCTGATTACGTCACGGCACCTCAGAAGGTTGCAAGGACCTGCAACTTTCCCGACTTGGAGGCGGTTTTGGTCAACTGGCTGGCATGCAGCCTATGAGATGAGAAACTGCAGCAGTGGTTGTTCACAAAGTCGGAGCTGACCTATGCCACAGCCCATGCGGAAGCTATCACAGCCGAAGCCACAGAGAGGTCAACCAGGGAAGTGCGCCAGCCGAGCAGCCCACACAGCCAACGTCCAGAAAAGGCAGTGCACCACGAGTCTGTGAGTGACTCTGAGGGTGAAACCAATGACATCCACAAGACCCAAGTGACAAGGCCCCAGCGTAGTGCAGAGAAGGCAGCGCCAAGGCGAGCCTGTGCGGGGTGCAGTGGAAATCATGACTGAGACCGTTGCTGGACCTGTGACATCAAATGCCAAAACTGTGACAAGCGGGGCCATTTGGCCAGGGTATGCTGAGCTGCAGGAAAGAAGAAGTCACCACCGCCTTCTCTATGGCAGAACCGAAAGGTGTGAGACGAGAGATCTGTGAAGCCAGCGGACTGCCACAAAACGACCTGCTGTTCGTGTCCAACGACCATTTTGAGCACAAGGACGAGGACCAAGAGGAAGATTCCAGTAACGGTGCTGCTGGACGGAGAGCCATGTGAGATGGAGGTTGACTCTGGGTCTGCAATGACCATCATCTCTACAGAGACACTGCAATGCCTGTTTCCGAAAAGAAGCCTTCGCCACTTGGCGCCCAGCCCGGTTCATCTCTCGGATTTCCAGGGTCGACGTGTTCCTGTGGCCAGAGCAGCGTCATTCAAGGTACAGTTCAAGGGGTTCAAAGAAACGCTGAGCCTTCTTGTTGCTGAAGGGTGCAGGGCCAGTCTATTAGAGCTGGACTGGCTTGAAGCCCTTGGGATTGACGTCACTGGGGTGAATCAAGTGTGTCTTAGTAAACTGAGTTCAATTTATGCTGAATTCCCTGCAGTTTTTGATGGATCACTGGGGAAGTATACGGGGTCGCCTTAGATCCCTCAGTGGCGCCCATTAGACTGAAGTACCAACAGGTTCCAATTGCTTTGCAACCACAGATCGAAGCAGAACTTGATAAACTTGTTGCACAGGGCGTACTTGAACCCATCCCTCACACCAGATGGGAGACACCTATTGTAACACCAGTTAAACCAGACGGGTCTATTCACATTTGTGCAGACTACAAATGTACCATCAATAAGACGTTACAGCAACACACGTACCCTGTGTCTGTAATCAGTCATGTTTTAGCATCCCTGGCAGGAGGGCGGATTTTTGCAAAGTTGGATCTTGCCCAGGCATATCAGCAATTGCCAGTGGACCCGGTTGCCACTGAGGCACAGACCATCGTTACATACTGTGGGGCATTTAAGGTTAACTGACTACAGTTTGGTGTAAATATAGTGCCGGAACTATTCCAAGGTTTAATGGAAGGGTTGCTCCAGGACATACCAGGGGTGGTACTGTCCTTTGATGACATTCTGGTTGCTGGAGCCAGTGAAACTGAATTGGCAGAATGCCTCAGGGCAGTGTTGGGTCGGTTCCAAGAAGCGGGTCTCAAGGTCAAAAGAAAGAAGTGTCAGTTTGGGGTTCATAAGGTTGAATTCCTGGGATTCTTAATTGATGAAAATGGTGTGCACCCAACTGATAACAAGGTGGCAGCTGTCCAGCAAGCGCCATGGCCGAAGAGTAAAAAAGAGCTGTAATCGTTCCTTGGTATATTAAATTTCTACCATGCCTTCTTGCCCCATAAGGCATCTGTCACAGAGCTGCTACGCAGGTTGCTGGAAAAGGGAACTAAATGGGAGTGGGGGCCATGACACAACCTTGCATTTAGGGCCATTAAAGAACTTTTAGTCTACAATAGCATCCTCACACACTTCAATGAGTGCAAACCCCTTGTTCTTGCTGCTGACGCCTCCCCCTTTGGCATTGGTGCCATACTCAGCCACGTCATAGCGGACGGGCAGGAAGCGCCAGTGGCATACTATTCTAGGACCTTGTCACCAGCAGAATGGAACTATGTGCAGATAGATAAGGAGGCTCTCGCTTTGGTTGCAGGCGTAAAAATGTTCCATGATTTCTTATATGGGTGCAGGTTTCTCATGGTGACTGACCACAAACCTCTCTTGGGACTATTCGTGCCTCACCACCAGACTCCACAAATCCTGTCCCCACATATGCTGCACTGGACCATGTTCCTGTCGGCATATGATTATGATTTTGTTCATCGACCGGGCAAGGCTATCAGCCATGTGGACGCACTAAGTCGGTGTACAATTGTGGGACCAGCACTCGATCCGGCACCCGCCTGTGAAGTGATGGCTATTGAAGAACTACCACAGCCTCCCCTGCATGCCTCTGATATTGTGGCTGAGTCGGCCAGAGACTCCACACTCGCCCGAGTGCTTAACTGGGTGTGGAGGGGGTGGTCGGCGGGCCGTTTTGATGCTGAATTTCAACACTACAGTTCCAGGCAGCAGGAGCTGTTGGTTCATAAAGGCTGTTTATTGTGGGGAAACAGGGTGGTGGTTCCCCACAAGCTCTGTTAGCGGGTTCTGGAGGCTTTACATGCAGGGCACCCAGGTATAGTGCATATGAAGGCTCTTGCCTGGAGCTATGTGTGGTGGCTGCACGTGGACAATTAAATTGAGGGATGGGTGAGATCTTGCCAGCCCTGTCAAGAATCTAGGCCAGACCCTCCACAGGCCCCCTTACAACATTGGGAGACCACTCATCAGCCGTGGTCCAGATTACATGTGGACTTTGCAGGGCCATTCCAGGGACAAGTGTTCCCCATTGTTGTTGATTCATACTCAAAGTGGCTGGAGGTGGTGCAAATGTGTAAAATGATCCAGCCACAGTGATTAAGTTACTACGCCGCCTATTTGCCACCCACGGTTTGCCAAACACCATAGGGTCCGAAAACGGAACAGATCTGCTGAGTTCCAGGACTTTATGTCCAACAACTTAATTAAACATGTCACGTCTGCACCATTCCATCCATCCACTAATAGACAGGCCAAGAGAATGGTGTGGACCACTAAAGAAGATCTTGGCAGGATGGCTCATGGGGACTGGAGCCAGAAGCTGGCATCATTTCTATTATACCAACATATCACACCACAGGCTACAACTGGAAGGAGCCCTGCAGAGCTCCTAATGAATCAATGCCTGATGTCACTACTCGATCACCTCCACCCAGACCTAACTACAGACAAGCCACCATAGAGAGAACACTTAGACACACCTCACTCGTTCCAGGTCAGAAACACTGTTTTCGCAAGAAACTACAGTGAGGGACACTAATGGATCCCTGCATTAGTTGCCAAGGTCACTGGCACACTCTCCTGTATCGTGAAGATGGCTGATGGTAGGAATTTATGGTGACACATCGACCAACTTCAGCAGCGCTAGGCAGACACGCACACCGAAGTCGGTATGGAAGCTACCGAGAGCCCTACTCCATATACCAAATAGTTGGAACCTCAGATCCCTGAGGATACCAATGACTCCATGGACTTAGAGCCAAATGCAGGGTCAAGAACCGAGCAGTCCCCAAATCCTAACACCGGCCATACCGACCCTTTAACCCTGAGTCCCCCACTGAATACGGGCAGTCCAAGAACTATGGGTGCTGAGGCACAGCCTCCAGTCAGTACATTATGATGTGGTTATATTCGCCCAGAAAATTTAAAAAGAGAGCCTGTTGCTCTCCTGTTCTTGTGCTGGTTTCTGTCGTGTTCAAATAAAGCTGAATCACTTGTTAAGAGCTGACTGACATCTCATACTTAACAGCTGTATATAGAAAAATCCTTAAATAAACTTTTTTAAAAAATTATTCTGACCGGAAAGTGGCCAAGCGGGGGGGGGGGGCTTTATGCTGAAAGTCCTTTTTTTTACTCACAGAACCAAGCTTGGTTGCTTGGTTGCCTACCAACAGCCACTGAGGAGACAGTTAGTCACAGTTAGTCTCACACAGGAGCCAAGAGAAGTATCTTCCTCAGGAAAGAGTCCAGCTTTCCAGGAGCCGCAGCTCGTTTCCTCTAGGCCAGACCCTCCCTGGCGCTGCTGCCACTGCTGAAAGAAGGCGGGGGAGCCTTTGAAAAGAGCTGGGCAGCTTTCTCTGTGGTGCAGGCCTTGCGGCCAAGGGAGAGAGCCCGCAAAAGGCAGCAAAGGTGAGTGCTTCCCCTGCTTGCCCCCGCTCGCTAGGTCTGCCTCCTTCTCCCCTGTGGAGGAGTTGCCGCTCTCTCAGCAGAGCATCCATCCCCTTCATCAGCTTCCTCCAGACTGAGGGTGAAATGCTGCCCGCCGGCTCTGTGGGTGGGGCCAAGCCAATGCAGCAAGCCAATGCAGCCATGGGATTGGGAGACTGTGAGAGTGGCATCTCAGCGGGCCAAAGGCTGTGGAAGCATGTCCAGGAGGGACACCAAAACTCAAATATATATAAGGAAAGATGCACTAATACGCAAACATAAAATACAATACTGGGTTAAAACATTAAGACTGAGTCATGCCCTTCTGTCTTACTAGGCATGCCTGAACACACGATCTGGCTACTTTAAGGGTCATTTCTTTACAACTATCTCCAAGGAGGAGTCAAATATAAAACTGATTATTTTTATTTGGGAAACTGGATAAAATTGGAGTAATATAAATATTTTGGATATTCTGGTAAAATTGACAGTATAATAAAACGTTGCATAAAAATGCCATTGTACGCCATTTGTAAGTAAAGCAGGATAATGATGGTATCAGATTGCATGCCAAACTGATAATCTCTGTTAGATAGGCTTGGCTTATAGCCAGTGTGGATATATTGGAAGAGGATGTGGGAGATCCAGGTTTGAGTCCCCACTGTACTATACCATGGAAGCTTGTTGGGTGACCTCGGGCCAGTTTTCTGTAAGGATACAATGGAGGAGAAGGAGGGGGAGGAGATTGGATTTATATCCCACCCTTCACTATCTGAAGGAGCCTCAGAGTGGCCTACCTCCTTTCCCTTCCTCTCAACACAACAGACACCCTGTGAGGTTGGTGGGGCTGAGAGAGCTCTTTCAAGAACTGCTCATAAGAGAACAGGTCTGAAAGAACTTGTAACTGACTTAAGGTCACACTAGCAGCTGCATGTGGAGAACAATGTAAACCACTTTGGTTCCCAGTGGGATATGAAGGAAGTAAATAAATAAATATTCTGGGATGAATTTAGAGATCACCATTACTTATTCAAACCTATCCCTCAGTGTAACTTTTTAAATGTCAAATTCTCACATTAACTAAATAATTGAGGACACCAATTGTTCTTCCTGGACTAGGCCTATACTGCATGTACTGAAGTAAGAGTTGCTGTTTTAGTTCCATCCAGCCACATAACACTTCTCAGTCCTTGACCATTCAACAAAGGCTTCACATCCTGTGAAACAAGCAATGCCATTTCAGGCATACATTGCACACCTTCCCTCCTCCTTAATTTTCAAGACTCACTACTGGGGTTTAAAGGTGTAATTTGCTCCCATCTTAAAACAAATAAAAGCTGTTGAAAATCTAATATTACACAAGACACAGAAATAGGATTCTAAAATATAAATGCCATGAATCATAAAATATTTAAGAATAAAAAATATACCATTTTATCTATTTAAATAGAAGCCATAATCACACAGTGTTCAGCCTCAATGGGCTGCTACTTGCTTGCTATCAAATGCAGAAGCGACTCACTACATGGACGATTTCTTGAATTGCTTTGCTAGGAGATCTACTCCAATTTCTTATAAGGGGGAAAATCTTTTTAAAAGCACATTATTCCTGTCCTCCTGTTTCTGCCTGCATGCATTTAAATCTCAGACTAGAAACACTATAATGATACTTACAAAATGGGAAAGCTTTCCAAAGCCATATCATGGCAACAGTAGTTCTGCCAGCATCATACATTTTTAGTAATCAGTCTCAGAATGCTTTGGCATCATCCTCAGCCATTCTTTCTTATTGAAAAAAATAGGCATTACATGATGCACACAGTATTTAAAAAGTATTTAATTAAAAAGGAAAAATAAGTTATTAGAACCGTATACTCTCTGAGCAGTGGCCACACAGGATCTTTGCCACTATAAAGTAATCAAAGGCTGAAGAACAGTAGCTCAGGTTGATTCTGATTCTGTGGTTTGAACAGCTCTATCACAGGTAGAATGCTTTCCCCAGCACTGCATCTTTCTAACAGGGAGAACTTCACAGGTTGGATTCCTGATTCTTATGCGACACTCAGAACTTCTGAACATAAAAAGACTGGCAACATTTATAAAAATCAAAATCCTGCACTCCCAGCATTTGTGCATATTATGACTAGGGATGGGCAAAACCCAGGAAAATGGAGGTTCATAAGAACAATGTTGGATCAGGCCAATGGCCCATCCAGTCCAACACTCTGTCACACAGTGGCCAAAAATAACAGGTGCCATCACCAAGAGTACAGAGCATCACTTGCCCCAGAGTTCCTATCTATACCTTGTGGCTAATAGCCACTGATGGACCTCTGCTCCATATGTTTATCCATTTTCCTCTTGAAGCCATCCATGCTTGTAGCTGCTGCCACCTCCTGTGGCAGTGAATTCCATGTGTTAATCAGTCTTTGGGTGAAGAAGTACTTCCTTTTATCCGTTCTAACCCAACTGCTCAGCAATTTCATTGAGTGCCCAAGAGTTCTGGTATTGTGAGAAAGGGAGAAAAGTACTTCTTGCTCTACATGCTCTATCCCATATATAATCTTGTAAACCTCTATCATGTCACCCCTCAGTTGTCATTTCTCCAAGCCAAAGAACCCCAATTGCTTTAACCTTTCTTCATAGGGAAAGTGTTCCAACCCCTTTTATCATTCTAGTTGCCCTTTTCTGCACTTTTTCCAATGCTATAGTATCCTTTCCAAGGTGTGTTGACCAGAACTGTACACAGTATTCCAAATGAGGTTGCACCATTGATTTATACAGGGGCATTATGATACTGGCTAATTTTTCAATTCCCTACCTAATAATCCCCAGCATAGCATTGGCCTTTTTTATTCCAGTTGCACACTGTCTTGACATTTTCAGTGAGTTATCTACTACAATTCCAAGATCTCTCTGTTGGTCAGTCTCTGCCAGTTTGGACCCCATCAACGTGTATTTATAGTTAGGATTTTTGGTCCCAAAGTGCATCAGTTTGCACTTGGCCACATTGAACCCCAATTGCCACATTGATGCCGACTAGCCCATCCTTGACAGATCCCTTTGGAGTGCCTCACAATCCTCCCTGCTTTTCACTACCCTGTACAATTTTGTGTTACCCACAAATTTAGCCACTTCACTGCTTACTCCCAACTCCAACTCATTAATGAACAAGTTAAAAAGCATTGGACCAAGTACTGATCCCTGTGGTACCCCACTGCTTACCACCCTCCACTGAGAAAATTGCCCATTTATACTCACTCTCTGTTTCCTATTAATTATCCAGTTTTTGATCCACAAGAGGACTTGTGGAAAGTCTACTTACCTTACTGGGAACACAAGGAGACTAGGACCCTGACTTTCTGGTCCTTCCTGAAGAAGAAGAGATTGGATTTATAACCCGCCTTTCACTCAGAGTGGCTTACAAACTCCTTTCCCTTCCTCCCTCCACAACAGACACCCTGTGTCAGGTAGTCCTGCCATGATGGATGGAGCAGGGGGGGGAGGACGGGCTGTGGGCGCCATTGTGGTGTGTAGGGTGGGAGGTTGGGATTGTGGGGGTGTAGATTTATGCACCTGGTGTGTTAGAATGGAATGTGAGTCCGGCAGGCTCTATCTCTGGTAGACTTAACACTTTGACCTTGGTGGAGACAGGCTGCGAGCTTCCTATTGCTTTCAAAGCTACAGCTTGGCTGAGAACAATGGGGGCGGTGGGAACTTCATTAGTGTAGTAACTTTCGATTCCCATCCGCATACTAGTCCCTGATTGGTGGAAAGGGGGGGTCCCCATTCACCCCCTTTCTGGTATAACTGCTTGCTTTGTGTAACCAAATTATTCTGAACAATGTATCTGCTCCAGTAACCTTTCTATTGCAGCATTATAATAAACGCTATTCTTGCTTGAATAAACAAGACCTGGTGTTTGGCTGACTAAGGGCTTCTGACAGTTTGTTCAGAATCCTCAATTTTCGGGACTGGTCGGAAACCCGTGGTTCCAAAATGAGTGGCGGTGAAGAAGACACTCTCCCGATTGAAGATGAAAAGAAGGAGGATAAGAAACCTCCTGTGAAGAACGTACCCACGGAGGCCCCTGGCACTTATGTGCCGGTGACACGGGGGCAGGAGTACAACTTCGGAGGGCCCTACGGGGATCCGTATGGGGCAGCCTACGGTGGGGTGACCACCCGAGTCAAACACAGACGAGACTGGGTGAAGCCCCTGGCAGAAACCCATGAGACATGGTTTGGAACCCCAAGAGCGTCGGTGCGGGTGAGCCACACCGAGAGATCGGTCCGCAAACTGGTCACGGCCGAGGGACTGGACGACACCGGCCGAGACTCCGAGGACCTGGAAGGCGCCATGGTGAGACGGAGGTGGAGTGGTGAGCCGAGCCAAGACCGCCTGATGCGCATCTTAGATGAATCCCTCGCACGCATCCCCCAGATGATCGCAGAGGGCATCCGGGAAGAGCGAGAGCGGCAACGGCGAGAGGAACCACCCGGTCAACCTCCCCAAGACCAACGACAGGCGCCAGGTCCAGACCAGCAGAACGTACCAGCTCAACCACCCGCTCAGCCCGCGGGGCCAGGGCCGCAGGGACCGCCGGGGCAGCCACCCCTCGGCCATGGGGGTTCCTGCCACCGAAGCCTGCGGAACTCCTTGATGCGGACTTTGATGGGGACCCCGAAAAATTTCCTTTCTTCCTGGTGAGGGCAGAAAGATTTATTGAAACCTGGGGGCACCTATTTCAAAGCGAAGACCGCATTGTAGATGTCATAGCATCACACCTGAAAGACGCGGCAGCTGACTGGTATGTAGGACTCCACCAGGCTGACGGGCGAGAGCTGAGAGAAATTGACTCTTTCATGTGGGCCATGAAAGAACAATTCGAGGATGTGAACGCCAACAAGACGGCCAAAGCAGCAATACGAGCCATCAAGCAAGGCGCGAAATCAGTGAGGGATTATACAGCGGAATTTCGCAGGTGTGCGGCCAAGATCCGAGGGGTGCAAGATGGGACCCTCGCGGAGCACTACAAGTTGGGGCTAAATGCGGAGATTCGTCGGTCGGTCACAAAGACCCAAGACCCAGACACGTTGACAGGCTGGATACAAGCGGCCATCACCATGGAAAACCGCTTGAAAACCATCAAACTGGATGACGCAGCAGCGATGAATAAGGGGGGCCAATCGGGCCCTACATCGGCTGGGCGCGGGAGGAATCCAACACCGATGGCACGAGAGAACTCCGGATGAAGCAAGGTCTCTGCCTTAAATGCGGAGAAGGGGGGCACTTCGCAGCGAACTGCCCAGGCTCCCCCGCATCATCTGGGGTCGCCAAGGGAGTCAAGAAGAAGTTCGACACTTCCACACCAAAGCCGGTGGCGAAGCCAAGAGGGGCGAAAGCTTTGCAAGCCAAGCCGCTCAGCGAGGCATCGGATTCATCGGATGGTGAGACCGTGCAGCCGGGAAACGAGACGGACCTGCTGTAAACAGCACTGAACAGCAGGTCCTGGACTCCCAGGCGCAAATCCCGGTGAGCAGACCCCCCTCTCTTTTCTTTCTCACAGTGACTTTAATGGACCCGGGTCTATTGACCCATGTGAGAGTACGAGCTCTCATTGACTCTGGGTGTGGGAGAGACCTCATCAACCCCACACTGGTGACGGGACTGGGGGCAAAAGTAGTTAAATTGAATGACCCCCTGGTTTTCACGCAAATGGATGGCTCTACAATGAAAGAGCCTTGCAAATACGAGACTGTTCCCTTGCGGGTGGGGATAGGGCACCACTGGGAGGAGAGGCCCTTCGTTGTTACCCCTTCTGCCCGATTCCCCCTAGTACTCGGGAGCGCGTGGTTCTTCGATCACGACCTACATATTTTATGGGGGGAAGGGAAAGTGAATTTCATCTTGCTTTGTGTAACCAAGTTATTCTGAACAATGTATCTGCTCCAGTAACCTTTCTATTGCAGCATTATAATAAACGCTATTCTTGCTTGAATAAACAAGACCTGGTGTTTGGCTGACTAAGTTAGGGCTTCTGACACCCTGTCACGTAGGTGTGGCTGAGAGAGCTCTTTCTAGAGATGTCCTTGAGAGAACAGCTCTGACAGAACTATGGATTACCCAAGTTCTTCCAGTCACTGCAAGTGGAGGAGTGGGGAATCAAACCTGGTTCTCCCAGATTAGAGTCCGCACACTTACAGAGCCCTTAGGCCATTGGCAAGGTGCAGCTTTAAATAGAAACCTCACCCAGCAGCTATTCAAATTACACCCAGGCAATCCAATTACAGTCAAAGCACCCTTTTTCACCCTTTCTCAAGCAACTAGGACCCTGCAACAACTTAAAACTCACCTGCACACTCCCAAACACTATCTTCCCACACAATACCCTCAGCTAAATCTCCTCAGCTGAAAGCAAATAAAAGCACACCTCTAGCAGTTTTGTCGCCTGCTGCATCTCAGAGCTCAGTTGGGTCAGTGCTGCCTTGGCAAGATGCAGCCTTAAATAGAAGCCTCACCCACCAGAGGGCAGAGGGCCGAGGGCCAGCAGCTATTCAAATTACACCCAGGCAATCCAATTAGAGTCAAACAAAGCACCCTTTCTCACCCTTTCACAGGCAGCCAGGACTCTGCAACAACTTAAAACTCACCCCCACACTCCCAAACATTATCCTCTCACAAAGTACCCTCAGCTAAATCTCCTCATCTGAAAGGAAATAAAAAACACTCACCCCTCTGCTGCTTCTCAAAGCTCAACAATTATTCCTACCACTCAACAGTTGGGACCTTTGCCCACATTTGGCTATGATGTCATAATATTATACACAGTGGGATATTATGTCATAATAGTATGCACATTTGCTATCCTCTTAGTCATATCCAGGATCAATTTATTTATTATTTATTTATTTATTTATTAGACTAGGAATAAGGCCCGTTGTGGAAATAAATACAACAAGCTCTAGAAAGAGGCTCTGGGAGAGTGCCCCGGCTTTGGGCACTCAGTGACAATTTGCTGTGGCAATCTCAGCAGGGTATAATGACAGAGTCCACCATTTTCTCCAGAGGAAGTGATCTTTGCTACCTGAAGAGCAGTAGTAATTTTGAGTGATCTCCAGCCCACCCCCAAGATTGGTAACAGTGGTTCCCCAGGAGGGAGTGGCTGGTTTGGAGGGTGGAGTCTATGGCATTGTACCTGTCTGAGGTCCCACCCCTCCTCAACACTCACCTTCTCTAGGTTCGACCCCTCAAATCTCCAGGAATTTCCCAACCTGGAGCTGACAACCCTATCTCCCTTGCAGCCAACCATCAACCTACCTTTAGTTTTCCATCTCCTCCCCCCTCCCTCCTAGGGAGCAGTTGTAATTTTGAGTGATCTCCAGCCCCCACCTGAAGATTGGCAACAATGGTTCCCCATCAGGGAATGGCTGGATTGGAGGGTGGAATCTATGGCATCGTACCTGTCTGAGGTGCCACCCCTCCTCAAACCTCACCCTCTCCAGGCTCCATCCCTCAAATCTCCAGGAATTGCCCACCTGGAGTTGGCAACCTGATCAGGACTGGGCCCAATGAGTTTTCTCCCAAAGGAGGAGGAGGAGGAGGAGGAGGAGGAGGAGTTTGGATTTATACCCCGCCCTTCACTGCCCAAAGGCGTCTCAGAGCGGCTTACAAACTCTTTTCCCTTCCCCTCCCCACAACAGACACCCGGTGAGGTTGGTGGGACTGATAGAACACTAACACAATCTGTCCTTGAGAGAACAGCTGTGCCAGAGCTTGTGACTGACCCAAGGTCACATCAGCAGGTGCAAGTGGAGGAGTGGGGAATCAAACCCGGTTCTCCCAGATAAGAGTCCGCGCACTTAACCACTACACCAAACTGGCTCTCCACTACACCAAAGGCCAACATAGGTGTGGAAAGGGCCTTTTACTGACAGAGGAGAAAGTACAGGTGCCAACTCTGATTAGGGAAATACCTGGAGATTTGGGGGGGGTGGATCCTGTGGAGGGCAGCATTTGGGGTGTGTGTGGAAGGACTCAGCAGGGTATAATGCCATAGAGTCTACCCTCCAAAGCAACCATTTTCTCCTGGGGAATTGACCTCTGTCATCTGGAGGTCAATTGTAACAATGAGATCTCCAGGTCCCACCTGGAGATTGGCAGCCCTAGGGGAAAGTCAGCTGCACAGCGGGGAGTTGAAGAAAATGGTTTGATGGTTGCTGGCCCACCTCGTTAGCCAGCCAGCCATGCTGAAGCTAAGCAGGAGAAAGAGCCTTTTCCCATTTATTCTGACAGGAAAGTGGCCATGGGGGAGGGGGTTATGCTGAAATTCTTTTCTTTTTTTACTCACAGAACCAAGCTTGGCTGCCTACCAACAGCCACTGAGGGGACAGTCCCTCACAGGAGTCAAGAGAACTGTCTTCCTCAGGAGACAGAGCTGTCTGCCAGGGGGAGTGGGTGGGGAAGAGGAGCAGACCCAGCACCTGGCCAATGGCACGTGAGTACTCTTGAGTGGCGGCTGATGGGCCAATGGCTGAGAGAGGGCATTTTACAGCCAATGGGAGCACATAGAATCTCGTGAAACCAAAAGATAAATATTTATAAGGAGAGATTTCTACCCTGCCCTCTCACCAAAGTGGTTTAGGGCGGCTCACAAACAATTTAAAACCAACATGTAATTTAAAATCAGCAGTTAAAAGGTATAAAATACAGTTCCATACAATTCCAATAAATACAGTGAAGCTAAATAAAAACAGCGGCATCCTGTAATAAAGTGCTAGTGCGACCCAACTGGTGCAGTCAGTTCTTATTGGAACGCTTGATGAAACAGCTCCGTTTGCACGGCTCTATGGACCTGCTGAAGGTCCTATCAAGAAAAAGATGTGTGCAGTAAATTAGTAAAAATAAGGCATGGACAATAAGAAAGGAATTACATAGTTTCCCATTCTTTCATTTTAAGAATATAACAATTTATCGAGCTCCAAGATGCCACACCTCACATTATAGTGGCAAAAGAGGGAGGGGGATACAATTTCTCATTTCTAGTTGATTTAAATCACTGTTGGCTTGTTTTCAGTACACATATGGCTTTAGTAGTTCTCCTTCCAACCTTGGAGAGTTTCCAGAATACAGACATGAAAACTTTCCCCTGAAACTGAGCTCAAATTCATTATCTGAGCACTGGGATATCCATATTTCTGCTACTTATATGGCTACACATATGTTTGTTCATCTGTGATTAGTGACACAGTACCAGTTCTGTATGGAAGATGACCCTGTGAAATAACATGAAATGGTAAAAAGGATGGATTTTAAACTGGCTTGACCAGTTCCTTTCCAAGCCTGTAGCTGTTTGCTATCATTTCCAACTTTCTCAACTGAGCAACCGATTCATAAACCATAGCTCTTTTGTGAGGATATCTGGGAAGAAAATAAAAGGGACAGAATAACCTTATGGACCC
The DNA here is from genome assembly GCA_029375565.1 of Gekko gecko. Lineage (NCBI taxonomy): Eukaryota > Metazoa > Chordata > Lepidosauria > Squamata > Gekkonidae > Gekko > Gekko gecko. The sequence goes on from JAPDNY010000009.1 coordinate 112,889,992, forward strand.
AGGCACCTTGGGTAGCCTTTCTTCTTTTTGTACATCCTCTTTGGGGTTTTTGGGGGAGGAGGGTTGCTGTTTGCAAAACCAGGTTTTGCTACAGTTTTGAAAATTTCAATTTCATGCAGAGATTGATGATTATGTGTTGTTCTTTTGAGAGGACTGGTCAGCCACACACAAGTCTTCTCTGAGAATGGTTGCTAAAGACATTTAGACATGAGGTACACTGAAGGTGGCTTAGAGGCAGATCTGGCTGAGCAAACAGCAGCTAGAGGTTGAAAATGAGGGGAAATTCTAAGGGTAATCAGGGGAAAAATACAGTGATTTTCCAGAATAAAGGTGGCCGTCAAATATTTTAAAGACCATTTACCTCTGAGAAGTGGATGCCTTGCAATCTTTTCTACCCAGCAATGCCCTCCTTACCTTGCTTCATTTATCTAGCAATAAAAGCTACTGTGACTATCTTAACCATGAAAAGCAAACTGGCCATTTTCTCCCCTCCACTTCATCCACATTTTAAAATCACCTAAAATTTTACCTAACAACTGGTGACAGATGAAATCAAAATGAATCTAAAATACAATGAGGTCTCATAAAGAAAACCCTGTTATTCCATTAAATATAATCCAGCAACCTAATGTTATACATGTTTGCATGAAAGTAAGTCCCACTTTCAACATGGATTCACATACACTTATGTATCTTTTAAAATAGAATCATAGGCTGCAAACTTTACATAAATTAGGTTCTTAAATCCAACAGGCCTCAAAGTGAATTGAACAGCCTATGTGTAAGGTTACAGCCACAGACATGATCTATTTTATTTTATTGTACATGGTTGCATTCTGACATTATTACAAATTGTGATTTATGAACTTGGCTAGTTGATATATCTGAATGTAAATAGTTCAACAAACCAAAGCTTGTTGGTTGGAATCAAATTATTATTTCAAACTACGGTTAGTAGCTAATTAGTTTGTACTAATTGTGGCTCGTTATGCACATACTAATCACAGTTTGTGGAATAATACAGCCCCTTGTGGCCTCAGAGACTAGTTTGAGGAAGATGTCCTCCAGGATATATTGGGCTCAAACCACAATTAGTAGACTCACCAACTATTAGTGGAATCTTAAAGAGACTTACACCCTTCTAAACCTGTTGACTTCAATGAGCTTAGAAAAGTGTCTATTTCAATTGCACTGCAAAGGAAAGTTTGTTGCACAAACCACAATTTAAGGCTTACATTTTAAGTAAACCATGGTTTATCATGATGTCTCTAATGCTGTCTCACAAACCAACCAACCAAATTTCTAGCAACCTTTTATGGAAATTAAGTACAACAGTAGACTAGAAGGTTTGACTTTAGAGGAAGCTCTGAGGTAATTTTGGAAACTGAGGCTGCCTGGGAATGGGAAATTATTTAAATAATAAAATTAATGATAGAATTCTCTGGAGATGAACATGGTATGATAAGGACAAAATAGTGCCAGGTCTGTAACAAAAATAGGTCTATACAACCTATTAGTATTCTTCAGGAGAATGAAGAAAATAGATGAAAGAAAAGCTGGTGGATATAATTTATGTGGACTTTCAGAAAGCCTTTGATAAAGTCCTTCACAAGAGGCTATTAAGGAAACTAAGTAGTCCTAGGGTGAGAGGTGAAGTTTTGTCAAGGATTAGAAATCAGTTAAGAGGTAGCAAAGATTAGTAATAAATGGTCAATTTTCAACATGGAAGGAGGTTAATAGTGGGGTGCCCCAAAGAGCCATACTATCACATGCATTATTTAATATATTTATTAATGATCTTGAAGAAAGGTGAACAGTGTGGTGGCAAATGACACCACATTATTTATAAGAGCCAAGATTAGAAAACATTGCAAGGAAGATTGGAGAAACCAAAGAAAATAAGACAACTAGACAGCAGGTTGGCAAATAAAATCTGTTGTGGAAAAATTCCAGGCAATACATACTGGAAGGATTAGTTTGAATTAATCATTTACGTTGTTGTATTCTATAGAAACTAGAATCCTGAGTGGAAAATAACTGGATATCTCTATGGAGAAGTCAATGAAAACATCTGCAGCTGAGGTAAAAAAAAGTTAAGATGTTAAGCTGTGTTACGAATGGAATGCAGGAATATTCGGGGGAGGGGGAGACACTGTACATTTAGCTTTGGTTATTCATCCATAGTAAAAATAAAAATAAAGCTTCAGAAAAAGCCCCCAAATGCACTGGTATCGTAGCAAGTCTCTCTCTATAATAGGAGTTTTAAAGTTAGGTGTTTAGGTGGGATTCATGTATGGATAGTCTGTTTCATAGCATAGGGCCTTTTGGGCAGGGTCCAGAAGGCTGCTAGGGATTCCTGTGCAGCACAGCAGTGTGTGCTACTTTACAGTTTAACCACCAGTGCTGAAGAAGGAGGAGAGGAAAGCATAAACCACTTGCCACCAGAAAATGGTGTCTGAGGATGGAGGAAATGATGTTTACAAAGGATGAGCACAGTGTTTTTAACCTCTTTGTTACGTTAGTTTCTAAAGCTAGCATTATTTGATTTAGTGTTCTTTTCCATGAATTTCAAGAGGAAACCATTTTTTTACCTGGAACTTTCCTTTACCTGGAAGTTTCTCTTCCCCCTCCAAGTTGGACAAACTTCTAGGGCTTGTATCCTCCTATAAAATATCCCCATTTCACAGGCAATTAAGCTTCTATCACTTGCAGAGTAGACACATAGTAGCATTCAGCCTCCCCTTAAAAAATGTTAATAATTTAAAAACAATTTAATAAAGAGTTCCATTCAGTTATGATTCCTAATACATTTTCCTCTGGTTCACAATAGAAACCAAGTTTTTGAGTATGGGCAAATCAGCAAGGAGCTCTGGACTAGGGTTACCAAGTCTGAGTTGGGAAATTCCTGGAGATTTGGGGCTACAGCCCAGGAAGGACAGAATTTGGGGAAGGGAAATCAGCCAGTTATAATTAGGGTTGCCAGGTTTCTTACCTTATTGCAGTGTGGGGTCTGGAAGTAATGTCATTGTACTAGGCACATCACTGGGGCACGTCAGCCCAATCCAGACTCTTTCCCCCTACCAGTTGGATCTGGGCCAGCGGGTTGGGGGCCCTTAGAGCAGGCAAACCCCCACCCACCCAGGGGATCTGGAAGCCCTAGTTATAATGCCCTAGAGTCCACCTTCCAAACTAGCCATTTTCTGCAGGGGAACTGATCTCTGGCATCTGGAGGCCAGTTATGATTCCAGGAGACTACCTGGTGGTTGGCAACACTACTCTGGACACATAGTTTTTCAAGATTCTTGACTATTCAGAGACACCAACTGCCCTGGAAATGACATGCCTTAGGATGAACATGCTGAATAGTGTCCCATGCACAGGGAACCTTATGACATGTAGTTACCTGGAAACAGACAGATTTCATTGGTTTCATCGCACCTGGAATGCTCTGGGAGTCAGGGAAGAATGGAGGCCTTATAGATAACATGTTGCTTATTCTTACTACTGGTGGCTGTATGGGGCAGTGAGGGAGGACTCAGTAGCTAGTGGAGATGGCTTCTAAACCAGGGATTTCCTATGTGTATGTGCTGAGATCACATTGTCAAAGTATATGGAGTTATGGGCTTTATCACTCAACTACTTCCATTTACTGGAAAATAAAAGAACAAATAACTTGTATTATCATTGACACATGATGTTGGAGTATGGTTGCCAACTCCTGTTAAGTTCCTCGAAATTTTGGGATGGAGCTTCCCAATTGGAGGTTAGCAACCCTGTGAGTTGGAAAGTAATTGAGGAGCAGGCCCAAATTGAGCTGTGAGGCACAAATGCTGCTGTGATATATCCATGTAGTAGCATTTTGCTTATGCTGGCTGTGGAAACCACTGCTCAGAGTGGCCTGCTTCTTTTTTCCACTGCTATCCAAGAACACCATCTAATATTACCTTCTCCTCTTCTTGGTTGCTGCTCAGCAGTGCAAGCAGGTTGGGGTGGCTTCATATTACTCCACACATAGCTATCATTGAGGACTGTACCATATGCTGTTCCTTTTTAATGTGGTCTTCTAAGTGTTTCACCAGAGCACTCCAAATCCTGTTGCATATCACCAAAATTGCTTATGGCCCACATGATTTCTCCATAAACACATTCAGTTCAAAATCCATAACATTACTAAAGTTTCAAAATAATCCCAAAGCAGTAAACCTAAATCATTTTGTTCATTGGTAAACAATTACTCTGTCAGAGCTTTTATACTTGATTTGCTATGGCCAGTTCCCTCCCCAGTTTTCTGAAGTGCTACCAAAGGATGATCATATATTAAGTTATGTTGGTCATATCCACTAAGAAATGTATCACTGTACTGAGAAATGCTCTTAAACCAAGATATCAAGGCTTATCTAGCACCATGGATTATTATTTCTTCCTATATACACATCTGTACCAATTATGATACCTTTTTAAAGGTGATCATTGCAGCTATTTGGAACCGTATGAAACATTTTGCATAGTCAGTTTTCTAGCAATTGCTCCTGTATATCTTAAATGCATACAGCCTTGCTCATGTAGAAAGAAATAAACCAGCAATTCTCTTCCTTGTAATTTCAAATATAGCTGAACCATTTCAAGCACTAAGAAACTGTACATTTGTTTAGAAAGACAGTTATATTTTTAATTCGGATAAGTTTTTGAGAGCAAACCTATCCTGTAAAGATCCCTATTCTATTCACGTGTTTCAACCTAAACAACACTAAGTCCCTACTTTATTAAGTTTGGCAGGGTGGGAATTGTGGAAGCCACGGGTTAAAGGCCTTGTATACTCAGTGTGTGCATGCAATGTAGATTTTTATAACGGAGTGATAAACTCTTGAAAAATGGGCTTTAGGTAAGAAACAGTGACATAATACAGTCAAGCTGTGCTAGCAGCCTTTACCAGAATACCATTTCTTTGACTTTCTGTTTGAAGGGGGAGGTAAAAAACCTTTCTCTTCTGAAGCACATACTATAGCACGTTAATTCAGTATTAATTATAGAACATGTCAAATTGTATTTCAGTCAAAGCTCCCTGTTAGTCTCCAGAGCTTTCTTAATGACAGTAATTATAGGTCATAAAAAGTCGTCTAAAATTAACATTTCTCTCATGTCTTGATAGGAAAATGTAAATGGCTGCATAGTACAGATGTTTTGATTAGTAAAATTTACACTTCCTTTTTTGTTTCAATGCTTGTCAAACTTCACAGTGCTAAACCTGAGGTGCTACATTTTTAATCTATTTGAAGAGATAAAGGTGTTCCCGAACTGACTGTATGATTTCTTCGTACTTCCCAACTCATTTACAGTTCCACGTGAACTGTTCCACAAATGTAATACAAATAATCCTGCCATCTCCACATAAAGAAAAATTAGCTGAAGAAAGAGTGAAAATAGTTTATATCATACATTTTTGTTTTAATTGATTTTAATTTATTTTCTTTTTATATCAGCTATGGGCAAAGCACAAGTGTCTCTGTATGTGTGGATACAGAGACACACCTGAATACAAGACAGAATGAGTCATTCCAAGGCTGCTGGTTTTATCCTTCACTGGCCTACCTTTTATTAGACCCTTTCAAAAAGAAAACATAAATTGGTGTATTCTGAACTGTCAAAATTTACTTACTTGAAAATGAGAATGGAAACATTCTGGTTTAAACAATGTTAATATCATCAAACATCTAGGGAAATATAACAAATTAAAAGGTAATCACTTCACAGCATAAAAGGCCTACACCTTAAGTAATAATAAATCTAATACTTGACATTCATCTCCCTAGAAAATAAAATTAGATAAACTTTTGCAAGGACATTCCGAACAGTCAATCCAGTTTATTAATAATTTCCTGTTTCATACAGGAAGCTCATATTATCTGGTCACAGCCACTGTAGACCTTCCACAGATATTTAATAAAGCTGCCGTTGGTAATCCTCTCAGATTACCTATAACCTTCCAGCTATAACACACACTGTGCTCCAGCTCCATAGAAGGACATCACACTGTCACCTGGTATGATGTTTGACAGCTTATTCTGCTACATCAAGCAGCACAAAATTACTTTTTCCAAATCCATCCCTAGTTAATAACCAAAAGCAATAATGGTATTCAGCATGCGTAATACACCGAGAAAGCAAAATGAGGCAACAGAGAGAGAAAAAAGATTAAAGAGAGACTATTATGAAGAGGAGATCAAAAACTGAATCTTGTAACATACAACAGTGTTTCAATTATAACATCATGCAGAGAGCACCGCATATCACTCGACAAAGCCCATCCTGAAAATCTAAGAAAACACAAGAGAAAATTCCTATTGTGTTTACACTGGATGCATCCTCATTCTAGTTCAAATAGAAAGCACATTTCAAATTTTCCTTTCTAAATTATGTTCAGAAATTCTCCTGGGAGCAGATGATGACTTACCTTTAGTGGAAATGTCTAGTTAACAGAAATATATGGCTTTGATCATTTTTTATTAATAAAAGCACACACCTTATTCTATAGCAAGATTAATAAAGTGTTTTGCTTATAGAATACATCAAAATTACCATCAGCTACATTTACAGGGACAATGGGAAGCTGGCGAGCAAATCCAGCAAATGCCAGGTGCGTACACATACACAAAAACACACAACCCCTATGAAGAAATGAAAATTGATGTGCTTTCACTGTGCAGTTGGGAGATAGAAAAAAGAACTGTTAAAATCCTATTTCCTTTTGTAAGGAATTGATGAACAACTTCCATGAGCTAGGGAAAAGATGCATTAAATAAGGAACAATAAGGATTATAAAAAATGGCCACATCTCTTTTAAGCATCACAAAAAAAGGATGTATCCCTGGTTAAAAATATAATGGGGCCTTGCTAGACAATTTTAGTATAATTACCATTTAATTCCTCTCACACACATCACAGCAGGAATACCATTTAGAAATTAGCTAGGTGATGAGAATGTCCTGCAAATTGTAATTCTAATGAATACATTTCCAATAACCAATGGGTTTTTTCTTATGAATTTGGAATGATAAAAGAAATTATCAAAGAATTTTTATAGTATTCTACTACGATCAGCCATTCAAAGCAAAGACTGAATTGGATAGACTTCTTAAATGTGTACATTTGCAAATGCAAATAACTCATTAATTTGTGACCTTTGAATTCAGCGTTTGCAAATCAATCCTCCTTTGAATCGTTGACTCACCATGAGGTATTTCTTAATTTGTAATTCAGTATTTCTGTCTGTGTCCTTTGCTATTCAGTATTTGTGCATTCAGTATTACAATACTTGCTCGGAAAAGATGTCTGATTTGTAGTTAGCCTAACTGGTTTATTTAACTTTCTTGGCTGACGGAGTATTACATATGAACACTTTGGTTCAAGCTGTCAATGCAAATTAAATGAAGTAGGGATCACAAAGCATAATGTTGTGAGACACATTTATTAAAAATTGAAATGTTCAAGTGACAGTGTTTGAGAGTAACAAATTCTTTAGTTTTACTTATAATTTCAGGTTTCAGTTATTTCCCTCCTTTACTTCCCCCAACAAAGCTGATAAGAAAAATAGCTGGAAAATATGTGTTGAGTGTTTATGGCCCCACTAGGGAGGGCACTGGAAATAATTTCAACACAGTGGCTTCATTCATGGGATGTAATATGTGATATAATTTGGCTGCCTCACATGAAGATACTCCACTATAGTACCATTGGAACCTCTGGCAACTAAGATTTCCCAGATACTACTAAAGGTTATAGTTTTATACAAAGAAGCTAATGATAGAAGAAGGGTTTTCCTATGAAAAATCTTTCTATATAAAACAGGGAAGGTTTCAAAATACTGATATTTCATGAATCAAGCCACAATTATTCCCACTTATTACCTTTACTAAATGATGAGCCACAACCAGCACCGAATGTTGAGATCTACTTTGTTCACCTCCTTCAACTCAGTGAATTTAGAAGGAACACATGGGGGCATGCTTTGGTATATATGTTCTGGAGTTGTAATTGATATGAAGAGAAAAGGGTCAAAGACTGTGGAGAGATACACCAAGATGTTTTGGCCCTGGCCCCCCTCCTGGTGGAACTCTCTGCTGAATATCTGTGCCTGGCGGGATTTATTATCTTTCTGCAGGACTTGTAAAGCAGAGATGTTCTGCCAGGCATTTGATTGAGGACAGTGATGGGACAGCAAGTAAGCTGGTGCTCTCAGGTCTCCTGCTCCCCCTCACCTGCCCCCCCCCTTGGGAGGCTATGGGAAGTTGCAATTTTCTGTTGAAATTCCTCGCCACCAGATGGCATTGAAAGCCACAAAACAAACAAATGAATATGGGGGAATTGCCAAAGAAAATAAGCAGGACAAAATGTCCTTCCCAACTATGTAGAAAAATTAAAAGAAGTTTAAAAAATGCATATGTATCTCTACTTACCACACAAATCCATGCAGAAAGAGATCACAAAAAGCTTAAAAAATAAACTGCATTTTTTAAAAATTACACCTTTTTATTGAACTTTGGAGCTATGAAAAGTACAACAGGAAGAACAGGGTGGTTTTCAGGATGGCTGAAAATCAGGTGACTAGGTTAGCAATATTACAATGAAGCTTGGGTTTTCTTGCCTCTCTCTGAACATTTATATGTGGAAGAATCAGTCTTGAGAAAAGAATCTTCTGAATCTCAAACCCTGCATTGATTGAAAACATTGCATTTTCACAGGAACTTTCCAGAGCCAATTAGTTGTACTTCAAACCATTTATATTCAAGTTACAGTCCAGCTGGATGGCTGCAAGGAGATGCAAAGCAAATGTTCCATTTACTGGATCCCTTTATTCAGCAAGGAATACACTGATCTGGAATCATTTTAAAAAATCTAACATGTTTATTAGCATGGTTCTTAAGCCACCTGTGCATGTTACTTGTGGCCTGGCAGCATGCTATGGTCAATTGTACCTGACAAAGGAACTTTTTGAAGGGGACCTGGAAACTGGTTGGGTATGGACAAGGGGATATTCACAAATAAATGTGCGTATTTGAAATATGTTCGCTGCATCATATAAACTGGGTGTGAGATTTGCTTTACATTCTCACCTTGCTTTGGCAGGAAAAAAAACAACACCTGACAACTCCTTTACAGTGTTAAATCCTGGTAGATTATGTCATAAAGGCACAGAAAATCAGTGAAACTATTTATTTTCAGTTCTAGGTTTGAGATAGATCATAGGCTAAATGATATTCTCTAAGCCATGGTTTCTGGATGGATCTGTTTGCCCTCCATACAAAACACATATCAACAATATGTGCATGGAACTCATATTACTGAACCAATGAAACATCTAAGAGCAAATTACCTAGAATCCAATCCAGCGGCATGGGATGTGTTACTTCACAACAGATTGGGCAAGGCAGTAGAATTACTTTAGGGACTGGAATAATAGGAAAGAGGTTGTTCTCATCTGCTTTGAACATTTTCATGGATTGTATGTATTCCTTTGTCAACCTTCCTGGATAACTTACATCAACTAAAAGACATGTAGTGCAATTCAATACAGTTACTCCAGTCTGAAGCCTATTAACTTCAGTGGACTTATACAGGAATAACTCTGAATAGGAAAACGCTAAATAAGCATTCTAAAAATTCTAGAAACTCTCACTGTCTAGATGTGGCAGTTAAGGGCTTTTACTCTTCTTTTACATTGGTTTTCATTAGACAGGTTGTGAGTATTGGGAAGGTCATTTGCAAAGAATCCTGTTGAAAGTATATAAACTGGAATGTGTCTTCCATTTAGTAGAACCAGAGCCTAACCTGTGTCAGAAGAAAAAACACGCCTTAAACAGAATGCACAAGGGTTCTCTACAACCCAGCAAGGGGAAAAATAGTGAATGTTGGTTGTTTTGAAATAACAGTACTTTTTAAATATCTCCACCCTAAAGGGAGCTTAATAGCCCAGGCTAGCTTGATTTCATCTGATCACAGAAACTAAGCATGGTCGGCCTTGATCAATATTTGGATAGGAGACCACCAAAGAATATAAGGGTCACTACTCAAAGGCAGGCAATGGCAAACCATCTCTGAATGTCTCTTCCTTTGAAAACCCTACAAAATGGCTGTAAGTCAGCTGAAACTTGATGGCAAAAAAAGGGTTACTAGTAAGTTTAGAGAAATATAAAAGAAACCTCCCTCTTCCCTATGGTTCCTGCTCAGCAGCACTACCCCTGTGCCAGAATAGTTACCTACAGGAGCTACGCTAATACAGCATTCAATGGAATTCTATTCTAGTTGGTACATTATGGAGGGATGCAGTACATATATAACACCCGCAGCTGAAGAAGTTTTGCACCAAAAGCAACCACATTTTTCATAGCTCAGCTCTCTTAAAAAACCCTAAAGACTAATATGGGGACACTGATTGGGGTAAGAGAGCCAATCAGAGTAGATGCAGCTCTGTGTTCACCTTCCCTGTGAATGAGAATTGTAGGAGGCAGGAGGCATTTTTGTATATGCTACAGCAAGAACACTCACCGGGTTGGTAGGGGATGGCTCATATACATCATCCAAAGACATCACTTCTAGGTCATACTGGAAGTGACCTGGCACAATTTTTTCCTGATATTACCCAGCTGACTGGTGGTGAGAAGAGCCAGCAATGACCAAAGGACCTGGCAATACTAAGCCTGGAATTCTCCAAGAATTTTAACTGATCTCCATAAGTTCCCCTGGAGAAAAGATGACATAAAATGGCATAAAATCCATTCATGGCATAAAATCCCTGCTGAGTTATCTCCCCAAACTCCTCTCTCCCCAGGCTCTATCTTTGAGTCTCCAGGAATATCCCTTCTGGAATTGGCAATCCTATCCTCACGTGAGCATCCTTGCAGCAGAGGAAGGAAATAAAAGCAGTAATAAGGCCCCAATTAGTCTAGACTTGCCTACACCCATTCACTCAGCCCAGGCACCAGTATATTAGTTTGTTGACCAATGAAAACACTTTTGTTGCTGTTCTGACTGATATTCCACAAGACTTTTTTGACTCACCCTGTCAGTATTCCCTTCCCTCACTCCTTCTACACTGTGCCTTCATGGGCAAGGATTATCTCCCCCCATTAAGCCTTCACTTCCACTTTTCCTGTATCTCCAGTGGAAAAGTGTATACGTTTGGGTCCTTGTAGGGAAGACATTGACTGCTACAAAGCTAAGACTGAGACTATTGATGATAAATAAGGATAAAGAATTGATGATAAATAAGGAGGTAAACAGGAGGGGCTCAGAGCAGCTGAGCTTGATGTGGAAGTGCATTGTACACCCTAACTGCCGCAAAACTTTTAAAATTTGCAAGTATTGTTGCCAATCTGTTTTCAGATTGTTATTGCCTAAGCCATTAAGAGAACCTCATTTTGAAATCAAAAGCTATCTGTCAAACATGGCAGAATACACCTGATGGCAAGCTATTCCCCTACATTCACCTCCACCCTCCCCAAACAGTCCCTGTGCTGGAAGAAAACTATCCATGAAAATGAAAATGAATCAACAAGTGAACAAGGACTGGTCAAGTGTTATCAAAGCATATTTGAGTTCCAGAAGAATTAGGATAACCTGAAGCTACTAAGAACAGGAGAACACTACAAATTATGTGTGCAAATATAGAAATGAAGGGGGGAGTGGTTAAAAAGGGATTGCACTTGCTATGAGACCTGATGAAGTCAGGGAAAATGCCACCCTCATGGAGGGAATCATATATAGTGCCAATTCCTAAAGAAAACAAAGAACAAGATGATCCTACTGCTTTCCGGCCCATCGCTTTATTAAACTGCGATGCAAAGATATTTTCCAAAATTCTTGCAACCAGATTACAATTTATTATCTCAGATTATGTTGAGCATGACCAAACAGCTTTTATTCCAAATTGGTCTATGACTGACAACATTTGTCAGGTTCTAAACTTAATTTCATATTGCAAAGAGCAAAAGCAAGAAACTCTTTTACTTACAATAGATCTAGAGAAAGCATTTGACAGTTTGGAAGCAAATTATATGAAACAACTCTTAGAATGTATGAACTTTGGGGGGAAATTCAAAACGGGCAATTGCATCTTTATATGAAGATCCCTATGCCAGAATTCGAACTAATAATGTGCTAAGTAGGCCTATCTCTTTATCCAGAGGCAGTAGACAGGGGTGTCCCTTATCCCCACTTATGTTTGCTTTGGCTATTAAACCTCTTGCAGCAGCTATAAGAAACAATACTGCAATACAGGGACTTAAGATTGGAGATACAGCTCATAAACTTAGTTTTTATGCAGATGATTTAATAATTTTTCTTTCAAATCCAGAAACATTGATTTTAGAATTACAGCAGATCTTCAGTGACATGCAAAGAATCTCAGGACTGAAAGTAAACCAAAATAAGTCTAAAATTATTCCACTTCAAATCAAGCGAGATACTATCAACAAAATTAAAGAATTTTCTTCTTTCCAATGGTGGTATTCTAAATGGAGATGCCTAGGTATTTGGATACTTCCACAATTAGAAGCCCTGGTAGACTGTAATTTTAGTAAGATTTTTCAAGAGTCAAAGAACATGCCACAGAGATGGAATTGGATGGGCCCCTCCTGGGCTGACAAAATCAGTTTGTTAAAGAGTTTTATTTTATGGAAATTTTTATTTTTATTCAGAGCTTTGCCAGTGACAATCCCAAAAAAGGACCTCAGAAAATGGCAGTCTGAAATCAACAGATTTTTTTGGAGTTACAAAACATCTCGGATCAAATTTGACTTTATTAAAACATTCCTCCTCACAAGGAGGACTTGGCATCCCAGATCTGGAAAATTACTATAAAGCAGCCAATTTAGCCACAATTGTGTGAATACTAAACAATAACTCTCCACTAAACTGGTAACAAATTGAAGAATAGGAAGGTGGTTCAACTCCTTTACAGGATACTTTTTGGAACTCTACTCGACACAGACCTGAAATAACTAAGAGTAATCAATTCCTGCAAACTTCTCTAAATATTTGGGACAAAAATAGGAAAAATTTATTGCCAGAAAGGTCAAGATTTTCCTCATTTTTTAAACCAACACCCCCGGGGAAAGAAAAAATAGTCTTTAAGAAATGGAGGATGGCTGTCATTACACGTCTTATAGACCTGACAAATAAAGGTCAAATTTGTACCAAAGTTGAATTAGAAAAATTGGTGGGAGACAACATACATTGGTTTCAATACCTCCAGATCTCCCATGCTGTTCAAGAGTCACATAAAGCAAAAGTTTTTTTCCAAACCACTGTCTAACTTTGAAGAGATATTATCAAAACGCTTGGCCGTGATCAAAGTTTTGATTTCTAAAATTTCTAAAATTCTTTTAGTTTCTGTTAAGTTTGAAAACAATCATATTTTTTCGGCATGGCAAAAAGATTGCCAAGGCCGCTTGGAAGAAAGAGATTGGGAAAACATGATATACTCATACAATCTTAGGTCAAGGATATTTACTATTAAGTTTAATTCTTTTAAGATCTTAAATAGATGGTATATGCCTCCTAGCAGGTTACATAAAATCTATCCGACGGTCAATAATTTATGCTGGAAAAAATGTGACCAGGTGGCAGACTATTTACACTGTTGGTGGCTATGCCCGGTAATTAACTCCTTTTGGAAGCTAATATTGCAACAGATTTATAATATTACAGGTTATAACTTACCTATGTTGCCGGAAACTGTGTTGTTAGATATATGGTCAAAGATACCTGGGGAAACAATAAATACTAAGTTAATTATGATTTTAATTACGATTGCTAGAGTGAGCATTGCACAAAAATGGAGAAGTAATATAGGTCCCTCTTTATATGACTGGCAGAACAAATTATGGGACCATTTTGTTCTTGGTAAAACAATTGCTTTTACGGGGGAAAAGATCCAAAAAGATTTTCAAGCAATTTGGTTTCCTGTTGTTGACTATCTCATAGAAAAAGATGTTCTTCCAAAAAACAAATTTTATCTAAATTTATTGTATTTTTAACTAGATAGTGTTTATATTTGAAAACTGTAATTATCTTCCATTTATCTGCTTAAATTAATCTTGTGAATTTCTTCTTAACTATTTCTATATTTGTTATGATGCTGGTTACTGGGGGGGTTGTTCATATAAAATAATAATAAAATTATAAATTTGAAAAAAATAAGACCTGATGAACAGTGTTTAAAAAGAACCTTCCTAGATAAATCTGAGGGCTAAGTTGCAAACATTTAACATGAAAATGCACATATCCCAGCATTGCTGTAGTACAGAATTATGAATAATCTTAAGACCTTTGAAAACAATCCAAACATTATAAAGTGCTAGTAAACATTAATAATATTGCTTAACGATGGCCTCTAACTAAATATACAGAGGACTGCACTATAAAATGCACCAACATAGACAGAAATATGCATAACTCTTGAACCTGTATACATGCTTTGTTGTTTGGGGTTGTTTCCAGCCTGCATAAGATGGGAGAAAATTCCCAGAACTGGGAATGTGACAGCATTAATGCAGAAGAGTCTTGTATTTCCACAAGCGGTATCATGAACTCCAATGGAATTTGATTTGGAACTAGGAATGGGCATGAACTGAACCACAAAGCAAAATTCAACATGCCCTGTTCTTGGTTTGGGAACCAAAGTTCATGTCTACTGTCACAAACTTCCATGAACTTTTAAAGCAGTTTGTGGTGGTTCCTGGCAGTTTGTGGACAGAGCAGAAAGTAGGGATTTAAAGAGACTCTGGATCCCTTTATACTCCTGCTTTCTGTTCCCTGCAAAAGACAAAAAACAGCTGAGTGGCGGGGAGTTTAAAGGGACTGCACAATATAGCCCAAAACAGCTGAGTGGAGGGAAATCCTTGGCAAAAGCTCTCTGTCCAAGTGCTATAGACCCAGTCCAATCAGAGCCCTCTTGGCTGTTATTTTACTTCAGTCATGGGCTTCCAGGATTTCATCTGCTTTGGCTCTATTAATTCCCTGTCCCTGTTCCCTGGCATATTTTGGACTGGTGTAGGTGTGGGAGCCAGAAATGGGAGAAATTTTGGCTATTAGTCTAGGGTAGTGATATTCATATTTCCAGCCCAGCAATCCACCTTAAACTCCAGGTAGCAGAATGGCAGTCACTAAGCTACAAGAGAGTAACAGGAAGCTGTGTGACAGGAAGTTGTGTGATATCACAGTGACATGAGAGCTGGAGTTATGACTTCACTTGTGTCAAAGCCAGAATCTTGTGCAGCAGACTAAGATAGCCAGGGGAGAGGAAGCAGAAGGTGAGCATTACAAAGTGCACTATAATGAATTTCAAGTCATGAGTCAGAGACAGGGAGGAATCTGCTCTGCTGCTTGGTGACCTCACCTCACTGTCTGGATGCTCCTCTCACCGTATGTATAGAAAGTGTGGCACCCTCAGTCTCTACAACTGGGCACTAGCAGGAAGATGCCAAAAATGTTCTGTAGATGTTTATGAACCAGTAGATGGTACTCCATGACCACCCTGGGGTCCTGATTTGTGGTCTAGGGTAAGCTCCAGTTGGTTATGAGACCAGTTAGACTATGAGCCACAGCTACAAGACTGAGTTAAATCTTGGCTTATCATGAGCTGAGAACTGGACTGACTTTAAGACTCTGGTCCTCCTCCCTCATATTGGCCTAATAATGTGTGAAAACTACTCCACTCCTGCATCAAAACTAGAAAAAATATACTGCCTTTGCCTTTTAGTCTTTCAAAGTACACTGTATAATGAAACTAATCAGGGCTGGCCCTCTTTAGTGCTTGGATGGGAGACCACCAAGGAAGTCCAGTAGTTGGAATAGACACCACCAAGGAAGCCTCTGCTCCTCTCTTGCCTTGAAAACTCTATGGAGTTGCCATACATTTACTGTGACTTGATGACACTTTCCACCACCATATGGTATAGCAAGTTGTTGCCCTCAGCACAACATTCTGCTCATAAGTCTCTGCTGGTTCTGTCAATGTTAATACAATGTGTGAACAGAAGAAGGGCTCTTGTCAAATCTCAAAAGCTAAGCAGGACCAGTACTTGGAAGAGACACCACCAAGGAAGGCTCTGCAAAGGAAGGCAATGGCAAACTACCTCTGCTTCTCACTTGCCTTGATTAAATACCCTACGGTGGGGAATATACAAAGACTGGCTGCAGGGCCAGTGCCAGGTATTTTTGCACCCTGGGCAAGGCTACCTTCTGGTGCCCTCCTCCCCAGTGGGCCCACCAGTTTTCAAACATAAATGCATTTTAGGAAGAATGAAAAACACAACATTTGGAATTGCTAATTTCTTTTTTTTAATTGTAAGAACAAGTAATACAATCTCTAATTTTCTCTCTCAAACAGAAAAACACAAATCAAAGCATTTTGAAAAATCCTGTTAACTGTGATGCTGAAATTTAAGTCACCTTAATGTTCTTATTATAAGATATATAATAATTTTTCCTTCTGTATTTTTGGCTCCAAACTTGGCTTCGGATCTCCCCCCAAACAATTCTGTAAGTGATCCAAGACCAGCTGGAGTTGCACATTTCCCCTGCTTCAGTGAGCACATCATTTTATAGGCATTACCTGAACTGTAACTCACCACCTTGCACTCAGTGAAAGGAAACTGATAGATCAGTGTATCCATCAAAATAAGCAGGGTGCTTCAGATTCCAGTCTTGCTGTCCATCTGAGGAAGAAGGCAGAAGCTAGAATTGGGTACAAGGGACAATATCTGATGCCTCTTGCTTTGGATGAGGGGGAAGGCTGCCAGATAAGGCAATCATTGGGAGGCAGAAGCGCTTCGAGCTCTGTTGTGTGCAGTGGGATCTTCTCTCCTCCCCCCACTCTGACGCCCCCTTCGAGGGAGACCCCAGGCTGGAGCCCTGAGACTTGATGGTCCTCCAGCATCAGAAGGCAACTCATCCCCTCCGGGCAAAGGGGAGGTGGGGTCGCGAAGTCCTCCCAGGGGACGAAAGCCTTGCCTCCCTCTCACTGGCCGCGTGTTTGCATGGGAGGATGAAGCCAAGCTGTGCCCATGGAAGTGGTCCCCAGGCATGACACCTCTCCTCACCTGGCTGCCCTGGCATACGGCCACCCTCTGCCCCCCAGCACATGGCAGCTGGGCAAAGCTGCCGTGATGACGGGACTCAGGGTGGACGGCAGCACCAGCAGGAGACGACAGCACCTCTCTCTACTCCAGAGCCTCATGCCGAGCCCCTGCTCCTCTTTCCGCCCCTGGCGAGGAAGGTGCTCACCTGGCGAGGAAGGTGCTCACCTGGCGAGGAAGCGGTGGGGTGGGGGATGTTCAGTGTCAGGATGGTGGTGCCCCATGGACGGTGGCGCCCATAGGCAGCTGCCTTACCTTGCCTATATGAACACACCGGGCCTGACTGGCTGGTGTGAAACTAAATCTAATCAAAAAGAGAAATCAGTTCACCTAGGTGTGGGATATTTCCAACCAATAATAGAGTAGAATGTACATCAAATATAATGCAGGATGAAATTAGATATTGGAAACAATTAGCTGTAAGGGGTGGGATATGCAAGCCATTAACAGCTATACTGTCCTTGAAATCCAGAGAACCTGTTAATTGTATTATCTTTAATACATTATCTTGAGTTTGTGAATGAATTCTAATCCAACAATCTCATGATGGATCCCATTTGTGAAGTTGTTTTGAAGGAGAACAATGACCTTTAAATCAGCACCATTAAGGCTGGGTTAAAATGTTCCCCTGCTAGTTTCTGAACATTGTAATTTTTAATGTCAGATTTTTGTCCATTTAATCTTCTGCATAGAGACTGACAGGTTTGTCCAACTAACAGATGGCCAGTTAGTTCTTCTACTACACAGCCAACATAGTATCTTGGCATAGCAACTAAAGATAATCAACTTGTTTAAAAAAACTGGACTTCTGGGGAAATGGCAGCCTGAACAGGAACATTCTTAAAGGCTCCAGACTTATCTCACTGTAGATTAATTATGCCAGGATACAGAGAATTTATCCCGCTGTCTTCACCTCTTCTCCCATGGGGGAGAGTCAACGGACAGGTGAATCCATGGGGGGAAGCTGATTTACTCAGGCTCCATTTGGGTTCAGGTAACATTTTTATTTATGTTTATATTAGATGTCTAGCCCACCCTCCCCTGTGCAACAGGGCTCAGAGCAGGTAACAACAGAATTCATAGATTAAAACCATTATAACAAGTATTAAAATAACTCTTGCTATACTAGTACAGCATAATGCCCCTCATCTAAAATGAGGAGTGAATATTATTTTTCCCTTGCTTGAAAGCCAGTCGAATCTGACTCTAGGGTGCAATGCTTATCTCCGTTTCCAAGCCAAAGAGCCAGTGCTGTCCAAAGACATTTCTGTGGTCATGTGGCTGGCATGACTAGACACTGAGGCACACAGAATGCTGTTACCTTCCCACCGAAGCAGTGCCTATTTATCTACTTGCAATTTCTTGCTTTTGAACTGCTAGGTTAGCAGGAGTTGGACCAGAGACGGGAGTTCACTCTGTCATGTGGCACTTAGGTCTTGAACTGCTGAACTACTGACCTTCCAGTCTGCAATTCAGTGTCTTAACTACTGAGCCACCACTGCCCCTTCAGTGGATATCATACAATTTGGTAAATAAGGAAATAACAACAAGGAAGAAGGGGGAAACAGAAGCCAGGGGAGGGGGAGGAAAGGAAGTCAGCTCAGATGGAAACCACTGCTGTCCTTAAAACTTAGACCTGGTGAAACATCTCCATTTTACAGGCTCTGTGGAATTGCATCAGATCCCACAGGGCCTGGGTCTCACTCGACAGAGAGTTTCACCAGTTAAAAAGACCCTGGCTCTAGTCGAAGACAGTCAGATGCTCTTCAGGCTGGGGTTCACCAGTAAGTTGTTATCCATTGAGCACAGAGCTCTTTGGAGGGTATACCAGGAAAGGTGATCTTGGAGATACACTGGTCCTAGACTGTTTAAGACAGGGGTGTTGAACTCATTTGTTATGAGGGCCAGATATGACATAAATGAGACCTTGTTGGGCCGGGCCATGTGTGTCATAAAATGTAATGCCAGGTAGCGGAGATATAAATTTTATAAAGAACACAAACTTTTTTTTAACTTGAAATCAAAACATGAAGATAAGAACATAAGAGAAGCCAATATTGGATCAGGCCAATGGCCCATCCAGTCCAACACTCTGTCACACAGTGGCCAAAAATACCAGGTGCCATCAGGAGGTTCACCAGTGGAGCCAGGACACTAGAAGCCTTCCCACTGTTGACCTCCCCAAGCACCAAGAATACAGAGCATCACTTACCCCAGAGTCTCTATCTATACCTTGTGGCTAATAGCCACTGATGGACTTCTGCTCCATATGTTTATCTAATTCCCTCTTGAAACTATAGCTGCCACCACCTCCTATGGCAGTGAATTCCATGTGTTAATCACTCTTTGGGTGAAGAAGTACTTCATTTTGTCTGTTCTAACCCGACTGCTCAGCAATTTCATTGAGTGTCCACGAGTTCTTGTATTGTGAGAAAGGGAGAAAAGTGTTTCTTTCTCAACCTGCTCTATCCCATGCATAATCTTATAAACCTCTATCATGTCACCCCTCAGCCGTCGTTTCTCCAAGCTAAAGAGCCCCAAGCGTTTTAACCTTTCTTCATAGGGAAAGTGTTCCAACCCTTTTATCATTCTAGTTGCCCTTCTCTGCACTTTTTCCAATGCTATAATATCCTTTTTGAGGTGTGGTGACTGTACACAGTATTCCAAATGAGGTTGCACCAATTCCCTTCCTAATAATCCCCAGCATAGGAAAGGTGATTGTAAGCCACTCTGAGACTCCTTCGGGTAGTGAAGAGCAGGGTATAAAAAGCAACTCCTCCTCCTCCTCTTCCTCCTTCTCCTCCTCCTCCTTCTCTATTACTTTGTTTTCTTAAATAAATAAATATGTGTGTGTATGTGTTATTTTAAATACCATTATTTTGGAAAGTTAGCCCATATCAACAAATACCCTTCTCTCAGATTTGTTTAAATAGCCAAGGAATTATTTTTTTCAGATCTATATAATATGGCTCTAATCTCTTGTATGATTGAAACAGTTTTGAAAGGTGACTACCCCAAGAGTCCTTGATGAGACTCCTTGATGCTAAGAAATACTGCTGAATAAATTAAGTTTAGAAGGTCCCCCCGCCCATGCTTGATACACTGAATCCCTCTAAGGCAATTTCCCTATACTAATTAATTATGGTTAACTTTTTATTACACTGATACTGTTTTGATATTCTTCTATTCTTCTAAAATCAGAAGTGGAAAAAGAGGCCCTGATAATCTTGGAGCTTGTTCCCTTTTTTAAAGCTTATTTCCTTATCTTAAATCCTTGGGTATGTAAACAAACTCAAGGCTGAAGTGAGCTAAGGAGTTGTTAGCCCATAATAAATGATGGTGAAAATAAGTCAATAGTGTAGCTGACAAGCTAACTATCTGGGAGCAATCTAATCAAATCCCATTACTGATTTTCTGTGCCCCCGTTCAAGTCTCTGATTGATTAACAGAAACTGCATATAAAAAGATATGTGGGAGATTCCTCAGCTCTGCAGAATTTATTGCACCACAGAAAAGCAAGGCTGGAACAGATCTCTAAGTTGCTATGTCCGTACCTGGTGCTTCAAAGACATTGTAACATGAAACAATCAAAGAACAGGAAGCAACTAAGTGTACCAGGTTGCAGAACCTGGAATGGCAAGGAAGAGATAAAACAATAACTGTGTTTTAGAAGGAAAGAACATTAACATTTTTCTTAGTTTCCCATTTCCCCCAGATTTCCCATTTTTATAATACTTATTTTATTAAGCTGTCTCAAGTAGGTTGTCTGAGTAGGCAGCATACTTTCTAAATAACTTTATAATTCTAGCCTATTTCTTGAGTTTAAAACTCAGTGAAACACTTTCCATGGGTGCCAAATGGGGTCAAAAACAAAATTCTGTCACTTGGAATGTTACAATACGAGATGGTATCATCTTTCAGATGTTTGACATCTAAAATTTAACTTTTATCTATTTTAGTATTGTAACTAAGTGAATGTACTATCATTGGGCGTTTTCTGGTTCAAAAATTTCACCTCTGCCATGAACTCACTAGCCTTAGACTAGACAGCCTCTCTCTGCTTTGAATCCCCGCCATTTCTTCTGAGGGTCATCATCAGGAGTACCAACGTTAAGTGGAAGAAAGAAATCTAGGAGATGGCAAGATTTAAAGACCACTAATACAGAAAAAGGTTACTCCAAATGTGACGTAATTATGTGATTCAGAAATAATTGTGTTCCCAAGCAAGCCATTTCTTTAGAGTACTGTAGTTCAGTCAGAAAAAAGGAGGGGGGAGTTTAGAATGTCAGAAAATTCTTCCTGGCATTGCAATCAGCAAAGTATAGCTATCTCAATATTTTTGAATCCATGGGTTATATAATTATGCCCATTTTGGAGGTGAGAAAAATTAATCAATTGCAAAAGAATCCTGAGTTGCAGAGCATTTGAGTATTATAAGTAACAAACGAACATCTTCAGTTCCACTCTGAGACCAAACAGCAGACAGTGCAGATCTCAGGGCATTTGTATAATGAGATCCCAGCAATACAGATACTTAATGAGAGGACTGCTGTATGTTATAGCAATGTCAGAATTTGGAATTTAGCCTTATGCAGAGTTGCATTGCAGTTGTTTAATCATAGGAGATGCAGATAACAGTGGTAAGGTTCAGACATAGAAGGAAGAGACAGCAATTTTACACTATGTGGTAAGGGAGAAAAAATCATTCGCAGCCTCTTGAGGAAGACAGTAATCTAGTAAGAATAGCTGATATTTAAAAACAACCAAAGTCATTTTCTGGAATAATCAGGCTTCAGGTTCTTCCTGCAGCTTGTCTGGGATATTCCATGTCTTAGTTCTGCATAAGGAGCTCTGTGCAGGACCACTTGTCTGGCCAAACCATCTAAATGACTGCTTTGGGCAGCACAAAGAAACACCATCATATGGGCTCAGCTCAACCCCAGCTGGGAGCTGATGCTCAGTGGAAGAGCTTCTGCTTTGCATGCAGAAGGTCCCAGGTTCATCCCTGATTCCCTGGCATCTTCATTTAAAAGGACCCAGCAGTAGGTGATGTGAAAGATCCTCCACCTGAGACCCTGAGAAGCTGCTGCCATTCTGCCAAGATAATACTGACCTTGATGGACTGGTTATTCAGTATAAGGCACCTTCATGTGTCTTCACCAGTGGCATAGGAGGTTACTAAGGTTTACTCCTGGTCCCACACCACTTCTCCTAAGCCAAAGGTATTTGAGGCTCGGGAGGAGATGAAGGCACCTTGCTTGGGGCAGCAAAGTAACTTGAGCTGAATCTGCCACTACATGATTTCTAGTACTGGTAAGAAAATAAACATGCCTCAGCATGAGCCCCATAATGCTTCTCCCTATATTAATAGAATCCCTATGTATGGAGAGCTGAACTGACATTCAATAATTTGTGAAAACAGTTGTGGAAAGATTCAAAGAGTGTTATTGAAAATGCAGTCTCCACACTTTGCAAGATGAAGAAAGCAGCCACAAGACAAACCACTAATAAATACATTTTCCTTACAACGAAAGCTGCCTCAAAATCATTTCTATAGCTGCGGGCTTCAATTGATGGGCTGTCTTAATTCACTTTGTGAAAATTGCTTGTGATTTCTATTCTGTGTGTCTACAGTTCTTATGCATTCACACAGTACCCATAATGAATTTTCTCAATCTGAGATGTGTCCTTCCAAACTGATTCTTCTTTTCATGTCAATATATTTCCAGTTGTATACTTGGGAGCTCTCTGACCCTTTCTCACAAGTGATATGTATTTCCAATTGCATCGGTAATGATAACACACTTCTAGTGATGTGTTGCTGAAAAGACAGATATATGCATTTAAAATACTGAGTGTATGGTTTTGAAGGCACAGTACATCATTACGAGTGATCACATTGTGCTTTAATTTCAAATTGTAAGTCGTTTCTACCTTTTAATCATTTAGACTGCAAGCTCTTGGAGACAGAAAACCAAAGCATCTCTGTGCCTTTGCTATGATCCAGCTTGATCTTTTGCTTAGGGTGGCCTCTACATTTTTTAAAAATGGAAAAAAATTAAATCATGGCTCATTCTTCAAACTCCACAACTAATTTTGAAACTGAAACCATCTTTCTGAAATGATGTTTCACACCTTTGTTCTACACTTCACAGAAGAGAATGTAAAAAATGTGAGCAAGTCATTGAGGTAGTTTAGTAACTCCTCCCAGGTACATAGTGCAGGTACTCCATTTTTCACTTGCATTTGGAAATGAGTGACGTTGGTCTCAATTCCCACATGTATCTACTGGGATAACAGAAGAAAAGTGCTGAGTGAAATGGACCAAGATATTCAGAAGATAAGCACCTCCCTTCTGTTCAGCTGTAGGTGGAAAAAAAAAAAGCATCAGGTCCTACAATGCCAAGACCATGGCCACACAACCCGGAAAATCTACAGCAACTAATTCACATAATTCTTCTAAAAATCAAGTTTCTAGATCTCCTTATTGTTGTGAAGATATAATGTGTCTGTCAGTATTATATTCCTGCATTGTTCCTTGCTCCTTGCCATGAGTTGCAAGTGCAAAATAAATTATATAGAACACAAATCTATGAAATATTGCAGTTCAGCAAATGTATTAAATATTGCAATTCATGTTAATATTAACTATTGCAATTCATGTTAACATTAAATAAATATCGAATTCAGCCTCTGATTGTATAGTTTGGGTTAACAGAATTGTTTCTTTTTAAAGTTTGAATATATACATACTGTAGCCAGAATAAAGGCTAAGTCATAGCCTAGATCCCCTAGCTGAGTCTTAAAGCCATTGGATGTATTACATAGAAAAAAAATATGGTAAAAATATTAGTCATGCCACCTCAGTCCGCAGGAAAGATTTTTGTTTGTTGCATATAGAAAGTCAGCATAACAGGAAGAAAAGTTTGGCATGGCTATCTTTGTGATAGGCTAGCTTCCAACATGCAGGGAGCTTCTTACAACTGGGAACATACAACATTTTTACCCTAACCCTAACCCTTCTCCGCCTGCAATTGTAAAATTATCTGCCCCTACATTTTGTATAACGTAAGGTCACAGTAACTCAGTCCAGGAATTCTGGCTTGAATCCAGACAAATTTGGCAATTTCCACTGATTCTCTCTTCTTAATGCAGATCCCCTTCATGACATCCCTTAGTGTCCCCTCTCCCTTCAGGAGCACATTTTGTGCAAATCAGTGGGTTACAGCGAGAGGGGAAGGCAGGAAAGTTCTGTTCTGCTAATGGGGAATTAATATACACTCAGTGGACTGGATGCTATAAACCACAAGCACGAGGCTGGATTTTTGCCGCTCCCCTTTTCTGCAACAGACTCTCTGGTGGAGCCTCATGCATCAAAGCAGGTGCTTTGGAATGGTTTAAATCATTCCTTATGTATTGGACTCACAGGGTTGCTGTCAGGGGCCAATTGTCAGCAGTTTGGATCTTGCCCTGTGTGGTTTCACATGGCTGCATTTTATCTCCTTTGTTGGTTCAATCTCTAAGTAAAGCCCCTGGGAGAGATCATTTGTGAGTTAGGAGTTACATGCTATCAATATACTGATGATACTCAGCTCTGTATTTCTTTGTCTAGACGGGATGACGCTGCTGTAGCTGTCCTGAGTCAGTGCCTGGCTGTTGTGGTTTAAGGGCTATAGGTAAACAGGTTGAAACTTAATCCTGACAAGACAGAAGTAATGCTGGCTGGAAAGGCTGAAGTCTCGGAGGGCACTGTTTTCCCCACATTTGGCAAGATTCATTTGACCCTCACTGAGTCAGTTCAGAGTTTAAGGGTTATACTGGAGAACCAACCTAATTCACCTGCAAAAAATGCTTTCTTCCATCTTTACTCAGCATGGAGGGTGGCTTCTTACAATGAGCCAGCAGATCAGGCCAAGTGGATTCATGCAACAATAACTTCAAGGCTAGGCTATTGTTATGTGCTTTACTGGGTCTGACCACATAGACAACTTGAAAACTCCAGCTGATACAAAATGCAGTTCATTTACAATCTGGAGCTAGGCAGGGCATGCATTTTATACCTCTTCTGCATTGACTACCAACTAATTTCTAGGTGCAGTTCAATGGGCTCGTTATTACATACAAAGCCCTTCATGGCCTAGAACCCATATACTTCATTGTGACAATTTGGTTCATGTGACTAAATATGTCTAAAGGTGCCTTTCTGCAAAGGAATAAGATCAATAGCTGCCTGTACCCAAGCTTAATCTGTTGTGGCTCTCACTTGCTGGAATGGCCTGCCTGATGATATCAGGAAGCCCCCCACACTTATATCATTCCACAGGAGGCTCCCAACACTTATATCATTCCACAGAATATATAAAATGGAATGGTTGAGGAGGTCACTTTTAATAAAGGGAATCGGGATGTAGTTTTAACTGTCTATGAAAAATGCAGGTTCCCCCCTCTATTCTCCATCTCATTTTGCATTGTTTCTGGAATATATTATACTGTTTTTATTTCATTGTTCTCTAATTGTGTAATCTAGTTTTACAGCATTGTCTGTTGTGTGTATTATACTGGTATTTATTGCATCTATGGCCCCATCAGTAGACACTTAAATCTGGAGACTGGGACAGTGAACAAACCAGGGTGATCTTTCTACAAATCTGAGACAAGCCACAGTTTTGCAGGGAAAAATACACTGGGGGATTACAGCTTCTCCAAATGATAAAAGCAGCACCTGTAGCCTTTAGAAATTGATGTTTATTAAGATCTCAATGGCTATTGTGGGGAGTTGCTAGGCAATCACAACTATATTGCCAGTCTTCAAGCCTTGGTTTCTGTCAATAAATGGCAGAGGGCAGGATCTTTTCAAGGGCTGAGTAGACTCTTTGTGAATGGACACATTCACCCACCTGCATTCCCACAGGGCAAATCTTTGCTCAGGTAGATGGCTTTTCTGATTTGACCCTGTCTTATAATGGATTCTCATCATCATCATCATCATCATCATCATCTTGAAGAATTGTCACAGTCAGATATTTGACTGGTAGATGGTGTTCTGCAATTTGAGATTTAGCCAAGTTCTAGGACAGAGAGAAAACAGAAAGGCTCAATGCCTATTTTACAACAGTTTTTTCCCTGAAGAAGAGAACAGGCTCATCTAGAGATGGTAGTAGGCAAGGCACAGTGTCCAGGCGGCTGGTTGACATGTATGGAGAGGTAGTTGAGAAGCACCTGGCTGCACTGAATGAGTGCAAATCCCACAGACCAGATGGTACACACCCAAGAGTGCTCGAAGAACTTTCTAGAGAGCTTGCAGAACCTTTGTCTATCATCTTCCAGACCTCTTGGAGGATGGGAGATGTGGCACAGGACTGGAGAAGGGCAGATGTTATCCCAATTATTTTTTTTTTAAAAAAAAGAGGAGGGATGTCCCAGGAAAGTACAGGCCAGTCAGTCTGACCTCTGTCCCAGGGAAGATACTGGAACAGATTTTAAAGGGATCAACCAGTTTGGCCAGGGATACTGGAGGTTTTTTGTCATCTTCTGGGTGTGGAACAGTGGTCCTTGTGGGTGTGGAGGAGGAGGTATTTGTGAATTTCCTTCATTGTGCAGAGGGCTGGACTAGATGACCCTGGAGAGCCCTTCTAACGCTATGATTCTGTGATTCTATGAATCTACAAGGATCTAAAGGAAAACTTGGTGATCCTGGAAAGTCAGCACAGGTTTGTCCCCAACAGGTCCTGCCAGATCAACCTCATTTCCTTCTTTGATTGAGTGACGAGTTTATTGGATTGAGGGAATGCCTTTGATGTTGTTTACCTGGATTTCAGTAAAGCTCCCCATGAAGGTTTGATGGGTAAATTAAAAGACTATGTACTGGATTGTAGGATAGTTAGATGGATAGTGAATTGATTGGAGAACCACACTCAAAGAGTAGTTGTCAATGGCATTTCATCTGAATGGAGGGAGGTGTCCAGTGGGCTGCCTCAGGGCTCGATTCTGGGCCTGGTACTTTTCAATATTTTTATAAATTATCTGGATGAGGGTGTGGAGGGGCTACTTATTAAATTTGTAGATGACACCAAACTGGGAGGAGCAGTGAACACACCAGAAGATATAGAATTCAACAAGACCTGAACACAGTGGAAAAGTGGGTGGATGTGAACAAGATGCAATTTAACAAGGATAAATGCCGAGTTCTACATTTGGTAACAATAATGAGGAACACACATACTGGATGGGGAATATGCTTCTGGGTAGCAGTGTGTGTGAACAAGATCTTGGGGTATGGGTGGACCATAAGTTAAATATGAGTGGCCAGTGTGATGCAGCGACAAAAAAGGCTAATGCAATCTTGGGGTGTATCAACAGAGGCATAACATTCAGATCACAAGATGTGATAGTTCCACTATACACTGCATTGGTCAGGTTGCACCTGGGGTATTGTGTGCAATTCTGGAGGCCTCACTTCGAAAAGGATGTGGAGTGAATGAAGTGGGTGCAAAGGAGAGCAACGAGGATGATCAGGGGCCTGAAGACCAAGCCATATGAGGAAAAGCTGAGGGACTTGGGAATGTTTAGTCTGGTGAAGAGGAGGTTGAGGGGGTTATGATTGCTCTCTGTCTCTCTGTCCTCTGCCAGAGTTTCTCTATTTTCACCCAACAGTAAGCCCATTGCCTCTTTTATTTTGCATTTGTTCCTCACATACCTGAAGATTTTCTTCTTATAGTGAGCCTCCCTGGCCAGCTTTAGCTCATTGTGAGCTTTGGCCTCTCTGATGGCTGACCTACAGTGCCTAGCAACTTGTGTGATTATGACCAGCTTTTCTTTGTTCTTCTGTTTTCTGATCTGGTACTGTGCTAAAAGAATGCTTGGAACCTTGTTCTCTTTTTAATAAATATTTTACTAATTGAAGCTAGTAGTGTTCTCTGGATTACATAGTTTCCCCAACCACCTTAGACCACACTACTCTAAGAGGAGAGTCCCAGGAAGGGGGAAGGCAAGCAGTCAGGGCACCTATTGCCAATCCTCCAGCCCCCTCCCAAGAAGGAATATGGTCCCTGTGGTAACCAGGTGCTGGGTAGTAAGAGACCAGAGGCAGACCCTCAGTTTGACAAGAGGTGTCAGGAGTATGTCCCTCCTGGCAGAAAGACCCCAACATGACTGTGGTGGCAGTGTACCCTTGTGGAAGGAATTGGAATAGTACCCTCCAGAACTCATGGGCACTCAATGGAACAGATAAAAGGAAGTACTTCTTCACCCAAAGAGTGATTAACGCATGGAATTCACTGTCACAGGAGGTGCTGGACAGCTTCAAGAGGAAATTAGATAAAAATATGGAGCAGAGGTCCATCAGTGGCTATTAGCCACAAGGTATAGATAGGAACTCTCAGTCTGGGGCAAGTGATGCACTGTATTCTTGGTGTTTGGGGGGCAACATTTGGAGGGCTTCTAGTGTCCTGGCCCCACTGGTGGACCTCCTGATGGTACCTGGTATTTTCGGCCACTGTGTGACAGAGTGCTGGACTAGATGGGCCATTGACCTGATCCAACATTGGCTTCTCTTGTGTTCTTAATTGATGCAGGCCAAGGAGGGGGGCTGGCAGAACAGGGGCTGTAAGTCAAAGCAGGCCTGTTCTGCCACAGGTGCCACTGGACTCAATTTTTTTTTCACACACACCCACAGTAGCAAAGGGAGGGGGAGGCAGAGCCTTAGCCAATGTAGGGAAGAGAGGAGTGCCATTGTATCCTGTGCGATTGAGGGAGCCTGGCAAAGCAAGCTCTTGCTCATTCCCTCCCTCCCCTCCCTCTCTCCCCAAGGGAGGAAGAGGGGGAGGAGCCTCAGCCAATTCAGGGAAGAGAGGATTGCCTTTGTATCCTGTGCAGTTGAGGAACCCTGGCAAAGCAAGCTGTGATGCAGCAGCAGCCCCAGATAAGGAAGTAGGAGAGAGTCAGTTGCTTGCTGACTAGAAGTAGATACAAGGCCTGCAGGAACTGGTTCTGGCCCATGGGCTGTAGGTATGACATCCCTGTTCTTTTTTGCCTTCAGTTCTTCCTGTACAGAAGTGAGCCAATGATACATTGTCAATACCTCACTCTTAACTAGATCCAGGTCAGCAGCTGTGTTGGTCTGAAGTAGTAGAACAAATTTTTAGTCCTGTAGCACCTTTGACCAACAAAGGAATGTTGTTATTTATTGCATTTTAGTCAATTTTAAATGAGATTCTTATGTTGTAAGGTATATGGGTATTATGATGTTGTAAGCCGCCCTGAGCCACCTAGGTGGGAGGGCGGGATAGAAATGAAACAAACAAACAAACAAATAAATAAATAAATAAAAGGTTTATTCAAGATTTGAGCTTCCATGTGCATGCACACTTCTTCAGATACATTGAAATGGAAGCTAACCGTTCAAATATATAGGTATAACAACAGAATCAGTTTATTACCCTTGATAATTAAGAAGGATACTTTTACACATATATTTCCTATTTTGACCTATTTATTGCCTCACTGTCCCCCCAAATTAAATCCAAACAAATGGTCACCATACAAACTTAGCTTGTTATTACTGTTTAGTCTTTTTATATGTCAAAACATCTTCATTAAGTTGTATGCTAATTTACTGTTCAGTTATTTAGAGGTATAGCTTCCATTTCAATGTACACATGGAAGCTCATACCTTGAATAAACCCTTGTTGGTCTTAAAGGTGCTACTAGACTCAAAATTCACTCTTCATTAGTGGTTTTTCAAGAACAACTCATTTTTATGACCTGTTTCTTGGTTGGTTTCATTTATTTCTTGTTCTTCATTTTCTTTCCCTGAGTGGCTATTGTTTCTTATTTCATCTAGCTCTATTGCTATGAAAAAGTTGTTTCACATGATAAAAGGGTGCTGATTTGTTCATTGATGGTAGAATTGGGACACTTTTCTTTCCCCATTTCAAACATCCATGCTGTTCAGGCCTTGTTCAAAATAACATTGCATGATGATTCTGTTTTGTTTTGAGAGCCAATATGGTGTAGTCACTAAGAGTATAGACTCTAATCTGGGAGAACTGGGTGTGAACTTGACAATAGCTAGGGACTTTTTTTGGGAGGGGGCTGGCAGCTAATTTAATCAAAAATTCTAGGTAACCCTCTGGTGGCGGCAGCAGGCCACGTGCTCTCTAGGCCACTTTACCGGGCGGGAGGGCAAGGCAGGTGGGGGTGGGGGGGTCAAGGGATGTGGCAACAGTGGTGGTAGTGGTAGTGGGCATCCTCCTCTATTCCCCCCCCACCCAGCGTGTCACCTCCAATCATGAAGGTCACAGAAGCCAGGAGGGAGCACTCACCATGGGGGCAGCTCAGAGTGCAGGCAAAGGGCTGCTCCTCGGCACCTCTGGCGTGCACTCTCCATGGCTCCCTTAGAAAAACTCCCATAGGGCTTGCTGGGGGGGACTCAGGCAGTGGGGGGGGGGAGGCAGGTGGTTTTTAAAGCAGGTGCACATGGGCTGGAGTACAGAGACCAGTCCTGTGGTTAAGAGAGGGTGAGGAAGAGAAGCTAGCAGGAGCCATCTGCCATCTTACTTCTTCCCCCTACTCCAGACTTGGCATCCCTACCTGCCTGCAAGTGTGTGCAAGCAAACCTGTGGGCACTGTAGCCTACAGCAAGCAGATTTCCTATGGGATGGAGGGAATATAGCCTAAGGCTCAGCCTGTGCTTCTGTTTTCCTTCTTGCTTTATATTATGTGCAGCCAAAGACTTTATTTAACTTAAGAGGCAGCAAGTACAGCCTGATAGAAGAAATAACTCACAGAAAGAAGACAAATGCTTAAACAGAATGAGAAAATTCCGAAAGCCAATGAACAGTGCTGTGATTGGCAAAAAGTATTAAGGCTATGAGTGTTCTGGAATGTGAAGTAACTGCCCTTCTTGAATGACATCCCTTTCACATGCAGTCACTCTCTCCTCTCAAAAATGAAACTTGACAATGAACCACCACCAGATCAATTGCTCCAAATGTCAAAATTGCTTGCATTCAGAGTTTTACTATATTTATATCTTGGGTATAGAGATTGGATCATGATTAGTAAATATCCAAATGCACATCCCTACTTCTCATGACCTCTGTGGCTGAAACCACAACTTTCCCAGTCCATATTAAGAAAGCTTCTTGTCATCCATCTTCTTCTGGCTTGGGCTATTTTGAATAATGTAGTATTTCACATTTCAGAATAATTTTACCATACAAATGATTTTCTTTTTTTCCTGCAGAGTTCCATCATCATGCATCAAAAGAACATATGGAAGTGAATGAAGACCACGTCCCAGTAATATACCGAAGTATGACCTCATATTAAATGAAAACTTTTGAAAACAAATACATTTTATTTCATGTTTACCAAACAGCCATCTTTACACTGAAAAATATTATCCTGCAATTTCAGAGAGGTGGGAACAGGCAAATATTTCTAATGAGGCAGATCACATAAAAATGATCTACATGGATATCCATCAGTCTGCATTCTGACAGGAACATTTCACTGTTTTCCCCAAAGTATCTGAAAAATGAAAATTGGTGGCTTCCATCCAGACCTTGATTTCAGGATGGAATACACCTGGCTGCATCAGATCCATAGTAATCCTTCCCTAGCTTGGCTATTAAAAGACATCTTTTCTCCTCTTCCTGCACAGCTCTGATTCAAATTGCAACTCTGTGTGCACTTTATATTTTAAAAATTGATGGAGATCTTGTTTTACCACTTTGTGTCCTTAGTTGGGACTGCTTCCTGGTGGGTCTCCCTGTTCAGTTAATGTCAGCTTTCCTTGGTTTGTCAAGGGTTATGATAATACAACACAGGGACTTTCACTAAAGCAAACCTCTATAGATGTTGGAGCCTGTCATGATTACTGTTCTCACCCCCACCTTCGAAAATAGCAATCCCGTTCCTTTCAAATAAGTGGGGTTATTTTTGATCTAAAGCCTGAATATTCTTTTCCGCTGACATAAGAGCTTTAGTGTATTGTTTGAACTTTTCATTTGATTGTTCTAGGCCTTTTTTGCAGTGTTGCTCATGTTTCCTCATAAAGTTCACCCTCTGGAAGAAAAATCAAATCATTATTTGCAGACAAATGCAGAAGTCATTACCAGTTCCTGCAGTAAGGAATCTGTTCACCCATTGTCCTGCATATAGGCAAAAGATGAGTTCTCATACGAATGCATACAAACCTTCCCAACAGTTCCCTGGAAGTTCTGTGACACAAGGTAAACTAAAGGCTGCAACTGGAGGAGAAGCAGAACCTGTTCACTTTCGACCCCCCCTCCCCATTTGGCTCTAGCCCATTCGAGCAATGTTTCAGAATGCCCTGTTTTTAAATCTAATTTACATAAATGGTTGTCATTTATTCACATGTGGGAAAAACATTATAATGGTGGCCATTTTTTCTAGTTTGTAGTAGGACCAATACACCTGAACCCTGGATAATGAAATGAAGTGGTAGGAAAGCTGACATGAGAAAGTGTTATGTCTTCTTAACAAGGCAAAGCTACTAATATGTTCATGCCCACAGTCTGAAGGTCACCCTACAAATTAATGTTTATATAAATATGACAGTTGTTTACATAGCATTAACTTAACAAGGGAAACACATGGAATTTGGCTAATTTCATGATTTCCAGTGCTGTTGGCTGTGAGAAATGTCATGTAGCACATCTGTTCGAGGAATGTCTCAACATTTCTTAGAATAAATGCCTTCCTAAAAAGTCTCTTTTCATGGATGGGTGGATTATCGGACCGCTTGAATACAAAAGTGGTGCGGTGCTGTTGGCAACGTAATTAGCACAGCAACAGTGCACAATCGGATTAAAGAGTAGATGGAGGTTTATTTCAGAATTAACATATTTGATAGGAAAGAGGAGAGACAGAGATAGGTTCCTAACTCCTAATTACGGCCGAGGACAGACTGGCAATTTGCCCCGGTAGCCAGTTGCGGCAAAAAAAACCCCGGAGTAAACGATACCGGGTTTTCACGTCCACACAGCGGGGGCCTCTGCCGGAAGATACGGGACGGAGGCGCGTGGGAGCATTCAGACTGCCGCACCAGAGGCGTGCTATATTTGCCGTTTCCCCATTAATTCGGCTGTGGGTGTATGTGCGCATGAGTGCTCATGCGCTCATGCGCATAAGCGCATTTTGCTGATTTTTTTTTTTGCCCTGCAACGCCGGCAACGCATTGGGCGGTGGAGCGGAGCGCGGCCAATCACACTGCTGCTGCCTCATGCCCAACGCGGGTTGCTCCCGGCTTTTCGGCTGCGCGTTCAGACTCCCCGGAAGCGGAGAAACACACGACAAACACAGGCTTTCAAGATTTGCACCAGCTTTTATCAAGCGTTTTTTTAATCCGGCAGTGAAGCGCAAGAGCACCGGTAGGCTACGGGTGGAGGACGCCAGGCAGATGTGCCTGTGTGAACATTCCATTTAATCCGATATTGAGTCGTTGTCAGCCCGGGTCCCATCCCGCGGCAAATTACCAGTCTGTCCTCGGCCTACATCTCTAGCTGAGAGAGAGGGTAAGATTGAGTGTGTCACTTCCGCGAAGAAGGGGGAAATTTCCCTGAGTAGTAATCTGGTGACACTTAAAAGGAGAGAAGGTGCTGACCTCACTATCCTATCTAATTGTCTTCTTGCTGCTCCCTGCAGGGTCTTCCTCTCTTCTTTGTACACCAGACATTGCCTTTTCCAACAAGGGGACAACAAGAAGTTGGTCTGAGGAGATGTTAACAGCAGCAACCTCCAAGTACATTTTTATAGCTGGCTCTGGAACTCCACTCTAGTCTGGTGTACTAAAGGAGTTTACTGTAATCAGGTTGGACTGGAAAGGGAGATTACGTGCTGCCAAGAGGGAGTTACATTGTCTTGTGTTAACTTCAGAACAGGCTCACGGCCTTATATATAATTGCAAGGGAGCCTGAAGAAGAATAGTTGGTTTTTATGCACTACTTTTCTCTCCCTTAAGAAGTCTCAAAGTGGTTTACAATCACCTTTCCCTTTCTCCCTCCACAACAGGCACCTTGTTAGGTAGGTGAGGCTGAGAGAGCTCTGAAAGAACTGTGACTGGCCCAAGGTCACCCAGCAGGCTTTGTGCATAGGAGTGGGGAAATCACACCCAGTTCTCCAGATTAGAGTCTGCCGCTCTTAACCACTATACCGTTCTGGCTCTCTTAACCACTACACCAGCCTGAAGGTGAGCCTCTACATATTGCAGTTGATAAACCTCCTGCTCCTAACCTCTGGGCTTGTTGGTGCTGCTTCACTGGTAGGTTTCAAAGAGACCTCATTATTCTGTGTCCAACCACAGAGTCTGCAGGGGCCAAAGCTCGGATTCATAGGGCTTGTTGACTCTGCCTTCTCTGTAGAGGAAGATCCATCTCAGTAAAGCCCTGGAAAGTCCTGGGATAGGACTTATTACACTGGTATGCTTTCTTTTACTTGGGGGGGGATTTATGGAGCTTCCATGTATCTTCAGAATCCCAGAGATGTCGCCAGTGCAGGCCCATAGCCAGGATTTTTTTTTGCCTTGTGGGTCATATTTTTTTCTGGTGGAGCAGCCATTATGTGTCTGTCTATACACCACTGCACAAAACTGTCATGCTTATACTTATATTTATAAATAATAATAAACATAATATTACTTCACCTCTACTCCTTCTCTCTTCCCAGGGGGACTCAAAGCAGCATACATCTCTTTTCCTCCATGTTGTTCTCACAACAACCCTGTGAGAGATGCTAGATTGAAAGTGCTAGTATCTGAAGAAATGAACACTAAGCAGTGGCTCATAGAATCATAGAATCACAGAGTTGGAAGGGGCCATACAGGCCATCTAGTCTAGAGAAAACAGAGTTGAGAAGTCCTATGGATCCCAGCTGTGGCTTATGCAGACTTTGGGGTTGACTATATCCTGCTCTCACTTGTCACAGATGATATTAAAGAGGAAAGGTAACAAGCAAGAAAAAGGAAAGTGTGGGGAATAATGTAAATGTAGATGAGAATGAACTTAATCAGAAAGGAGTTAGCAAATTCCTGACAAGAGCTATCTTGTAGCTTCCCTTCTCCTAACTTTTTTCAAAGGAATTGAGAAGAAACTGCATATTTCTCCTTATATCTATGCAATGAAAAGAGCTAAAGACTTATTTTTTAAAAAACACCAAAAGTGGAAATTGTCTATGTCTAGAGGACATTATGGTATGTCTATGTCTAGAGGACATTATTCTTATATGGTATGGGCCTGGTTATAGCAAATTTCAGCACAGTTTATGAGACTTTGTTCTTTGGGGGGGCATTAAGCTTCCTAATCACTATGTAATAACATGTATTTTAACTCAGTGGGCTCAAAAGAGTGGAAGGGAAGTTAGAGAGAAATCAGTATTAAACCCTGGGCTGCCATAGTGTTTTGCACATACTTCATCTACCATAAGGATATTGCAAATTTTATCATCCTAATTGTAAGGAGCTACAGATGGAAGACTAAATATAAGGGCAGATGGAGAAGTAAATGTAGACTCACACACCAAGCCCCATAAGGAATGCTATATGGTAAGATTGCTTCAGCAAATACAGAATATTGGGCTGATGGTGTGAAGTGACCTTATGATGTGAAATTTGTGTAATCAGAAGAATCGGAAGAAGCCGGCTATGGACATTTGCAGTACAAATGTTCTGATGTTATTAATAAACTTGATAAAGGAGAAGGAGACTGAAATCAGTTAAACCTGTTTCAGTTGATGACATTTTAAACATCTTAAAATTGCTTTTACATGTTTTCTTAAGGAAAGTAACCAAACTAAGACAAATGAAGAAGGTGAGAAGGAAGTAGTCTTTATTGATTTATTTGACTGGATTTGGAGGGAAAAGATTTTTCCTGCTAAAGGGTAGAAGCCTTGCTTTCTGAAGGGGGTGGAAAGAATCCATACGCCTCTACTTACATTGCTTTTCTCTGAACCATTTTATTCTTCTTTCACTGAATTAAGGTTCTGGGATGAATGAGACCCTTTCTGAGAACAAATGTGCAGTTTCATATCCTGTGTCTTTCTTGGCTTGTCCAGGAGACCATTTACAGTGATCTGATTTGGGCATTGGAGCATGTAACCAAAGGCATAAAAAGACTCTCAAGGAAAGTGAATGTCCTTCCCCTGTGATCAATGTCATGATACGAAAACAGAAGGTACAACAAGAAAATTCCTTCCATTTGTGGTAGGGAGAAGAGTAATGGTTTAGAGAATCAGATTAGAAATGGGAAGACCCAGAGCGAAATCCCTACTTAGGCATGAAGTTCATTGGCAGTGCAGTCCTATGCAGAGCTGATGTCAGTAGATTTAGACTGGAGTAACTTTGCATAAGACTACATTGTCAATACCCATGAGTATGGAAGTCACAATCTCATAGGTGTAGCATCAATAGAACATGGCAGTACCAAGTTTACAGGATGTGCCACTAATCATGGGTGGCTCCATCTACCATATTGTGTTACTTCGTTTTTTGCTGCTGCAATTTCCAAAAACAAACTTTAAATTAAAGGTTGTATGTTACTCTAGTATTTATATGGCTGTGCTTGTTTCTACACTATGCATCCAATTAATGGACCAAATATAAAAGTTTCTTTCATTGATGGAACCAAGTCAGCAGGTAAGGACTCAGGCACTTCCACCAAAGAAATTGCACAGCCTGTGGAGGGGTGTTTGGGTTTTTTGAGCCATGATGGAGCAAAAGCCCCAAGGGCAGGGTCTGGTTCAATGACAGAGCTTCTGTTTTGCATGTAGAAGACCCCAGATTATTGTGAAAGATCATGGAGAGCAGCTGCAAGTCACAATAAGCCAGGTGACCCCAACATTGTTGAGCATGTGTACACTTTTGGAATTTAGAGAACACTGAGTGGGCACCACCACCAAATGACTGTCATGGTAGGGGTGCACAGCCAACATCCAGATGGCTCCCATAGGGTCTGGGTCAAATCCTCAAATATTGGAAGGTTCTAAGCCAAGTGTCCTTCTCTGATGACAATGGCTGTTTTTGAATGGGTCCTCCCTGCAGATAGAAAGGTGATCACTCCTGGTCTCTTCTCAAGTTCTGTCTGTTGTAAGGAGATACAGGAAAAACAGGATTCGATTTTTACTTTAGAGAAAAGGATGGTTTGGGGAAGAAGAAAGAGAGCACCTAAAAACACATCAACAGGCTCCACTTTGATAGACAAATGATCTGATGTAAAAGACAACCTGAAGTCAGCACAAGGAAGCTTCATTATTCATCTGTGTATTCATACGGTGAGCCAACAACTTAAAGAGCCACCCTATCCTCATCACTGCCCCACAACATTTCTGTAAAACCATGGAGGGGGGAACCATATACACTGCGCTGAACTACTTGCAAGAGCATTGGGATATCAATGTATCAGATAAATAGTTTTCCTGCCACATAATAGCAAGTCTGACTTTTTTTGATGGAGTCTCTTCAGTGTGTCATATTCTGATGATGTCAGGTGATCCTGCCATGAGATGGATGGGAGGGTAGGAGGGATGGATGGTCTGTAACTTTTCATGTCTGGAATGTTGGGAGGTGTGTAGGTTGCCTAGGAGACGGTGGATTTCACAGCCTGGCCAGTCTGCTATCTCACCAAATGGCCTTGGTCTCACAGTCCTTGTTTTCCTCTGCAGAGACAGCTTTGGGCCAGTTGGTTATTTACTGCTTTATAACTTTCACACCTCTTCCCGCAGGTGGGCTTAATAGTCATTGGTATATGGAGGGGGGAGGGGTTGGCACCAGTGGGTATAACAGTAGATGCTTCTTCGATGTAACTTATCCCTGACAAAGGAATGTTAGTGTGCCTTTAGAACTGCTTTCAATAAACGCTCTCTTCTTCATGAAGCCTGGTGTTTGACTGACTTTCTGAAGTGCCTGACAGATGATTTAAACAGATGTGAGTGCAGATGACTATACTGCATCCTGTTATTACATAACTACATGTATGCCATCATCACTGCTGATTTGTCACACTGAGGCCGAGTTCAGACTGGCAGTTTGAAGCAGGAGCGAGTCATGGCAAAAAAGCCCCAGAACAAACTGTTCCGGGTTTTCCCGGTTACACTGTGCCGATCGGGGCTTTTTTTGTAGAAAAAACCCAGCAGGAACTCAGTAGCATAATAGGCCACACCCAACAGCAGAAACTCATTAGCATATTAGGCCACAGCCCTGACAGCACAGCTCATTAGGATATCAGGCCACACCCCCATGTTGCCAGAAGTGTGGCCATCCAGCCACACCCACCTTCTGCTTCTTATTCTGTTTACCTTGTTTGTTGCCAAAACCCAGGGCTTTTTTTTGGAGCAGGAACTCCTTTGCATGTTAGGCCACACACCCCTAATGTAGCCAATCCTAATGAGTTACTGCTGTTGGGTGTGGCCTGTTATGCTAATGAGTTCCTGCTGGGCGTGGCCAGCTCAGGAGCCAGCTGGAACTCTGTTCCTGTGCGTTCCTGCCCAAAAATAGCCCTGGTGCCGACTGATACGGGAGCATACTGGGGAGGAGGTGTGAGGGAGCATTCACACTGTTGGTCTGAAGGCGCGACTGTAAGGCACAGCTTTCTGTTTCGCTAATCTGGAGATATACGCTTATGCGCACATGAACACAAGCAACAATCACGGATGTTAGCATTCACACTTTGTTGGTGTGGGATAGACACGCTTTCTGGGGTTTGATACCACTTTTAACAGTTATCTTTTTAACTCAGGAACAACGCGTTACAAGACAGGTTGAATATGGTTGGGGAATGCTGGACAGATGTGCCTGTGTGAACACCCCCTTTAATCCACTTATGAAACGCTGCTGAAACGCGCCTCTCTTGGGGCAAACTGCCAGTCTGAGCTCGGTCTGACAAAGTTTTCAGAAGTTGCAAAATGTCAAACAGCCTCATCACTGCTTACTTATTGACAGCTATAAAGAGAACAACGGCACACTTGAATCTTTTCAGGATTTACTCGGTAGTTCTTCCCCTCTCTACAGACTGCACACTCAGTTCTTTTGTCATCTGTTTTTGCCATATTTTGGCCTCAGTATTGTTGTTAATTAGAGGTGAC
Source organism: Gekko gecko (assembly GCA_029375565.1). NCBI lineage: Eukaryota > Metazoa > Chordata > Lepidosauria > Squamata > Gekkonidae > Gekko > Gekko gecko. The sequence continues at coordinate 112,929,225 of JAPDNY010000009.1, forward strand.
TATAGTTTGATTAATTGTTAACATGTGTCACATATGCACAATATGAAGAGCTGCAAGTCTAAATTTTTTCCACTTAGTGCATGCCTGAATTCAATGGAAAGAAGCCAAACATTTCTTTTTAATAACTAAGAACCTAATCTTATCACAGTGAACAATATGGATGTAATCAAAATAAGACACTCTAATCCATTTGAAGTGTTAAAAGTTCACAGAAGTATGTAGCAATTTTGGGCCACGTTTTACAATGTAATGCAAGCTGGATCACAAATGAAGGAACAGAGGCCATCGTAGTGATCTTCTGCTGCCTGAGATTCACCGTATTTGCTTCCAGGTTTGTGGTGAGCTTCTGAAGCCAAAAAACATGCCTGTTATAAGTTCTTTTCTGTGTTTTGTTTCCCTTGGAGAGCTTTGCTTCAGACCTGTGGAATTAGAAGAATACATATATTGACTATTTACTTTGGGCTGTAGGTTTTATTTCAGGACAGATGCATTGAAGGGTTTATTTCTTTCATAGTTCTTTGGGGAGCACCATGGCTTAATGGTTAGGCATCTGCTTTGCACAAAGAAGGTCCCAGTTTCAACCCCTAGTATCTTCAGTTAAAAGGACCAGGTAGTAGGTCATGTGAAAGACAACATGAAGCTAAGAAGAGTCACTGCCAGTCTGAATAGCCAATGCTGAATTTCATAGACCAGTGGTTTGACTCAGGATAAGGCAGCTACATGTGTCCAAGCTGTTCATTTCTCTTTCCCATCCATGGAGAATTTGTACCACAGTCACCACCCTGGTAATATTGCCAATTAGAATGCACAGCATGAGGTCATAAGTTTTCCTAACCACCCACATCAGTAGCTTTTAATTGCTGATATATAGGGTTGCCAGGCACATTAAGGGGTGCATGGTAAAATGACATTTTTGACATCATTTCCTGTTAAAATCTTGAAGTGAAATCACAGACACTCTAGGATTTTGCCAGTCTCTGTCATTTTAACATAGACTATTGGTGATGTCACTTTCAGATTTTAGTCAGAAGCTACATAAATGTATCAACGAAGTCCTTCCCCTCCCCTATTTTCTCCTGCCACTCATTTGAGGACTAGCTTAACAGGGCAGCTTTCGCAGAGTTTGCCTGCAGAAACTGAGCAAATGGCATCCTTACTGTTGTAGTTTTTAAAACTAACAATGGGGTGGTCCCGATTCACTTGACAATATTATTCTAAGATCCAATACAGTGTGTGAGGGGGATGAAAAAATTCTCCATGGGGATGCCAGTCCCTATGGTGAATGCTTACATCTGAATCAGCCCTATCTCCTTTGTTTTTCCTTATGCTCACTCTCATTCTTTTCTTTCTGCACGAGGTTACTGTCACCACATCTCCTTAAAGCTTGAGTGAGCAACATGAACTGTAGTCTTGAGGAATGTTGGTTGAGGATATCAGAAGTGTGCATGCATTCCCCAGTTCTTGTCATGGCCAAGCAAGTTATGTGTTCATATGATTGTTGGCCTGTGTTGATATTGATGGGGGAGAAAAGAAACGGGGCTTTATTGAGTCCTATTATCCCCCTCCCCCTAGTGTAGATGCTGTGTCTAAATGAATTTTGTCTCCCAATGCAAAAGGAAATTAAATCTCTCATAGAAGAGGTATAATTGTGCCCTGTCCCACCTCAAAAAGGAAACTGTTGTAAATAAGATCTGTAAGAGAAGAGTTACACTCTGAGGGGGAAAAAACAGAACAAAAACCTCTACTATTTTCATTTGCTGGTTCTGACTAATTTTTTAATGCACGACTTTTATATTATATAGCCTCTGGAAGTAAGTGAAATATAATTCTAATTAATTTTTCCTACGGCTGTATACAAATCAATAACTGTAAGCATCCCAAAGGAAAATGCACGCGATGTGGTACTCCAGGTTCCTAATGAATGCAAATAAGCTGACCTTTTTCTGACAACTCTGAATATTGTTTCACAATTTTACCACTAAAATTGCTGTAATCAGCAATTCATACAGCAAATATGGACCCAATAACAGTTCAAAATAACTATTCATTATAGCAAAGCAGAATGCAAATTTCCCTGGACTCTTGCAAACTTTTATGCAAGCAGAGTGCCCCACCAAAATCACTCTGAAGGCCACCCTTACCTTTTTCATTAATCCAAGGGGGCCACATCACTGTGTTAATTGAAAGAAAGCCTTTTGGTTATGATTTTTTTAAAAAATCCTGTTCCATGTTGCTTCTCTTTTTCTGACTCTTATCCATAACACACCCTCAATTCTGTCTCTGCATGACTCAGTTAGCTCTGTTGATCCATCATCATCATCACTGCTCTCTGCTGCTTTCAATCATCTCATTCTGTGCCATCACAGGTCTGCATCCCCATCTCAGTTCTAATATTATAGTAGTCTTTAAAAAAAAATCCCACCCTTCCTCCAAGAAACTCACAGTGGGCATGCATTCCCCCATTTCTCTTCAGAATAGCCCTGTAAGGTAGGCTTGGCTGACAGAGAGTTAATGGCCCAAGGTTACCAAGCAATATGGGAACTGAAATCAGTTCCTTCAGATCCAAGTATGACATATTAACTACTGCACTATACTGGTTGATCAGCTATATTCCTTCTTCTGTTTCCTCATGTTCAAATCTGTTTGTAATTCTAGCTCATCCCCTTCCTTTCCTTTCTCAGAACACTGGTGGCACTTTCCTTCTTTCTGCATTACCAAAAGGTTTTCTGTACCATCTCTGCTACCTCCTCTTAATTCACCCCAGATGTCTCTCTACACTCTTGCCTTTTGGTTCTTCCTGTTTTTTTGTTGATCCTTGTTGAACTGTTCTGTCCCGAACTCATCTTTGGATTGCATCCAAAGACTCTGTTCTATTGAACCAATGATCATGAGGAGCTCCCTACTTGTGAAAGGAACTTCTTGTGCCACGGGAGCTGTTGTTGGGTACAACACAATATACTTTATTATCAAATATAGATTTTTCAACTTTAAGACATCTGCTTCAATTCCAATGGTTTTCACCTGCTAACATGTAAGCATATCTGGTCTAAGGACTGTAATAGAAATAAACTGAAAAAACCTGCTAACAAAAAATGTGGCTAATCAGGGGGAGCACAGCATTGTCCATGTTTTTAAAGGACCTTGCCCTCGGTGAGAATTGGTGCAGTGTGTGGAGCACCACAGTGTTGTTGCACTCAGATATGGAAAGACAAAAATGAAATTCTTGGTTGGCCCACAGAGCAAGCCATCATTTCTCAGGCTAACCTGCCTTTTTAGAATTATTGTGCAAGCACAATGCTGCCCATTCCTAGAGCTGCCTAGTGCAAGCAAGGAATACAGATGTGACTTACAGTGAAATCCAAATCAAGTCTACTCAGAATCCTTTTCTGGTCAGTTCAGTGGGGCTTACTTCTAGGAAAGTATTTTTATGATTGTACTGTAAGTAACTCCATTGATGTTTTGCCACTGATTCAGTAAAAATGGGTTGCATTGTAATCCTCCTACATTTTAATAAGAAACATTAAATAAGCAGCATGTTACTTAAAATGGTTCTATGTTTACTTAGCAGGCATTAACTAATTAAATAGACATAGAACCATAGCCAGGAGATCATAAGATTTTCTGGCAGCCAGAAGTTCTAGCTCTTTAGCCTTATGAACCACTAGGCAATTGCCTTAGCAGGCAATTTTCTGCATACAGTTAGCCGTGGAGCAATTTGGAATGATGTAATAGAGATTTGATTGAATAAAACAGGTATTGCTTAATATTCCATGAGATGCTGTCCCTATGTACAGTAATATGTAAGGAATGTTGGGGAAAATAAATAGGAAAAAATCCATGTGATAGCCAATTGTTATTATTGTACAAAGTTCCTAAGTGTTTTGCTGTGCAGACTTTGTCACAGACTGTGGACAGTTCCAGCACTTGGTGAATGCTCTGATTCCCCCTGACAAAGCCTGCATGGTGAAACATGTAGGGACTTTGTACAATAATAACTCAGTCAACTGTCACCTGGCATTTTTTTTCTTTTTGTTCTGTTGGCACATTGCTGGGTACAGCCAATTTTTTCTTCATCCTGGGAAAAATAAATGTCACTCAAAATTGTATTTGAGAAGTATTTCATGAAGGACACAACTCTGATGTAAAATAATGTGGTAGCACGAGCATAAGTCTAAAAGATTTTTATAACAGGTTTTAATTAAATTAATCACATAAGAACTCTTAGGGTGAAAATACGTGATCGGAAACATACAATTAAAGATAAACATTATGGAGTGATCCAGCTAAATGTCAGCACTTTTGAGTCCAGTTGATTTCGATGGTATAAAAGCTTCTCCCAGTGAAATTCCATAGGGATTAAAAAGTGTTTAACTTTGGATGCATCATTCCCATATATAACCACCCCCCCAAATCAACAAAGTCTGAAAGAAGGAAAACTACAACCCAGTACATATTTCATCTTGCCCAATGCCTTCATACTCAACAGGATAACAATGTCTAAAAACATGAATTTTTTTTAAAAAAAACATTTTATTTAGATATTTATACCCTGCTTTTCTCCCCAATGGAGACCCAGAGTGGCTTCAACATTGTTTGTCTTCCCCTCCCCACTCCATTTTGTCTTTACAGAAACAAGAGTGACTGATCCAAGGGTACCCAGCCAGCTTCCATGGCAAAATGGAGATTTGAACCTGGGTCTCCCAGATCCTAGTCCAACATTCTAACCACTACATCACACTATCTGTGAGTGACTATGTTGCAGTATGCCATTCCCCCATTTATATAAGTTTTTATTTTGCTATTTAATAACAATTCATTTTCAAAGTTTACTAAAACAGATCAGACTGCCCTGGTGAAGCGTATTGGATCGATGAAAACAAAAAAGAAATTTGGCTAATTCTTACTCTACATAGGATACCCGGGGCATTCTTAACTGAACTAAACCATCTTTTCTTGATGACATCTCAAAGATATCTCTACTGTCTCATACTAGCGATTCTTTCATGTTCCGAATGAATCCCTAGTACATCTCACTCAATATTGATCTTTAAACCATGTCTCCCAATCCTTTTCCCAGTGTGGTCACTGAACAGTATAAAAGTTCAATAGGAAGATCAGCTGCTCATCCACTTTTTGCTAAAGCAATTTGTATTATGGATTTACTTTAGCAGTCTACAGTGGCAGTTGCTGTTTTTACTATTTAAATGCTTTGATTATCTGACCTTGCTTACTTTATCTTTTTAAGCGCTGTGCATGGGCTTTAAAAGTTGATCAATAACAGGGGATTCCTCTACCACATTATGCAGAAATCAATCCTGTTTGGAACTATTTGTATTTTGCTCTTACAAGTCCATCTATCTATGTTAATTTTATATATTCTTTTTCTTCCTTATGTAATTTGGGCCCAGTTTTACAAATATACATTCCTGGCTTCCCAAGGAAATCCAGGGACTGTGACGTGTACTCAATATTTAATGGAAGAAAAATTTCCTCCTAGAGGAATTTAATATGAGACACGATGAGCATCTGGCTGGGGTGGCATAAGTCTAGGCATTCCTGCTGTTGTAGCAGATTGCACTAAATGACCCAGAATATTCCTTGCAACATTATAATTTTGTTGCATCTGGTAGTGTTTTGCAGAATAGGATTCTTTAGATTATTAAAGCTAGTGAGGTTATATTTTACTGGTTGTTCTGTAAAGGCATGCATTCTTATAAAAAAAATAAAGTTCTGCATTTTCCCCCTTTTGGACTGAATTAACACAGACATACAAAGCAAGAGCCCTGCACCCATAGATTCAGGGGACTACTTGGTACCAATGTGCTGTTATATGTTGCACCCGTATTTACGCCTTGTTGTTGTATTTTGCCTTTCCACCAAGTACACACAGTCTTCCATCACATCTTAATCATACCCTTCCTTATTCCACCTTCTTTCATTTTATTCTCACATTCCTGTCAGGTAGGTTAGGTTGAGAGACTGTCATAGGCCCAATGTCACCCAGCAAGTCTCATGACTGAGCAGAAATTTGAACATGAGTTTCTCCAGTCCTAGTGTGGCACACTAATAATCACACCACCCTGATTGTGTTCTTGTGGTCCTATGCCTCTTCTTTCCTGTCCCCTCACCTGCCTAGCATCTCTTATTACTCCTTCCACCTTCCTTGAAGTGAATGAGTCCAGTGTTTTAATCACATTAGGAACAAGCCTTTTTTCTTTACTCCAGCAACTGAATTTATGCTTAGTTTTCCATTATTTACCCTTCCCAGTTCAGAAAAAATATACATGAAAAAATATGGGTATGGAAGTCACTTATTTCTATTTTTCTCTCTGTTATTAGGTTGGCAGTCCTACCCAGAAGTTACATCACCATGTTGAGCAACACTCTAGGGATTCTAACAGCCTCTCTGGTAAAGATTACAGAGATTGAAGGAATTCCTGAGAGTTGCTCAACATGCAACATGGTGATGTGATGCTCTGGAACATGCAGAAGTAGAGTCTTTGAAGAGAGTGCTGATGGGAGTCGGAAAGTGTGGGGAATCTCAAAATGAGTGAAGCAGGATGGCAATTACTCCCAAGAATATCATTTTCAAGGCTGATTAGAAGTTTATTATATGCAAATTTTAAAAGGTTGCTTTGAAGTTACATGTCTGTGGCTATATAAATTTATAGCTTGCTGTGGTTGCAACCTAGAACACACATTCCATATGGTACTCATACTAAAAATACTTTTCATCTAGCAGTTTGGTAGTTCCAGGCAGATCTCAAGCTTTATTTTAAAAAACCAGTCACAGAGCTAAATCTAGGAAGCTAATAGGGCCTGTGAAACAGAATTGTTTCACCAGGCCTATGGCTGAGATGGCAGGTGTCTAATTACACTGGCCTCCCCTGCTCCTGCTTGGCATCCTTTACTACCTGCTGCTGCCTGTGGTTTGCCCACTTGCCCAGGTTTGGCTTATTGAGCATTTATACAGGTAGTCTTTCTTAGTACCTCTATAAATTGTACTGATTGCCATCTGGTCTATTGTAGGTCTTATATTTGTAATTATGTTTTAATTGTTTAAATTGTTAGGAAATTGTTGTTGTTTAATCATTGTTGTGACCTGCCCTGAGCCCTGCTGTGCAGGGGGAGGCGGGATAGAAATTCAATTTTTTAAAAAATGAGATTGCCTTGTTGAATCAAAGTGGTGAATGCAGCTCTTGAATCTGTCACTGGGTCCTCAGACTTTGTCTACGTATCTGAAAAGCACAGAGATTAAATCAGCTGCTGATATTTGGAAAACTGGAATTCAGACTGAATATTCCAAATGTTGCACCCATAAATGTTCATTTATACAAATTACAACCTGTTTGTGCAACATCAAAACAACAAGATCTATGACACAGTGTGTAATGTAATATGTAAGTAGCGATGATGCATTGTGCCCAGCAGTGAAAATTCACTAAGGAGAGCATCCAAAGATTTGAAGTAAAGCAAATATATTGATTAGATTTTTTTTAGTCACTGCTCACTGGAAAGGTCTCACGGTGACTTGCAATATTAAAACCAATAGAGTAAAAACAACAAATGTAAAAATTAACATTAAAATATTAAACTGTTAAAATATGTGGCTATCACTATACCACTAATAAAAACAGCCCAAATTTTGGAGGTTACTTCCAAAGGCCAGCCTAAACAATTTGGCCCTGCATGTCCTGTAGAAACTACGCAAGTCTGATAGGGCACAGTTGTCATTTGAGAGAGCATTCCACAAGGTAGGGCCACAACTGAGAAGGCCTTTCCCTTGTAGATAGCCAACCAAGCCATCCTGGGGCCAGGATCCTAGAAGAAGCCCCTAGAGGATGACTGGAAGGAGTGCAGGGGAGTAGTAAGTATCACACAGATATATAACCAGAATTGGCAAACATACAGATCAACTGACATTTCCCCCCCTACAATCTACTATTAAAAATGAAAATTAATATATCTCTCCATCTTCTGGCAACCAGTACCTGATGCAATTCAGAAAGCTGTCATGGCCACTGATATAATTTGGAACATATGGAAAAAAGAAAGGATATAACAAATAGGTCAAACACAAAAACCTATAAAAATTAGAATTTTTTTTCCCAAGGCAGTGCAAGGTACTCCTAATGGCCTCACTCTCATTAGACTCCTAGAAAAAGGTCCCTATTTTCTTATGGTCATATCCTGATGGATTCTATCCACCCCCATGTGATCTAGATCTCATAAATGTAGCTCTGTTATATTTCAAATGCATTATAAAGCCATTTGCTTACAACTAAAATAGCTTAAAGCATTTAAAAGGTTAGGCATCTCATGGAGATAGGTTTGTCCCATGGCTATTAACCATTAACTAAATGGAACCTCCATGTTCCAATGCAATATATTTCTGAGTACCAGATAAACAACAAGAAATGTCTATTTCCATCACACCTTCCAAATGCATATAGCTGTTTTCATATTTACTGTACTCAGTTGGTCTTCGTTCAGTCCAGGCATTTCTCTATTCTAATAATGTCCACTCTAATATCTCAGGAGCTATCCAAAATTAAAGGAAAAACTTATACTCCTCACTCAGTCCAAAAGGAAAAGTTAACCAAGTAGATTGCGCATGATGTAATGCAACTGATTTAAATATACACTGTAATTCTCAAACTTAGCTCCTTCTTATAGGAAAATATAATGTGAGCAAATGCTACACTGAAGTTTAAATGACAAATTAGAAATACCAATCAATATGAGTTTAGGAAAATGGGGTTGCTTCTAGGGGTGTGCAAAAAATCCCTCCCCCCATTCAGGTCTGTTGGACCTGAAAAATATCAGTATTCCAAATATCATAATTGTATTGGGATTCCAGTAAATATTTGGGAAACCTGAATATATTTGGCTCCATTATACCCTATGGGGACCATCCCCATAAGGTATAACAGAGAATTGATCCAAGGTTATTCAGGGCTCGGGGGGGGCTGTTTTTTTGAGGTAGAAGCACCTCTCCTCAAAACATCCCCCACATTTTGAAAAGATTGGACCAGGGGGTCCAATTCTATGGGCCTCCAAATAAAGTGCCCCATCCTCCATTGAAACAAATGGAGGAAATAAGGCATTTAAGGAGCCCACTGTCTCTTAAAATGCTTACTGAGTTCACTTGCCAAGTTGTGCTGCGGTAGCCCTTCGAAAATTAGCTGTGGTCCCTTTAAATGTGTTAGAGCTGTGCCCGAAAAAAGCCGAATAATATTGGCTTTTATTGGGGCATGGCTATTTTGGTAGCTGAATCAGATTCTCCATAAAGTATTATCGGTGTGCATGATTGGCATGCGTGACTGAAACTTGGGTATGAGGTGGGGAGACAGTAGCGCTCTCCTGGCTCCACCCTGGTTTGCGGACCTTCACCAATCACAGACTGAGGGGTGGGGGGAGGAGTGGCACTGTTCATTCAGGAGCCTTACTCCTACAGGGCACTCCCACCATTGAAGTTTGCAGGCATCGAGTGGTCGGGCCCAGTGTGGGAAGCCAGGGAGAGTTTGGCTATCTGGTTGGTGTACCGACTGCCTAATGCACCAGCCAATAGCCTGCCATCTCTGGTTGAGGCCATGTCTGGATGGGCATTGGAGTTCCCTAGGTTGAGAGTCTTGGGTGACTTCAATGTCCATGCCGATGATACGGCCTCTGTACCGGCAATGGACCTGGTGTCGTACATGGCGGCACTAGGATTCACCCAATATATAATGGCCCCTACACACCAGGCCAGGCATACGCTTGATCTGATCTTCACAGCGGGGGTTACAGTGGACGGGATCACTGCCTTGGTGGTGCCATGGTTGGACCACCACACCCTGAAGGTCCATGTGAATGTGTCCCTCCGACCCTGTTTGGGTGGAAGTGTATTTTGGCTCACCCACAGAGCCAAATGGATGCTCAGTAATTTCAGATGGCTCTGTGGGATCCCATGCCCCCTGGCAGCATGTTAGAAGAGCGTGTCGAGGACTGGCATGGCCGGCTCTCAGCAGCCATTGATGAGATTGCCCCCTTGACGCTCTCTGTGCCCTCATTCTAAGCGGGCTCCCTGGTTTACTGAGGAGCTGCAGCAAATGAAATGAGGCCTCAGATGACTAGAGAGGTGGTGGTGGTGCGCCTGTGACAAAGCAGCAAGAGCATCATATAGGATGTTTAGCCACAAAGAGACAAATCTGTGCAGCCATAGTTGTGTCTGCTAGCTCACACCCTGCACAATTATTTAGAACTATTCAGTCATTAACAGAGCTGCCACAGGGCAGGCCAAATGATAGGAAATTGGACATTGGCTGTGAGGCGAGCTATTTTGCAGATAAAGTCCTGCTGCTCCGCCACAATTTCCCGGCCACAGTTGAGACAGTGAGCGAACTCGAGGTTCATGCATGTCTTCTAGTTCCACTCTGGATTATTTTAGTCCACTCAGTCTTGAGAAAGTCGACAGATTGCTCTGAATGATACACCCAACCACATATCCGTGCCCTTCATGACTTATAAAAGCTAGTCATGAGGGGCTACGAGGTGCCTTTAGGGACATTATCAATAAGTCCTTCTATGAGGGGCTGTTCCTGGGGGCACTCAAGGAAGCGATGGTCCACCCTCTCCTGAAAACACCATCACTGGATCTGGCTGAATTGGCCAACTATCGGCCGGTTTCCATTTTGCCCTATTTGGGCAAAGTACTGGAGAGAGTGGTGGCGATTCAGTTGCAGAGCTTTATGGATGACACTTCCATGCTGGACCCATTCCAGTCTGGCACTGGTTACTCTCACAGATGACCTCTGAAGGCATCTGGATCGAATTGGCATGGTGGTACTGGTGCTGTTGGATCTGTCGGCGGCGTTTGACACCATCGACCACCAGTTACCAATGGAGTTGGAGGTCCTGTGCCTGAGTCGGAGTGAGTCGGGGTTAGGGATCCCACTACCAACGTTTGGTGGGGCACCACTGGTGCCAGCGCCAAGGGTTAGGAGTCTGGGAGTGCTCCTGGATGCCTCCTTAACGATGGAGGCCCAGGTAGCAGCCACTGCCAAGGTGGCTTTTTACCATCTACGGCTCATTAGGCAGTTGGTTCCCTTCCTTGAACGCAATGACCTAGCAACAGTGATCCATGCACTGGTCACCTCAAGATTAGACTAGTGCAATGCTCTCTACATGGGGCTGCCCTTGTCCCAGATCCAGAGGCTGCAGCTAGTGCAGAATGCCGCAGTCAGGCTGCTGATGGGTCTCTCTATATGGGACCATGTCCAGCCTGCACTGAGAACACTGCACTGGCTGCCTATAGTGTACTGGATTCAACACTGCTTGACCCTCCCTGGTCCAAAGGAAGCCAGGCTTAATATCACCAGAGCCAGGGCTTTCTCAGTGGCGGCTCCATACTGGTGGAATGAGCTCCTGGAGGACATCAGGGCCCTGTGGGACCTTTTACAGTTCCGCAGGGCCTGTAAAATGGAGCTCTTTCACCAGGCTTTCGATTAGGAGCCATCACTGATGAATATGCCCTGGAACATCTTCTGGCTTGAAATTTAGAACATCTTCTGGCCTGAGACCTTATTGGATGCTACTTCTATCATTGGGTGTGATTTGGATTATAGCCATCATGTGTCGGTTTTTATTTGTAACTGTTGCTGTTTTAACTTGGTCTTGTATTCTCTAATTGTTTTAACTCTGTATTGTTTATGTTATTTTAACCCTGTTAGCTGCCTTGAGCCAGCATGTCCGGCAAGGCAGGATACAAATAGAAATAATAAAATAAATAAATAAATAAATCTCTGATAAGGTATTTTTTTGATATTTATTCAGCTAGTATATACTGGTATATACTGGCTTAGTATATACCGAGCACACACCCAGTGAAGGTAGTTCCATGGAATTCATGAAATGTAATGTTTAATGGCAAGAGTATTTTTCAGATTTTGTTCAGACATTTGCATTTCCATAGAACTCCAGTTACTGCTTGAACACATTTGTTGTAAATGCACACATCATTTTTCAGGATCACAGCATCATGTTGTGGTATACTTGATTGGAGTAGAGATTCAAAAACATAACAGGATATTGATGCTACGGTATTTGACAAGATTACAGGTTTGGCAGGAAAAAGTTAAAAAACTATAACAAGAACCAGCCTCTGAGCAAAATGCTACAGGCATGTTGATATTATTAGAATATATAATGCATATATGTGCATGAAAACAATGAAGATTTGCTTAATAGCTGATATGATGGCATCACAGTAGATATCCAAGCAATATTGCCCTGTATACCCAGAGGAAGAAATGAGACATCAGCATATAGGCTAGAGCATAGATTTTATTAACTGCTGGTCTGCATAATTATTGACACTGATGGATCATACCAGTGTTCCATCAAGGCCACTATACTGTGTTACACAGTGGCCAACCCAGTTCTTCTGGAGTGCCAACAACTAGGCATAGAGGCTGAGGCCTTTCCTTGATATTGCCTCCTGACACCAGTATTCAGAGGTTTTAAAAAGGTAAAAGTTACTGCCTCTGAATGTGGAGGTTCCCTTTAGTAGCCACTGATAGATTTATCCTCCATGAATTTGTCTAATTCCCTTCTAAAACTGTCTATACTTATGGTCATCACTACACCCTCTGGCAGCAGATTCCACATTTTAATCACTTCTTGAGTAAAGAAGTGTTTCCTTTTGTCCTTACTGAATCTAGTGCTCATCAACTTCACTGGATTCCACCAAATTGTTGTATTTTGGGAGATGGAGATAAACTTCTGTCTACTCTTTCTACCCCACGCATAATTTTATAAACCTTTATCATGTCTTCTTAGTTGTCTTTTTTCTAAACCGAGAAGTCCCAGACTCTTGAGCCTCTCCTCATAGGAAAGATGCCCCAAGCCCCTAATCATCTCAGTTGCCTCCTGTGTTCAGGCTCTGATGGTTGTCTGTGTTTGGGCAACCCCACAACTATTCCATACTCATCCACCATCACTGCCGGGCCTTGTTTATCCTTTCCTGAGAACAAGCCTGTGGCAAAGAAGATGCCATACCGCATCCCTTTTCACCTGGCCATACAGCAACTGGGGTTCAGCAGATGCTGCCTTAAGGGAGCCCCCTCTCCACCTTCCCACTTGCACTACCACTCAGTGGCTGGCTTGTGTAAAACTTAGGGATGCCAGCCTTCAAGTGGGACCAAGGGATCCCCTGGAATTACAGTTCAGACTACAGTGATCAGTTCCCATGGAGAAAATGGATGCTTTGGAGGGTGGACTGTATTGTATTGTACCCTACTGTGGTCCCTGACCTCCCCAGGCTCCACCCCCAGATCTCCAGGAGTTTCCAAACCTAGAGCTGGCAACCCTACCTCCCACCTCCCACCCGATGGCCATGGGGAACCTGGTCACCCAAGTAAAACTCCTTTTATCCTTACATACATCAAGGTACTTTCCTATTATCCACACTATTCTTACCATCCCTAGTTAATCAGTCCCCAGAGACCAGGCCTTAATCAACCTCATCAAATGGTGTAGGTCTGCCTTCTCAAAATAATCTGAAATGAACCCCACAAAATCCTGTTTGGCCTCAACCATGATCAGCTGCTTCCACATTGACTATGTCAGGTAGACAGCTGCTGCAGTGACAAATCTGCAGAAAGGAGCCAGAGCCTGCTTAAATAATCACTCTCTGCCTCCAACTCTCCCCCATCAGAGTCATATAAGGCACCCAGGCCAGCCTACCCCCCTGAGAGCCTCATGTTCCATTTACAAAGGGGGCAGGGGCCAAATTGTCCCCACAACCATCAATAGCAGGGACTTCGCTATCATCATAGCTTTTGGTAGTTGTTTCATTACAGCCTAGATAATATATTACTATTGCTTGTTTCTAACAATGTATTCCAATGCAGTGCTAACCCTGTCTAAGTCCTTTGGAATCAATGCATTTCACAGGAGTGCACTCTAAGTGTGGCAAAAGAAATATTGTACCCACCCCCCAAAAAATGTGCTAACCATGGCTGAGATTTTTTTTATGCAGCATATTGAGACATTTAGAAAAATTCAGCATACATGACAATACTGAACAATAAAGCAATGTTTTGGCATTACCCCCACCCCACCCCGGAAACTCAGTTCAATGAAAACTAAGCAGTCAGTGCTATGAATGATTAAAGAATCTGGCAGATAAAAACTTTAAAAAATAGCCACTGGATATCTGAACCAGCTTTTCCCAGAGGTCATGTTTTAGATTTTCAGTATCTAATTCTTTTTTAAAAAATTAACAGTTCATGAAGAATAAAACCAAACTCTAGTGGGACAATTCACTTTTTATGCAAAACTTTTAGCTTGCAGTTATTGATTTAAGCAAAAGGCAGCAATACTGGAATTGAGAAAAAAGTTTGAGCAATAAGCTAGTTACTGAAAGTGTTACATCTAAGAGCCCTCTTTTCCTTTTCTGATGACTGCCTTTAAATGCAGAAAATGGAAAAGCCAAAATGGAAGACTCTCTACACAAAGCATATGCATTGCTCCATGGCCAGCCCCGCAACAGACAAGTCCATACTGTTTTTCTCAAGTGGGTAAATGTTAAGAGAGAAGAATCCAAGTTTCATGATGCAGCAGCACAAAGCTGGGAAGTGAAAATTATGTTGCAGCAGAGTCTTGAAAATATGACTGTAAAAGTTAATCAATAAAATGTCTATTCCTGTCTATTCACTAGGGGCCGCAGCTGCATAGCTTCACACAATCGATACTACAAATTATTACGATTTCCAGGTTCCCACTGGACATTCTGAACAAATCTTTCAAGTGTAACAGGCTTACATAGTGGGGTTGTTGTAGCTGGGTTCCCCCCCAACTTTACATGTAGCTCATCCAGTATAAGTGGCAATAAAATCTTAAAACCTGTGAATTTTGTACAAATGTTAAATATTTTATTTTCAGCTAAGCCTTGTTTTGTGCTGTCTTCCCTTTCAGTCCAGCAGCTAAGATAAATCGCTGCTTGTGCTTGCCTTAGGAACTTGTATTGTGACACCTACAGAATGGATAACTTTGCACTTTTGTTTTTACACATGTAGGAGGTAGACTCTCTACAAGCATATGATAGTATAAATAAACTGTCACCTACCTTTCTCTCCTGTTTGCCTAGTTTACTACAGATCAGACCTGTAGCCAGAACATTTTTATTGGAGGGAAATGAGTACAGTGATGGCCAGTCCATCATTATTTATTTACTTTATCATTTATTTGTTTATACTTTATTGTTTATTTACTAATTTTCTACTTGAGACTCAAGGTGGATTACATGGCATAAAACAATGTAATTGAAGAGCATGAGAGGTCTAATAAGCAATGCAATAGGACTAGGTTTACAAAAATTAGAAAAGTGCAAGAAAGTATCAGATATACTATGTCAAACAATGCAAAAAATAGAATTACCAAAAAAAAAATGAAAATAATGCTGTAAGCAGTTCTGAGGCTGCCACAACATCATTTAATGCCTTTGTTCCATAATCCCTCTCTCTCTCTGCTTTACTCTGACATGATGTTACTCCCCCCTGCCCTGGCTTTTAAACTCAGGGCTGTTCTGCTAACTGCTAATTCTGTTCTAACCAACTGCATAGAGAATTCACCCTTAGGATTCACACCTTTATTTACCTCAATTCCTTCCTTTTTTACATAGAGAATTACACTTGAAAGACTTGTGACAGATTTCACACCAACCCCTAGACCTGATTGGAAGGGCATAACAAATGATTGATGGGGCTCAGGCTCAGCCCCTTTTTGCAGCACCGTGACTAAGGGCCAGCTACAGACCAAACTCCCCCACCCCCAATCTCCCCTCTGTGCCAGCCATGTTTGCCACACTAGGATCCAGATCCTTAGCAGATTTGTGTGCTGGTGCAAAGAACAATTAAGATAACATTGTGCCTCCTTCTGTGAAAGATTCCTTTTATTACATGGACACAAGGCTGTTCTGTCTCCTGTGCCTGTTATCTTTGGCTTGGGAATATCTCCTTAGTGGCAAGGCTGGGAGAGGAATGATTTAATTCTTTACTACAAGGATTGCTTCCTATATCTTCCTCCAAGGAACTCTGGGGAGCATACATGATACTCCTGGTCACACTATATTCTGATAACAATGCTGAAAAGTAGATTAGGCTGGAAGTGAATGTGTGGCCCAAGTTTACTGGATTATGTTCAGGGCAGAGCAGGAATTTGAACCCAGGTCTATTGGCTCCTAGTCCAACACTTCAGTTGCTACACTGTGCTGACTTATCCTCTTTAGGTATGCTAGAAGTTACTGCGGCCACCATAACGACACTGAAATGTTGGGCAACAGAATATGGTAGCATAGGTGGCATTTTAAAGCTAGCAGCAACTGAGGAATGGCTACCCATTATATAGCATAGTGATTATCAAGTGTGCTCCCAAGCTGAGTTGCACATTTCTCACTGAATTTGTAGGATTGCACAGTAAATTGTGATCTGATCTCAGCCCCAAAGTCTCAGGCTCATAGTCTGTAATCTTATTTCCCTGGAAAGTGGGGCTTAGGCAAACCTCAGAGTCCCAATACGGGGGTAATAATACTAGCCAATTAAGGGTGATGATGATAATGTAGAGAGAGCTGAAGTGTAGTGAACATTGAACAGTAGAGAGTGTAGTGATCGATTCGAATATGGTCCCAACATGTAGGCTGCTAAAACTGCTCCCAGCTTTGCATTGGGAAGTAATAGCATCAGAAAGCCATTCATTGCAGGGATCACCCTGGTCATAAAACAAGCCTGCAAGCTAACACCACACATTTCTGGCTGGTGTGGAGGTTCTCGACATGACTGGGGGAATCCATCTGGTGAACAGCTTTCCCTTCGTGTTTTTCGTGGAGATAATGTCATGCAGGAATGTATTCAGTAACCTCCACATGCTTGAATCAAAGCAGGCATCATCTGAAGCCAGGTTAGTGCTTCTCTTGCTCTTGAAGTAACCATTCATTGGATGAATATAGACAACTATTTACTTGCAGGGATGATCACAGAACCTTTTGGAAAGCCTAGATCTATATTCCAGTACTGAGGGACTTGTGCCACACATTGGCATCCAATCAGAAATCCATGGAAGTGTGGTGTGACAAAATTCTCTTCAGCACCTGAGACGGCACGCTAGATAGCCAGTTTACTAAGCATTTGCACGAGCTGTTACTTGCCTACATTCCCACTCTATCAGTACCCCGTCTTCTTTATCTATGTCACTGTGGCCCACCAGCCACAGCAGCATTGCTAGCATAAGTCAGCCATGTGCTGCTGCTTCACAAAATATATGTAGTCCATCAATAACTAAGAATGTCTACATGTCTTGTGTTACACTTGAAAGAAGGGATTCCTAAACTGGGAACACACAGGCAAACCATATTTGACAGAGTGAATAATACCTCTATAACACCGATCAATTCAAGAAGCAGAGGATCTGACTGTTAAGGTTCCATATTAAATCCACTCTTTCTTCATCAGGGTTTACCGTAATATTCTTACATATCCTTCTATCTTAATAAGGGGAAAGTTTCTGGGTTTCATAAATGTCTGGAAATCAGTTCAATTGTTTATTTTGTTAGATTAAGCCAGATAACCCTGGACACTTTTAATACAAATTGTCAAATTATGAATCTTTTTTCTCCTCTGTTCACCTTTCCCCAAATGAAGCATGGTCTTCATAAAAGAAATGACATTACAACTTATTGCACTAAAATTAAACTGAGATGCTTAAGGAGAAAGGTGAGATGTAATATTTTACTTGGTAGGAATTTTCCACATGTTGCATACTATAACTATATTATAACTATCTATAAACTTTTCCCCCTTACATTCTAGATAAACAGAGTAGACTATTTACTGTGTTCAAAGACGGCTTTGCCTTGATCTCATAATACTGCTAACAAAGTTATGACTGGATTCGATATCATTTGAAACTCCTGATGCAATGGCATAAAAGTCTCCCTTGTAAAAGGTAGGCGAGTGACAATACACAAGTTCTGTGGCCAAAAGACCAGGCCCATTATTGTTTACTCACAGCTACTGGCAAGATTATTATTGGTCACCTATTTTGGAATTTAGCTTTAGGTGAGTCTCAGATGGGCCCTGAGGATCCCAGGTAAATGGACCACCATCTGCTCTAGGAATGTAAGAAACTGTTTTGTCATTTTGTCTAACAGTGTAATCAGAAATGTGGGCATCTTGGAGAAATGTGATGCTTGCCACCCATTTTTGATTAATAAAACCTCCTCCTGATTGAGCAATCACTCAGGGAACAGCATCTTAGAAACTCATGAAGTTCACATTTACTTTGTGATATTGCAAAACAGGCTGTCTAAATTGAACACACAATGTATGAAATTCAGCAAGAAGAATGCATTATTCAGAGTATTTATATAATGCAGAAGAGACAAAAGCATTTAGATGAGATGAATACCTTTCATAACATTCACTGGAAAACTGAACAATGAATCAATTTATGATTCATAAACATGAAAACCTTCTTTGTAAGTTTTAACTTTTTCCTTAAAGAAAAAAAGAGCTATTAGGATTAGTATTTGAGTTCATTTTAGCAACTTCATATGTTACTCGTTACTCTGACTAGAAGCTCAAACTCTTAAGTTTGCTTTAATTTGGTAGCGTCTTGCTTTGAGGCGGCTTCTTGAACCAAAAAAGACAGACAATAAGAGCCATATGTAACCTTCAGACCTTAAAAAAGAGAGGAAGAGGAGAATGCCACTGGCAGATAGACAATAAAGGAAAGCATTTTCCCCTCCACATCAGATTTTCACATATTCTAGGAGGGATAAAAAGACTAATAAGAATAATACTGGTTAACACACTAGTTTGATGTTTTTAAAAAATCATGAAAAGTTGTTTGTTAACTGAGTTTATCAACTACTTGATACTTGATTTAATCAATAAATTAGTCAAAGACAGTCACAAAACACACCACCTGAGCAGTACAAACCCTACAGCACAGAGCTAAAAGAATTACTGTTGAATTCTGGCTAGCTTTCAACCCTTCCTGTAACATCAAAACAAACAGTAACTCACTTGCAATCACTAATTTCTTCATGAGAAGCTATAATGTGTTCTCTCAGTGGCTTCAGCTTTGCCTGTGATTTTTCTACTGGTCTGGGCGAAGTGTTTCTGCCTCTTGCTCACTTAGCAGTCCTTGACTGGCTTTCAAGCTGGATTCCATTAGAAGTTTTTCATCCTAACTGGCAAATTCTTGGGCTGAAAGATAATAAAAGCACTGCAGCTTCAAACAAACCCAATGCTTTACTTTTTTTTGTTTGTTTTGTTTTACATTTCATGAAGTGGTAAGCCTGTTTTATATGAACTTGTCGAATACGAAATTACAGATTTTTTTTTTTAAAAAAAATCAGTTCTGCCTGCAGACATTTTTTTAAAAAAAAATGAAACTCACATATCCATATAGAGATTATATAGATGCTTTAACATACATTTTAAGGACATTCAGTTGTTTATCAATTGACAAATAATCCCTAAATCTTTAACTATGCAAACATAAAATGTTTAGCAGAATTTCTCAAAAGCATGAATGATTTGTCATAAGTTTTCAAACTGCAGTTCTGTTCATGATTAACAACTTCTCTTTTTCAGTGGGTTCTTATCTATATATTTCACTTTGAAGAAAATTATGATGTAAGCCAAAAACTTCTTCATTAAATTAGTTCCAATGTAGATCTACCTCTACAGTACAAATGAAATATTTCCCAAGGTCATCCAATAGATGGCACTCTTTCATTAGACCACAGAATCTAGGGCAGTATGCTTCAAGCCTCCTCAGAAAAATAGGCAATTTAAGACAAAGACATTTTTCCTTTGTTCTTTTGTTGACCATATTCTAAGAAATATACATATATAGGTGCTCATTTAAATATTTGTCCTTTAGCACAGATATATATCTGGAGTTTCGTTGGGTTTTGGGTTTTTTTTAGCTATTGGGCAAATATACATCCTCAGACATACAAATGTTTATTCAGCAATGTGGACTAAGTTTAATGAGGTACAGAATTAAATTTCAGAATAAACATGTATCAGTGACAAATGCTTCCTTTCTAAAACCAAAGCCTGATACTGAATATTGTATATTCAATTCAAGCGTTTTTGAAAATGAAACGGCTGAGGCACCTTGCAGAGAAAACATCAAAATTAAGAAGGTTGTATTTTCATAGAGAGGAAATCTCTTCAAACATCTTCCTTTTAATAGCCCTGGTTTATGTAGGAAGAATGATGTATAAATTAGACTTCAATTAATTCAAAGCAAAGGGACTGGAGCCTTATAAAACTAATATTGTCATAAAAAAATTGGCACACTAGTCTCTGCAAACAGTGTACATTTATCTTGTGCACTCGAAATCAATCTTTGTTGCTCTGATGAGCTAAATCTAAATAAAAGTATTTAATTAACAATCAAGAACATTTGGAACATCCAGCAGATATATTCCCTATAACAGGAGCCACTATTGTTATTACTGGATACACACACACACATACAAAATAAGGTTGTGTCTAAACCAGTATGTGTGTAAGACAGACTGCTGAACATTCATATAGTCTGAACAATTCTAAGGAACATATACATATACACTTATTTGACAAATTTTACTCAGTTTTGAGAAATTGTAGAAATGTGTTAGTTGCCATTGTTTAATAAAAGAAAAAAATGATATATGGAACTGATGTCCTTTGGGCCCAACAGTGCAAATAAATCAGCAGGTGAGAAACATCATGTATAAAACTAGTAGCATGAACAGTCTCCTTCAGTAATATTGAGCAATTTGCTTTAACATTTTGAACATGGGCCTCTGTTGTGTTTGAAATACTCCATGCCAGAAATGACTGTAAAGGTAAACTTGATTTCTTGTACATCAGATGCAAAAGGTAAAGCTTTGCACGATCTTTTAAATGATAAAATTCACAACAGGTACCATTCGTGCTCTTTTTTTGTAAAGGAAAACAATATTGATCTTTAACTACTTGTGAATAATATACATGGGGGGGTTCTGAAGCTTGCCTATGGATATGTGCATTAGTTGCCCTGCGATAAAGCTTATTGAAAGCACTGTCAGTTCTCTTATTCTTCCCCACAGAGCTAACCTGGGGGATATAAAAATCTAAGGGGCTCTGCTCTTCAAATTGATAAAGTCCATTTATGTTCTCTCCCCCACACACACACACACCAATTCTCTAAAGAATCTCCTCTCATTCACAAGGTGCTGGTTGAAAAGGGTTAAATTATTTTAAGTTTACCTATGCCTTGGACTTGAGCCCTGGCTGATCCCAAGCCAGAGGCACTAGCAGCTGCATGCTTTATTTACAATCCCTTTGTCAGACTTACAACTGCCTCAGGCTATAACATAGTGTACCTAATGTTCAAACTGGCAGGTAATCTTATGTCAAACATACTTCTTTGATTTAAAGTGATCAATAGATTCTTGTAAAGAGGTAATTTCTCTGATGTTTCCACCTTGCCTTTCTTACAGGTGATTCACACAAAAGCCTCCTTATATGATGTACAAACAATAAACAGAAAGCTATAATCATGTTTTTTCAGATGTTTCCGGTGCACAACGATTTTGGATCAATACCCTGTGTAATACAATTATCTGCAATGATCTGGTTGTATTGAAAAAGAATTTGCGGCAAACCTCTAGGGGGTTTTATCCAGAAACATGGTGTCTAGCAATGTTGTGAATAGTGGAAGAGAAAATTAAGGGTTTGACACAAGCTGTCCATTACACTCCAAATGACTTCATTAATATTTTATTTGCGAAAAAATCATATCTTTCAAAACTTTACTATAGGGGTGGATCCATAAGGTTAAAGGATGATAATAAGGCTATGTCCTTTTGGTATTGACTAGATTCTGAAAAACACCTTCCAACATATAAGCCAAGGCTACAGGTACTGGGCAAAAAAGGGGGGGGGACAGATAGGAAATTATTGGCTGTGGCTGAATGCCTCTTTGAATGCCTGACAAAATGAAATGGGGAATTCTCTCTGAGTGTATGGCTACAGTGGATGTGAAAACAGCTCTTTTGTCTTGGAGCTATTCAAGCACTCCTTTTTGAGCCATAACGTTTGAGTCCTAGCAATTAATTGTGTGACTTCAGTCAGTCAGAACCTTCGCATGTGCTGTAGATGCCCAATGCATGTATGTCTATGCATTCCGTACAATGCCCAATTTCTGCAGTCGGCAAGTGTGCAAAGCTCTCTGAGGCAGAAATAGCTCCCCCCCCCCATTTTTCACACTCTCCAGTAGTGTACAGAAACAAAGGAACTCAGTCTGTCTGATAAAGCTGCTTTTTCCAGCTCTAAATTCCCCCTGAACACTGGACAGGGAACCTTTTGTGTTCATTTGATTACTGCAATCTTTTGTCGTTATGATTGATATTTCTATTCTATTAGACTGTACCAAATTCACGGTGCAGTAATATCACTTGTTTTCTACATTATTGCCTTGTCCCTCTGCACTGCTCCCACACATCTTTGCAGTTCCTGATTTACCTGCCAAATCATGGCTCTAAATAAGATGGCTTTTCTCGCTTTTAGATTCTTTCTTTCTGAGTGTCCTTAGCAGTTGCTTTCAGCTGCTTGACCAGTCTGTCAAAGTGCTCCACCTCAGCCACTTCAGCTTTGATATCTTCTCTTGCCTGCAGGAGAGCTGCTTTGGATTTTCTCAGAAGGTCATCTCTTTTGCATATTTCCTGTGAAGACCCACCAACCCCCCCACACACACAAAAAAAATTCCAATAGAATCTCCTAGGGTGAAGTAAAGAAAAAATACTGCATACTGATCTTTTGAGCTGTAGGATACAGAAGATTCTACCATTTCT